>JARWIR010000016.1:16443862-17643862 GCA_029959085.1 Nemophila menziesii | reverse complement strand
CGATGTCTTCAATTCTGTGTCCAGAAAGTAGTTGTGCATCAATAGCCATACCAGCATCTGTTGCTACCTTCTGAACGGATCTAGGTGACATACCTTTCCGTGTGCTAGCCGGTAACAATAACGGGAGGTTAAGTTTGTCTACCGAGAATGATTCCTTGAGGCAATAGTAAGCGATATCATGAGCTACTGCTGCTGCCTCTGCACTCACATAAGTTCCTAACCATAGCCGGTCTTGAGTACCAGGAACTCGTATTTCTGACACCCATTTTCCCCATTTCCGACGGCGTACGCCTGTGTACTTCTTTTGGGACATGTTTGTATTACTGGAGCTCTCATCTGAGTGACTCATTACATTAACTGCTTACAACTTGTAGCATTGGACGTAGTAGTAAGTATTTATAAAGGTTAAAGAATATGAAAGTCAAAACGCTTATTCATTGGTGTAAATGGCTGCCAAGTCATTATGGATATAACTATATATCTACATGGCTATGGAAGAAGTCAAAAATTTCAAAGGTCAAAAGCTAAGGAGTCTGACCAAAATTAGGATCATAGATTAGTTTGGCAAGTGGAAATTCGGGTTTAAAGTGCATGAACTAGGTGCTAGTTGGTTGTCAAATCTCTAACGTACAAATATCTATCTCACAAGCAAAATAGTACTCCCTCTGTAGTCTGTATCGACTAAACAAAAAATAGCACTCCCTCCCTTTTTTATAAGGAGTTTTTTTTCTTTTTTTACAAATTGACAACATCAAATATTTTTGAGATTAAGAAAGCATTCTTATTCTTTTTATCAAAAATAAAGATATAGAATTAAATTTTACAAACAGACATCCTAAGAGAAAAACAAAACTATTTGCCTTTAAATATACAAAGGACGTTGAACATCCAATATGCCAAAATAACCAACATCGTTTCCATATCTAATGTTAGAATGATGGAGTGTGAGTAGGTTTTAAAGTGGTCTAGGGTACGAAGTTGAGGTATCCTTACAAACTTAAAGTGATGATTTGGCGAGCCATAAAAAAGTGTCTGTCGACTAGGTTCAATCTCGTCATTAAAGAAGTTGACTCAATTGAATATTGTATGTGGGGTGGGACTATGTCAGAAACGGCGAAACAAATCTTTAGAAGTTGGTACGCGGCAAAGGCGATGTGGAAAGCCAAGGTTGGAATGGGAAAGGGGGTATAAGGAATCTACTAGTATTCGGGTCGAGAAGGATAAAATAGGTCGACGGTTCAGTATCAGCTGCTACTCGACAGGCCGTGTACTCTCTCGCAGTCAACAACGAGTTAGATAAGTATAAGCACTAGTCTTTAGTGGATGGCAACAAATTGACCAGTAAGTTGGTTGTGTTCAACTTGCTAGTTTGAAACCAAGATGTGCAATTCGGTTTTAATACGTACAGTAGCAGATACGGTGTGTTTTTGTAGTAGGGAGAGGATCATAGGTTTCAAAGGCGGGTGTTGGTACAACAAGTCAATATGGGTTTATGCACTATGAATTATACTCGCTTGTATGTTGAATAGTGGCGATGGAAATTGCATGATAAGGGCTTGTTTTCGGGTATAAGTTGGTGTATATTTTTTTCGATCATGTTATAAGTACTTTAGCTTAGTCAGAGTGATTCTTGTTTAACCACTTGTAGACCGCCAAGTTCCCCAATATAATCACTCAAGACAAGTGTTCTACAACAGACTATACCACGACATGGAAAAGTGTCCTGGTCGGAAGGACTACTCGACCTAATTTAGTGTTGATAGTAAGGTGGATGAAACTTATGAGTGGGTTAAAATTGAATGTGGATGGTAGTGTGTGTGTGTGTGTGCGAGAAATAGATTGGGAGGTGTAGAAGGAGTGTTGCAAGATGGGAATAAAGATCGGGTGGTGATTTTGCAAGAAGTGTGTGATATGTTCTCCTACGACAGAGGAGTTGATAGCTCTTAAGGATAGATTGATTTGGGAGAACAAATGGGGGTGAAAGATTTATGTATCGAGGATGAATTACGTGAGCCGTGTGTAGGGTTTAGGGCTTATGGTTAAGAGTGGGGGAAACATTAGACGCCCGAGGGCTTTTTGGGTTAATGGTGTTCGAAGTGTGTTAGGTCGGAATCTGACTTTCGAGGTAAAGAACACTTATAGAGAAATTGACTTTAGTGTGGATTAGTATTGCTAAACTGGGAGCTTCCAAACATCAATCAAGTTAAGTACATGAAGAAGTGACAGAGAGACTATAAACTCTCCTGTCACAAGATGTGTGGTTTGATGTCACGAAAATTTCCGATAGATACGATTCAATATTTTTTTCCCGACTAAAAATTGGTTAACAAATATAGCCAGAATTGGTTGATAATTTAGGACTATTACCAAAAAAGAATCTTGGAATAATTTTTTTTTTCAACCGAATAATTAAATATTGACAAATCGTAAATAAATTGATCAAACTTGCAAGACGGTGCACTTTAACTATTATTTCTTACTTTGTAGGTAAAGAAAGAAGTCAAACAAGAAACGTGGTGAAATGGATATATAAGTAATCTAAGTTGGGTGGTTCAATGTCCCAAAAAAAAAAAAAAAAAAAATTGGGTGGTGGGGTGTCAAATGCTGACCAGAGTCGGCTTTACTACATATCACGTACGTCATCAAGCATCACCATGAATATGATGTTGAGGCTATTCGGAACACTAAAAAGTTCTCGACCAACATAAAAAGGAACACTTAAATTTTCTAGAACGTTCTGAATTCAAAGTCAATATTAAAACACGTTTGTGCCCATTGGATTTTCTTTTCAGAACAAGATATTAAAGGATAAAATTAGAAGATAGTAGTAATACATAACGAGCCCGCAATAATAGAGAGAAATCGTGAGCACAAGTCAAGGAGTTGAAGAACAAAAGACATTTTATTTTATGTATCTTATAACAAAACATATGAAAAACCAGGTATCGGCATCGGTATTGTTCTACAACACAACAGAAACGAGTGTTAAACACAATTCAAAGAATCTCTTTAATGTGATTCTACTTTAGAAATGGAAACAATGTCAGTATTAAAAGTTACAGATTAAAGACATTCCTGAAAAGAGCGAGGTCATTTGCTCTGAAAATTCAGGCAAGCGTCAGATGCAAGCCGCACATTCGGAAAATCAACCGGCTGGCGCTGAAATTTGGTCCAATCACCTTTAGGTTCATTCCTAGAAGGTTTAATGGACAAACAGACACATTTGCGAAAAAAGTTAGGCATAGGGTCAACGGTTTTCACCAAGACCGTAATCTTAACTCAATCACGAACAACTTTAACAAGATCGTTAATCTTATGTCTTTGTAGTGACTTTCGTTTGATTTGATTTCCTTTATGTATTGTAATGTTATCAACTTGTAAAGAATAAATATACTTTCATAATCATAACTGATGGGGTGACATGAACGCACTCTGGGAAAGTTAGTCAGGAAGTTACAAAGGTAACTTGCCCACTAAGAGAGATGGAGATAGTGGAGATAGTGGAGTGATGGTTTATTATCAGTTAATAAACCAACGCTCCTAATCCTCTATAAATAGGAGTCTGCTTCTCCTCTCCAGACACAACAAACACAACAGCAAAAATCAATCTCTTTTTTTATACACTTAACAAGAAATTCTCAGACTCTTAGGTGGTGAAAACAAAGGGCTTAATTCTAGTAATTAAGTTCACGATCAGAAAGCAAGAATTCAGAAATCAATCTGCTGCGTAAGAAGGTTTGTCTAAAACATTTACTATTTAATATAATAGGTAACAATTGATATCAGAGCATGTTACCTGGATTATTTTTTGCTTCGTTGTTTCTTCTGTTTGATGTGATTCATATAATAAATAAAATAGAATAAAAAATTGAGAATTTTTTTTTTCCCTCAGTCGAACGTATGTGTTAACAGAAGAGGAAGAGAAGAATTTTTTTTCAGCTTCTATCGAACTAATATATAGGGTTATTAGGTCACAAGCCTTTGTTTAATGGCCTATTTTTTTGGACCACTTGATTTATTAATTCAGTCCAAACTAATAATATTAGTAGGTCATTTTCTAGATTTTGGGCCGGATTCTGATTCTATGGGCCGAAATTCTTTTTAAGAATTCCTTTATTTAATTTTTTTTTTGCCGAACCTATTTAATTTTTGAGAATTGCTATATATCACCTCTATTTGTTTCACCCTTGTTTCACCTCCTATGTGTCATCTTATGTGGCATTAAATAAAAATGAGAGAAAATAAAGAAATGGGAGAGAGAAACACTTTGATTGGTGCTTAAAACCTCCACATAGGAGGTGATATAGAGGTGAAGCAAAAAAGGGTGATATATATCTTTACTCTTAATTTTTTTTGGTCGAATTTTGGTGATGTAATTAAATTTTTTTGGGCCGAGATCTATTTTTCTTTTGGGCCGTAACTTTTATTTTTTATTAAATAAATTTCGGACCAAATTAGGTAGTAGTAAAATCATTTTGCATGTAAGAAAATTCGAGCCTTGACCAACACTACTAGAGACTAATAACTTAACCACTTGGTCTATACAATTTGTTGTTAGTTAAAAAGAATATATGATGAACTTATAACAAATTTCAGAAATGTATTATTTTTCAAAATGTGGTGATTTATTTTGTTCTTAATTTTTCTATATAGAAAAATGATGATTACACGATCTCGGGGATTACGAGCATTCAGAGTCGACTTGTTGATGAACTACAGGACTGATTACAAGAACATAAAGAATACTAATAAACCAAAATTGGTTTACACCGCCAAAGAACCCGTGTCAGATGGACAAAGGGAAGATTTGAAAAACAAAATAATGACACTTCGAAACTATAAGATGAAATCATCACATTCTTTAATACAACATGTGAAGATTGTAAACGATATGATACAAGGTGTCATCAAATATGCCTACCACATGAATGAGGATGACAAGGTTGATGCCCTTCTCAGGACTTTGCCGAAAGACTTGAGGAAGTATCTCCGCGATTTATGGAGGAATGTGAATCCCGAAAATTATGTGGGTAGGAGATCAAAAACATATGGTTGGATAGTATATGCCTTCACTGAATCTCATATGTGGGATCATTTTAAAAGGCCTACAAGGTTTTCCAAATGTCCTTGTGAGATGAATTCGCCTACTAAGTATGATCCGATAAGTCTCTATGTAAAAGGGGGTTTTGAAAAATCGATTCCTTTGAAAACGAGATACGAGTGATTGTCATGTATAAGTTAGAGTTTCTTTGCTAGGTCGTTTATTTTGGTAGTTCGTTTCAAATGTTAGTCTTTGATTTTATTTGGTTATTTGCTTACCAAACATGTTTTTTCATTTATGTATGAATTCAACTAGATTATTTGTTTTTATGTTATTAGTTGTTTAATTTTCATACATTTTGCTCTATTCATGTTAGAGTAAGTGGGAGTTCTTGAAGAACTTAATTTTGCAGTTAATGAAATTGATTGAATGGTTAAGACAAACAAAATATGGTGGTTCATGATTGGGAACATAGTGAACTTTCTTTATCACTTATTTTGTTATCTTTCTTATTCATTCCGTTTGCATTTAATAGCATAGAGTTGTTAAATTAATGTATGATATTAATGGAAATCTCTTACTTTATAGAGAAAATGGCATCGAAAACCATTATTGCTGATCTCAACAAATGAGAAAAGATGAATGGTGAGAACTATAACCTTTGGAAGCTCAAGATACACTATGTTCTAGAAGAGCAAGATGTTCTTGAGGCTGTTAACAATGTCATGGCTCAGCCTGAGGAAGGCAACACAGCTCAAAACAGAAGGGACATGGAGGCTTATGAGAAGTGGAAAAAGAAAGATTCCACTGCAAGAGGCATCTTGATAGGCTCCATGAATGACGATCTTGTCTATGAATGACAACGATACCTCACTGCTCACGAAATGTGGAATGCTCTTTAGGATAAGTATGGGGGTACGACTGTGACTAAGTTGCGTCAATTGACCATTAAGTTTGACACTTGCAAGAAGAAGCCTAATCAAACCATGCAACAACATCTCCGAGAGATGTCTAACATGATTAGGGAACTTAAGAATGCAGGTCATAACCTTATTGATGAACAACAAGTTCAAGCTGTGATCCGATCTCTTCCAAATAACTGGGAGCATTTGAGGATAAACTTGACTCACAATGACAACGTCAAAACCATTGATGATGCTGCTCGTCATGTGACATTGGAAGATGAACGTCTAGATGCAATTAAGCCTCAGGTTCAGGCTTATGTTGCTGAGTCAAGTTCCCACAAAGTTTCTGGCAATAAGCGCAAGAACAATGGGAAGAAGAGCGGAAATGAGCATGTTTCCAAGAAGAACAAGAAGGGTGGTAACAATAAGGAAAAACGTTTCCGTAAGAAGAAAGACAAGAGTAAGATGAAATGCTTTAACTGTGAGAAAATGGGTCACTTCGCTCACGAGTGCAAGCGAGCCCAGAAAGGTAGCAATGTCATTTACTTCTTGTAATTTTACTTATGTTACCAGTACTGTATTGCTTGCTGATTCTAATCCTTTGTGGACTATGGACTCAGGAGCGACAGACCATGTAGCCAAAGATCAAGAGGCATATGTAGAGTACCGTCAGATTCCAGAGGGATCAAGGTGGATATATGTAGGAGACAACAATAAGGTTGAAGTCAAAGGAGTTGGCACTTGCAAGTTGAACTTGCGAGGTGGTCAAACCTTGTACCTGCATGATGTACTTTACGCACCTGACATTCGACGGAACTTAGTCTCGGTCACTGTTCTTCTAGGATTAGGTTTTAATTTGCATTTTCATAACAAACAAGTAGATATCTATTATGATGCTAGGTATTATGGTTCTGGTTTTATTTCACATGGTTTAATTGTACTAGATGATGATAACTTGTTTAATAGTTATTGTTTAAGTAGTTGCTTTTCCACTAATACTTCTTCTTCTAGTTATTCTAATGTAGAAGAAAATGTATGGCATGCTAGATTAGGTCATATTGGTCAAGATCGTATGAATTTGTTGGCTAAGGCGTACCTTTTGGGTTCGTTGACTAAAGTCAACTTGCCAACTTGTGAAAATTGTCTAGCAGGTAAAGCAAAACGGAAACCATTTGGAAAGGCTAAACGAGTCGAGTACCCATTACAAGTAATTCATTCAGACATCTGTGGCCCAATGAGTGTTCAAACTAGACATGGGGAACGTTATTTCATCACCTTTATAGATGATTTCACTAGGTTTGGTTATGTCTACCTGATTTCTCACAAATCTGAAGCATTGAAATGTTTTATGACATTTATCAACGAAGTGGAAAATCAGTTAGAGAGGAAGGTGAAAAACCTAAGAACCGATCGAGGACGTGAATATCTATCTGATCAGTTTAAAGAACTGTGTGATGAAAAAGGGATAGTAAGGCAACTTACAATTCCTAGAACACCACAACAGAATGGTGTGGCTGAAAGGAGGAATAGAACACTCCTAGAAATGGTTAGGTCTATGACGGCACAAGCAAATCTTCCAATATCTTATTGGGGAGATGCCTTGTTAACCGCCTGTTATATACTTAACCGAGTACCCACAAAGACTATTCCATCAACTCCTTATGAACTATGGACAGGTAGGAAACCTAATCTGTCATACTTGCGACCTTGGGGGTCGGCAGGCTATGTTCATGATCTATCTCATAAGTATGGGAAGTTAGGTCTAAGAGGTAAGAAGTGTATATTTATTAGATACCCAGATCACTCTAAAGGATATGTGTTTATTGGTGAACATAATGATGGGGGTCTTACTGAAATTGAGTCACGAGATGTTACATTCTTAGAGAATAATTTTCCTAGCAGAGGTGAGGTTGACAGAAATTCCATTTTATGTGAATTAAATGAGATTCAGGAAGATGATATGCAAACAAATGTGACGCCTGATGAGGTAACACATACTCAAGAAATAGAGACAGACACTCCTCTAAATCTTGAGACGGAAGAAACCATTGCATCATCTAGTAATCCTATTTCTCAAGATTCTCAACTTAAGAGAAGTGCAAGAGGTTTAGTTCCTCGTCGCCGATTTGAAATCGAAGGAGAAGTCTTTATGATAACTCCACAAGACGAAGAAGAACCTCGAACAGTTAATGAAGCACTCTCATGTCCCACTAAGAATGAATGGAGGAAAGCAATGGAAGAAGAAATGGAGTCGATGAAGAAAAACCAGGTATGGAAACTGGTTGATCTCCCTCAACCCAATTTTTATGCTTTTAACTTAGCATCCCCAAATAACCCAATAACGTTTTCTTGATGATCACATAACAAAATTACACTTTGTCGATCCTTTTCATATCATTTTTCTTTCTTTTGTAAGTTAGATATGACTCTCTTTTTATGTGAGATATCATGCTACTTATTTCTCATATTTCTTTTATTTTAAATATTTCTCTTTTACCCCGACAAAGGGTTACAATAAAGATCATCATCAATAGCATAAGTACAAATCATAAATTTCCAATTCTAGTGTTTCCCAATGATAAGTCCCACTACCCCAAACTCAAGTTTTTAAGACAACTGATCTTCGGGTTGTTGTTTGAGTGCGGGTTATATGGATAAGTCCTATAAACTAATGGGTATGGCTTGTAATTTGGCTCATAAAAGTCTTTAGAAAGGATAAGAGGGGGTTGAGACGGATATATTTATTCAAATAAATGGGTGAGAAATCTAAAGGCTTCAAGTGGCTTATTAAATAATTTCTTTAATAATTTTTCTAACTAACTAGGTCTCGTTACTTTTTCACTTTTAGTTCATAGATTAAGAGGGTTTATCAACTACTTTCAGACCTCACGTTCTACACACCGCTCAAGACTTCTTAAGATTCAACTTTTCTTAAAACCATATTTTTTTTAAAACATTAAATATATATTTTATTATTTCTTATTATTTTTATTACATACCATAAATCAGAGGATCAAATCTCCAAGACAGATTATTGTACAATTTATAGATTCACAAGGAATTGATCTTTCTCTAACATCCTTTGGAACATTCATCCACTCCCATTCTTTCGATCCTAACCCATCAAATCTTACAAGCACTTACTAAATCACCCACTAACATATTTCCATTAATTGGACTATAGATCCCTCCCTATATTATATAAAATAGAAAAATATCTCAAATTTAATAATTATCGGATCACCAGATACGAATTCTTCTACATCAAACCTGAAAAATAAAATAAAATGAAATACAATAATAGTTGAGTATATATATATATATATATATATATATATATATATATATATATATATATATATATATATATATATATATATATATATATATATATATATATATATAACCATTATAATTAGTTTAAATGAGAAAACACTAACCTGCTAAAATTGAACCACTTTTAACATTTTGTCAGGTTTCGAGCTAAATAAAATGATGTACATAACTAAGTTTTTAATTACCAAGAGTTATAATAGTAAGAATTAAATTAGAAGGTTTGATATATATTGTCACATACCTAAACTTCTTTTCAAGACCCGAAATAATTTCATTACTAGGCACTTGAAGGTTGTATGCTTGTAGCACAGCTTCCATTTCTGTCACTTTTAATCAAATGGAAAGTATACATTAATTAGAGGGACCTATAATGCATTTTTCCAAAATATAGAGCCATATAGTGTATTTAAAAAGATATAGGGACCAATAGTGCATTTTTGCAAAATATAGGGACAATCAAATGTAATTAACTTAAAAAAGCCTTTGAAACCGTTAACCATAAACCCACCCCCCCCCCCCCAGAAACACGTACCCACACAATTTAAACCATAACAAATCAACAATTTTCGAGCGAAATGTAGGTCTTATAAAACCCTTTTCTTCACTGAATCCCAAAGTAATACACTCCATAAAGGCATAAACCACAACTTAATTAAACAATTTTAATAAGACAACAACAAGATCTTTCTTATCAACAACAACCCATAACCAATTCCCCCTTTTCCCTCGATGTTTTGAATTTCTAACCGAAAACCCACCCCACGAAATCCAAAAAAGAAGAAAAATCAAATCAAATTATGAAATTTCACAATACAAATTAAATGTATGAGCAGTCACAGATCAGCGTCAATTACTTAAATTCCACTAAATGAAAGTTCAATTTACAACAAAAAATTACAAATAACACCGTCTAAACTAATCAGATACAAAAAGGGCAGTTATTAGATAAAATTAAAAGAAATTTACATAGTTTCGTGTGGAAACTGTACATGTATATGTATAAAAAAATTCTGACCTCCGAAGAATTGAACCGGGAAGAAAGAATTCCATTGCTTTGTGGCCGGCCTATATTTGAAAACATCTACTCATAGAGGAGTATTGAGGTTGTTTAATCTTAATCGTAAATCATAGGGTTCTTATTGGTCTAGTGAAGAAGTGTGGTCTTCCATAAACCAGACAAAAGTGGTTTAGAACTTGTGTAGGTGTAGACACAAGCTGAAATATTACGGGTGTGTGAAGTGGTAGATAGTGAGTTATTATTGTTTACTCTTACTTGTGTGGTGATACACAAGAGAATATTTCACTAGCTTGTAAAATGGAATTCCGTGCATGTAGATTGTACACGTGTTTACTTGTGTTGGTGATAGCAAAAGGGGTTTCCTTCAAAGGTGATTTATAAGAGGTTGCAAAGGTTTGTGCTCTCACCTTTATAAGACATGGGAGATTTCTAGTGGAGAAGCTTGGAAATATTAAGTCTGCATAGATCTTAGGTCCTGGACTAAGTTTACGGGATCCGAACCACTCTTTATAACTTGTTTGCATTCTCTTCCCTTATCTGTATACTTTTGTGCATGCAAATTGTTTTTTCTATTGCTTAATACTTTCTTTCCATCTTAGGCATATATTTTTCATGCTTAGTACTTGTAATATTGTCCCTTCAATTATTGGATAGTATTCTTTTATTGAGTATATACACTAAATATTTAATAGAGTATTTCACTCTTATATCATAATTCTTGTGTACCTCTAGTCAATCTATATAAAACATATAAAAACTAGAATTTTTGAGAGGTTTGAATTGATTTTATTGTGTTCAATTAATTTTAGTTTTGCATTAGTCCATTCAACCCCATCCTCCCCTCTAGTACTATATATTGGGTTTCAATAAAAGAAAAATAAACTCTCTCGTTACCATATTCAAATTAGAATTTGGTTGTTTAACGTCCATAAATGTTTTTGATTTGAAAAGAAAAGTATTTACAAATGAATATGGTGTAGTATGAATAAAAGTTAGACGAGGAGACAAAAAATCTTCAAGTGCCTATTTATTGGATAATATCAAAATTAATAAGTAACTATATCCACCAAACACTCCCATTTTAACACCACCACGGTTACTACTAATGACATCGCCACCATCACAACACTGCCACCACTATAACTACCACTGTTTCAATTTCTTACCTTTTTAATATGATGAATATGACAACAACGCTCATCTGACTTCAATAGCTCCGGTGAAACCTGATGTCTCCATATTGTGATAAATTAATATACTCGTGAGACCTCATTTTAGGTGTATTATGTGCTTAATTGATGGATTTTCCCCTATTAATTAATATATATTCCAGTTTCTCACCTTGATTTGGAGAATTATTACTTTTAGATCATTTTTAGTATAATTTGTGTGTTAAATGTGAAGATCTTAGGTAATTTAATTATATTAGATGCCTAATCACTATTGAGGAGCTAAGGAAAGAAGAACCAAGTTGGAATCAAGAGTTAAAAGGAACCAAAGTTGAATTAGGAAAGAAAAAATTGCTAAGTAAATCTGTCATGCTGAAAAGTCGTCCAGTGTTTTGAAAACTACAGAAAATATATTACGAATTTGGATGAGATATTTTACCAGCAGATAGATCTTTGAATCTCGGTCGTTTCCATATAAATTTCGCAAAATTTGATTAGTAATGAAGGAGATATGACCAAAACAGTGAGCAGTGTTTATCATTTCTTATATTTTAGGAAACGGAGTTGAATTGGATTTGGACTCTTTTACTTGGTCCCTACTCCAAGATTTTGACCTAACACCTATATATATATATATATATATATATATATATATATATATATATATATATATATATATATATATCAGTTCTTAACCTTAGAAAAACCATCCCTTGGATTCCTAAGCTTAATATACATACATAAATCATCATAGAAGAAATCAGGAGGATTTGATGAGGAAGAAGTAAGAATTAGAGCTTAACTACATCAATTCTACACTTCTCCATCTCTATTCTTTGAGTAAATTAGTATTAGATCTATTTTTCTTATGAGGTATTTCTAAGCTATTTTTTAAGAGTTCTATTATGCATAATCTCTCTTTAGGATTGTAATTATATGAATAATTGATTATTGCTTAATTTGAATCTGAGATTTTTAATATTTAATTGATTTGGTTCTTAATCTCCATCGACTATATTCTTGTGCTTGTTTACTATCATTGACGTCGCGATTCAAGGGTAGGTTTTAGTAATTAGTCTATTCACTAGTGGCGGTGATTATCCAGAAGGGGGGGTTAATTACAGAAATATAATATAGTCGCGTGGTATTCGTCATCGATCCTGACGGGCTTGACTAACCGCGTAGCCAATTGGGTAGTTTCTTAATCATCAGAACGTAACTTATAATCGCCCTAACAGGGTTTGTAATACTGTAGGATAACTCCTAAGTCTACCCTGATAGGAGTTAGGAGATAATAGAGTCCCGACTATTATGAAATTTCCATTCACCCTTATTCTTTCAATAAGATAGGTTCATACTTGCATCTCCTTATCTTATTTGCATACTTATTTATCATTTATTGTATTTATATTTAATTAGAGAACAAAACACTATACTTACTGATGTCTCCTCATTTGTGATAGATTTATGTTAAGATGAGACATCATTTTTAGTGTTTTAGAAGTCAATAATGTCGATTTTCTTGAGTTTTAGTGCACTTTCCTATTTTGTGTCTTGATTTGTAGAATTATTGTTTTTAGAGCATATTGGGTTTAATTGTTTATTTAGTGTGTAGCTTTAAAGATAATTATGGAGTTTAATTAGAGTCCAAGTCAAAGACAACAACTTATGGAAAGAGATATGCATGGTAATTGGAGATAAGGAAAGAATTGCTAAAAAGATGGAAAAGGAAAAGCTGCCTAAATCTGGGATTCTGCAAAGATAGGCGTTTTTACCTAATAAAGAGGCCGAATTTGGTAGATTACTCCTAAAGGGCGTAGGAAATTCTGTTGCGATTCTTTTGGTATCTTGTGGAGCAAAATCGGACCAATAATAAAGAAGTTATGACCAAAACAACGCAGCAGTGTTTATCTTTATTTCCATACGAATTTGAGTTGGGCTAGAAGTCCATTACCTTAACAATTCCTCAAGAAAACGAATTAGGTCTTCTAAACACCTATAAATACACCCTTATATCACTTGTAAATTATCCTTGCCTCATAGTAATTAGTTCTTAAGGTTTTATTCTTCCAGTTTATTGTAGAGAGCAAGATGATGTCTTTTATTATTTCTTTTAGTTTATTTCCTTCAGGTATGAACTAAACTTCCCATAGCTTGGGTTTTGCATATGTATAATCTATGAATTCTAATTCTTCTATCTAAGTTTCTTTGGGAATTATATGTTTTAATCTGATATTAGCTACTTACTTTATATTTGCTTATGTGTTTTGATTTAATGTCTTTCCTAGAATTGATCACTTTAGGATTGTTTTAAGAGTAGTTAGATGTTCTCCTTGACAGGGTGTTTAACTATTGAACCACCACATAATGTCTAGTGTCGATAGCAGTTCTGACAAAACATACTTCTAACTAGGTAGTCATTAAGGTTTGTTTTAACCACAGTATCACCAAGACTTGCAGTATTTGCTTAGGGCCTTAGTGGCGTTTGATAACCCTATTTTAAATCACTTCTTGGTTGTGACGTAGCCCCCTTAGTCGCTCTCAAGGTCTAAGGTAGTGGAATTTAGAATCCTGACTAAGTATTACCAAGAGCTAGTATTCTCCCTTATGAACTAGATCTATAGATAGAATTAGAAGGATTAGTGCATACTAGCAAAACCTAAGCTATACTTCTCATCTCATATTCTTAATCTTTTACTTTATTGTCTTTATTTTCTTAGTTTTAATTTAGTTTTAATTCATAAATTCGAAAAACCAAATATTTAATTTTCTGTTTTCTAATTATTTATTTTTACTCGTTATCTGTTCCTACGCGTTTAACACACTTAAGTCCCTGAGAACGAACTCTACTTATCATTAAAACTTGCATACGTCCTGTAATACTTGCAGTACTGTGCCTGTCTAGGGTGAGAGTGCATAGTTTTCCATACTTAATTTGATCTTATTTTTATCACACCCTAGGCGACACCACTTACTTTCTTTTTAATCAAAACATATAAAACCATAAATTCTAATATTGAACACGAATTTAGAATAATTACTTAGATCCCTGTGGAGACGAACATCCCGATTTCACTAATCTATTACTTGGAATGACCCGTACACTTGCGGTTTGTTGCTTCTCTTCTTTTGTGTTGAAATTATATCACACTTTAGGAGCAACCAAACCCCTCGAAGGAAGATGTGTAAGAAACAGAATTCTTAACATGACTCACCAATACATGTAAATGGAACATGTCTCTAGAAAATAAGTATGAAAAATACAAATGACATTGATTTTGATAAGTACACCTTACACGATAAGTTGAATGGAAGTATCTACCAACTCATTTAACGAATATCAAAGTACTATGTTATACCCAATGGTAAGGAAAATATCTTGTTATGCTCTGAGTTAAGTAGATTATGATTTGTCTACATAGAAACTATAGAAGGAATAAAATCACGTCCAGTTTCCGGTTCAAGAATGGGTTCAAAACAAGCCTGAGAGAGTGACAATCTAGTCTCACGAGCAGTTACTTTTCCACTAAGAACTCTCCATCTTATGTCATCCTTCTTCTTTATAATATCCAAACATGAGTCTGGAAGCTTCTCACCTCCATATTTTACCAGGTTCTGTATTGCTGAATAAATCCTCTTGTAATCCATTGAACAAAACCACTTCCTTTTTGGCATTTCCTTGAAATCTGCCACCTTTCTGCTTTTTAAGCACCCAACATGGTACTCCTTTTCACACTATACAAGGACAACCAATATTAACAAAATACTTAATTTTCATTTTCTTATAAATTTAAATAACAAAATTACCTGATTACACAGTATGAGTGTCCATGGTCCGTGGTACACTTGATAATGATGCACATTCTGCAAAAACCACAACAAAATTTCAGTAAATTCTGATTTGTCTACATAGAAATTATGTACCACCAGATGTTTATTCATTCATTTTTATATGATTGAAGATAGTGAAGCTTCTTCTTCATTGGACGAGCTCCAGCGTGGTGGAGCTTCTCATCATAGAAGAAGAACTTCCGCCACATGTCTATTAATTTATCGAACCATCATATAAGGAATGGTGTGGTATATATTCTAACTCGGTATTCTAGGCAAAATACGCCACCAGAAAATTAGTCTCAAACCCCTTCCCACTTGATAAGTATATGGATCTACAGAAAACTTCCAAGAACATGAATTGGAAGAAATAATATCGGTATTGAATTGTAGAGTAATAAATGTGGATGTGCAAGAGCTGAGCATTTTTTTCCTTCTTGGTTCATATAAAAAAGGAAAAAAAGTGAAAAATAGAAATATTTTTTTTTTGGTTGAAGTGAATAAATGGTAATATTAATCTTAATAAATTTTATTAAGACGGATGTGCTAATCGGAAGATTTCCTAATAAGGATTATCAATATTTAAAATTCGCAGGAGAGGAGAATCCCATTACTATTATGGGCCTTAAACTGAACATAACGTTTGCACAACTATTAAATTGTAAAATAAGTTCTAAACATAATAAATTGACACATAACCCTTATTTTAGAAAGAGTAATTATATATTTCCTTCAAAATCATACCATCCAAAATATATCATTCATGATGTGGCGTGATTTGATTGGAAGTAAAATGTTAGTCAGATCAAGAAAATAGATAGATTGACGATTGAATTTCAACCAAATCATACGACGTTATGGTGGTATATTAGGTGCTATGATTTTGAGTGATATATATCGTTACTCTTTTAAAAATTACGGCTTTATATCTTCTTTGCACAAGCGATTTAAATAAGGGTTGGCTCATGATAAGTCCAAATTTATCTATATTTTTTGTTTTAAAAAAATAGATACAAGAGCAAAAACAATTATTCTTCTTTAAGTTAAATTTTTTTAAATTAATTAACTAAATATTATAAGTTCGGATTTTTTAATAAGTTGTATATGTAATAAGAAAATATCAAAAAAATAGATGGATGATATTAAAATGATAAATTAGACTTGGCTAATAATTTAGAAAAGTAAACAATCCTATAAATAGTAATAATAATAATAAGATCAAAATTAAAATTAATATATATATATTCCACTATTAATATAAAAATAAAGATATGGCGTAACGGACTCCAAAAAAATCAAATATTAACTCTACCATCTATGTTGTAGAAATCGCCGCATAGGCGTCAACTCTCCTCTCAGGCGCCTACACCTAGTAAAAATGTTGGACATTTTTTTCTAACACCTTAGTCACCGTGGAAGAGCCGCCTAACCCGTCTAGGCAGCGATCAAAGGTAAATAACGGTCGCCTAGACGCCTATTAATGGCAAAAGATGGTCGTCTAGGCCCTTTTCTAATTTTTCTTATTCTATAGAGTTCTTGAATTGATATTATGACTCAAACTTTCGTATTTTTATATCTACTATAGTGTTTTCAGATGAATTTTACAACTTAAATAATTAAAATTGTTATAATTAATACATATATATATAACTAAACATACATAATTACTCAGCGGGATTTAAAAATGCGTAATCCCGCCTAGGCCCCGTATAATCTCGCCTAGGCTTTAGGCCCAGTCGACCGCCTAGGTCGCAGAACCGAGTTCTACAGCATAGGCCACGATAACATATTATTCTAATTTATAACCCCATTTATTAAAAATTGTGTGTATAATTTTTACTAAATTATATGTCATTTTTTTAATATATATATATATATATATATATAATACTAGTATAAATTACCTTTTTAATTGATTTTGTTGAATTATATTGAAATGATATGACCAACCATCTTTTTCTTTAAAATAAAAAATCTTCACATACATGACCCCTGACCTGTAAAATGTTTAGAAAAGTTATATGGTTTCATTGGATAATATGTATTACATTAAAACATTTGAAATATATGCTCCTGATTATGAGTAAATCCAAGAGAGAGATATATCGGTGATGCAATCCACTTGGCACAGGTTGCAGTCCAAATTTGTCTAAATATTAAAAATATAATTTTTAAAATTAAAAACATAATCATTAATTTTTTAAAGTATTTTCAATTGATTGTACATAAATAAATAGTTGAACTAAAATATTAAATTAATAAAAATAAAAAATAATAATAATTTAGAATAAACTTATATATATTTATGAAAAATATGGTAGATTGAAATCTAATCAGATGAATATATTATACAGTTAAACCCTAATATTTGTTTGAAAGAAGGTTAATTAATATTAAGATAACTTTACAGATTCTCATAATAATATGTAAAATACAGATCGAAAAGAACTATGTTGATCCAAAATATAGGAAATTCAAAATTTAAAGATCTTAGATTTCTTTTGACATAAAAAGATACAAAAGGTAGAAAAGAAGAAATTACACAAAAATAATCTTATATATTGCACAAATCAACAAATTAAATCACTTTCATAAGAATCAGTGCTCACCTTGATCTTTCAAATAAGTTTTAAACATGATTGGATAGATCTCTTATAATAAATCTACGAAAGAAACAAAATCTTAAAGTTTGGGGAATTTGGTTGATCGAAGGTGATGGGGGTTTGGCGTGTTTAATCGATGAATTTTGAGGTGATCTTTGTGGAAAACTCCCCAAAATAGTTATTTTGCTGGTGAATGCAGAAAATAATTGGTGTTGAGTAAAAAATTAGGTATGGTACAAAAAAGGTGAAATTATATAGGAACGGCGGTGGGTGAACTATATTTAGTATTAATGCCTAAGAAACCCCTCAAGTTAGAATTAGTTCCTTCTCACCACAACCATCATTTTTTTGCCCATAAAAAGGCACCATACATTTTATTTTTTATTTTTTTGCCCATAAAAAGAGCGGTTTGAGTTTTGGGAAGCTTCCCATAACTCACCGTTCTTTAAAAAAGACAGTACCTTTTTCGGGATAGTGGACAAGGCTGCAAGTGTTTATTGAGCATTAACCCTTATATTTATATCAGTTTGTTATAATTTTTAGTTTAAAATGTATTTTATATTATATTTAATTATGTATTAATATGTTGGTAGTTTTATTTTATATAAGTGTCTCTAACCCTTATTTTTATATAAAGTGACAAGAAATTCTTTTAAGTTTGAAATAAACCTTTTAATAATTTATCTTCCATAATTGAACAAATTTAGTCATTTTACCATTTTATGCTAGTTTGACCATTAGTCAAGACACAAGACACATTGGTAGTCATATCGGTTTTTGTCCACACAAGGTTAACAAAGTTGTTTGACCTTTGATTCATTTTTAATATACATTTCCTTTTATTATTTTTTCTTTTTTCTTTTTTTCTTTTCTTTATGTTTTTCCTTTTCTATGGTAATAAATCAAATCTTCCACGTGTGGTGTAAAGATGAAACCACATTAGTCGGATAAAACTTTTTCAATGCCTGTTAGGAACTAAATATGTAACATGTGAAAGTAGAGAACTGTGATGAGACAAAAGAGGAAGGGAGAGATAGGGTTACTGGTGGAGTCTAGGGTGTGATAAAATAAAGATATAAAGAGAACACACACCTTGGAAAGAACCACGAGAAATTTTGTATAAGTGCACAGATTATTCGCAAGTAATAGTTATACAAGTAAAAGTTCATCCGCAGGAATTTAGCTTGTTAGCTCAAACTCGTGTTCAGATATAAGCGTAGAGGAGATTATTTGTTTATACTAACACAGAAGTAAAAAAAATATTTGCTTGGTTTTATAAATAAGAATTTAATGCAAGAAAATAAGATTAAACTAATAAATTCGATAAATAACTAAGAAGAATGAAGATGAAATATAGCTTAGGTCTACTAGTATGCACCTATCTTATTAAGACACTATTCTAATTATAAGGGTGAATTGAGCATATATAAGTAGTCAGAATTCTGTAATCCTCCTAAATCCCGTTAGGAAGTTTAGGAGAAACCTCAACACAACCAGGGGACTTGGGTAAGGGGATATACGCAATGATCGGTGGAGTTAGGTAAACCAGTCAGGATCACTACTGGACACTAGACAATTATATGTTATTTTAAACAATTGAATCCCACGACACTAAGCGCAATCCTAAACTTGGATAGATGTAGGGATAGAATAAATGAAAAACACGTGATATAGTTATATAAAATTAAAATTCAACTCAATTAAATTCAATCTAATATAATAACAAAATAGCAAAATAGAATTTAAGTATTATACATATTACAAACCCAAACTGTAGAAATTAATTTATAATAAAAGAAATAAAACTAAGTAATAATAATATTATCTCTTGAGCTTGGTGTGGGAGACTTTAGTAAAAGAGATATTCGTTATCATTTATTTTCATGACAAATAGGTTGTTGTTCGTTATTTTCCCTTTTGCTTTAACTTCAGTGTGATGGATAATGAGAGTAGCTATTTACATTTGATAACCTCTAATAATACTAGGATGATCCTTTACCCTGGTTAATGTGATTTGATTCCCAATCACCCTTAAACATAGAGAAACATTAGTGTAATAATTGTGTTGAACAACATATTATTCCAAACTAGCATTTCTTTCTTGAGTTAAAGTTTTTAGAGTAATGATATATGTCACCCCTTTTCATGTCACCCTTTTATCACCTTTCTATATATATGTTTTGATTTCCTTGAATAGAAGATAGAAAAAAATTAAATAGGATAGAGAAATCAATTCATTCGTACATGTAGGCATACACCTAGGAGGTGATAAAAGGGTGATACAAAAAGGGTGACAAATATCATTACTCAAGTTTTTAGATTGGTATTTTAATTTTTGATATTGAGGTTTACTATTGTTATCGTTAACTCATTTCTATTTCTCCCACAACTTGAATAAATTGTTGCATTAAAAGTAAGCAATCATCTCATATTTGTCTTTGGGTTCGATATCAAGACTCCCATAATTTTATTACGTATGATCGCATATACTTGCGTGTCTAATATGATATCTGCTTTATATAGAATTTTTACTATAAAAAACTTTTAGCGTCGTTGACAAAAATCTTTACAAGATGCTTTAATTGAAATGCTTTGTTGTTCTTTTGGTGTGTTACTCGATTGCAACCTAGTTTTGTAGATTCTTGCATTTACAACATAGTTTGAGGTGTGAGAAATCTATGTCCTATTATGAGACATGGCAATTGAGTAAGTAGACTCTGTTTTGGAGTTCTTCTATAGAATTACTTAGATTGAGGATCCCCTCATCGGATATTCGATCAAGGAATTCTAGTCATCTAAGGGGATGATTTTACTTTCTAAAAACTATAGACATTTATGGTAGGATGCAGAACCAAATAATACTCCAAATGCTAAAGATGTTTAAGCCAATTTGTCATACATCCCCTACAAATAATGTTAATCAAGAACAAACTTGTTTACTCATGTTACTTACTATTCTTCCTCATTGGGAGAGCTAGTGTAGATAATAATTTTTTATAATACGGGAAGGAGGAAGTTAGAAAGTATATTTTTCTCATTTTACATAAAAAACACCATTTACTTGTTTAGCAATTAAAATGTTATAGAATTCTCAAACGAAATACACTATTGTAAGGTTCATATAAAAATTTGGAAATCATTTAAACCTTTTTAATATTATTTGTTAATTTCCTAGAGAATGATTGAATTTATAAAACCCAGTGAAATAATATAGTTCTTTTAAATTCTGCATCCGCCCTTATAGCTCAGTGGTAGAGCGTCAGTCTTGTAAACTGAAGGTCCGCAGTTCGATCCTGCGTGAGGGCAATAGTTTTTTTTTCTTCAGCTTTAATTCTTGTGGGCATTATGGAGTTAAAGTTAAATGAAAACATTGGTTTGAAATGCATAAGAATTCATAGCATAGAACAGTTTTTATCTTTTTTTTTTGTTCTAATAGAAAACAGTTTTTATCTTAGCAATATCCGATTTGAATATATGGAATCTAAAATGACAAAGGGGTTTATATTTTATCAAGCACAATGATCTAATCAAGAAAAAGATTATCAATTTATACAGTCCAATGAGTTCTTAGAGCTGCTTCTGGCAAGTGCAACATAAAAAGAAAGCAAGTACGGGTATGATAAGTTAGTTTATTTAATACACAGACAACACATGTCCACAAAATCTTAGTCGGATCACTTGAATCTTGTGTAATTGTATAATGAAAGTCTTGATCAGAACCACGGTTCACAAAAGACACTATTAAGAGAGGAGAAAGAATACAAAAAGCTTCATTTTTTCTTACGCAACACACTCTGGCTTCTGGGTATTTTTACTTGAATGCATTTGAAACATAGTAAATGAAGTCCAGAAATCCAGTTCCCTTTAAAATACCTTTACCAGTCAAGAGTTCAAAATCTAATAGCAATAGAAACCCAATCGCTGCTGCTTTACCATTTATCGATTCATTCTTTGCTGTGAAACCAAACCCTCCTTCATCCTCATCGACTATCATTCTCACCTAACCATCTCCAAATTCATAAATCAAAGCTTCATATAAAAAAAGGTAAATCAAAGACACAAAAAGAAAGAAATTACCTCATCCACACTGACATCAGATGCTGTTAAACCAGGCTGAGCTTTCCCACTAAAGACAATCTGTGTAGCCACGTTATCTTGAGCACTTTCACCACTGTTTATATAGATATTTTCAGCATCAACTTTAACTGGATAGACAAATAAGTTTCTCAAAGAAGGGGTGAGGACTCTTAGCACCGGATTATTTGGATACCACTCCTTAACAGCTCCATTTCGAAGATCAAATGTGCTTTCAGTTGTTGGGCAAACAATGCAACCATCCTGCATAACAATTAACATTTACTTCGTAGCTAAATCATGTGCTTATTTAGGATCTACAACATTTCGATATAATTCATTAATATATATATGGTTACCTGAGTGAGCTTAGCATTGCGAAGGCCTTCAGAAAACGCACCTTCAGCAGGTGACCTATTTTCAATTGCGAATACTTCATTTTTATACCATAACAGCAATATTGCTTCACCATCTTGTATGATCACACGTCTCTCTCCTTTTGGAAGTGCAGAAATGGGCACCACCGGTACCCAATTGTTGTCTCCGCCGTCTGATGACGAGGATGATTCCGTGGATGAAGCTGAGGTAACATTCTCAGTAGCCTCGCATGTAATACTTCTTCTATGTCGAATATTATGAGATAAAGAAAGAGTACTGTAGTTGGCTTTTGGAATGTTGGATGTTGGGAGGTGAAAGAGTGGTAGTTTACGGTGGTGGGATGAAGATGGAACAGTTGGTACGGCGGCTGTGAGCTTGGCCGGAGATGTAGTGGCCATGGTTGATTAAGAAGGGGTCGTTTATACTTTGTATGTATGCAGCAGAAGCAGAAATTAGAATGTGTAAATTATGTGGAGGGAAGCAACCCCAAAGAGAAATGTAGTAGTGTTGGGGGAAGATATCGTGACCACAGAAAGAAATAAACAGATATGTGGCTCTTATTTGTACACTTCTACTCATCTAAATGGCTGGGCCGGTAAGTCTAACTATCATGGGTATGACCGTACGGGAGAGCATTTAAAAGCCTAAACTAGAAATGATAACTATCATGGGTATGACCGTACGGGAGAGCATTTAAAAGCCTAAACTAGAAATATAACATAGAAGAAGCATTATGGAAGTTTGTATGGAAAACGAATATACAAAAAAAGATAAAGATTTTCATTTGGAAGGTATGTAATAACGCACTACCAAGCCGTAGTAATTTGACTAAAAGACAGTGCTCGGATACACCAGAGTGTGCCTGGTGCCCAAGTGAAGAGGAAACGATTGAACATCTACTAATTAAGTGTAAACCCGCACAAGCGGTTTGGGCGGCAACAACTTTTCAAATTAAAATTCAACCGGATACAGTAAAAGATATTAAGGAATGGTTAATGCAAATCACCGACAGTGTCTCAACAGGAAGGTGGGAGGAACAAAAAGTTAAAGACTACGTATTTATAACGCTGTGGAATATATGGAAGGCGAAGATGAAAACAGAACATGAAGGTACGCCTTTCAATATTGACCAGATTATTAGCAACATACACAACTCAATAGCAGAACTCCATGGCAAAGAATGGAGAAGGCAAAATATGAACACAACTGGGAATCAAGAACAAGCTGAAACAAGAGAAACACAAGAGGAACGAAGCTTACGAAGTGATATAACTTTCTTCTGCGATGCATCCTTTGTTAACCGGAGTCAAGATACCGGAATTGGTATTGTTAGGGTACAAAATACAATTCCGGAAAGGGTTGAGTGTACGAAGGACGTCCGAAGATGCGAATCGATACTGGAAGGGGAAGCACTGGCAGTACTGGCAGCAGTAGAACAGTGTGAGGTTTTCGACAGGGATACGAAAACTATTTTCTCTGATAACCTTGAGATAGTGCAAGGTATTAGGCGGGCATCAGTGGTGAGGTGGTCCATTCTACCTATAATCCGAAGTATTTGGAGGAAGGCGGAAGAGTTTGGTCCTATTTCGTTTCGGCACCTCCCGAGACAAAGTAATGGCCAAGCGGATAACCTCGCGAAAAGCGCTAGATGCGGAGCCACGAGGAGTCCGATTGATACTAGGGACATCACGACAGGAATGGCAAGAATTGGGATTGGATAGGGAGGTTCTGGGTATCTTCTTTTTCGTCCAAAAAAAAGAAAAAAAAGAAATGATAACGGTTCGTTTAATCATAAAAATACAAAAAATTATAACTATAATTATTTATGTTATTTAAAAATTGTATTAATAGTTGTAATTATTGATTTTGTAAGGATACAATCGTCCAAAAAAAATTATTTATTTTGTGATTTTTATTTATTAAGTTTCAATTTTTTAAGATGAATTTGAAGGTTTTTCTCCCCGTACATTGAGGTCTAAAAAGACCATTAAGAAATTGCTAACTTACTAAACTCCTGAATGAGTGCTTACAATCAATCTAGAAGTGGCTACATCACATTTGTCACTTACAAGGTGCTTCTTCAATCCCTTCGGAGGACCTTATAATAGCTTGGCTCGCCCCCACCTAATGCCTCTCATTTCGCCATCCAATTGGCACAGAAATTAGCTTCCCTATTCACGTGATTGAGCTCAGACCCACAATTCTAGGTCCATGCATTCTTTAAGCATCGTGTCCTCCCGATCCCTCTTGTTCACACTGTCCTACATTAGTGCGTGTAACGCAAGCGAATTGGTTTCCACAATTACGTTTTCGAACTTTTGACTAATAGCCATGTGTAAGCCCAAGTTTAACCTAATTAGCTCCGAATGATATGCCAAGTTAACCATAGATGAACCCGAAAAACCACAAATAAAGTTTCCTTGTTCGTCCCGAAACACTCCACCCACTCCCACCATTATTTCCCCATTTGCCAAACTTCCATCGACGTTTAGCTTAACCCCAACTTCAGGTTTAACCCATTTCACAAGTGTATTTTTTGTTGAGCTAATAATTCCCCCATCTCTTTCATAACCCCACGCCCGCACGTAGTTAATTGCTGCGTTTTTCATAATATATCTCAGCGTTTTCATGTTTTTACAACCCATCCCCTAGCTGAAATACATGTCGTTTTTATCCAACCAAATCCTTCAAAAGATGCCGCCGCAATAATCCTCCATGTTTATATTTGAATTTCCCAAGAATCTTTGTAGGAAGCTTGTTGGGATTTTTTCTAGTTTTTGGTGGGACTCAAGTGTTCGGAAAAAGAATTCATTGGGTGTTTTGGAAGAAAGTAGCCAGAACTAAACCAGTTGGAGGAATTGGATTTCATGATTTTCAAAAAATGAATCTGGCCCTTTTGGCTAAACAAGCTTAAAAAATTATTAATAATCCAAATTCCCTTGTTGCCAAAGTACTCAAAGGTATTAATATACCTAATTCCAGACTTTTTGATGCAACTTTGGCTAGGAAAAGATCCTGGAGTTGGGCTAGAATTTTTAAAGGCATTCATTTCTTAAAGAAAATATTATATTTGGCAAATTGGGAACGATTTGAGTACTAATAATTGGGATCACAATTGGATTGACAAAGGTATTTCGATTGATAAACCAGTCGACTGTAATATTAATCTTGTTGCTCAGTTATTTAATGAAGGACATGACAACATGGAATCCTGAACCCGGATCACCAGGCCTATTGGGGTTTTTGAGCCTTGAGCTCATACCATCTAGACCAACCCAAGCTTTGATTTGTCTTTAGTATACATTGTATCTTATATTAAAACAACATGTCTTCAAATTAAACATCACAACTCTTTGCCAAACTACCTTTTTATTTTCTATAAATAGTTGGCCAACTCAAACATTTTATTAATTCAGTTTTTTTAAAGCATTAAGCATTAAAAAATCATAAGAGAGAGATAGAAAAGAAGCAACTTTATTAAGTTCGTTGAAATTCTTAAGAATTCGTGTGTCAGTTTCTTTTGTATAGTTTTGTCGTTGTATCTTGGAGGTTGAAGCCAATAAACATAAGACGTTGGTACGTGTCCTAAATACCTTAAAGACATCGGTTCCAATCTGAGTCTCGACAAGTAAAGTTATTTATTTATTTACTTTTATATTATTTTTGCATTAGTTTTTATATTATTTTACTGGTTTATACAAATAAAACACAACTTCACAGTACTATAAAGAAGGAGAAAAAAATAAAAGTGAAGTTTGGAAAACAATCCGACATTCTAATGTCTTGGTTGAAAAGTTTGTAATGGTACGCTTCCTACTAAAAGTAACCTTCGAAAAAGAAAATGTGTTCAAAATGACCTTTGTGGTTGGTGTAATTCTGGTAAGGCAGATGGTGGACATCTCTTTCTCAAGTGTCCTTTGAGTATAGCTGTCTGGGCTAATTCTTCTATGCAAATTAAAATTGTCCGTTAAGCCAAAATTATTTTTATGCTACTAATAGATGTGACAAAAGAGAGGCCACGGCCTCCATTCTCTTGACTGTTTGGAATTTTTGAAAATCCAAAATGAAAGGTTTTTAAAAAAAAAAATAAAGTGTTGAATATTCATGAGATTACACATAAAGTTAATTCTATAATGACAGATATTTTTGGACCTCTCTACCTCAAAGATTCTAGAAAATATTGCGTCAACATGTCTACTTTGACATAAAAAACTACCGATAACCCTCTGTAATCTGATGACTCAGACTTTGTTTGGCTTTGTCATGCCTCATTTACTAAAGAATAGGAACCTTCCGAGGTAGCATCTATTGTTGTCAATACTGAGGCTCTCATAACACAGAAGGTTACTAGAAGATGCTTTGTTAGAAGCCACATCGAAGGTGAACGTTGGGTTGTTTTACTCTCCACGAGACTAGCTGCTAATCTCAACATTCAGAGTTGTTCCTTTTTAGACCGATAACCTTGAGCTCGTTCAAGGTACTAACAAGAAAACAGGTCTTCACTAGCAAATTTATCTGTTGATTGTCGAAATGAAGAACTGGCTTATCAAATTTCCTTTGTGAAAAATTGTTCACATTATAAGGTCTTTTAATGGTACAACTGATGCTCTGTCCAAATGTGTGCGACGTAATATCAACCTTTCTCAATGGCAGGATTGTTCTCTCTTTGGTTCCTATAATTTTCTCAATCTTATATGTAAACCGATGTGATATTTTTTATTTTCTTTCTCACAGATAAAAAAAAGATAGTAAAGTTAAAAGAGATTGAGTTTATGGTTTCTTGTTTCATTATTTTTCAAAGTTATTATGTTATATACATTTTTATAATTTTCTTAATTTAGAATACCGATGACCTATTCTTATTGATCGCTATCAAATATTGTGTTGATGACGGTGATAAGAATGAGTTTAAGATTCTATGTTTTATTAATATGAAGTGTTTTTGGTTATATACTTGGTTTATTAATTTTTTTTAAATTTTTTAGTGTATGTTCTTGGCACCTAGAACACATCCTAAATATTTCCAGAAAATTAAGATATTACCAAAAATGTTACAAATTAATAAAATATAAAACCTCAAACTCAATCTTTCTAATCAATACAATATGTTGTTACTCATCAACAATAATAGACCATCGATTTTTAAATATAAAAAAATCAATTTTATAATAAACATAAATAAATAACCAAATACATAAAAAAGAATGAAACATAAAATTTTAAACTCAACTTCTTTACCCTCATCAACAATTAACGATCTAAGTATTGAGGTTTTATGTTTTTAATCATGTATAATATATTTTAATAATAAATATGAAAAGATTTATTTCTTTTTTCTCATGAAAAACATGATATACCTTATGCTTCAAAATATTTGTCAACTTTTTTTTATACATATTAAAAAATATCATGAAATGTAATTATTACTCTCTTTATTATAAAATTATCTTTCATAAAATATTTTGAATTTTAAATGTGTATTGAAAACATGAATTTTAAAAATAATAGTAAAAAAAAGAAAAAGTATTTTGATATTCTAATGAATAAATATTTTGAAACTATAATTTTAATAATTGAACCAACACTATGAATTAGAGGGAGAATATTTTTAAATGAGGTATTATAAGCAATTCGGAGAAAGTTTAAAGGAAGTTTAAGACCATGTTTGGTTCGTGAAAATAATGGGGTTTCTATTTTTTCATTTTCAATATTTTTTAAAATACTAATGAAAACGTGTTTGACTAGAGAAAATGAAAACAATATTCTAGAAAATTAAATGAAAATGCTGCTATATTGGAGAACGTGAAATCGACGTTTTCCATTTTTTTTAAAATATCGAAAATGAAAACAAAAATCATATTCAGAAAATTTACTATGTAAACGAAGATAGAAAATATTTTACAAACCAAACAGGGATTCGTCCATTAAGATTCTCCTTTAATTCCAACAACTCCCACTTGTTTAGCTATAATTGAGAGTCAGACTTTCATTTTATCTCAAACTGTAGCTAGTTTTTTGTTAGCCACATCTGGTCAAAGTTTACAAAAAATGAGGTACCTAATAATTGGTTACCAAATAATAAAGAGTCTATTGGAGCTCAATTTTCTCATATTATATCCCTAATTGTAGCTCTACAATTAAGCACCCATTGGAGTTAGCCTTAACATGCGGTTCAAACATATCTCACGTCGTGTAAACGGGGGTTGACTGATCGCACTGCGCGTTTTGAAAGACAGAAGGCCAGATTAGAAGTTGGGGATCCTTGGAGTCCAATTTCAATCGTATGGGGACCGACTAATTCAGCTAGATTTAACATGCGGTTCAAACATATCCTGCGTCCTGTAAACGGAGATGACTGATCGCATTGCGCGTTTCGCTAGACGGAGGGCCAGATCGGAAGCTGGGGGCTCCTTGTAGTCCCTTTTCAATCGTATGGGGATCGACTAATTTAGCCAGATCTTCGTGTAACACTTTGTTACAAAAAAATTGAAATTCCTAATTTGAAGTAAACTGTTTTTTTAACATGTAAGGAAAATACAAAAGAAAACAGGTAAGTATCCAAAAAGATTATCCGATCCCAATTTTAAGTAAACTATTAGAGTATGAATAGTATGTATTCAACTTCTCATTCTAGATTTTGCTAGAATCGGGAAGCTGTTACTAGAACTAATTCCTATCTTTGTGCTTCTAAATCCATGTATCTTTTCATGACCGAATGAGTCCTATATCTTCTTTACACACTGAAAAATTTAGTGCAAAGATCTCTTGATGCGCCATACGAGACACCCAATAATTAAGCTCATAAGTGCGCATGGATTTTAATTGAACCAAAACCAATTCAAGGTTTCAAAACCAACAAATTCTAAATTTATGCTTGTCTCACTTGTCTGATGTTATATTATATATTTAAGTATATATTAGATTTATTATTTATCTTAGTTAGAGAGATTATTTACCATAGTTATTTTAAAAAAACATATATTATTATTATATATTATTACCATGATATATTATTATTATAATATATTATTACCTTGATATATTATTACCATGATATATTATTATTATAATATATTATTACCTTGATATATTATTACCATAATATATTATTACCTTATTAGATTAGTTTATTTTCATATCGTATTTATTTCCTATATAGTTTAGTTTTATCTTTCTTGCTCACCATGGTTTCATTCTATTATGTTAGACATCAACTCATTCATAATGTAGTCTCTAGTATTCTCTTGTTCTTTAGTCTTATGGCTCTCTCTATTAATAATATATTATTTCACTTTTTTTTCTATTCCCTTTATTTAAATACCTCACTTAATTTAAATATCTCACATGATATCAGAGCTCCAGGTACTTGAGGTCCTGAGTTCGAGTCTCTCCACTGCCACCCACCTCGATATCTCTACGCGCAAGGTTTAGATCAATCCATCTCCTCTACGTGCATTGCTTAGATCAATCCATCTCCTCTGCTAAGCATGCACGTCTCCTCTAAGCCTGCACGTGAGCGGGCGTGTTGGAGTATAATTCTCCTATAACCTGTTCTCCGTCTTCTCCTACCAGTTCAAACTTTTAGTTGAGTTGGCAAGTTCGTCTATGTTGTTTTATAGGTTATAGGATTGAACATAAAGGTTATAGGTGTTGGGATCCACTCTCAAAACGTTCGCGCATATCACGTCATGTGATTTTCTGGGAAAATAAAATGTTTTCATCCATATCACCGTTCTCTCTTCCTCATACTCTATCTTTACATTTATTCACAGACCCGACCGTGAATTTATTCCCTAGTGATGATAATGACACAAGTTCAAATTCAGATCCAAGATCTCTCACGTCTCCTGTCACAGTGCTCCCAAGGTCCTCCATTAATATGGCCCATCCCGAGTCATCTGCTCCAGTTGAAGATCCTGTACCAGATTCCGAGTCTCCAAATCACCTACCTCCTCGAGTAAGAAAACTTCCTGCACATTTTCGTAATTATCATTGTTTTTATACTATTTTATCTCTGCATGATCCTTAAAATTACCATGAAGCTAGTTCTAACAATTTATGGCAGAAAGCTATGCCAGAAGAATTGTGTGCATTAGAAGACAAACATACATAAGATTTGGTTTATCTCTCACCAGAAAAACATGCTATGGGATGCAAATGGGTTTAAAAGATAAAAACACGGTCTGATGGTTCGATCGAGCGATATAAAGCTCATCTTGTTGCAAAATGGTTTACTCAAGAATATTGCATCGACTATGAAGAAACATTTGCCCCAGTTGCTCGCCTCATATCTGTTTGTAGCCTTGTTGCTATTGCCGCTGTCCGCAAATGGAAATTATTTCAAATGGATGTTAAGAATGCATTTCTTAACGGTGATCTTACAGAATAAGTGTTTATGAAGCCTCCTATAGGTTATCATCATCCTCCTCATAAGGTGTGTAAACTTCGTCGTGCTCTATATGGTCTTAAACAATCCCCTCGTGCCTGGTTCTCTAAGTTTAGTTCTGTCATTGGTGATTTTGGATTTATTTCAAGCGAGCATGAATCTGCTCTTTTCATTCGTCACTCTTCCGCTGGTATGATCTTGTTGTTATTTTATGTAGATGATATGATTATTACAGGTGATGATTCAAAGGGTATTTCTGATCTCAAGAAATTTCTTGGTCAACACTTTGAGATGAAGGATCTTGGTATTCTCAATTATTTCCTTCGCACTGAGGTTTCTTCGTCTTCAGATGGTTATTATTTCTCTCAGGCTAAGTACTCATCAGATCTTATTGCTCATGCTGGACTCACTGATAGTAAGACATCGTCTACTACTCTTTATCCTACTTTACGTCTTACACCGAGGGATGGTACTCTGAAAGTCCTAGAGGGGGGGGGGGTGAATAGGATTACTAATAAGATTAATGCCTAATTAAAAATCTTTTGAACAATTATAAGTTTTAGAGAGAAACTACTAAGTCAACTAATATATCAAACTCTTTACGGGATCATGCAATGGATAAGTTAGAGGTTCGATATATAAGTGATACAAGTAAATCGAATTTATATTCTCGTACTACTCTAGATGACAATAAGTTTGATTAACTAGATAATAATTACTATGATATTTATACTAGCATATAATCAAACATATAAAGCGCGGAAAGTAAATAGAGTAGGGATAGAAAGTACACAACGATGTATAGTGGTTCGGTTATCCCTACATCCACTACCTAAGGAAGCCTCCTTAGGATTTCAAGCTTTTCACTAAGCTCCCGTGTCTCTCTTAACTGGGTCGAGAACACAATAACCCTTACAACCACTTCGATACCACGAAGAACAAACTCTTGTGCTATCGCAACACAAGGACACCGAGTATACTCCCTATACTCAAACTCTCTCTTAATCTATCTATTACAAGGACAAGACTTAAGAGGATAGATACAAAGGGTTTAAGTGGTGAAATGACTTTGCTAAACAATCTCATAAAGAGTAGATATAACTTTAAGCATGAAACTCCTCTTGAGTAGATAATAACTTTGAAGCTTCTAGGTTTAAGCTTTTTATCAAGCTTGGATGATTAACTTTGATAGCTTGAGACCTCTAATTTTGTATGAGAATGATATGTGTAATAGTTGAAGTGTGAGAGGTGAATTCCTCCTTGAAAGAGGTCATATTTATAGCACAAGAAAGTCCCCAACGGTTATAAAGTTTGTGGGACAATTTGTGCTTAAACGGGTACCCATTTAGAGCCAACTGGGTTCCCGTTTATCTTCTGACCTGCACATTTTCGACATTTTGCTATGATGCTCGGATGGAAAAGTTTTCTTCACGAGAGTTGTTGGAAACATCATTCTAAGAAACTTTGTAGTTGATCATGAAGGCTAATTCTCAATGTATACAAAGATAAGGTTAAAAGTATTTGTATGAAAATTATCTTCTTATGATATGACAATAAAGCTTTGATCTAAATGATAAAGATAGTGTTTTTGATGAAAATAGAGTGCAATAGAGAGTATATAATTAAAGTGAAGTTAGCACATTAAACACAAGAGGATTTGTATGAAGGGAGGCTATATGCCAACAATCTCCCCCTTTTTGATGATGACAAATCCTTCACTAAAACACCTTAGGAATGATATGAAAGTTTAACTTTTAAAGGAGTTATGCTCCCCCTATTAATGTGCATATAAGATGTGAAAGAATAAAGCACATATGGAGTCTAACTCCCCTCACAACAAGTATAAAATTAAAGAGTAATTTGTGAGTTTTGTAAAGTGCAATTTGAAAGTTTTAGTGCACATATTTCTCCCCCTTGTCTTCATCAAAAAGACGGGATATTTAATTAGTAAAAAACGCATAACTATCACTCGGGGAACCGAACTCTAGTGAACAAGGATAGAGAATGAATTTAGAAAGTGTAGGGGTTAAAATGAATTTTTCAAAGTTTAGGGATTAAAATGTAATTTTTCAAAAGTTTGAACTAAAATGGCAAATATTACATGTGAAAGATTCTGAAGTCCAATCTTTGGCACTTTGGTGTAATTTTATAAAAATGAGGGTTCAAAGTACAATTTATAGAATGTGGGGACTAAAATGCAATTATCGAAATTCTAGGGGCTATAATGCAATTTGTATGATTTAGAAGAGCTAGATTGCAATATCACCTACAACAACAAGAGATAATTAGCAACACAAGATAATTTCCAAACTAAGGTAAAAACATGATTCCAACACAATTAATCCAAATAAAAAAAACATCAAACCAATTCATGATCATAACTAAACATCAAAGCGTAATAATCCGGAAAATAAAACGAGTACATAATCAAACTACAAAATATGAAAGTAGACAAACCAAATCAAATACCGAGTTTAAAACAAGACATAAAAGATAAATACGAAGATAGATAATAAAAAACCCAAAGCATTTTCATAAAAATCAAGAACTCCGAGGAGAACGACTCCTTGACCTTCTTATATTTGGTACATTATTTCGAAGACAAGATACCTCGTTCTTCAAACCCTCGATCCTATCATTTATATTACCAAACCAATTTTTTACTTCCGCAAACCCGTCTTTAATTACACTTAAAACATTATTAATATCATCCTTTGTAGCAACATTTGAGGAAGAACCATGTGATGGTGGAATGCGAGGAGCTCGGTGAGTAGGAGTAGGTGTAGGTACCGGATTGGTCGAAAGAGGAGGGATGTTAAAAGATTCTAAAGGGGGACCCGTAGAGATGACATTACTAGAACTATCGTTTAAGATTGATTTTTTAAGATCTTTCGGAAAATGATTAAAAGAGTATTTGTCAATAAATTTATCATTTTAAATAAAGATTTTCATAGTTTTTAAGAAACGAAGATCAAATCTCCATACAGGCTCAAAATCGTGAGGATTAGGAGAAGGGCGATTTTTCTTAACAACAATCAAGAAGTAACTAAGAGCAATTCCATAAGGGAGAGTAGCATTTTGATGAGCACGAGTTTCCATGTTTTGGATAAAGATTTTACAAAAATTTATCGGGGTTTTAGAGTAAAGATGATAAAGAATAATTGCTTCATAGGGAGCTACCATACCATCTTTCTTATCTTTTCCGAGAAGACAATGTAAATTTTTTTTTGGAGTAAACGAATATCCAGAGTAAAAAGGCTAGACATCCAAGGTTGGACATGATTGTTAATCATTTTTTATGAAATAAATTTTTCAACCTCGGTTTTCAAGGATACATCAATACTTTCCCTAACACGATTCCAACCAACTTGAATATAATTTTCATAACCCGAGTTTTGTAAATTAAAAGCTTTAGCAACAATATTTGGGCTAATTTGGAGATTTTTTGAGGAAACCATGGTTTTAAAGGAGCAATTATCACAATCAAGAGATTGAATATTTTAATAAAATTCACTCATAAGAGGATCATAGGAGGAATGTTCAATTGAAAGGAAGAAATAAAGCTTTTGGAATTGAAATAATTCAAAGAGAGTGGAAGAAAACCCATTTACCATTGTTATAGATGCACTAAGATCAAGCTTTGAAATAGCTCTCCCGGGAAGAACTTTGGTGCCCTTTATCACATTTCTTTTGGTGGGACCTTCTTCTTCAATATCATCAAGTAATGGGTCAAGCTCCATTTCTTCTTCTTCTTCCTCTTCAAGCTCTTAAATTACAAGTCTTCTTTTGTTGGCTTTTGAAACCCTTGAAGGTTTGGAGGAGGATGAATCCATTGCTACCTTCCCTTTGGATGCCATGGTGAAAGAGATGGGTTGGATTTGAAGAGAAGATGAGAGGGTTCTTGAGAGAGGGTTTCGTTTTTGTTGAAAGAATTGAAGAATGAAAGGGTTTTAGAGAAATAAAAGAGAGGAAGAAACTAATACGCGAAACTAATTGCTCTGATACCAATTGAAAGTGGAAAATATGCAATATGCAAGGACACCCAAAACTAAATCAAAACCTCCCCAAAAGTTAGATAAAGTATAAAAACCCCCAAAATAGTTTTTGTTTTGAAAAAATATGAAGTAGAAATCTTGGAAATAATGAAAACAGTTCATTGCAAGAAGATCCCTATATTTTCTAAAAAGTACAAAAAGACCCAAAACAAAAACCAAACATTTTCAAGCAAAATAAAAGGTTAAACTTTAAAGATATTAGCACATATAAGAAGCAACACATACACATATAATAAATCACAAATTAAAACGAGATAAAGAATATAAATAACCGGATTTTCTTATTATGAGAATTGAGCGTCCTTTTGCATATCATTTCATTTCCTTGACGCTCAACACCTACAATAAATATTTCTAAGGTATCCAAGGTGGAGTGGATCCGAGAACACGATTAGTACTTTTCACAATCCATGTCAGTTTTTCCCATGGAGGTATTAAAGACCCGTATTCAAGTTGTTTGTGGTAATGACACGTAGAAACACGATGACCGGGTTTTCCACAATAATTGCAAGTACTTCTTTTTCGAGTAGAAATAACACGAGAAGGTTTTGAACATGGGTTTTTCTCGTTCTTTTGTATAACCAAAGTTTCACTAAAAAATAATTTCTCTTTAAAAAGTTTATTTTCATCAAAGGGAGTGAAATTTAAATAGGGATGATTTTTTAAGATTTTAAAAACAATAGAGCATGCTTCATCCACTTTTTCAAAACCTTCTATATTTTTCTTCATAAGATGTTGATTTTTATTCGAAGAGAAAATATTTTCAAAACACGAGTTTTTATTGTTTACCAAAATATCATCTAAGGTGAGACAACAATTAAAACAATTCTTTTACTCAATTTTAGCCATTTTCAAAGAAAGTTTATTCAAGTGGATTTGAGAGTCAAGAATATTTAGAAGAGATGAAATATACATCATATCATCATAATCATATGGAAATGGTAAAGAGTTAGGATAGATTACTATCTCATGGTTTGATTTTGGATCATCATGAGTTTCATCATGGATTTTGCTTCATTCTTCGTCAATTTCGACAATCCCATAAAGAAACTCCAATCGATCTCAAATTTCCTTTGCCGAATCACAATCCAACATTTTTGAAAAAATCTCTTCGGATATTCCACATACTATAGTGTACATTGGTTTAGCATTTTGAGTGAGCTTAGCTTTATCATCATCGGTGAGTTCATCATAATCTTTTTCTTCTTGACACAACTTAAGAACTCCCTCTTCATTTAACTCCTCTTTGTATGGAACGAATGGACCTTCCATAACTATTCTCCATTGATCGGGATCTTCGGCTTTGATAAATTCCTCCATTTTTGTTCTCCAAGCAAAATAGTAAGTGCCTACAAAAAGTGGAGGTCGTGTAGAATACGACTCTTCCAAAAGATTAAATTTCATATCGTTTACTCTACTAACGATTAAGCTATTCACGTAGAGTTAGGCTCTGATACCAATTGAAAGTCCTAGAAGGGAGGTGAATAGGATTACTAATAAGATTAATGCCTAATTAAAAAATCTTTTGGACAATTATAAGTTTTAGAGAGAAACTACTAAGTCAACTAATATATCAAACTCTTTACGGGTTCATGCAATGGATAAGTTAGATGTTCGATATATAAGTGATACAAGAAATCGAATTTCTATTCTCTTACTACTCTAGATGACAATAAGTTTGATTAACTAGATAATAATTACTACGATATTTATACTAGCATATAATCAAACATATAAAATGCGGAAAGTAAATAGATTAGGGATAGAAAGTACACAACGATGTATAGTGGTTCGGTTATCCCTACATCCACTACCTAAGGAAGTCTCCTTAGGATTTCAAGCTTTTCACTAAGCTCCCGTGTCTCTCTTAACCGGGTCGAGAACACAATAACCCTTACAACCACTTCGATACCACGAAGGACAAACTCTTGTGCTATCGCAACACAAGGACACCGAGTATACTCCCTATATTCAAACTCTCTCTTAATCTATCTATTACAAGGACTAGACTTAAGAGGATATATACAAAGTGTTTAAGTGGTGAAATGACTTTGCTAAACAATCTCCTAAAGATTAGATATAACTTTAAGCATGAAACTCCTCTTAAGTAGATAATAACTTTGAAGCTTCTAGGTTTAAGCTCTTGATCAAGCTTGGATGATTAACTTTGATAGCTTGAGACCTCTAATTTTGTATGAGAATGATATGTGTAATAGTTGAAGTGTGAGAGGTGAATTTTTCCTTGAAAGAGGTCATATTTATAGCACAAGAAAGCCCCCAATGGTTATAAAGTTTGTGGGACAATTTGTGCTTAAACAGGTACCCGTTTAGAGCCAACCGGGTTCCCGTTTAACTTCGCCAACGGCTCTTCTCCAAGTGGCAACGGTAAGAAATGACGTGGCATTGACTAGCAAGAAAATCATCCTGACCGGGTACCCGGTTAACATTGAACGGGTTCCCGTTTAACTTCGCCAACGGCTCTTTTCCAAGTGGCAACGGTAAGAAATGACGTGGCATTGACTAGCAAGAAAATCATCCTGACCGGGTACCCGGTTAACATTGAACGGGTTCCCGGTGGTTAGCGGGTTCCCGGTTAGAACAAAATGGGTTCCCGTTTATCTTATGACTTGCGCATTTTCGACATTTTGCTATGATGCTCGGATGGAAAAGTTTTCTTCACGAGAGTTGTTGGAAACATCATCCTAAGAAACTTTGTAGTTGATCATGAAGGCTAATTCTCAATGTATACAAAGATAAGGTTAAAAGTATTTGTACGAAAATTAGCTTCTTAGGATATGACAATAAAGTTTTGATCTAAATGATAAATATAGTGTTTTTGATGAAAATAGAGTTCAATAGAGAGGATATAATTAAAGTGAAGTTAGCACACTAAACACAAGAGGATTTGTCACATTAAAACAACCTATGAAGGGAGGCTATATGCCAACATACTCCCCTTGTGGATCCATCTTTATATCGTCAATTGGTTGGTAGTCTTATATATCTCACAATCACTCGGCCTGATCTTGCTTATGTTGTCCACTTGGTTAGCCAGTTTATGTCTGCTCCTCGCTCTACTCATTATGCAGTCGTCCTCCGTATTTTGCGCTATGTGAAGGGAACTTTATTTCAAAGTTTATTTTTCTCCGCGATCGCCTCACTCGTTTTACATGGTTATGTTATCCAGATGCAGACTGGGCTGGCGATCCCACTGATTGTCGTTCAACAACTGAGTACTGCTTTTAGTTAGGCGGTTCTCTTTTCTCATGGCGAAGTAAAAAGCAAACAGTTGTAGCTCGTTCTAGTACCGAAGCTGAATATCGTGCACTTGCTGATACTACTCAAGAGGTGATATGGCTTCGCTGGCTCCTTTCAGATATGGGTGCTCCTCAGGCTACTGGCACGATTCTTCATTGTGATAATCAAAGTGCTATCCAAATTGCACATAATGATGTTTTTCAAGAGCGTACTCGTCATATTGAGTGTGATTGTCATTTCATTCGTCAACATGTTGCTCAGGGTACAACAAGACTTCATTACACACCTTCCGTTGACCAGCTAGCTGATATCTTCACCAAAACTCATCCTCCCTGTCGTCTTATGGATTTGATTTCCAAACTCAAGCTAGTGTCATTCTCACCACCTTAAGTTTGAGGAGGAGGGGGGGGGGGGGGGGGGGGGGGGGGGGAGATGTGTGTGTGTGTTAGATTATATATGTAAGTATATATTAGATTTATTATTTACCTTAGTTAGAGAGATTATTTACCATAGTTATTTTAGACTGCTTGCTCTTCAAGGTAGACTGTTTGTTCTTCAAATTTAATCCTAGTATAAATATTGCTATGTAGTTTACTTTAATATCATCAGTTTATTTAATACAATACACGGTCTTTCATATTCTTTTCTCTAATTCTAACATCAGAGATATAAATACTAAATGCATATAAAATCCTCGCTTAAACTAAATAGACGATATATTAATCATAGTACCCTTTTATTACTCGGTCAAGAGTTTATTATCCTTCAGGTCTCTACCCCAACACGATCTCTAACCCAATTTCCTCTCCAAACAAGAGAGTTTATTCCCTGCAATCTGGAGACATGACTACCATCAGATCAACATAATTAACATGACGAAATGGAAAACAGAACCACTAAAATCTAAATTGACAATAAGAAGGCAAGTAACAAAGGCTATAATTTTCGAATTAAATCTCTATATTAGTTTTAATATGTAGATATTATTTTGACAGATCAAGTCCCACCATAACCTAAGACAAGTTTCCTTTTTATCCCATTGAAGCGATCCCCAAAATTCCTATTCTAGTAAGTTAGAGCCTATTTTAGTAATAGATATGCATTAGTTTTCCTTTACCCAACATCTCACCATTAACAATATCTCAGTAGTTTAATTATGCAAACAAGAACCCCTATAGTATTAGAACATTTATGCCTACAGCTAATCTGGTCAATCATTTACTGTTCTAATAAAGCCCCAATTTCTACCTTATAATCTCATAACAAATAATAATTTTATACTCTCAGACCCAAACAAACCGTTACAATATTTTGTGATGCAGTTTAATGGCAAAAGATTCTGTTAAGTTTATACAAATTACTTTAGAAGAAAAAAAATCAGGGAATAATCATGAACGTTTTTGCAGTATGAAGATGCACAAACAGGAAACTTAATTCCACTGTACAATTGGAATGAAAATGATGTAAATGTTGAAGGCATGAAGCAGCAGAACATAAATAGAGCTTTCTAGACATGATTATAAAGCCTACATACACTTGTTGGAACAAGTCAAGACAGGATGTATATGTGACTGAGATTCAACTTTCAACTAATAATTGAAATTCACACGAATCAAAAGAGAAATCAAAGAACTAAAGATAATAGACTAAACAGTCTGAATTTTACTTACTTGGGTGCACGAGCACAGAAATATAACCCATTTGATTTATGCTGACGGTTCTGTATCCCATACATTGATTTTCAGAATCTTATCATACTGCAGCTGCTCTTCCTGAATGTTTCTAACCGAAATTGCAGCAGAAGGACTACACCACTTCACCTCAATCATCAACAAGGTATCAATATCTCCTATAGCAGAAGGGATTTCCTTAAGCTTCTCACATTTGTGCAATATTAGACGCTCCAGACTGGGAAAGTGATCTTCACTGGCAATCCATTCTACAACATTCAGAGTGTCCAACTTCAAGAATTTGAGGTTTGGAAACACTATTTCATCTTCCATCTCCCACGTTTCCCCCTCAAATGCTTTGTCCTGTAATTTCAGAACCTCCAGATTGCGTAGCTTTACAAGTTGTGAGATTTCACTCCATGGCATGCGAAAGTTTGTCAAAGTTAACTTCTTCAGGTTCGACGGGAAGTTAAATTCACATGGATATTGCTTTTTTCCATTATAAATCACGTTTAGAGATTCAAGTTTATTCAGAAACTCCAACACTGGAAACTTGGTCGTATCATTTGGTGAATCCAAAAAAATGCATTTTAGTTGCCGGATGCCTTGTAGTTTTCTCAAAATCTTTTCCATATCATCTCCATATGCAAGAGATGGTGTCGAAAGAGTTTGGAGATTTCTTAGCACAAAGGTTTCATTATGTATGTCCATATTCATATGAAATGAAGCACGCTCATTTATATGCACATGCCTCAATTGTACCATATTCCAAATGGAATCAGGTACCGCTACAGCTTCATCTTGTAATGATTTGACGCAAAAGGTTTCAAGATTTACAAGATTGACTATAGATGATGGAACAAATTGTGCTGTGCATTGAACTGCTAAGTATCTCAAATGAAGAAGCGCAACAATCTTTTCGAGAGAATTGCCTATGTTGATATCTTCAAAATTTAATATTTTAAGAAGCTTAAAGTTGCGAAAAATGAATGAGATATTATTGGGATAACTTGGAGACAGATCACTAACAGAAAAAAATTGAAGTGATCGAACATATGGACCAAGAGGTTCGACTTTCAAGTTAAAAAAATGATTGTTGGAATAAATGCAAAGGCGACGTCTATCATATGTTATAGGATCTGAAATGGAATCTAATTGGTCATCGTACCTTTGTATTTGCTGGAAAAAATTCTCTTCAGTAGCTTTAGTCAAGGCAAACTCACGAATGAGATCGTGAACACGGCAAGATTTTACCCCACCTTTTGATGTTTGTCGAGCTACGGTTACTAGGCTTCTTCGACTCAGTTCTTTCAAGTACTCAACTGCTACTTCTTCTAAGCTCTTGGAGATAGAATGTTTGATAAAACCCTCAGCGATCCACAGCCATATTAATTTTTTAACAGGAACTTCTCTATCTTCTGCAAATGCTCCAAAATACAAAAAGCACGGCTTTAAGAAATCTGGTAAATGATTGTAACTCAAATCAATTACGCCTTTGTTTTCTGCATCCGCATCACCAAGTATGCGCGAACTAAAACTTTTTGCAATAGCTTCCCACAAGGCTTTTCTCTTCTCCATCTTCACCAGAAGTCCAGCAGTCAAAATAATGGAAAGAGGTAACCCTTTACAATGTTTTGCAATTTCCATTCCAATTCCCTCTAATTGAGGAGGAAAAGTTTCTTCCTTTTTTTCATATAGCTTCTTCTGTAGTAATGTCCAACTTTCATCATCAGAGAGTCGATCAAGGGTTTGTAGCGCACTATCAGGTTGTGCTTGAGATGCCAAATCCAGCAGTCTTGTAGTGAAGATAATCCTACTCCCATTTTTATCATTTGGGAAACATTGCCGTAGATCATTCCAGGCTCCAATACTCCAGATATCATCAAGCACAACAAGGAACCTATGGCCTTTGAGACTTTTGCATAGCATTTCAGCCAATTCGTGATCATTTAATGTGAGACGAATTGTGTTAGATAGTTGAACAACCTGGCCTAAGAGCTCTAATAAAAGCTCCTTCTTTTCATAAACTTGTGACACACAACACCATGCACGCCTGTCGAAGTATCTTTCTATAGAAGAATTATTGTACATCTTCTTTGCAAAAGTTGTTTTACCTTGGCCTGCCATTCCTGAAATGGAAATAATACGCAGTTGTTTCGGTTCTCCGATAAGCCGTTCAATCATCGTTTCTGTCTCAGCTATGAAACCCACCACATCACCCTCCTGTGTTGGCTTAGTATTTTGTTGTGATGTTGAAGTTTGGTCGCCAAACATCTCAATATAATCCCTTTGAAAACCATTACGACAATAGTCAACCAACTCTTGGGAGTGAGACGTTAGCAAAATCCTGCTTGAACCAATACCATCACCTAAAGCTCTCCTCATCTCATCAAAATCTTCAATGTCATCCACATCTTTCAACATGATAAAATAACATTTCTTCTTGAAAAGAAGATGTACCTTTCTTTTTAACTTATTCTCCGCGGTGCTGAGTACCATGCTTGAGAAGAACATGTTTACCTTATCTCTTTTTCTAATTGATGCATTATGTAGAAGTTGAAGAAACACCTCTTCTTTTCTGTCTTTATAGGATGAAGCCAGACTCCATGTACAAACATCAAAACGAACATCAAAACAATCTTGTGTTGTAACTTCAAAAATTTTATCGAGTTTATCACTGATATCATTGTCATTCAAGAGAGGGATTATAGTTAGCTGCAATGGGAAATGGGCTTGAATTTGTCTCTTAATTAACTCCATATAACCAGATTGTGCATTCAAATGCTCAATTTTAGGTTTTAATTTGTCGTGAATGTCTTGAAGCCATAAGAGACTGTACCAGATTGGAACATCAGTAACAAAAGGTAAATCAATGGCATATTCTATGTCGTATGCCAAATGTACAACTTCTTGGATGAGTTTGCTTCGATCCGCATCCTCCTTGCGCGTCTCCATGAGCCGACCATTCAGCAACAATAGCATTGGTTGAAGCCGTAATATAGAAAGCTTAAAAAGGGATATAGAATAATGTGGCTTAGTTTTAACCTGCTGTATATACTCCACAAGATGGTCAACATATCTGTGTATACCAATCCTTGGGTAGTATTTATGTGACCACGGATTCGACCAGTTGTCGAAAGTATCTCTGATAGTAACCAACCAATTGTAATTGAGCTTATGGTTAATTTTATCAATCAATTCTTCAGCCATATATCTATCCATTTTGATGAGATCGAACTTGGAGATGATGATATCAAGCTTTGTGGCAAAAGACTGGGATTGTGACAGTTTAGCCAGTTCCACTGAATCTTCGCCTGGAGGAGCAGGATCCATAAGAAATGCTCTAAGAATATTAAGCCTATTGAAGGTTTCAAGACACCATTCATCCAAAGTAGGATCAAAGAGAACTTTTTCAGAAAGATGTTCAAACAGAGCATCAAGATTACACATTTTGTTTTTGGATCAAAGAGAACTTCTTCAGAAAGATGTTCAAACCGGCCTCAAGATCAAACATTCTTTCTGTGGATAAGCTTAGCGTATCGTGAAGATCAATTATTTGATTCTTTTTGTCTTCATTATTGAACCTACAAGTCAACTAAAAATGACAAATAAAATGGTTGGTGTCGCTTTGAGGTCAAATAAAAACTAGATAATCTTAACAAAAGAATTCCCTTCCAACATGATTAACAAAAAAATCTTTAAGTTAGTTTCATTTCATAAAAGACCATTTTAATTCGAGAGTAATGTTAAATTCTAAGATCTCATGATATTAATTTTTTTTATTTTTCTTAACTAGTTGGGATTAGCTCACTGTCCAGGACCTTGGTTATCTAATCTAGCGGTGCAGGTTCGAACTGAGTCAATAACTCCAAGTCCAAAGTGAGCTTCTATGTAACAATTTTTTTCGTATGTGGAACCCTCTTTATGCATACTTCTCACTTTACACCCTTTAAGTGGTGGAAAAATAGCAAAACTTTAACCCTATCTTACTTGATAATGTCGGAACCATTGGCTAAAAAACACTTCCTTCATTAAGGAACGTGTACCAATTGGGGTAGCATTTATTGCGTTAATACTCACGGAGAGATTACTTATAAAGTAACGAGAAGATGCAGAGTTAAAAGCCCAACTGAAGGTGAAAGTTGGGTTGTCCTTTTGGCATGAGATCAGCTGAACTTTCAGAGTTGTTCATTCTATTTTGAAAAATGTTGAGGCATTCTCAAAAAGACAGGAGCCCACTAACATATCTAGCCAATGATTGAGGAAATTAGGAAATGGTTATCTTGGTTTCCGAATTGGAAAGTTTCACATTATTCGTCCTCAATTATTAGTGTGACTTTATTATGTTTTGTCTTCTGAACATGAATATTATACTTTTAATTGCTAGTTTTAATTTATTTCTTATGAACTAAATTCTCATAGCTTGAGAACATCAATAATGTATGAAACCTAGTAATACTTTATGCTTTTATTGGAATTGGGGGATACATCTTTACATTGAATTGTCATTTCTTGTGCTTTAAATTGTGTATTTTCTATTAATTTCAACCCTTTACCTAGCCATTTATAGGGCTGCCTTTAGTAATTAGATCTTTCATCCTAATAGGGGGTTCGGTTACTGAAAACGTTACATTATCGTCTAGTGTGTGGTAGTGATCCTGGCGGGCTTGCCTAACTAGATAATCTTAGAGAATTTATCCACTGATCATTTCGTAGGGTCACCTCACCCGAATCCCCTAGTAATGTTGAAGTAGCTTCCTAAGCTGCTTGACGAGAGTTAAAAAGGAGTTAGGATCATGACCATTGCATAATTACTAATTCACCCTCTAACAATAAAATGTAAAAACAGTACTAATAGGGATTACTTGTGAGTTCTCGAGCTATATCTCATTCTTTTATCAGTTTAATTACTTGTATTTAGTTTAATCTTTTAATTCCTAGTTAATTATCTTTATTTGCATTATATTTTATGAATCAAAAATCAAAACAAATATTTATCTTTTATCTTATAGTTGTAACTCATTTTAAGACACTTTTTGAAAACACGTTTAACACTTTCTGAAAACACGTTTACAAAACTAACCTTTGAAGTCCCTGTGGAGACGATACTCTTACTTACTTACTTTATTAGTTGTCAACGATGCGTACACTTACGGCAGTTAAGCTCTCTCAAAGCGTATGTTGTGTCATGTTATTTTATCACGTCTTGGAAGATGACAAGTTTTTGGCGCCTATTCCGTGGACTACATTATTAGTTTTGTTTTTTATATAGTATATTTGAATTAGTTGTTCTGTTTTATGTTTTTCTTTTTGTTTTTGTCCTTTTCAGATTATTTAGATGGCTAATCAGCAAAATCAACGAAGAGAACAAGGCCTTCATGGGTTATTTCGAGTGTAACCCATAGGGATTCACCCTCCATCTTTTCAATCCATTCGCTCTATGCCTGATTAAGGTACGCTAAACCAACTTGAGCTACAGGAATTATAGTGGTGCTACACATCAAGATCCGCTCCGTGCTATTCAGATTTTCATAAATATTTTTAATGCTTATGTTACTCAAGGTGTCACAAGAGAACAAATGTACTACTTCTTGTTCAAATTCTTGTTGATCGGAGGTGCGCGCGAATAATTAGACATGCAATATCCTAATCTTATCCCAAGCTAGTACGCGTTTTAAGTTAGATTCCTTGATCGATTATTTTACCATCAAAGTATGCGACTGAATAACCAAATTAGGGCTTGCAAATTTCGTACAATAAGACAGTCAGAATGTTGGTGAAGCATGGACGATTTTCAAAGAGAAGCTGGCAAAGTGTCCATTACACGTGTACATGCCATATCTACATCTATCCATGTTTCATAAGGGTATCAACACAAGTTCTAGATTGAGAGTAGATAACCTTGGTGGGGTGTCTTTGTTAAATGGATCCCAATGAAGCCAAAATTGGTACGTAGAAGACTATAGTAATTGAGAAAATCTTGCTATCATCGAGATCCACAATTCCAAAAGGTACGTCATAAGTAGAGGGTACTACTACGGTAGATGCTAAGTTCTCCAATTTGAAAGATCAACTGAAGCAACTTGTTCAAGATGTGGAGGAAAGCATCAAGCTTAGAGATTACCTGATTTAAGTTGTTAATGAGACATATGGTTGTTCGAGTTATGGGATGTTTGATCATTGTTGGGAAGAATGTGTGAAAAATCTAGAATCGATTTTCTTTGTGTTGAATCGAGGGCCTTATCATTAGAGGGGTCCAAGCTATGTTCAAGGAAATCAAAACTATTTGGGTTTCCAACGATCAAATTCAAGTGGGTTCGCTTATCAAGGAATTTCATATCATCCTTGACCTCAAGAGAATGTTTTTTAACTGAGACCTCAAAACTTCTATCATAGAGGTATGAGTTTTGGAGTTCAAGCTCCACCACAGCCCGCGTATAATTTATATACAGCGACTTTCATGCAGCAAGTAAGTCCTTCTCCTCAATAAGACTCTAAGAGTGAGCTTCAACAAACATTTACACCATTTATAAAGATGATGGGTGAGAATAAGGTGAATAATGCAAGGCTGAATGAACAATCCAACTCACTGAAGTTGCTAGAAAGTCAAGTGTCATAAATCGCCTATCATCAAAAAGCCCAACCTCAAGGTCAAATTCGGAGCATTACCCGTTGATCAAACAAACTTATACCATCGAGAACCGTTGTGGATTGGAGACTACGGATTATCAGAGATTAAATAAGGCCACTAAAAAGGATCACTTTTCTTTACCGTTCATAGACTAAATATTAGACATAATTGCAGGGAGATAGTACTATTGCTTTCTCGATGGCTATTTAGGTTACAATCAATTTTTTGTGAATCCAGCTGATCAACACAAAACTACCTTCGCATGTCTATTTGGAACGTTTGTATTCAGAAATATGTTATTAGGGTTACGCAATGCACCGGCCACGTTCCAACGGTGTATTATAGAAATTATTTGGGACATGATTGATCAGTTCTTGGAGGTATATATGGATGACTTCTTAGTATTTGGTGATAACTTTGATGATTGCCTTGACAACTTGGAGAAGGTGTTGATTCGTTGTAAAGAGGCTGATCTTGTTTTAAACAGGAATAAGTCTAAATTCATGGTTCTTGAGGGGGTCGTTTTGGGGAACAAGGCTTCGAGCAAGGGTATGGAGGTTGACCGTGAAAAAATTGACATAATTAAAACCCTTCTACCTCCCATTTTTCGTTAAAGGTGTGCGAATTTTTTTGAAACATGCGGGATTCTACCACCGTTTTATTAAATACTTTTCTAAGACTGCCAAGCCACTGTGAACTTACTCGAGAAAGATGTAAAAATTTAATTTAATGATTTATGTCTTGAAGCTTTTTTATCATTTAAGGAGAAACTAATCTCTACACCAATTGTGACTCCCCTTGATTTGAGTCTTCCATTCGAGGTTATGTATGATGCTATCAGTTTTTCTATGGGTTTTGTGTTGGGTCAACATAAGGATATGATATTTCAAATTGTTTATTATGCAGGTAAGAATTTCACAAGTGCACAACTGAACTACACCGTAACCGAGAAGGAATTGTTGGTCGTGGTATACACGTTTGATAAGTATCATTCCTATCTTCATGGGGGCAAAGGTTATTGTATACAGAGACCATTCCGTAATCAAGTACTGGTGTGGCCTAGGGTGTGATAAAAATAAGATATAAATAAATCAAGTAATCACCCTAGACTAAACACGGTATTGCAAGTATTACAGGACGTATGAAAGTTTTAATTATAAGAAGATTCGTTCCTCAGAGACTTAAGTGTGTTAAACGAATGGGTAAACAGAACAGAGTAGCAATTAATAATTAAAAGAAAGAAAAATAACGATGATTGAGAAGATAATGATTAAACTAAATAAAAATAAAGACAATAATTAAAATACGAGAGAATGAGATGAGAAAGTATAGCTCAGGTTTTGCTCGTATGCACTAACCCTTCTATTCCTTCTACTAGTTAATAAGGGTGACAATAGCTCTTAGATAAGTAGTCAGGATTCTAAATTCCTCCCAACCCCGGTCAGGGTGGACTAGGGTGGAGACCTCACAATCACGAGGAGACTTAAATAGGGTGCTCCTACGCCACTAGGTTCCTAAATGAGAATGGCCTTCTAATGATGATCGGTGATTAAATCAAATCCTAATGACTATCTAGTTAGGCAAGCCCGTCAGGATCACTACCGTACACTAGACGTTTATGTGGTGTTTCAATAATTAGACACCCCTTCCAGGTGACCATCTAACTACTATTAGCACATCCCTAAATTGATCAGGTTTAAGACATACAATAAATTAAGGCACATAAAACAAATATATGGCTAAGCAGCTAGAATCAATTTAAAACAATTATCCCAAAGAAACATAGATAGAAGAAAATAGAATTAATAGATTATACATATGCAAAACCCAAGCTACGGGAAAATTAGTTCATACTAGATATACATAAACTAAAAGAAAGATGCATACTATCAACTTGCTCTCTTTGAATGACTCTAATGATGAATAAAATTAATGATGGGCAAGGAACTGTTTACAATAGTTTAAGGGTGTATTTATAGGAGTCTAGGAATCCTTAAAACGTTTTCTTAGAGTGGAAGACAAGTAATTGGACTTCTAGTCCAACTCAAATTCGTAACCCTAAAATATAGAAAAGGTAATAAATTGTTTATGTTTTGTTTTAGCCGTAACTTCTTCAATACTGCTCCGATTTATGCTTTCTTTATATAGAAACTGGTGGGTCCTTCTGTGTTATAAAATAATGAAATAAAGGCAAAGGAATAAAGGATCCACAGACCGCAAGTGTACGGGTCGTACCAAATAATAGATAAGTAAAATCGGGATTATCATCTCCACAGGGATTTAAGTAGTTAGTCTAAAGTTGTGTTCAATATCAGAATAGATAGTTCTAATCGTTTTTAAAAAGATAAATAATGAAGGTGTTTGTTTTCTACTTGACTAAATAATAAAATAGACAATAAAATAAATAATAAACAAGTATGCAAATAAGATAAGGATATGCAAGTATGAATCTATCCTATTGAATCTATGATTCCTAAGAATAAGGGTGAATGGGAAATCTCACAATAGTCGGGAATCAAATATCTCCTAGCCCCCGTCAGGGTGGACCTAGAATCTATCATACAGTATTACAAACCCCGTCAGGGCGATTATAAGCTACTTTCAGATGAATACTATTTTACCTCATCGGCTACGTGGTTAGTCAAGCCCGTCAGGGTCAAATAACGGATACCACACGTCTATATTCTAGTTCTGTAATTAAACCCCCCGTCAAGGCGATCACTTCCCCACCAAAGTGAATAGCCTAATTACTAAAACCTACCCTTGATTCGCGACGTCAATGATAGTGAATAAGCACAAGGATATAGTCAATGGAAATTAAGAACCAATTCAATTAAATACTAAAATCCTAGATTCAAATTAAAACAGAAAGACAATAATCAATCCTAAAGAGAAATTATGCATAATAAAACTTCTTAGATAAATAGCTTAGAAACACCTCATAGACAAAATAGATCTAATACTAAATTACCCAAAGAATAGAGATGGAGAAGTGTTGAATTGATGTAGTTAAGCTCTAGCTCTTGCTTCTTCCTCCTCTAGATCCTCTTGATTGCTTCTTTGATGAATTATTTGTGTATATTAAGCTTATGCAGCCAAGGGATGATTTTCTAAGGTTTAGAGCTGGTATTTATAGGTGCTAGGTCGAATTACTTGGAGTGGAAGACAAGGCAAGAACTCTTAAATTCGTAGCCCTAAAATCTGGGAAAGGTAAGATTCTGCTGATTTGATTTGGTCATATCTCATTCAATACTTATCCGTTTGAGGAGTTCCAATATATGAAACCGCTTGTCTCGGAAAGAGATTTACATTGGTGCATACCACTGGTCCAGATTCCTAGCCAATCTTAAGTTATGGATTATCTTTGAAACGTGGCTGGAATTTCAGATTCATAAGGCAGCTTTTCCTTTTCCTAGTTGGACTCTAATTCCTTCTACCTCCAGATTTCTTCAAGATATTTTTTCCTTATCTCCTTAGCATTGATTTAGCATCTAATTTATTTCCATATTATCTCTAAAGCTTCACATTAAATAAATAATTAAACCGCATATGCTTTATAAATAATAATTCATTAAATCAAGACTAGAAATAAGAAAGTGCAATTTTAACTTTAGGAAATTCGACTAACACACTAGAAATATTCTAAGACTTTAATTCTCACTTCTACTCCTTGGATTGGTTTCTCATGAAATTCATAAACCTACTAACTTTGCACTAAAAATAAGTAAATTAATGCACAAAAGCTCTATAAATGCAAATAGTCTAATTCCAAGGGGAGAAAGTGTAATATTTAAATTTAAGCACAAAAGTCAATATAAAAAGACCATTTTCAACCTAAAATCTATGTTGTAGATCTCCCCGCCAAGGCGCGCCTAGGCGCCGCCTAGGCGTCAACTCCCCCCTCAACCGCTTACGCCTAGTTAAAAGTCTAGGCGTTTTAGCCTAGTGCCTTAGTCGCCGTGGAATAGGCGCCTAACCCGTCTAGGCGCCGATTAATGGCAAAAAATGGCCGCCTAGGCGCCGATTAATGGCAAAACATGCCCTTATAGACCTTCTTGATATTTTTCTTATTCTCGAGAATTCTTTAATTGATATTATAACTCAAATTTTAGTATTTTTTATTTACTATAGTGTTGTTAGATGAATTTTATGACTTAAATAGATAAAATTTCTATAATTATTACATATATATTACTAAATATACAAAATTACACAACGCGATACAAAACCGTATAATTCCGCCTAGGCCCTGTGTAATCCTGCCTAGGCGCTAGGCCCCGGTCGACCGCCTAGGCCGCAAAGCCGATATCTACAACATAGCCTAAAATGATGTCTCCTAAGGGCTTATATTTAGACCAAAAAGGGAGACATCAAGACCCCCAACTCAAACTTGTATCGTCCCGATACAATAAAAAATAAAAACATAGGGAAGTCTCTAAAATATCAGCTAAGTCAATGAAGCACAGGGGAGAAGAAGATAGCAGAATATATAGAATAAACTCAAGCAACTACTTAGAAAATTTCATGTAATAATATTTACAAACTACATACCTGCACACTTGTCATATCTATAATCAACACGGCTTGAATTCAAGATTGGATTAGCTTCGCAATGTAAGAAGGAGAGGATCTTTACTCAGTTTACCATGGAGGCTATATATTGTTCATCAAACTTCACTAGTATCCAAAGATCCACTTAACTAATCCCTAACGGCTCAATCACTTCTAGATTACATAACAAAGAATCAAAAGGTCTTTAGGGTTGTAATGTTGGCTTAGGGACGGTATGGTAAGTATATTTGGATAATTTAGAGTGAGCTTTTGGCTCTCTCCTCACTAGCCATCAACGAATCGCCCTAGAGCTTGAGTTACTCTCATAAAATGTTCTCACTCAACCCAATGAATTCCTTGATGCACAAATTAGCATCCCAAATAACCCAATTAAAGCATAAAGATGTTCACTCTATATTTTATCTATAATTAATTTATAAATAAGATAATAAAATATTAATTTATAATTAACACTATATACATATATTTCATAACTTAGTAATATAATTTTATTATAAAAAAAGTGATAAGAATTAAAAACTTAAATAATAATAATAATTTAAATATTGTAACTTTATTATTAATTTTGAATATAATTGTAATGAATTAAAAATTAGATGTATAAATAACATAAATAAATAAAATATTAATAAATTAGTTGAAATAAAAATTTTATTAGAATAAATGTGAATAGAAATCCTGGAAATTGGGGAGCTGTTAGAGCATAACTGTTTTCTGAAGTTAATATATAGAGAGAGTGAGTGTTTGACTTCCAATTGTAGCTGAAAAAAATTGGGAACTGTTGGACTTAGCCTTAGAAACTGTTTTTCTTCTTGTTGATTAGATTTTTCCCACTAGCTTACAATTGTTACAAGACATTATTATATGCTCCAACTGCATAATAAAACTATTATTATAACAATTTTGTAAAGAGTTGCAATTAATTAGTGGGTCCATGTTGTATGGGCTTGAAATAAACAAAATCTTAATCTAATCTTTCAAATTCAAAATAAGGAAATACATATCAAGTCTCATGGATCTTGTGTTATTTTAATTCCCACTTGATTACAACTATATACTATAGTATGTAAACCAAGACCTTGTCATATATTTGCTCATCAAGTTGTACATAGTTACAAATACCACCAAAACACATCTAACTCCATATTTTGAATAGATTAGTACGACAGATCCATCTAATTATATATGGAGAATACTGATAAGACGGAGATAGTAAGGGAGACGTCTACTATGTATTATCTTGATGCTCTTTTTGAACATCTTCCTGAACAACTTCTCTTTCATCCAATTTCTGGTCATTTGTTTGTTGAAAGGTTCGAGGAGCTTAATATCCTTAGAGCATTTCTTATGGATCCTCATCCTCATATTCCTGGCCAAGTAGTGCTGGTTGAAAATGGTATACTTGAAGATGCCCTTGCTGATGCAAGCAAGCTTGAATCCATCATCTCAAACTTTGATCTCAACAAAATGGACATACACATGGTTGAAAAATTGATTAAAGATTTTGATCATAAAGCCAGTTATGATTGGTGGTTTAGTCTCGAAGAGATTTTCAACAAATGGTCAAAGCCATCACCTCATGAATACTACCCAAGGACGGCTGTACATGGATATATTGACCATCTTGGGGAGTATTTAAACCAGGTCATCAAAGCCAAGCCTAATAAATTTATTGCCCCTTTGAAGTTTTCTATTCTCCTACTTCAACCGATGCTACACTTGGTGAGTGGTTTACTCAATGAGATCCCAGAGAAACGAAAAGAGGACGCGGATCTCAAGAAAGTCATTCATGAAGTAGCAAATTTAGCATACCAGATTGAATATGCCATTGATTTACTTCTAGTTACAGAAATTCCAATCTGGTACACACTCTTCTGGCTTCAATATATCTATAAACAAATTAAACCTAGAGTCGAGTACTTAAATTCACAATCTGGTGACATTGAGTCAATCATGAGACAAATTCGAGACTTTAGCACACGCAAACCAAAGATAATACCCCTCTTATGTAACAACGTTATCAATTTTAAACTCGACGAAATCTTTAAAGCAGCAACAAAAGTTATTGGTTTTGAAGTTTGTACGTGGAGTTTCGTCTCATCCTATAAACACAATAAAGAAGAGATGTTTCTTCAACTTCTACAGAATGCTTCGATAACAAAATTTACTGATAAGATAAAGTATAAGTTTCTGTCAAGCATGGTATCAAGCAGTGAGAATGATAAGTTAAAAAGGAAGATACAGCTTCTTCTCGAGGAAAAGTATTGTTTTATCATGTTAAAAGATGTGAATGACATTGAAGATTTTGATGAGATCAGAAGATTTATAAGGAAAAATTCTGGTATAAGCAAGATTTTAGTAACTACTCGCTCCCCAGAGTTAGTTGCGTACTGTCATAATGGTTGTAAAAAAGATCTCTCTAATACTATAATGTCTGGGAATGAAACTTCAACATCACAACAATATACTAAATCAACACTCGAGGGTGATGTAGTGGGTTTCAATACAGAGACGATACAAATGCTTGAAAGTCTTACCGGAGATTCGAAACAACTGCGTATTATTTCCATTTCCGGAATGGCAGGACAAGGTAAAACTACTTTCGCAAAGAAGCTGTACAATCGTTCTGCTATAGCAAGTTATTTTGATAGACGTGCTTGGTGTTGTGTGTCACAAGCTCATGAAAAGAAGGAGCTTATATTAGAGCTCTTAGGTCAGGTTGTTCAACTTTCAGACACGATTCGTCAAAGTAGTGATCATGACTTAACTGAAATGCTATGGAGAAGTCTCAAGGGTCATAGGTTCCTTATTGTGCTTGATGATATATGGGATATTGAAGCCTGGTATGATCTGTGTAAATGTTTCCCAAATGACAAAAATGGGAGTAGAATTATCTTTACTACAAGACTGCTGGATTTGGGATCCCAAGCACAATCTGATAGTGTGCTACAAACTCTTGATGGACTCTCTGATGATGAAAGTTGGATATTACTACAAAAGAAGGTATTTCAGAATAAAGAAGAAAATTGCCCTTCTCAACTTTTAGAAATCGGAATTGAAATTGCAAAATATTGTAAAGGATTACCTCTTTCAATTGTTTTGACAGCTGGGCTTCTGGTAAAAACGGAAAAAAGGAAAGACTTGTGGGAAGCTATTGCAAAAAGTTTAAGTTCACTCATACTTGGTGATGCGGATGCAGAAAAAAAAGGTGTAATTGGTCTGAGTTACGAGCATTTACCAGATCTCATAAAGCCGTGTTTTTTGTATTTTGGAGTATTTGCAGAAGATAGAGAAATTCCGGTGAAAAAATTGATACGGCTATGGATAGCTGAGGGTTTTATCAAACATTCTATCACAATGAGCTTAGAAGAAGTGGCAGATGATTACTTGAAAGACCTAATTGGACGAAGCCTAGTCACTATTGCTCGAGAAAAGTCTAAAGGTGGGGTGAAATCTTGCCGTGTTCACGATCTCATTCGTGAGTTTGCCTTGATCAAAGCTACTGAAGAGAATTTTTTCCAACAAATACAAAGATACGATGAACAGTTAGATTCCATTTCAGGTCCTATAACATTTGATAGACGTCGCCTTTGCATTTCTTCAAACAATAATCATTTCTTTAACTTGAGAGCTAAACCAATTGGTCCATATGTTCGATCACTTCAAGTTATTGGTTCTAGTGATATGTCTCCTAGTTATTCCTATGATGTCTCATTCATTTTCCAAAACTTTAAGCTTCTTAGGATAGTAAATTTTGAAGATATCAATGTAGGAAATTCTCTTAAAGAGATTGAAGTGCTTATTCATTTGAGATACTTAGCAGTTCAATGCACCACAGTCTCTGTTCCATCTTCCATAGCCAATATTTTGAACCTTGAAACTTTTTGTGTCAAATCATTAGAAGATAAAGTTGTGGAGGTACCGGATTCCATTTGGACTATGGAACAACTGAGGCATGTGCATATAAATGACCGTGCTTCATTTCATATGAACCTCGACATACCTGAGGATTCCTTTGTACTAGATAATCTCCAAACTCTTTCCACACCATCTCTTGCATATGGAGATGATATGGAGAAGATGTTGAGGAAGCTACGTGGCATACGGAAGCTAAAATGTAATTTTATCGATTCACCCAAGGATGCGACTAAATTTCCATTGTTGGGTTTTCTTGATAAACTTGAATCTCTGAAGGTGTTTTATAGTGGTACGAAGAATTACCCATGTGAATTTAACTTCCCTTTGAATCTTAACAAGTTAACTTTGACAAACTTTCACATGCCTTGGAAAGAAATATCACAACTTGTAAAGCTACACAGTCTGGAGGTTCTGAAATTACAGGGCAATGCATTTGAGGGGGAAATATGGGAGATGGAAGATGAAATAGTATTCCCAAACCTTAAATTCTTAAAGTTGGACACTTTAAATGTCATAGAATGGATTGCCACTAATGATAATTTCCCCTATCTCGAGCATCTACTATTGCATAAATGTGAGAAGCTTAAGGAGATCCCTTCTGCTATTGGAGATATTGATACCCTATTGATGATTCAGGTGAAGTGGTGTAGTCCTTCAGCTGCAAGTTGGGCCAGAACTATTATGGAAGAAAAACTTATGTATGGTAACAAAGACTTCAAAATCGATGTACGCGATGCAGAACCGTCACCATGATGCAAAATAGTTATATATGTATTCTCGTGCTCTTGAGTAAGTAAATTTAGACTCTCCTCTCTATTTTCTGTTATATATAGTCTCTTTTGATCTAGCAGTGAAAGTTTTAATCTAATAAATCCTTTTTTGACTTGTATACTGACCATTGTGGTAATATTTTGTTTCCAGAACATAACATCTACACAGTTGCAAGTGTGCATTGGCTTATATTCACGTCTAAAAGGCTCCACTGAGGTTCTGCTGCTCCTGCGCCTTCAACCTTTCCTCACATTTGTTCTAGTTCTGGTTTTTCTATATTCGTATAATTTTTTGTTGCAAAATAGTTGTATATGTCTTCTCATGCTCTGGAGGAACTAAATTTAGACTCTCCTCTCTATTTTCTGTTATTTTTAATTATTTGTAATCTTTTTTATCTTCAGTGAGAGTTTAAATCATATAAATTCTATTTTGACTTGTATATTGACAGGTGATATTTTGTTTCCAGAGCATATATTCTTGATGTGATAATCTACACTGTTTTTTTTTATCTTTAGTTTGCTTGGTATGAGCAGTGATGCTTTTATATTTAACTTCAAAAACAATTACAAGAAGTTTGCAAATCTAGCACTAAATAACATCTTTAGGCTAAACCATTACATCTCAAGCTCACCATCAATCTTCCAATTATTACTAAATACTTTGTTAAGCCTAGAGTTACAGAAGAGACCAGACTTAGCAACCATTCTACAAACAGCAAATCTTACTTCTTCAAGCATAATTTCCTCTGATTTGCCTGGACCTGCATTTCGTTCACACCAAATAAGGTACACGCTGCTGGAAAAGTAGTTCTGAAAAATCATTGAAGAGAGGCTCTTCTCTGTTATTCAAGTTGAACTCTATCTATCAGCTCTTGCCAAATAAAACATCCCTAGTAATCCTACATTTTAAAGCATAATCTTCGAAAGTCTTGTTGTGTTTTATTTGTATAAACCAGTAAAACAATATAAAAACTAATGCAGAAATAAAATAAAAGTAAATAAATAAATAACTTTACTTGTCGAGACTCGGATTGGATCCGATGTCTTTAAGGTATTTAGGCCACGTATCGGTGTCTTACGTTTATTGGCTTCAACCTCCAGGATACAACGACAAAACTATTCAGATAAAACCGACACACGAATTCTTAAAAATTTCAATGAACTTAATAATGTTGCTTCTTTCTATCTCTCTTATAATTTTAATACTTTGAAACATGAATGAATAAAATGGTTGAGTTGACCAACTATTTATAGAAAATGAAAATGTGGATTCGGGAAAGAGTTGTGATAGTTCATTTGAAGATACATTATATTAAAAGACATAACGTTTACTATAAAAGATCAAAGTATAGCCATGTATAGTTGGTATGAAAGTCTAGCCAAAAACCCACCAGCCTGGAGACACAGAAAAATAAAATAAATAACATGTATTATTATTATTATTATTTTTCTTTTTTTCCTTTTTTAATTTCTTCAAATTCTATGACTCAATTTTTCATTCAATTTCAAATGATTTTAACCAGATGAATATATTACGTTAATCTTTACAAATAGAATAAACGTTTCAATATTCGAATCATTTCTTTAAATTGAGTCACCCATTGTCATCGTAAACATGGTCATCACTTGGGTAAAATCTCATTTGACCAACAATCCCCACATGAATGGAAATTGACTAACCACCTTAAAAAATTATGCAAAAGAATGCTAAACACGAGAGAGAGAGAGAGAGAGAGAGAGAGAGAGAGAGAGAGAGAGAGAGAGAGAGAGAGAGAGAGAGAGAGAGAGAGAGAGAGAGAGAGAGAGAGAATACTACATCGAGAAAGGTAGCTTTTGGCCTTGAACCTTCTCTAGAGCTATCGGATTTACTTGCTAACTAGTGAACGTGATGTCTTGAACTATTCAACTTTTGTGTAAACCAAGACGATAGAACTTACATAGTATACTTCCAAATATTATTTGGTTCCCACGGTTGTGTCCATTTACGGCCTTGGACAACTCCTGGTATTTCATGAATAACCGTCGGAGAATTTTACCTTTAAAAATTCTCGTAGGGCGGCCCTACCCATGTTATTCATATAGGTTGTCTCTTGTCGAGATTATTATGCATTACTCTATCTTATGTTATAGAAGATACAAGAACCATTAAAATTTTAACTTATCCTTCACTTTTACATGTAGCACTTTTTAATTTGTGTCCTAAGAATGGTTTGGGGAAGTCTCCCCACAGTGCGTCGCACCAAATTGTAGTTTCGTGATTCAGTTTTCCCTTTGAACCTAGATTGTGGGATCTCCACTCTGCTAGGTATTCCCACAATGGCAACTCAGCTTAGGCTTAAGACCCATTCCCCTGGACAACACTCGCACATTCTCTCTTTGTAGACCTTTGGTCAGTGGATCCGCTATATTTATCCTTTGATCGAACATAATCAATTGTCATAACTTCGTTTGAGATCAGTTGTTTAACAGTATTGTGTCTACGACATATGTGTCTAGACTTACTGTTATACATTTCGTTTAGTGCCCTACCAATGGCACTTTGACTATCACAATGTATGCAGATAGCTGACACAGGCTTTGGCAAATTAGGAATATCTTCGAAGAAATCCTGAAGCCACTCGGCTTCTTCAGCAGTTTTGTCTAAAGCTATAAACTTAGATTCCATAATGGATCTGGCTATGCACGTTTGCTTAGTGGATTTCCAAACACAGCTGGTCCTCCTAACATGTAGACAAATCCACTTGTGGATTTTGAGTCGGTGCAGTCTGATTTCCAATTTGCATCACTGTATCCTTCTAGTATAGCTGAATATCTTGTGTACGATAAACCTTCATTCATAGTATATCTAATATACCTTACAACTCTTACAATAGCAAGCCAGTGGTTCTTCCCCGGATTATGTGTAACCTACTTAGCTTGCTTACTGCATGTGCTATATCTAGCCTAATGCAGTTCGTTAAGTACATGAGACTCCCAATAATCCAAGAGTAGGTGTCTTGGCGATATTTGTGTCGTCATTACTAAATTTGTTTAATACTTTCTCAATATAGTGGGAATGAGATAGTATAATACCTTCAGATGTTCGGAGAATCTTGATACCCAAAAGATCGATGTCCTTCCTTATACATTTAGCAAGAGCGTCAAATATACAATTATATTTCTATCTATATATGATACCTTCCAAAGCGGGAAACAGTTTAATCATTTTCTAACTTCAACTTGGAGTGGTCTAAAACTCCAATGGAGACAACCTTTTTATTAATACCTTAAACTAGACCAAGGTTGTCAGAGTAAAAAGAATTACCAAGCTTTAGATAAAGCATTGAGATGAGCAAAACACACCTTATATTTATATATCTAAGTATCCACAATATCTTGTTTATTACTAATAAATATTAGAGCTTTTGTGAAAAAGCTTAATAAGGATGTAGATCATTCATGAAAACAATTTATTGCAAAAAAAAAAAGAGATTAAGACAGCATAAAATAGATGCCAAATTGAATCATATCTTTATCCAGATCTCGTATATAGTACAAGTTTCACACATTAAGATACCTATTTTTAGGTTGACAGAAAGACTGAAATTTTGTTGAAGGACCTTCATCAAATACCAATCTTCCCAAAAGAGAAAAAAACTTATATATTTATTCTCTAATCACTGTGCAAGGAGCACTATAGCTCTAGGAGTACCCTAAAAACTGAAAGTATCCCATATACGACATTTATTCAAATTGTACAAATGAAATTTCTACTAACCAATTAACCCTCTTGAAAACGATACATAACTTAACAATACTCCAAATAAGTTGTACTTAGCGTCAAAAAATAAACAGAAAGAAAATAAAGACCGGGCAATATAATAAGTATATAACAAATACAAACAAATATTTCCCATTTAAAAAATCCAAAATTATGGGCAAATGAAATGATGGATAATTAGTTGAGTAACTATTTATTTCCTTCCTAAAATCCTTGAAATGAGAAAGAAAGAATCTTAAATAAGCCATCTGGATTATCAGCATGTACCTATAAAAGTAAAAATTAAGTCAAAAGCAAAAAAATAAATAAATAAATAAATAAAATTTAGTCTCTTGTGTTACCCAATGACCAGCATCTTCAAGTACATGCATTTCAACTCCACCACCTTCTTTTGTAGCTTGTTCTTCAGCAGCATGTATTCTACGAAGATCTTCAAGTGCCCATCTATGTAAACTTCTTTCTGCTTTCAAAAAATTCACATGTACACCTCGAGGTACATCTTCTACTATATTCCTTCATTATCAGAGTGATTTTAGTATACATGGTGAAGAAAAGGTCAGCAAATAAAGGTTTGTAGCATAGATACCAAATATTTGTATCTTCATATGATTGATACATTTCAGAAATCCCTTGAAGATCAAGCACCCATGAGAAACTTGACGGTTTTGAACCAGAAGATCCCGCTGGTTTAAGATTTGTTACCACCCACTGGAATTCATTATCAAAGGTTTAATTTCAAGGAACAAAAAAAGAAACTAGTACAAAATATACCTGTGCAACATCCTTTGAAAAACCTTGTTGAACTAAAGCTTCTACAACTTCTCGTTTTGAAGAGACCTTCCTTAAATAACAAGTTTATATTATATAGAAGGTTATAATGTATATGAAAATGGTATTATACATGGTTACCTCTTTGGGTAATGAACTTAAAAATGATATTAATTCAGCTGGATGATCATCTCCATCTCCACCAGCTCTAACTTTTCCAGGTGTAGCATCTAAAACCCAAACCTACATAATTAATAATAAAATTATATTCCTTCTTTTATCATTAAAATAGTTAATGATTAATTGGAATTATGTTAACTTACTCTGACAGGTCGTGCAAGTGGCTTTGCTGCTTGATCTACTATGCTCAACGCAACTACATATATGAGATCAGAATTAATCATATAATAAACTATTTTGTATAATTAAAACTTTGATTATATCTAGTTAAGGACTTAGGATAGATGAATTTACCTTTTCCTCCGAAACTATGACCCACTACAACTCTAGGAGTTAATCTGAGATGCCCAAGCTAGACAATAAAGAGTATAAAAATTTATATAATTATCAAGTACAAAAATGAACTTCCAATTAAGATTAAAGACAATGAGAGGATTTATGTGGATATATAAAGCAAACAGATAAGCTCACCCACAAGATATACATACTAGCTTTAAGACGTCAAGAGCAGCTGAAGCAACTGTGTGGGGCCCTCTTTTCTTGATAGCTGCTGACTCACCATGACATCGTAAGTCTACCAACAGAAACTGAGACACATAAACATGACTAACCATAAGTTTTTTAACAAATGTAATCATGAAAATTCAAGTAAACGCAAAGTAAGCATGTTTATAAACAAGACCTGCCATTTAGGAAACTCTTGAGCCAATCGCTTAGCAAAGGTTCCTGTTACATGTAACAAGAATTTAGAAACATCTATAATTTCAATTATGTCTTTCAATTTACTTAAGGAGAAAAAGAATATGTAAAAAGCAGATAAATTAAGAAATACTTACCCCAGTTTTTCCTGGTACCTAAAATACCATGTAAAAGAACAGCTGTTGGTGGTTCAGGTACTGTCTTGTCCATAATATAACTCCAACTTACCTATACATTTAATATATTTATAAAAAATAAACTCAAAATGCTTATTTTTTCTTGGTCAAACAAAAACAAAGCTTGATTACAGAAAAAGGAGACATATCTAGAGAAAAGAAAGTTGCATTAACTTACATCTGCTCCTTGAACAAGATCATATGCCTGAATAAAACGTAATTAATCAGTGACAATATACAAATAAAAATTGAACTAGATATGTAACTAGCTTCATGGTATGTTATATACCAGTATATCAGACGGTGGCTTCAATATTGATATTCCTTGTGCAAGCCTGTTATTTATTAAAGTCATCTGAATACGAGGTCCACCTATTGCATTCCTTGAGTGACCAATTCTAGTAACCTGAGAAAATAGAATGAGACAGCTTGGACCACCATAATTGTATCAAAAGCTAAATATAAGTCTGTGTTTCAAAAAGTAGCAATTATACCATGTTATCCATTGTACTCGCCCCTATTTATGCAATACAGGGGAATAATACAGGGACTAATTGAGTCATTAACCCTCGAGTAATTAGCTAAGCTCACAAACCAACTTATAAGTTATAAATTATACTCGTATATCGATTAAAAAAAATAATTAACTCGGATTTATCTGTTAAGCTTACAAACTAGATTATAGGCTATGCATTGCATCATCTACGAGCGATTCGCTCAAGAATGGGTGAATTTAGTAATATCATTTCAAAAAATAGTTAATCCGGATTATTAATTATGTAAACCAAAACCCATATCATTTAGTATTTACCTTTTGGGAATGCCTGGAAATGTTCGTCAAGCTAGGCGGCAATCTCCGTTTTCTATGTATGATAGTGTCGAATCTTAGGTGGTTCTCCCTTAACGACGTGCTAGTATAACTCGGAAGCATCGACATTTTCAATTAATGAGATCAATGGAGGTGTAGAGAAAGGACTTGAGATGGAAATTTAAGATTGAAATGGACTAAATTGTAATTTGGAAGAGAGAGATGGGGCGGAGAAAATGAAGCTTGGGGTGTGCGTGTTGCTTTGTTTGTATTTGGTTCGGTTCATGTGGTCTGAATGAAATTTACTTTTAACGAAAGGAAATGCACTCAAGCGCCAAAAAGCAGTTGTTGGTGACCTGTCTACACTCAGCCGGAAATCTTGCAATAGGCAAGATAGCCCAAAAACATATATTTTTTGAAGAGCCATTAAAAATATCTCACCACAACCACCACCACCCTATTACTACCATCACCATCACCTGCACGTCTATATATATTTAAATCTATAATTTTTTTTTCTGAAATTTTTGGATTTTATTGATTTTTTTTTTCCACAGACACGAAATTCTCTGTTTAAAACATGAAATTTCATGTTTTGAACAGTGAATTCCATGTTTGCGAAAAACAAATTTAATATATCGAACAGTGAATTTCATGTTTGCGAAAAAAATCATAGACGTAAATATTAATTTGCTTTATCCAAAAATGTAAATTTTTTATTTTTCTGATTTTTTTAGAATTAGTTATAACGATTTTAAAAAAAAATCACAGACGCATTCGTGTGTGGTGGAATTAGTAAAAGGTGGTGGTGGTGGTGGTGGTGGAGGAGGAGGAGGTGGTGGTTGTGGTGGCTGTAGTGATGTTACATGGTAGTGGTGGTAGTGGTAGTGGTGGTGGTGATGGTGGTGGTAGTGTCCTATTATTTGTTTAATATTAAAAAATAAATATTATAATAAAAAATAAAATAATATATTTAATAATAAAGGTAGTAAAGGTATAAAAAGATGCAATTAGATATTTTTATTAGACTTCTTTTAGCAAATATTTTAGAGTTTCCTTTATTGAGTAATTATAAATAACCGAGGGAAATACTAAAATAGGCCCAACTAACCACAAAATTATTTTTAAAGGCCTAGTCCATTCAAAATACTAATAAAGGCATCCATTACAAATTTGGTAAACTCCAATTACATATATACCCTTACTATTAATTTATTTATTTATTTTGGTAGGGGTCCTGATACGGTCTTTGGTACGTAGCAATGTCGGTACATACCAATCTCAAAACAACAACAAAGGTGTTATAAAATCATGTTATAAGGTCAAACTGGTACGTACAAACGCTGGTACGTATCTATCTCAGATCAACAGCAAAGGTGTGAATTATAGGTACTAGGTCCATGTGTTTGGGTTTACTTCCACTCTAAATCCTTGTCAAAGTATAGGATAAATGTAAAAAAGTCAAAATCCAATTCAAGTTGCGGCATTTCCGCAGTTATTGGGTTCCGAACAGTACCATTTATGTACCAAAATTTTCACCCTTGTCGGAACAAAAACAAAGTGAAATATTAGAACATTCTGGTTTGTACCAATGGGTCCGTACCAACTCCACCTTTATACCATATCCAGCAGTTGCAAAAGAAAATCAAAAGAAATAAGTATAAACTAATAATAAAAGAAATAAAAAACTAAAACTAAAAATCAATCTCTCCACCCTCGTCAGTGCAACATAACAAAAAACAAAGTGAAATCTCTTCACTACACCAAAAACAGGAAACAGTCTCTTCAACCACAATCGAAGGATCGGAAAAGCAATAGAAATCTCTTCACTTAAACTCCTTGGAACAAAAAAGAAATACAAACCTCTTCACACTGGACAGTAACAAAAAAACAAATCTAACATCTAGTGGTGGAGAAAGGTCCAACACGGGCTTAACCAATGGGTTTGGTACGAGGGTTGTACCGATGGACTCAGGTGTTCACTGCAAAACAATAAAAAAACAAAAAACAAAATGAATCTACTCTTTCACAATCGATAGGAACAAAAAAAGGAAAGGGAAACTAGATCTGGAGCGTTGGTAGAGAAGGTGGGATCTCCAGATGGTGGCGGCTTTCTTGGGTTGTACCAATTGGTGTTGGAGATGGCGTTTTTCGTATGTAGCAGGTGGTGGAGATGGTCCATGATGGTGGCGGCTTTCTTGGGCTGTACCAATGGACTTTTCTCAATTTTCTTGGGTTGTACCAATGTGAAGAAATATGGGTGTTAATGGTGGATAATGGTCCAATAATGGTGACGGATTTCTGGTGTAGGAGAGACAAGAGAGTGGAGGTTTAGGGTGGCGGTTTGGTGGTGAAAAGAGACAAAAGAGTGAATGGCTTTGATTTTTTGTGCAGGGGAATAGCTTGTGAAGAAGGTGAGATCGGACTGGGTTGGTGGTGAAGAATGGTCCAGGGTGGTGGCGAGATGACAACGGCAGTTGGTGGCAGCTTGGGGGCGGTTTTATTGTTCGGCGTGTTCTTGTTCAGAGAGAAGAAGGAGGGTAAGAGAGAGGAGAGAGAACTGGGGAGAGGGAATGAAATGGGAAATGGGTTTTCGTAACCCTAATAGGGGTGCTGAATTGGGTTTTGGCTATTCAGTGTAATAAGAACTGATAGGAGGGGCATTTTTGGTTTTTGGGCTATTGTAACTAGATGCTTTGGGTTGGGCCTTTTAATTGGATTCCTTATGTTGTTGGGGCCTATTTTTATAATTTTCCCTAAATAACTATTCATAATAAATACAAAATACACCTAAGATATAGCTTATTTAGTACCTGTTTGGAAGTACTTTTATAATTTTAAAAATGTTTTAGACCTTGAAAAGTATTTATGGAGTGCTTAAAAAAGCATATCAATTGATTCTTGTTATGAACTTGAACATATAGTAAGAAGAGATAGAAAAGTGAGAAAGAGTATAATCTTATTAAGAGTAGAGAGTGTAAGGATTACAAAGTAGAGACTCTTATTTATAGAGAATAAGTAACCATAAACCCTAGTCTTCATGGGCTGGGCTGCAAGTCAATGGATTGGGCTGAATATCCATGTATGAGTTTATAACACTCCCCCTTGGATATTTAGTCCCTAAGAATATGCCTCGTTAAAACCTTCCTGGAAAAACCCTTTGGGACAAAATCCAGTGAAGGAAAAAGAGTACGATATCCTTACGCTTCAAATGTGCCTCGTTAAAAACCTTCTCAGAAAAACCCTGTGGGAAAAATCTTGATGAAGGAAAAAAGAGTGCAACGCGTTTTTATCTCCCCCTCATGTGAGCATATTTATGACCGTCTTCAATTTAGAATTTGATCTTGATCTTCATAATCTCAAACATCATCATATTTCAAATTAAGCAATATATAGACAAATAGAATCGTAGAAATCTAAATAACATAGATATGAAATTCAAGAATCAATTATGTGCAAATAATAGTAACAATATTTCATGCACATAATCACATATAAACACATATTATACATATATAATAACACATAAATATACATGTCACATTACATGACAACATATACGACAATTAACCGATAATGACACTCTAATTTATATATCCCGGGATTTATATTTAAGCGCTTTTAGTCCTTTAAAAACTTTCATATGAATGTTTATATCTCATAAAATATATCGGTAAATTTGTAAACCTTAGACGCACATGAAGTCCTTTATAAATTTTCCAGGCTATAAAAGATCATACGTTCATATTTACCATATGGGTATGAATCTGTCCGAAACGTCTTTTTATATTTGACCAAAATTTTATTACTTGTCAACATTTTGAATGGACTTAAATTCAAGATCCTCGCTTTTATATGATCATTTGCGCATATTATTTGATCATTATCAATGTATTTTTCGATTCCATATATTTATGAAATAGTATAACTGAACGAGATATTTAAATTTCAATTTAGGTACCTGATACTCTAAAAGGAGTATTATATTTCCTTTTCAGTTATATTATCTACTTTATTTCATCATAAATGATGTTAAACTTGTAGAAGTGTCAACTTGCTCATACTGCTCAACTTTATAAATTTGGAATCGAAAGGTCGACCACGTTATATGCGTTGAAATAGATTTCCATCAAGAGGAGCAAGAGCCTTTAAAGCTGAAATGTGACTTAGTCACTTTAATAATTGAATGCATTTCTTTTTGAAATTTGAGCTCATAGTTCATTAGCGAGGATTATAATGCATTTTATAAATAATAATCAGCTATCCCTCTTGTCATGAGAACTTTAATTTATAAATATATCAATTTAATAATTTTCTCCAAGCTTGCAAGTCTAAGTTGCATATAAATTACTGGAGATCAATCATATAATTCATATTTACTCATGATTTAATTTTGTGTATTGTAATAGAACAATTATAGTATATATCAAGAGAAATAATACACAAATGAAATATTATTGGTCTTTGACCAATGAGGGTATTTATGTTTAATAGTTAGTCTTTATTATAATGTTACAATTATGTAAAACTACAAGTCTATGTCATAAAAGACAAATTCATAATTGATTATCTAGCAATTCTTTACATATGAGAAAACATATATTCTGCTAGATCATGTATATCTCCCCCTGAATTTGTCAATTGATTTATGATATTGAGTAATATTTTTTCTAAGATGTAACCAAGATATCAAAACCTACTTGATAATTAAAATTTATTATCGATCCATGCTCATTCATTTTGTATTTTCATTCTCATTGGGTTGATAATGATTAAAGCGTTCAACTCATTAATAAGTGATACTATAATTATGTTTATATTCATGATAATGAATTTACATATATTATTGGGTGATGGATTAAGCTACTTGGTCATGTGATTATTATTCATCTAAAGAAAATTTAACTCGAACCTCTTGGTGAGGGAAAAAATATAGATTAAATTGTGTTCTTGTAATTATATGAACTACACGAAGAAAAAAAAACTTCAAGTTTAAGCTAAAATACAAGAAGTATATTTTTTTCTTGGCTTTTTAATCTCAATTTTTTATTTTAAAGGGTAAATCAAGGAAATTAAATCTCTTTCCTAAATTAATAAAAGATTCATATAAAATAGCTATAATTTCACCCTTTTTTTTATGAAGTTTTATTTGACTGATTATACCATATTCTGAATATTTGCACAAGATACATATATTGTATATACTGTATATGCCCTACAGAATTAATTTTTCAGAATATATTATGATATCGAAGGGTATTCGCGTATATATCTCATATGAATAATTAACAAAACAGGGTAATGTGATATCGAAAGATATTCACATAATACATATACAATTTATTTATATATCCTATATAAAATTTGATATATATACCATTAGTTAAGTATATAAATATTTCTTTTCAATGAAATAATACTTTTTCTTTTTAAAAATACATCCTTTTTTTTCACATAGTAAAACTTCTTTATCAAAATACCGACGATTATTAAACAGAAGAGAAAAGAAATATCACATCCATTTATAATAGATCAAAGGATCTTTTGTTCCTCTTGTCTTGAATTGATCAAAAATTCATTTTGTTTCGAATAGATCAGCGGATCTATCAATCAACCTTTTTTATAAAATGTAAATAACATATTAATGTATCATAAATCTTGTGGATAATTCCAAATAATTATATTTTGTGGATATATTTTTTTTCTTTCTATTTTGTATAGGTTATCTTATAGGGATAATGCCCATTTAAATCATGATTCATATTGTCTATGCCCAAATGTTGACAGGTGAATATTTCTTCCCAAATAAATTAGGTTGTTTCCCATTTAAATCAAATTCACATTGCACAATTACTTTGTTACCCTTCTAGTCAAAGTTAGCATTTTTTATTAATTTTGCAGCCGACGGATATAAAGGCTTGTTTTTTCCACTTTTCTTCATTAATTATAAACCCAGTTTTATTGATTTATTTCCAAGTGAAACTGATCTTCCATGAAACAGATTCATTCTATTAATTTGTTGATATAATTCCGATTGAAGCAGAACCAGACAGTGTTTATATCAAAAACAGGTTTTTGATGAATCTGTTTGCCATTATGATTTTTATAATTATACACATACGATATATAAATTCATGAATTAACAAGACTTATTCTCCCCTTTTAGTGTATTGCTACAAGAATTAGTATGAAATTCTGTTTATACCTTCTTGCTTCTACATCTTTCTCACTGTAGAGGATCCTTGTCACTGATGGTGCTGGAATATCCGAGAATGTTGATAATTCGTTTATCTAAAACAATGATTAATCCCACAATCTTTATTATGTAAAGCCAATTAAATAAGGATTATGAATCATAAAATCGTATATTATCACCATAGTGGGGTTCATGAATTGGGTACCCATAAAAGTGGGGTTCATGAATTGGGTACCCAGAAAAGTCCTCCATAGTTTTGATTGTTGGGTCTTTTTCTGCATCTTTATGTGCCGCTGATGATGATAAAGATTTAGAAAAAATAATGGTTGTGAAGTAGAAGAAGAGCAGAATAATGAAGAATCTCATCATCGATATGATCGATAGTTTTTTTGGCCATCGATCTACTGTAGTATCCTAGTTTTACCATCTGTGTTTTGGTTCCTTTGGACATCGATCTAATTCTAGATGTAGGGTAGATTTGGGTACTATCAACAATAGATTTTTGAAATAGAAGGGGGAACCTGTTGAGGAAAACATAAAGGAAAAACATGAGATTTCAGTAGGAGGCAAAGTTTTGTTGGGCAACGAGAAGAAGATGATGGAGTTATGTTCTCAATGGAAAATGCATACATAATTAGTACTATTAGTGTCTAATTTCTGGAGGATATATGCATTGATGCCAAAAAAGGACAGACAAAGAGTATGGAGATTAAACATTGTAGAGGGAATTTTAAATTACACAGACTATTGGATATGATGGAAATGATCAATTTGTTGATGTGCAGAAACTATTTATACTGGTGCAATTAAAGGGGTTAAGTCCTAACATTATTATCTATTTCTGAATGTTTTGTTGTTAAAAGAAGTAGAGGTTGTTTAATGGATGGGGAACGATTTTGTGTCATGATACTCTTGGAAACAGTAATGGAACCAAAGAACAATCTTCTTAATTACAAAATCGATGTTCTCAATTTGTGCACCAAAAAAGAACAACAATAAAGTACAAACTTTAGATATGGGACAAACCAAATATGGGACAAATCCCATCTTAAATTTTTACCCAATTCGCACTAAAAAACAGACTAATAATAAGATTAGTAAAAAATGTAAAGAGCGTGATAGATATGATGGATATAATCAATTTGTTGCTGTGCAGAAACTATTCATATGATGGGACAAACCAGATATGGGACAAATCCCATCTTAAATTTTATAATAGAGATGGGACAAATCCTATTTGAAAAAATCAAAAAAATTTAAAGAAAAAATCAAAAAAATTTATCATATAAACGTAAATATTAATTTTCCTTGTCTAAAAACGAATTTTTTTTATTTTTGGTTTTTCTAGAATTAGTTATGACGATTTTAGGTGGTAGAGGTGGGGTAGAGGTGGGCTAGTGGTGGAAGGTTTTAATTGTAAATGGGATAAATCTCATCTTAGTTTTACAATAGATATGGGACAAATCCCATCTCAATATTAGAATGGAGATGAAACAAATTCATCCCAATCTTAAAATTAGAGATGGGACAAATCCCATTTAAAAAAAAGTAAAAAAAAATACCAAAAAAACAAAAATTTAAAAAAAATCGGAAAAAATCATAGACGTAAATATTAATCTGTCTCGTCCAAAAATGCAATTGTTTTATTTTTTTTATTTTTTTAGAATTAGTTATGACGATTTTAAAAAAAATTCACGGGCGCGCGCGTGTGATGGAATTAGTAGTAGTAGGTGGTGGTGGGGGTGGTGGTATAGGCGGGGTGGTAGGGGTGGGGGTGGTGGTGGGATGGGGTGGGGTGGTGGTGGGGGATGGTGGGTGGGGGTGGGGTGGTGGTGGTGGGGTGGGGTGGTGGGTGGGGGTGGGGGTGGGGTGGTGGTGGTGGTGGTAGGGGGTGGTGGGTGGGGGTGGGGTGGTGGGTGGGGGTGGGGTGGTGGGTGGGGGTGGGGTGGTGGGGGTGGGGTGGTGGTGGTAGGAGTGGGGTTGGGGTAGTGAGGATAGTGGTGGTGGTTGTGATGGTTTTTAATTAATGTTTTTTATTATTTAAAAATATAGATGAACTTTCATGTTAATGATAATGTTTGATTTAAATGGGAATAACAACTAAAATAAGGGTATTTTTGTAATGTTTGAACCAAAAATATTGGTTAAATTTAAATGGGAAGATAGTTTGTTATTTTGATTTAAGAGGGCATTGACCCTATCTTATATCAAAGGATATCAACCTAAAATACATATACAATTAATGTATATTCCCTATTTACTCGATATATACTTTCAATTAGGTACAATTTTTTCCATTTATAAAAGTGTAGTAAGGAAAGATTATAATTGATATTTTTTTTTCATCTTATGGATATTTTTTTCTATGTTGTATAGATTGTAATGTAATTTTTTCCATTTGATAAAGATTTGCGTATTTTATCTTCCAAGATTATCATTGTGTCAAAGCTTTGTTAATAGTAAATTACTCGTAAGATTTATCAAAAAAATAAATTATCACGCATATTATCTTTGAGTGAGGAGAAATAAATTTCTCATGATAATCTTTTATTGCCTCACATTTTATCTCTTTCATAGGAAAGAAAAATAGTTTTTTTTTTTTTGTTGACCGATGAGAAAGGAACATCTCATGGTATTTTTTTCATTAAAATGTAAATAAGCAATTGCGTTTTAAAATAAAACACATAGAGCATCTTGCATCCTTTTTCTTTTGTTTGGATGCATCTTGCATCCATAATCGTAGAATTTTTGAAAAAGAATGTATGTTAAAAAAAATCATATTCGAATTAGAAATAATTTTTTTTTCATTCACTGAAGTGAAACTATGAAGATTTAAAGCAAAACTCATAGATTTTTTTTTTGTTCACAACGGTGAAACTTTGATTTTGCTTTTGATTTACGTTTTCTTTTTTGTTAGGTTCACAATAGTGAACTCATTTGAATTTTGTATTTTCGATCAACATTAATCGAAAAGAAAAAACATATAAAAATTAATAAAATTAATAAATTACCAGGATATTGAGTGCTGATAACGTGTCATGAACTTGAATATAAAGTAAGAAGAGATAGAAAAGTGAGAAAGAGTATAATCTTATTAAGAGTAGAGAGTGTAAGGATTACAAAGTAGAGACTCATATTTATAGAGAATAAGTAACCCTAAATCCTAGTCTTCATGGGCTGGGCTGCAAGTCAATGGACTGGGCTGAATATCCATATATGACTTTATAACAATTCTATATTTCAAATGTATTTTTAATAACATTATAAAATTTAGAATTTTATTCAAAAACGATTTTTACTCTAAAATAAGCACCTCCTAACTGACCCTTATCCTTGAGAAGTCGGCCAAAAATTTTAAAAAATATTGTTCATTTTCTACTTGTTTCTTCCTAAAATCCTTGGTTAAGATATCGGTAAATGTTTTTAAACCTAAAAATATGACGAACGAAGAAAACACATCTGAAATATCTTGAAAAACTCAGCCTTTTATATAAAAGATTTTTTAGATTTCATCTTTTCGAAATTCAATATATGTATTCGGTATGTTTCTAAAGATAAAAATGAGGATACAGATTTATTAGCTAAAATTTTTAGGTGTAACCTCTTTTGAGTTAACTGGTCATCGCTTCGATCCCCAACCTGATCAAAATGATGGGAAGAACTAGTGACCGGATGGGCTGATCTTTTTGTAATCCAACTTTCATTTTCATTTTTATAATATGTTTTTGATGAAAGAAAATTGATTTATTTTTGTCAATTCTTTAATCCTCAAAACAATGTAAATGATATGTCAGGATAAAGAATCAAAAATGAATTTTGTCTAAATTCATCAAATTATTCAATTAGGCAAATTTGTTAAATGGGGTTTTTATCACTTGGGATGAAATAAAATCCTAATTATTATTTAGGCGTGATAGTCTATTTAGTTAATTATTACTTAAAGATTAATTATTTTTATTTTTATTAAAAAATTTACTCCTTATCAATTAATATAAATAATTTAAATTATAACATATACCTTATAATAAATCGATTCAATTCAAAGCTCGATCTTTTCCTTTGCTATATAATTTTATATAATTATTCTATGTGAAGAAAATTAGATTATTTTGTGTGTTTAATGGGTAAGATTTTTCGATCGATTTCTTCTCCTGCAGTATTTCTATTTTCTTTTTCCAAATTATTTTGTTAATCCTATGGGATTAATAAGACTATCATCTAATCAATGTCTAATTAAAAAATAATTACTCCTAAATACTAGATTAAGTCATAACTAGTTAAGAAAGATTCATTGAGACTATGAAACAAACTCTAAGATGGATACTAGGATGATCTTAAGAATATGTTAATGTGCTAAGGGGATTCGAATGCTAAATATGGATGTAAGGAAGCTAAGGTATAATGTAAGATAGAAAAATGATGATTAAGCTAAAACTAGGATAAATACTACCAAGGAGGCATCTACTTAGTTAAGGAAGATAAGGGTAATAGGTGTTACTACTAGTCAGGTTAGTCTAACATAGATAAAATTCTAAGGTTTGGAAAAAATAATCAAAATATGATAGGAAGAAAAGAAAGGTTCTAAGTAATATATGAATATCAAGGGAGATAACCTATTGAGCTTTCTATCCTGAGGGATCAAATTGGTGATTAAGAGAAATGAAAGTTGGGTTAGAAAAGAAAGTAAGGATAAATAAATGCAATTTATAATTAAAGAGATTACATAAGCATTAAAGTGGATCGGTTACCCTACATCTACTACCTAAGTTAGCCACATTAGTGAAAGTCCTAGAGGGGGGGTGAATAGGATTACTAATAAGATTAATGCCTAATTAAAAATCTTTTGGACAATTATAAGTTTAAGAAAGAAACTTCTAATACAACTAATATATCAAACTTCTAAGGGATCATACAATGGATAAGCTAAGAGGTTCGAAATATAAGTGATACAAGTAAAATGAGTTTCTAATCTCTTACTACTCTAGATGACAATATGTTAGATAAACTAGATACACAATATCACAATATTCATACTAGCATATTATCAAACATATAAAGCGCGGAAAGTAAATAGAGTAGGGATAGAAAGATACACACGATTTATAGTGGTTCGGTTTCCCTACATCCAATACCTAAGGAAGCCTCCTTAGGATTTCAAGCTTTTCACTAAGCTCCCGTGTCTCTCTTAACCGGGTCGAGAACACAATAACCCTTACAACCTCTTCGATAACACGAAGGACAACCTCTTCGAAACCACGAAGGAAACTCTTGTGTAATCACAACACAAGGACACCGAGTATACTCCCGATACTCAAATTCTCTCTTAATCTATCTATTACAAGAACTAGACTTAAGAGGATAAATACAAAGTGTTTAAAGGGTGAAACAACTTTGCTAATGAACTCCTAAAGAGATGATATAACTATAAGCTTAAAACTTCTCTTGAGTAGATAATAACTTTGAAGCTCCTTTGATTTACTCCTTGAATGAGTAGATATGACAATTATAGTTCTTGACACCTTCTTGGATGATAACAATTAAGCCCCTTAATGTATATGGGTTGAAGGTGTAGTTGTAGCCTTGAAAGACCTTCAATTTATAGCTGCAAAATGCTCCCAACGTTCATAAGACTTGTCTCCAACGGATATATTAATATCCCCAACGGATATATTCCTTTTGTCTTCATTTTGCTGCAGGAAACCCTAATCTGCGGTGCACCGCGGGGTTGGTCCGGTGTACCGCACCAAGCTTGCTAAATTCACTTGCTCTCTGACGGGCTAGCCCCCTGGTCCGTGGTGTAGTCCGTGGGCTACGGTGTACCGCACAGAAACTCCGGTGTACCGCACCAAAGGTTTAAAACACCTTCTAGTGAGTATATATTTTACTATGATGCTCGGATCAGAAAACCTTCTTCACGAGAGTTGTAGAGAACATCATTCTAATAAACTTTGTAGTTGATCACTAAAGCTAATTCTCAATGTACACAAAGATAAGGTTAAAAGTATTTGTATGAGAATTAGTTTCTTAAGATAAAACAATAGAGCTTTGATCTAAATGATAAAGAATGTGTTTTTTGATGAATTAGAGTGCAAGATAGAATATGTATAACAAGAATAATTAGCACACTAAACACAAGAGGATTTGTCACATTAAAACAACCTATTAAGGGAGGCCATATGCCAACAATTAGGATTCTAAGATTCTCTACTAAGTTTCCTGATATCTCTTAAGAGTGAGATATAAATTGCTTACAATGAGGTTTTTTGGGCTAAACCACAACCTAGAAACTAATACTTATAGCGGTTAAATCACAACCCGATAATGATACTTTTAGTTGTTAAGTCACAACTCAAACTCAAACACATTGACCCAAATACTCCTTTTGAAATCACCTACACAAGTAACCACTTCCGATGGGAAGCCTTCTCCTCAAACTCAATCCCAAGCTCGGACCTCTCTTTTCTTTACTTGGATCTTCAATTATATTTTAGAGCAAGAGATACCATCTTGTTTATGATAAATGTTTTATTTACAAGAATAGTAAACAACCCCTAATGGGTGGACAATATAATGAATAAGAACAAGCATATACTTATGATATAAAAAACGAAGCTTATGGTTGGTGGACTCTTCTTGAAATGTATAGTGATATGGTGATGAATTGTAGCTTCAAGAGGTGAGATAGGTGATGCACAATAGCCCTATATATATAGGCGGGTGAAGTCCAACGTCTATAATAAGTTGTGCAGCTTTTAGTGGCGGGGTTTATCCTAAGACCCTTAAAGGAAGAGAATGAATGTGTGTAATTCTATTTGTGTAAACAATAAGGATTTATCAACCATACCATGAAATGTATAAGACCTAAAGTGTACTACACGCTAGGAGTAGCGAGTAAGTATCAAGGTAACCTTGGTATAAATTTTTGGAAAGCAGTAAAGACTATCCTTAAGTACATAAGAAGTATTAAGGACAAATTTCTCATCTATGGAGAATATAAGTTGAAGCTAATTGGGTATACAAATGATTGTTCTGCTTCAAACATGGATGATAGAAAATCAACAAATGGTTATGTCTTTATAGAGGAGAAATGAGTTGAAATAGTTCCAATGAAACTACTATAGCAGATTTCAGTTACTAAACACATGATACATAGTAGCATAAGATGCAACTATGCAAGTTGTTTGCATAAAAGGTTCTTATATGAACATAGTGTGGTCTCTACAGTAAAAAAAAAATCTTTATACAATGACAATATTTGAGATATTGTATGATCTAAGAAATCTAGACCACACTATACATCCAAACAAATTCTGCAGTAGTGCCACTTGATTCAAGAAATAAACTGAACATGAAGATGTTTGTATTTTATAGGTAAAAGGAAGAAATAAATAGTGTACATCTGTTCACCTAAGTGTTTCTATCAAAAGAGTTTGATAGAATAAATGATAGAATAAAGTTGTGATGAGATTACAACTTGAACGATTGGGTCTAGGCCAAGTGAGAGATTGTTGGAATTATGCCCTAGCCCCGATCATCTTATAATGAATTGAACACAAGTGTTTATTGTACACGATAATGGTTATCCATACAGTATTAATTAAAGGAATTGTTTTCTTGAATCTATAGCAAGCCTTTATGATTATGGTATTTATCTACATAATATAAAGGCAAATCCTTTATTAAGTTACGAACTAGATTTCGTAAGGTGTTATGATAATGAGAATCTAGCTCATAGGACTTAATCTGAACTTGTTCTTATCGTAAGATCATCGAGTTAGGACCTCGATGGTCCGGATAGATTAATATGTAGCTAACAAATATTTATTGGACAAATATCGGCAGTTCTCGTTTATCGAGTTAGTTGCATTAGATAATTCACATAGAGATGTGATTATCAGACCGACTAAAGTTAGAGATTTTTAATGGCTAATTATCTTGAACTGTCAAGTGAATTAATCTCTATAAGCACTTCAATGTTTGTGATAATTTGATCTGAGATCATTGCTATCGCTATCGCTACACGTGTACTTGTTGTGTTTAGATACTGGACTACTAGTATGTCAAAATACTAGTCGAAAGGATTAAAAAGATTATTTTTCAGAAAAATAAGAAAAATCATACACTCATACTTGCTGTAATATTCTCCAAAAAAATTAGACAGTTACTTTGAATCCAAAACTCTTTCAAGCCAGTGAGTTCGAATCAAAATCGAAATCTTAATATAAAAAGTGTGGAGGTTTTATACTTTGAAACTTGAATCGGTCTTCTAATTTGATTGTAAACCTTTAAGGTATGAAAATGAAATACCTTTTTAAATTTTAATCGCAGCTAAATTATATTGATTACAGAATTATAATAATTTATTTTTTTCTGTTCTGTATATATGTATATATGCTATTCAAGAGTCCTTTGAAATATAGAGGTTGTAAATTATAGAATTTTTTTTTTGTCTAAGTAAATTAATACAATTCAAATGGTAAAAAGCCTCTTGTTAATTAATAAGTCTGTTGGCGATATTCAAAGGAATCTATTAATGGAGAGACAGCATACTATAAGAAATCTGCGCTATGATTACACCATCCGTGTGTCGATATAATGCCTAAAAAAGAAAAAAAAAAGAATAAAAAAAGTGTGTCGATATACGAAACTCACACTTTGTGTAGTCTCCAAAGCAATTAACAATTCAATAGCGTGTTGGTCTCTCTATTATATAATTTAATTTTATAATATTCATAGAATCAAGTCCTACAGGTTCATACTTATTATTTATGAATATTCATTGATTGTAATTGGACTTAGACATTATGCCAGAGTGTGATTGACATGTTGCAATTACTCCAATTAAAGGAAGAGTAAGTCAAAAATCAGAAATATAGCTCAAATAGTATTTATGATAAAAAGTTAGTTTTTATACCGCAGGTAGATAATACCTAATTGATTATATAGATGACTATGGTAGTTCGTGGTTCTCCTGGATAATTGTTACGTTTCAAATATCGATTAATAATAATTGGTTTATATCACCCTTTATCGTAATAAATTGGGGAATAGTAATAATCCAAGTAGCAGTTATTTAATTTAACCATTAGCCCATGTATCCACAATATAAGGAGATTTACTATAAGCAATTATTTTTTTTAAAATTCTTACATTTAATATATTGGATGATTTTATATCAATTATATTTATATACATATCTTATGTTTTAAACTTAAAAAATAAATAATTTATTAATTAATAGTATATGTTTTGTTATAATAATTAATGGTTGCAATATAAATATTGGACCATCCAATATTAGATGAAAGTCTAACCCTTATTTTTTTATGATATTAGAGAGCCATTTTAAATTTTAAATTATTTTAATTTTCTTAAGATTCAATAAGTTTTTCATCACTACATAAATTTTCTATCCATTAGAATAACTTATATCAACCGATACGTGTTCAACATAGTGTGTATTGTGTAAGCAATACTAATCAATATAATAACAATAAATGCACAGAAGAACTAGACGAGAAATTAAGAGTGTTATCCTATTGCTGGTCAAAGGGGCCAGTTAGCAAATAAGACACCGTCATAGCCAGGTACAACTTTAATCCACTTCCATGCAGCTACGTCGAAGGTTGCTTGGTCTTTTATTTCATCGTAAGACAACAAAAATGACCATAACTCTTAGCTCACACCTCACACTGGACAGCACTCCTCAATTACCAGTACGTACCGTACCTTTGCTTATAATATATATATATATATATACATGCCTCTAATTAATCTTCATTTCATCTCCATATATATGTTGCAAACCCACTAAGAGATTTAACAACCAATTGTTGTTTTTAACGATCAAGACTCGTCATTTTATCAATGGAAGCACAAGGGAGTATCGATGAACGTGACAGGCCAATGTATATAGGAATCAGGAAGCGAAAATGGGGAAAATGGGTGTCTGAAATTCGTGCCCCGGGTAAGAAAACACGAGTATGGCTAGGAAGTTACGAAGCCCCAGAAATGGCGGCAGCAGCTTATGATGTAGCTGCATTGCACTTCAAAGGTCTAAAGGCACAATTAAATTTCCCTGACTTGGTTGATACACTTCCTAAGCCTTTAAGCTCAAGCCCTGAAGATGTTCAATTTGCAGCTCAACAAGCCGCAATGCAGGTTAGGAAACCAGCTGAGGTGCCCTCAAATTTGTCAAGCAGGCGAGTTGCTAGGTCTAGTTTGGCTCCCGTGACTGTAGGGCTCTCACGGAGTCAAATTCAGGCTATAAACGAGTCACCAATGGAATCTCCCAAAATGTGGATGGAATTTGCAGGAGCTTTACTAGGAGATTATAATCAGTCTAATGTCTCTTATGGGGATAATCAAATGGAGGAGTGGGATGAATTGCACCATAATTCAATCTGGGACTAACAGTAGTCCATATGTTCTCACGTTACCGGTTCATCAATATGGTTAACCTATTTATTTTTTTTGCTCAAAAGATTAACCTATTAAATATAAATATAATCGCATACTATATTCTCGTACTATTTTTGAAAGTGGAATGTAGGATTCTTTAGTAGTGACGTACAATAAGTACAATTGGATTGGGTAATAGTATAGACTTATATCATTATTTCTTATATTAAATGGTACAAGTGTTGTTTATTTTTATTGTCCCCTTCAATTTTTAATTGAGTGTGTTGGGAGATTAATTATTATAGTAATGTTTAAGGTCCATTTTTTCTGGAGGCAACGAAAAAACTTGAGTTGGACAGAGTCAGATTTTTCATTTTATATGATATTATTTCTTTGTCGATGGATCTTTTAGTAGTATATAACTTTATGAGCGAAATAAAGGAAGTTTCCAGCATCATTTTGTTTGTCCAATTCTTTTTTCTTCATAATGTTGAAATTATTATGGATAAGGCTAGCTAATATTGGACTTTGACCTAAAGATATAAATTCCATAGTGTAATATTAAGCTCTTTATGATATGGTTCGTTAAAGTTATACGCAAAAAAAATATAGAAAATTAAACGCGAAATCCTTCTTCACCTACAACATTATCCCTGATCACTAACTTATTCAACTCTCCCAAACTAATTTCATCTTATTTTTGAAAATAGAATAAAGAATCTCTGAACTTCTAGATTGTAGAGTTTGAAGATGGTTGTCCCCTTGGGAGGTAGTCGGCTTTCGCTGCTATCTTGAAGCCGTCCAATTTTGAAGAAGTCTTCTAAAGATTGCTATACTGGTCGAACCAAGGGCACTCTTGGTTTTCTAATTTTATTATTTTAGTTTGTAATATTGTTTTCATTTTTAATTAGAAGTCATACCCAACATGTTTTAATTATGATGGAATTCAATACACTATAAGAAATAATACCATTAGAAATAAGGTATATTACGATAACACTAAAATGACTTCTAATGGTATTTTTAACATCAAAATAGTCTCTAATTATGTTTTTATCGGCAATATTTGCCGCTAAAGATAAAGTTAATAGAGGCAAAAACAAATAATTTGCTACAAAGGGTATCTTTAGAGACGAACTTATTGCGACGAACAAATAGCGGCAAAATTAAGACTTTTAATGATAAAAAATTTCCCGCTAAAGATAACCATTCTTGTAATGATACCATATGTACACTTGCCTAAAATATTTGGAAAAACAGAATCAATAAAAAATTCAAGAATTTAAATCTTAAGCCTCTTAATATTTTACTAAAGGCTATCAAAGAATAGGATGAATATAAAAGTGTAAACTATCCCAATAATGTAATATATATTAAAAATGACAAAAAAAAGTAATAAATATATTAAGGGATAAAGAGATATATGACCCTATGAATACGCATGATAATAAGATTACTACAGATGAAATGGAAATTGATTAGTAAGAAAAAATGGGAATCACCACCTATAAATACAATTAAGATAAATGTGATGCTGCTATGAATAATGAGAAAGCAACTATATTTTGTGTTTTTAGGGACCACTTAGGTAAAGTAGTTGAATGCAAAGCGTGGGAGGTTGCAGCTGAAAATCCAGTAGAAGCCGAAACTTTAGGTATTCTCAAAACCAATCTATTATCCAGAAATTATACCAACAAGAAGGCTATTATAGAAAGTAATTGTCTACAAGTTATGCAACCATTAGAGAAGAATTTGCAAATTCTTAATCCCACTATTTGTAACACTATCAATAGTATTTACTTAGTAGCTGAACAATGTAATCTTATTTTTACTTGGATTAGTAGAGATAGGAATCAAAGCTGACTGGGTGGCCAAACATAAATTACATGGCAACATGCTTGACACGAGTTTTCACAATATCCCAGCTAGGCTAACTTTTTTTATTAAGGATGAATTCGTTCCTACCGAAATTAGTTAAGATATAATAATGTTTATTTTATTTATGGTAACATGATTAGAAAAAAAAAGGAAATCAATGCCATATTTTGATGAAAGATAAAAATAATAATCAATACCATATAGTGCCTATGACTAAGTTTCTTTTTATTTACTAATATTTAACATTTGTATAATTTTATTGTCAGATAATCAAAATGCCACAATATAAATAGATATCAGGGTAACTGAAAAAAAAATAGATATCAAGGTGAGACATATTTCTTGATGGATGAATATTTTGGTCAGGTATGGATCATGGTCATTTCAGTTGTTATTTTTTTGATTATATATGAGAGCCACTTAAAGGTTCGAATCTCCTCCATATAAGATCGATAGTTGGTCTAGACTACTCTGCAAAGACCAGGAGGTCTAGTTGTTATTTTCTTGTATGGAGGAGATTTGAACCTCGCACCTCTCAATTCACACCTTAAGTGTTGAAAAATATAATAAGATGTTGGCCAATTAAGCTAACCCAATTGGTTGTATCTCCTTTTTTTAGAGGCGGTTGTAGGATGGGCTGCAACCCATTCGGGTCTTGGAGTATAATGCAAATTTATCCAATTTCTTTTAAGGAACAACCGTTAAGAAAAAAACCCACTTGAGTTAGCTCAGCTGGCCAGGACCTTGCTATTTCTTCAACACTTTTAGGAGATTTATAGAGTTGAATCCCCTCCCTAACGGGTGTGAAGTGAGAGGTACAGGGTTTGAACCCCTCCCTGAACATGGTTGATGTCTCCCTATTTATTCTAAATATTAGCCCTTAGGAGACATCATTTAAGGTGAATATTTGACTTATTAGATAGACTTTTATGCTTATTTCGTCATATTGCACTTTCTCCCCTTGGAATTAGACTATTTGCATTTTTAGAGCTTTTGTGCGTTAATTTGATTATTTTAGTGCAAAGTTAGTAGCTTCTTGAATTTCAATACAAGGAGGAGAAGTGAGAAGTAAAGTCTTAGATTATTTTTAGTGTGTTAGGAAGTATTTTATTCGAGTCTCCAATTTTAGAGTGCACTTTCTTATTTCTAGTCTTGAATTAATTTATTAATTTTAGCATATGCGGTTTAATTATTTATTTATTGTGAAACTTTAAAAGATATATGGTAATTAATCAGAGACCAAGTCAAGTCTAATAAGTAAAGGAAATAGATATACATGGAAATAAGAAGATTAAGGAAGGATATATGCAAAGAAGGAAAAGATAAAGCTACAAAATAAATCTGAAATTCCAGCCACGTTTAAAGACAAGTCCATAACTTAAGATTGGATAAGAATTTGGGAGAATGGTTTGGATCAATGGATAGAACTTTCCAAGACAAGTGGTTTCGACTATTGAAACGCGTCAAACAAATAAGTATTGAAAGAGATATGACCAAAACAAATCAGCACAAAATCTTACCTTTCCTAGATTTTAGGGCTGCGAATTAAAGAGTCATTTGTTTGTCTTCCACTCCAAGTAAAATTACTTAGGGCTTCCTAGCACCTATAAATACACCCCTTAACCTCCTCTTTTCATACACTTCATAGAATTACACAAGAGGCTTAAGATTTTCAAGTCAGAGCAAGCAGGAAGGAAGAAAGCTAAGAGTTGGAGAAAGTCATCTTCTCCAATTCGCAGCCAAACCCAACCTCTTCATAAGGTTTATTTTCTTATTTGGGATTTTTATAATTTAATTCAAACTGAGTAATTTAATATTGTTTATTATCGTAAGATTATTTCACTATTTTTAATTTGGCCAATTAAACATAGGATTGAGTAATTAAGTTATTCAATAGTGGCGGTGATCATCTTGACGGGGGGTTTAATTACGAAAATAGGTAATAAACGTAAGGTAGAAATTATTGATCCTAACGGACTTAGTTAACCTTATAGCCAATTGGGTAGAGAACCTGACATTCGAAGGTGGATTATGATCGCCCTGGTGGGATTTGTAACATCTGAGAATAGCTCCTAAGTCTACCCTGACGGGGGTTAGGAGAATCTAGATTCCCGACTATTACTAGTTACTAATTTGTCCCTTAGAAGAAGCATTGATTAAATTTATTTCGGTGAAACCCTAGCGTGACTCAAGTACTATCTCTCATCCTTGCGTCTCTTCATATTTCATTTTCTTGCATTAGCATTAAGTTAGTTTGATATTTTACTTTAATTGCACTTTAGTCCTTAAACAAAAACAAAATAAAAATTTATTTCTTTTACTTTTAATTGTCATTCAAGCAACTATTTCCATTTATTGCATAACACTTTAGTCATATCCAATCGGTCCCTGAGATCGAAATCCCGTTTACCGGATATTACTTGGACGCCCCGTACATTTGCCATACGTGTCTTGCCTTTTTAGGTGTGTTTATTTAGAACACACAAGGAGACACCAATGGTTAACCTTGTTCTGATTCTGAGAATATACATGGTCCCGGATCACCCACATACCAAAAAAAACGTTAAGAAGGAAATACAATAGCTAAATCCGACTTAAATATTAGATATCTCACCTAAATATTATACTTTTAGTCCACTTGAATTAGAAATTAACCCCAATTTTTTTGAAAGATGCCTCAAATTCCACTGATCATTCTAGCTTGCCTACCCCAAATTCCTAGTTCTGTCCCTGTCCTTTTCGTTAAATGACAAGTATCCTTCCACCAAATATATATAAACATTAATGATTAGTATCCTTACACCGAATATATAAATAGTAAAATATGATCTAGAAATTAGTAGAATACCAATGATAGCTAGCCTTCCAAAAAGAATATTGATTTTTAACCATATAATATGATCCATATATTTCTCCAATCCTTTGAAATCAATGGTAGCTAATCTTACAAACGATATACTCATAATTTAACCATAATGTATGATCAAGATGTTCGATATTATCCTCTTTGACCGATGGTAACTAAGTTTCCAAAAGTATACTTATACTTTATCCATAAAGTATGCTCCATAAATTACATATAATTATCTTAGACCGATGGTTGCTAAGTTTCTAGAAGGAATGCTATACGTTAGCCATAAAGTATCTCCAGAGGTTTTGTAGTAACCTTGTAGACCGATGTTAGCTAACTTTCAAGAAGGAATACTTATACTTGATCATAAAGTATGACCATAGACTACTGTTATCTAACCTACCAGAAGAAAGACTTATACTTGACCAGAAAGTATGATTAAGTGATTCAATCGAATCCTCTTAGTCTGGTCGTAATTAAGTTTAAAATATGTATACTTAACCATAAAGCATTCTGTTGAATCCTTTTTGATCGATGATAGATAAACTTTTGGAAGGAATGCTCTTATAATTTAACCATAAAGTATGATCTAGAGGTTTTATCTAAATCTCTTAGACAAGTTGTAGCTAAACTTATAGAAGGAATACTTATACTTTAAGTCTTCTCCATAAAATATGATCCATAGGTCTTGCCAAATTATATTAGACCAATGGTAGCTGAGTTTTCAGGAAGAGATGCTTATACTTTAACCATAAAATAAGATATAGAGTGTTCAACAATTTTTTTTTATTGGTGGCATCTGAATTTTTAGAAAGACTACTTAAAATTAAACTTGAATCTGATCTAGAGATTTGTACAACTGTCCCTCTTGAATTATTGTGGTAGATGGGTTTTCAAAACTATTACTTTAAACTTTAACCACAACACATAATACTATCCTTTGAACAATAAAAAATGAAAGTAACAAGCACATATTCATAAGATACGTAATAACATGTCGATATAATGAGATATAGGAAAAAATGGTCATCAATATTTGTTGGCCTTGCCTTATTAAAAATCTTATTGAAGAGAAATAGTGCAGATTTAGGAAACAATAAGACCTATATCATTTTCACAATACTAGAAGCTCCCATTCTCTATTTCAGATGCAAGACTTAAAGGCTGTGAGTGTTAGTTGGTCCATTAGTAAAATTTCAGGTTCATCCAGGATATGAACATTCAGATTAATGAGAGAGTTGTGATAGTACTTTCATGTGTGTGCCCGGTTACCACAAATAGTGATTGTGTTTTTCTTGCTCAGGAATTTCATAATTAGATGGTAGTTAAAGACCACTACTTGAAACTTATATATGTGTGTGTCTGTCAATGATTGTATGGTAAGCAGATCTACATTTGGTAATAATATTCTAGGCATCGAGGGTGACTGATCGCTCAAGAGTTCCGATTTCAAGTGCTTTCTTCACATAATCGTTGAGTTGGAATCCCTCTCCGCTGAAACTTATGATAACGTGCATGTAGGGCAGGATTGTTGCTGATGACATGTTGAGTTGATCTAACGTTCCAGAGAAAAAGCGATCCATCGAGGTCATTCTGTCAATCAATACTTGGTTGGTGAATGAGTTCCTTAATAATATCAGAACACCAAGTCATTGGTATGAGGATGTCTAATACCTTTATTATCTGTAGACCAAAGGTAATTTCATATTCGTCGGGGAAATTCTTTTTTAAGATTGATTCTCGCCATGTTGAACATACCATTGGCATAACCTTGTGATGTATGTCAGAAGTTGTCGGAGAAGGAATTAGTTTATCTACCCGGTTGGACATGTTGGTTGTCTTTTTGCCCTTACAAGGGGCTTTATTGGAATTTTAGTTTGAAACTATTCTTATCACATATGAGACAAAACCAGTTAGCAAAGAACCACAAAAGACATCTACTACAAATTTTTTGACAAAAAAGAAAGACATCTACAAATTTATCTTCATGTAGTTGGAGTATTTCTTTTCTACTTTATTTCGAGTATCTTTCCAAATTTTTTTTTTTTTGATTACAAGGAGATCCAAAGGATCGTGAAATACTTAAGCTAGAACATCGTGTAATAAAACAGGACTAAAGATAGCTCTAGGTGCCTTCCAACCCATCCGATCCCGAGTGAGAAATTTCCAGATTCCTTTGGGTGGGTCCCGGTGTAAGCAATAACTATCAACTTGCACTAGTCCAGTCCGAGCCAACCAATCCGCACAATGATTCGCCTCTCGAAAGATATATCCCATGGTGAACAAGTTATTCCGTCCCATAATCCGACGAATTTGATCAACCCAGAAAGCCGCTGGTCCTTTGCCATTTCCCGCACTACATATCAATTCAAACACCTCGCGCGAGTCTACCTCAATACTCACCTCCGATAAGCATAACGCCTCCAGTAGCTTAAGCCCCTCCCATAGGGCTACCAACTCCACAATTACCGGGGATTCATGTTGAATCTTCATCGAAAATCCACCCATCCAGTTGCCTTCCGTATCTCTAATTAGACCACCTACACCCCCTTCCTTGTGCCACTTGTTGCAGCTGCCATCTGTGTTAAGTTTCGCTCCCCTTACTGGTTTATTCCATCCAACAAGTTTAACGAAACTTCTACTAGTCGGAATACTCCCCGGAATAGTTCCCCAAACTTTCGCATAGGAATGCGCTAAGACTCGAGCTTTACGAAGCATATCCATGCTCGAAACGGGTTCACCTCCATTGAAAACAATATCGTTGCGTACCTTCCATATCACTTCAATTAACGCACCAAAAAATATACTCCAAGCCACCCCTAAAAACAAACTTTTAGAAGCTAGATTAATTGACCACCACTTACTGTTCAAAACAGATGGAGCAGCGCCAGGAGGTTCCAGAAATTCCCCGGACCTCAGGTCCCTATCAGCTCGCCTATTCGAATCGCCTTCTGTGATATCAGTAACAGCTGAATTCCGGCCCACGCTACTGATTGCTGAGTCTAGGGCCCTTCCAACAACCTGCTGCGTGATCCTCGTTACATTAGATACAGCTGCTATCGGGCCCTGCTGCTGCTGCATGAAACCGACCTGCTGCAATTCTTCACTACTGCTACCCAGCTGCGTGCTCTCCGAACATGATTGTGATACCCCATTGATCACCGACCTACTGTCATGTACCCCATCCCAGGCATGATCCATATCAGAATTCCTACGCACCTCAGTTTGTATCAACTTCCAAAGATCTTTGATAATGATACAATCTCTGAACAAATGTATAGCATTTTCATCATCCATTCCACATAGCGGGCAAGATAACGGAACCTCCATACCCCTTCGAACCAGGTTACTCCTTGTAGCTAATCGATCTAACACCGCTCTCCAAATCAAGATTCTAGTTCTTTGTGGGCATCTGAGCTTCCATAATTTGTCCCAGTACATATCTGAGCTAGACCCACTTTCCTCAAGGTCCCACCTTGCCGACCTCACAGTATATTCCCCACGAATCTCTAGTTGCCAAGATAGCGTGTCTTTTTCCAGACCCCTCTTTTCTACCCTTATACTCGTTATCTCAAGAAGTTTCGATAAAGGAAGTAAGTATTGGAACTTATCCCAATCCCAACTCCCCCCATGAATAACATAATCGCATACCAGCTTACCTCTTTCGCTCATATCAACTAAACCCGTAGCATGATCAACTAACGGAGTATCTCCAACCCACACATCCAACCAAAACGAAATAGACTCGCCATTGTGTGGGAGCCATCGGGATCCCCGTCTAACCACGGCAATACCTTCCACGATGGCTCTACACATACGCGAATCGCTAGGCTTCAAGGTATATTGAAAAAACCCCGATTTAAAATACTTTTGCTTCATCACACGGGGCCAAATGGAGACCTCATCATGAATTAACTTCCATCCTAACTTCCCCAGTAGCGCCTTATTCATGTCTTCCGCCGAACGAAATCCTAGTCCTCCCATAGCCTTTGATTTACATATATCCTTCCACGCGACCCAATTAATGTGCTTTTGTTCGTACGCATTTCCCCATATAAACTCCCTCCGAATCTTATCAATTTCATGACACACGTAATCCGGCAACTTTTCTACTTGCATAATGTACATTGGCGCGGCACTTAGAACGGATTGAGCCAAAGTTAAGCGACCCGCTAGCGAGAGTGAATTCCCTTTCCATTTTGCCAATTTACTCCTTAGTCCATTAATCAAATCTCCATAGAAACCCTTCGGTCTCCTACCCGAGAGAATGGGGACACCAAGATACTTGCCGAGTCCCTCACTTCTTTGGAACCCACTACGAGTCGTGATTTCCGATGCAAGTCTCTCATCCACGTTCTTTGAAAAATAGATGATAGACTTTTCCCGACTGATTGTTTGACCCGCGTCTTGGCAAAATGTAAGCAAAGTATCCTGCAAAATATCAAAATTAAAGGTAGAAACCTCCGCAAATAATATAAGGTCATCAGCAAAGAATATATGAGAGACAGGAAACCCCCCTGAAGACAGACGAATCGGATTCCATCTCCCTTCATCTACAAGCTTTTGAATGAGAATAGACAGCCCCTCCATGCATATGGCAAAGATATATGGAGATATGGGGTCGCCTTGCCGAATCCCTCTCTTGGGCTTAATGGGATCCAAAGGTTCTCCTTTCCATAAAATGCTTAAATTATTATCCTTCATTCCTGACATGATTACATCTATCCACATGTGAGGGACACCAAGCGAGTCCAATGTATCCTTCACAAAATCCCACCTTAGCTTATCATAAGCTTTAGCTAAATCCACTTTAATAGCCATGTAACTCTTCTTCCCCTTACTGTGTCTTAGAAGAAAATCAACTTCGCTAACTAGAACAACGTTATCGATAGTAGATTGCTTTGGGAGAAAGCTGCTTTGGAAAGGGCCAATATAACTCGAAAGCATAGGTCTTAAACGGTTGACAAACACTTTCATGCATATCTTGTAACTTACGTTAATAAGACTGGTCGGTCTAAATTGGGTAATGAACTCAGGATCTCCCACCTTGGGAATTAGGTGAATTAACGTACCTAGAACCTCTTTTGGAACATAGCCAACTTCTAGAGCATCCCTAATCATCATACAAACGGTAGGACCTACTATTTCCCAACATTTTTGGTAAAAACCCGCTGTCATTCCATCTGGGCCAGGTGCTTTATGTGGTGACATCTGAAACACTGCAACACGAACTTCTTCATCCAACAACCTACCCTTAAGCGACTCAATCTCATTCTGTTCCAAACTTGGGAGGCGAGGCATCACAAAAGGACTCGGATTATCCTCCTCGCGTGAAAATAAGTCCGCGAAAAACTCCCTAACCCACCTCTTTTCATCCTCAACATTTTCAAACCATTCATTACTAGAGTCACGAATCTGAAAATTTTCTTTATTCTGCCTTGACTTGATTTGTGCCGCCCTGTGGTAGAACGCCGTATTCCTCTCTCCCGAATTAACCCATTCTGTACGTGCTCGGTCAAACCAGTGTGCCTCCTCTTGTGCCAGTACACTTTCAAACTCATCCCGAAGTCTCTTCTCAAGGCTGATCAGAGAAACATTGTATGACTGTTGAAGTGCTTTCTGGATCCCCCCTATCCGAGCAAGGAGGCGATTCTTGCGTCTAAATATGTTACCAAATACCTCCCGCTTCCAAATTTCGAGTTCCTTCCGCAAGTGTGCTATATTCTCCCCTATGTTGCTTCCTTCGCTACCCCATTTCTCCTCAACCATACCATTGAAACCCTCATGATGACACCATGAATTCTCGAACCGGAATCTCTTATTTCCACCAGACGAAGAGGGTGGTGTATTAATCATTATAAGCAACGGAACATGATCAGAATGAACTCTCGGTAAGTGTTTGACTCTGGTAAAAACAAATGAATCCCACCATAGTTGATTTCCATACGCTCTATCCAAGCGTTTCAAGATACGCATACCTGAATTCCATGAATCACTCCACGTGAATCTTGGCCCTTCGAAACCAAGGTCCTCCAAACCACAAGAATTCCTCCACTGTTCGAATTTAACCATTGACCTTCTTGTACCTTCCACACCTCCTTTTTGATCGATTTCATCCCCTATTTGATTAAAATCCCCTACCACTAACCACGGCACTCTAATCTTCTCCGAAGCTTCCTCAAGCGCATCCCAAAGGGGGTCACGAAGCCAATCGCTAGGACTCGCGTAAACTGCAGACAGAATCCAAGAAAAACATGAGTCCTTAAATACACAAATATTTATTACCTGTTTAGAAGCCGATAAAAATCGGAGCGATATTCCAATGGGATTCCAAAGAATCCAAATGCCACCCGAGAACCCATCCGCCTCAACCCGAATCGATTTCTCCATCCGGAGTGTTTTGATGATTCTTGTGGCCTCCAAACCTGATGCCTTTGGTTCCACAATGATCGCAATAAAAGGTTTGTGACGCGAATATAAATCGTTAAAAGCGCGCCGGAACCCTTCACTATTAGCACCACGGCAATTCCAAAACAGAACATTAAGCGGGTGATTAGGTAAGGCCCAATCCCCTGTAGGAATATTATTAGTTGTACTTAACATTAATCAGATGGAAATAGAAATAGAAATCAAAGCTAGAGAAGAAAAAACCCCTGAGTAGTGTCAAAAGGATACATTACACCGCCATCTCACCCTCCTCCAATTCCATCGAACTAACCCCCAAAGTCTGAGAATCTGTTTCTTTATCACGCTTCTCTTCTTGTGTAACTGGAGAATCTTCGAGAAAGAAATCTATCTGCCCCATCGGGAGAGACTTAGTGTAAGAAGAGGGTCCAGAATTAACCGCTCCCTCCACAACAGGTCCTCCCTCGGAATAGCTTAGTTCTTTAAAGGGTTGCTGATGCTCAATCGGGTCGAAATTTGCTGGACTATCTGGCGGGTCACCCTCTATTTCCCCCATCGAGATATCCTCAGTACTCTTATCTTTCGTACCAAGGGCCACTACCCCTTCTGGAGCTGCAGTTTTTACATAATTACCAGTAATTGCAGAAAGGTCCCTGCGCCTGGAGACCTGATTCTGCTGATCCGAGACCCCACTGAAGCCCGCGCTGATGTTCTCGAAATGCGCCCCGTTATCTCCTCTAGCTGAACCAATCCCTAACGCCCCAAAGTTTGACCCATTTACCACCTCGTTTTGTCCCTCAACTACTGTTTCTTCCATTGATGCTGCATCCTCAACTGTTATGACCTCTATATTTTCCGTAGTCCTTCTTTCCATACTCTGTGTACTTCTACTTTTTGGGACCTTGTTCGATTTATTGCCCTTCCGTTTCGGTGATGGTCCCAATAACTCTCCGTCCAACAATTTATTCTTCTCTTTGTTAAAAAAACCTCCAACTAATTTATGCGATGTTGACTTCACCACGGCATGATTCGGCGGCTCTTTATCACCCAAGCTTTCTTGGTCCACTAAACTACCTTCACTAATAGTTACTTTGCCCACCGTGATACCTGTGTTCGCGTCTCTTGCGTCACTACCACTAAACTCTCCCACCTCTACCGAAGAAAGTACCCCATATCTGGACCCCAAATCACGTTCAGAGACTTGAGCAGGCTTGTGCTTAGATGGCGTTGGGACCCCCTTTCTTCCCCCTCCTGTTCCACCCTTCTGATTATTTTTATTCGAATTTGTTCCGGCTTGGTTACGTACCTTCCCCCTCCCCCTATCGACCGTCATCCATTCTCCATACCTTGGGGCAGGTGCACTAACTTCCTTCTCTTTCGGCTCGCTTGGTTTGCTTTGATTCAGTAAACCCGACTCTTCCACACCTCTGTTCATGCCCTCGCAATCTCCCTTCACATGCCCAAATTTTCCACAATTAAAGCAAATTAGATGTAGCCCTTCGTACTCCACCTTTTGTAAAAGTTCCTGTATCCTAATGATCGAGACAAGGGGTTTATCAAGTTCTACTTCAACCGCAATCCTAGCAAAATTACCTCTCGCCCGTGATCTGGTAAATGGGTCAATTCTAACCATCTTCCCAATTATATTACCAATTGATGAGAGGATCTCCTCCGTGTAGTTAATTAACGGCAACCAGGGTAAGCGAACCCAAACTGTAGTTCGGACAACCAGAGCTTCGTTCGGCATAAATAAAGGGTCCCAAGGTCGGACAATTAGATACCGATCCAAAATCATCCATGGCCCCCCACTAAAGGCTTTAATGTAATCTTCTGAGTTTGTGAATTGTACCGTATAGTAACCAAAGCCAACATCCACTAGGTCCATGTGGGCTTTCGGAGCCCAAATTTGACTTAGCTTATTAAATAAATACTTAAAACCCACATTGTGCCCAAGAAGTTTAATAATAAGCGATTTCTTCCATACCTCACATCCATGCCGTTTCTGTGCAGCCGTGCGGACTAACTGAGGGTACGTGGTGTCGGTCGATGGAATATCATCCTCCATTATAAATTTGTCCTCTAACTGTTCCATGCCAGGGTGGGTGGGGTGGTCCTTAGTCGTGTTTTGTTCACTCACCAATGTACTTTGCGCATTCCCTCCTTTCTGTGGAAAACCAGGTGGCGCGCCAACAAACGCTTCCCTATATGATTTAGTTCCTGTTTCACGCCTCACTGTATCTGTTATTGGAAATTCCTCCGCTGCCACAGCCTTGTCTTCATCACCTATCACTGTACCTGCAACAGTATCCACCAAACGTGAGTCTAAAAGAGAGTGAAGTGGCGACTTACCTCCAATTACAGGCTCCGGGACAAAACGTTCCACGCTCGTCACAGTGTGATCCTTGATCCCTTCCACAAATGCTGGGTTCTCTATAATTCTAACCTCAGAGTTTGTCAATGTCAAAGGTACACTCGACTCGCGCCTCTTATCCGTGTTTTCGCCTCCATCTCCACCTGCAACCTCAGCCAGCATCATCCTCTTGTCCTCATTAAGGATAATTGGAGATAAATCATCACGATCGATGTAATCCAAAGCTCGTTTGGATGTTTTTTGTTGCCCAGCCTCTTTTTCAGCTATTCTACCCGATTCATCCGTAATCCTCTTCTGCACCTCCTTTGATGGCTGCGAGAATAGTCGGAGCCTCTTAGCAGACAGGGGTCTCACCCCTTGCGAATTGGTCTTGGAAGAGTTCAGTTTGATGTTAGGCGTCGCTGGCAGAGAAGATGAGAGTTTCTGGGCCGAATTGGGAGCTCGCCCTGACCTCACGCTAATGGAATCCGGTGGGAGAGGCGGCGGTAGCCGCCCCTGACCGCCCATTTTTGACCGTTAGAGACTAAGAAAGGTAAGTAATTGTAAAAAAGGTAACAAACAGGGACCAAAAAAGGCAAAAAGAAAAGGATACGTGTTCTAACAAAGGAAATATCTAGAGAGAGCTAGAGAGAAAAAAGTTGTGTCAAACTATATTTTTTTTGTCAACCAAGTATCTTTCCAAACAAATGAGGCACATTTCGATCTATTAATTACCTTGTTCCACACTCATACAGACTAGAAATGGACATCACAACATCGATCTCATTTTTCACACAAACACCCATTTTCTTGAGCTCACACCTTAACTTCAACCAACACAATTCCTCCCTGACTCCTCGAGCAACACAGACATGTACCAGGAATACGCACAAACTGTTCGACGAAATGCCTCTAAAGGATACTTTCAAGTGGAACAAACTTATCCATACCCATTTAACCAAAAACGAATTCGACCACGCTACAGAAACCTATGAACAAATGCTCCTCCGTGGCGTTCGTCCTGATAGGCACACGTTGCCACGTGTCATTGCAGTTTCACGACTGTTAAACGACTTATCCTTAGGTAAACAACTTCATTGTACTGCTATAAAAATGGGATTTTCATCTGATGATTATGTAATTACTTCACTTATGGAATTGTATGGCAAACTGGATAATTCAAATGCCGCAAAAAGGGTGTTTAATACTTCTGAAAACAGTAAAAATAACTCTGTTTCATGGACTTTATTAGCTAAGATGTATGTGAAACAAGGTAAACCTAAATTAGCTATTGATTTATTTCATGAATCGGTGAAGGAGGGTAAAATTGGGATGTTAGATTCAGTGGCTTTAACTACAGTTATTGGTGCATGTGGGATGATAAATTCACTTAGGGAAGGCCGTAAAATCGATCAGATTATTAAGGATTGTATGTTAGATTCAGATGTTTTAATTGGAAATGCTTTAATCAAAATGTACATTGATTGTGGCAGTATTAAAGATGCTCATGCAGTTTTTAATCGAATGGTGCATAAAGATGCTATTTCTTGGACTGTGATGATTAATATGAATGTAAAGAATGGTGGATTCAATGAAGGGATAAAGCTATTCAGAGAAATGAATAAAGAAGGAATAAAAGCTGATGTTATAGCAATTACTAGTGTTCTTCCAGCTTGTGCTAGAGTATCAGCTCATAAGATCGGAAAAGAACTTCATGGTTACTTACTTAGAAATAATATTGATTTAAATATATACATATTAAACGCACTTATTGATATGCATGCAAAATCAGGATTTATCGAGTATGCTTCTAGAATATTTGATCGAATGAAGAACAAAGATGTTATTTCATGGACAGTTATGATATTAGGATATGGTTTACATGGACAAGGAAAGCTTGGAGTAGATAAATTTCGTAAAACAATGGAGATTTCTAGATTTGATGTAGATGATATGACTTATGCTTCACTTCTCTATGCTTGTTCCTATGCTTGCATGGTTGAAGAAGTGAAATTTTACTTTAATTGCATAAAGTCCCCGAAGATATCACATTATGCATTAATGGTTTCTCTTTTTGCTCGAGCTGGAAAGTTTAACGAAGCAAAGGCATTTACTGAGGAAAACGGAATTTCGAAATGTGTGGAGGTGTTAAAAGCTTTGTTAGATGGTTGTAGAATACATCAAAATATGAGTATGGGGAAAAGAATTATTGATCAGCTTTGCGAATTAGACCCTCTAAATGTTGATAATTACGTAATGTTAACAAATTGGTATGCTCAGAATAATAAATTAGAGACGGTGGATAAAGTAAAAGAGATAGTGAGGGACATGGATTTGACACCTAGAAAAGCTTATAGCTGGATTGAGTTTAAAAGTAAGGTTCATGTGTTTGGAACTGGAGATTTATCTCATCCAAGGTCAGAGAATATATACTGGGAATTACAGTGTTTGGTAAATAAAATTGAAGAAGATAAGTTTAGAAGTGTATCGGATTTTAGTTTTCATGATGTTGATGAAGAGAGAGAATGTACACAAATAGGACATAGTGAATTATTGGCGGTTTCTTTTGGTTTGATAAGTACTCAAGCAAGGCAAACGATTCGTGTAATGAAGAATCTTAGAATTTGTAGGAATTGTCATAGTTTTTTAAAGAAGATATCGAAAGTAATGGAACGAGAAATTGTGATAAGGGATCCTAATTGTTTTCATCACTTTAAGAATGGTTTATGCTCTTGTGGTGATTTATGGTGAGTCGATCATTCTTGATGTGTGTGCATGAAATTAAACAATTGTCCCTTGCTAGGACAAACAAGGTTTGCCTCAATGGACTTGAACTTGACCCTATGCAAATCGTGAATAATGAGGTTAATTAAAATTAGCGGGGTTGAAGCATGGATAAAATTAGACCTGAATTTTGAAACAAAAACTGTGTCTGTAAAGTGAGATCAAGATCAATTTTGATGCAGCTTGGAAGTAAATTTAGAGATCAGTTTCTACAAAACTATTTTACTGGTGAAGATTTTGTAATGGTGTTAAAAGAATACGATTTTTCCATAGTGATAAATCACAAGTTTCACAATCACATCTTGATTACTCCACCAATGTCAATTAATAATGTTACCGTTTAATAGAAAAAAGAAACATGAAGTTTGGCGCTTGGAAATTGCATAAGCAATTTGATCATTAGCAAGTTGTGATCGAGGGATGGATCAAAGATTTTTCTTTAGTATGGGATTGTGAAACCATACCATTTGCTCTTATTAGTAGATATTGATTAAAGACATTAAGTATTAGTCGATCAAAAATAGTAATTCCACTGCAGAATGTTATGTAACATGTTATTCACAAGTTTGAGTTTTTCACTCCTTACTACTTCGAAATTTTAAGCCCTACCTACACCAAATTCACACCTTAAATTATAAATGTAACTAATTATTAGTAATTCTTTTTTTGTCACAAAACATTAATTAAAAAGAAGAAAGAAAAACAAGTTTTCATAACCTTGATCGGTTACAAAGCATTCCTAGAAACATGATCAAATCGGGATAGATGTCGATTTTTTTGGAGGGAGATTACACTCAAAATTTCTAGGCAGTTATTTGGAAGGAGATGACACCTAAATTCCTAATCCGTTATCTGGAAGGCGACGACACCTAAGATTCCTAGACATAACTCTACATTCTTAAACCTAGAAATATGCTCAACGAAGATATGAGATATATGATTAGTAAACTCTTCAATTTTTTGTATAACATGTGTTTTCCAATTAGACTCAAATGTAGCAATAAGGTCTTAGGTAACTTCGACGAAATCAATGTGAATATTGACTTTCTAATCTTTGAAAGAGTTCGCAACATTACATGCCAAAAGAACTGTTGCAGTTTCGCCGTCGATAATAGAACTATACCAAAGTGTGTTCTCTTTACAAATGACCGGTGACTTGGAATTATCCATGCGAAAGATAGTAATACTTTTAAACTCGGAGGTCTTATCTTGGATAGAATTTCCTTAAATATTGGGATGTTTAACATCAATTGAAGTCGCTCCTTTTATAAATTCACCCATCGTCCCATATAATGTCCTTCATCAGATTGTCAACTAAGATGATTAGTGATTTTAGGATCCATTTAGTGTCTTCGAAAAGACATTTCGTTTTAGCTGTCCAAATGTTTCAAATAGTGATGAAGACACATGGATTTTTTTCCCTACCACCCTTTGCTTGTACCTTATTTGATAGTATTAAGGATCCAAGACTCAAAATTATAAATTCCCTCAAGGTTGATTGGTGTCTGGGTACTCTCATCATTCCAACCCTAGCCAGGTTTTCGATAAGTTTATTGTTCCAACCTATCCATCAACGCGTAGGAGTTCCTGAACTTTCTAAGAGTTGAATTTTTTATCGTGATATGATCTGGGATACTATTATCTTTCCAGATTTCAATGCTTGTCGGGATTCCAATTTTCATGATGGATCTCCATTTCAAAACATCCCTACTAGTGATGATACTTGTTCATTCCCAAGATTTAACCTTCTTGTTTGGAAAGGACCGAAAAAAATTATTTGGAAAGTGGAGCCCCTTGAGAACTTTGCATACCAACGAATGTTGGTTATTGAGAAACCACCAAATAGTAGAAGTAAGTAGTGTTAGGTTCATAACAACAAATTCTATGAATCCCAAACCACCTCTAAGGAGCTTGTGTTTTCTTAGCTTTGTATATCAAATGTTGCAACATCAATCCGATTAAAAATTTCCCAACCCGCCAGCATTTTGAAAAATCGCCGAGGCACACTTTTTTAGTAGTCGGTAATGCAAATCAGTGTCTGAGATAATTTGATTCAAATGAGCGTGTTTTTCTTTAGAGTAAATAACACTTTTGCCCCCTGGGTTTATACGCGATTGACAGGTTGCCCCCTAACTCTTAAAATGCGCCTCGATGCCCCCTAAGATTTAGTTTTGTGACCCGTTACCCCCTACTGCGTGTTCCGTCCATTTTCACCGTTAAAAGTGACGTGGCATTTCCATGTCACAATTTTTTTTTTTTTTTAAAATCCAGATGTCAATTAATTATTTAATTTATTTAAACCAAGGGCAAAAATGAAATTTCATTAATAGGTTTTAAAATATTAAATATAATTAATAAAATAACACCCCCCACCCCCACCCCACCGCACCCCCTACCCCCCCTCCCCTTCTTCTTCTTCCCCTTCTTCTTCCCCGATGACCTGCAACTCCTTTTTTTTTTTAAAAAAAAAAAAAAATCTGGATTAATATGTTCATTAATATGTTCATTTCTGTGATTTTGGTGAAAAATTCCCTCCAGTTACACTTAGTACAGTTAGAAAACCGTTTATTCTCTGTATATTCATTACATTATATAACTAATTAGCAAACATATGTTCAAAGAATTAGATAAAATGTAGAAATTAATAAACGAACCTGTGTTAGTCTTCCAGGTGATAAACAACCAGAAAACAAAGATTCTTCGAAAGAACCAACTAATGATCTTCGAACAGAAAGTTCTCTCGAGATTCTTCCAATTTTAACACAATGAATTGGAGTTTTTAGATCTTGTGATAAAGGAAAACTCTTCACTATGTTATTTTCTGGGGTTGAAGATTTAAAGCTTTCGTTAAACCAATCGAAAGTTTCGAATGATTTACTTGAAGCCTTAAAATACGGAATGACACGGCCTGAAAAACTCTCGTCCAAAGATTGTGTAATTCTTCCTTGGTTTTCCGTTTCTACCCTTGTTCTATTTTCTATAAGTGTAGCTATCATTGTCTTTCCAGGGCATTTTGGACCAAGAGGAGATAAAGAAGGTGATTGTAACATTACGTTTCGAAATATTGGGACTGCTTCAGATAAAGAAGGTGATTGTAACATTACGTTTCAACCTTCACAATCGAGCAGCTCTATTGTTGAAGGAACACCAAAACCAATTGTGAAAGGACCAAGAATGCCAGATGGTACTAAAGGCTTTAACATGGGAAGAGGAAAACCTATTAATACCATTATTACTTCTCTTCTCACAATTAATCCAGATTTTTTTTTTAAAAAAAAAAAAAGGAGTTGCAGGTCATCGGGGAAGAAGAAGGGGAAGAAGAAGAAGGGGAGGGGGGGGGGGTAGGGGGTGCGGTGGGGTGGGGGTGTTATTTTATTAATTATATTTAATATTTTAAAACCTATTAATGAAATTTCATTTTTACCCTTGGTTTAAATTAATTAAATAATTAATTGACATCTGGATTTAAAAAAAAAAAAATTGTGACATGGAAATGCCACGTCACTTTTAACGGTAAAAATGGACGGAACACGCAGTAGGGGGTAACGGGTCACAAAACTAAATCTTAGGGGGCATCGAGGCGCATTTTAAGAGTTAGGGGGCAACCTGTCAATCGCGTATAAACCCAGGGGGCAAAAGTGTTATTTACTCTTTCCTTTATTATATTTTGACAAATGGAATGAACTGGTGTCCAACGTGGTTAAATAAAATTTGAATCATCTTAAGGGAATTAAATTTATAGAAGCAAATATTCGAAGTTTGGTCTTAAAAAAAAGTGGGCATAGGATAAAGCTGAGAAATCTCTATCAATGCTTAAAATTGTATTGTATTACTTAAAATTTAAGTACATCGATGTGGTCGTAGTCTCGAAGAGGTTGTGATTGAAAGTGTTCCACTAAAACAGAAAATATTTGGTGAACTTGAGAAAATTGTCCTCATTTCGTTTTGGCAAAGCAACACATCCTGTTCAAGTAATGGTTGGAACATGCAGATTATAATCAATTGGTGGAAAATGGATGGAACATGAGTCTCATTTTAGGTAAAAAACAATATATATTATCTAATAACATAAAAATATCGAATTTAAAAAAATAAAAAAAGTCATAGATGTAGCTATGAACGTGTCTCGTCCAAAAATATAATTTTTTTATTGTTTCGATTCTTTTTGAATTTATTATGATTTTTTAAAATTTAACAGACACGACGTTTGGTGCAATTTGTTGGTGGTGATTGGCGGCGACGTTGGCACCGGAGCTAGTCGACTGTGGTGGTGCGTGAAGGTGGTGGTGGTCGACAAAGCATATGCCGAAGGTGGTGGTGGTCGGTGACAGTGAACGGATTTTAAAATATAAAGAAAATTAAATAAGTACATATTATATACTAAACAATAAAAAATAAACAATTAAATTAAAATAAAGTAATTGTGGTATAAATTTTATTCTTTAAACATATTTGGTATGGATGTGTGACACATCTTTCAAGGATAGTAATAGTTGTGTAGGGGTGGCGGCTGTTGGTGTGAACAGGAATGGTAATATTGATAGAAAAATACATGTTAGATGTAAGATGAAGCAGGTCATTGAAGGGGAAGCATGTGCCATGCTGTTGGCCATGAGATTGTCGGAGGATCTCTCTTGTCATAGTGTTTCGTTCTACTCTAATAACCTTGAATTAGTTCAAGGAATTCACAAATCGACCGGGCTACACTGGAGCCTTAAACCCATTCTTTCCGAGATAGAAAGATGGCTAGGTCGTTCTTCGAAGTGGAAAACGTATCATGTTAATAGATGCTACAACACTACGGCGGATGCACTTGTAAGATGCACTAGATTGAATAAGGATATATCTTGCTGGAAAAATTTCTCTTTAGTTGATTCTGATGTTTATTTGAATAGGTTGTGTAATACTTAACGTTTATTTTCTATTGAAAAAAAGAAATAAAAAGTATATATCTCCTTCTAACTAAATGTAAACAAAAAATCTAAATTTATTATTAAATTAATATTTTTTTAATAAATTACGAATTTTAAATAAATCTAATAGTTATTTTATATATGAATGAGTTGTCATGATCACCAAATAAATAAATATTCAAATGCTAAAAAAAATATAAAAACATTCACAACAAATATTTATGGATAACAAGTTTCTTAGCTTAAATTTTCTAAACTCTTTCACAAATTCTCTTGCTAAACAAAATATGTTTTACTATTTGTGTGACTCTTTATTAATTTTTAGTAAAATTGTTATAATAAAGGTACAATTAAAATTTTGTTTAAAACCTTCAAATTTTAAAACCCAATCATAAATTTCAATTCAAATATAATAAATTACAACAGACATATGATCTCTATGGGTTTCTGTCAAAATAATACCTTACCATTACACAACCATAGACACGTATGCAACATGTGCAACAAATTGTAGTTTTTTTTTAGGCAACAAATTGTAGTTGTTCAACACCATTAACAAATATTTTGAATGAATTTAGAAAAATCAATTATGTAAAAAAAGAAAAAGTAATATTTTATAATCAAAATTGATCAACTTTTATAGGACATTAATTGAACAATCAAATATATAAAAAATACAATAACAAAAAACTCTCATCTTACTCTTCTTGCCATTATGATGTTTGCGAAAAAGAAAATTAACAGAATAACCTGTTAACTGGGAAGTTTGTAACAATTATTAGTAAAATGTTGAGTAAAATTTACCACAAAAGAAATGGATGTGTGTGATCATAGAAACAAAAGTGGATGAGAAAGATGGGAGAGACGCCAACAATGGAAATGTAACAAAAAAAAAAAAAATACGTAGCGAGTGAGATATTTTAGCCACATATGGCTAAAAAATCCCATTAGTTGGAAATCTCAAAATTGATATCTCTATAATGGGAAGATTTTTGGAGGTTCAATAATAGGTTTTCAATTCCCAATTTTATTTTTTATTAGAATTGGAAGGATTGTAAACTTAAGATCATAAATCTAAAATTTAAAATGTCTTGCATATTCGTTTAAAGTGATTAGCACTGAGATGGAACAACAATGAAAAATATCTTTTTTTTAAAAAAAAAAAAACTCATTGTCAGCTAAATGCAAAACAATTACTCATAAATTGCACATTTATCACATTTTTCTACAGGAAAGTTAAACATTACACGCAACAAGTAACATATGAGCCCCTCCCCTTCACCCTCTCACATGAACAAGTTTCCCTTATCACCAAAATATGTTTTCCTCTTATACCCCTAAGCTTTCGGCAGGGACCATGAACGAATACCCGGTATCTGCATAGAGTAGTAAGAAGATGTAAAGATATGAGTTTTATATATAACAGGATGATCTAAAGTATTTCTTTTTAGATTTTCATAAACTCTTAAACATAATTAAAAAAGAAAAAGAAAAATACCAACCTCAACCCCATTACGCCCAATCCTATTGCGAGAGATAAAATGCGAAATCAATGAAGCAACTTCATCAGGCGAATCCTCCTATTATAGTTCACAACATAAAATCATAAGTTTCTAACTTTTTTATTGTTGATAAAGTGAGAATTCTAAAAATATAATGAGATGGACCTGTATAGCATGCCCTGTATGTCTAACAACCACCATTTGAAACTTCCCTTGCATTTGACCAATTGTCAGAGATCTGACACAATAATATTTAAATAAATCAACAATTTGTTTTAAAAAAAAAAATTAACAATTTTTTTGATTTAAGTCAGTTTGAGGAAAGCAGAAAACAACTTGTCCAGTCTGTCTGTTCCGGCTAAAAGCAAGAGCTTTGGTACAGGAGATGACAAAAATTTATCCGAAAGACCTTCGTACCTATTTAATATTTATATGTTGATTAAACATTTTTTTAATAAATCAATCCAACATAGCATAAATTCGTAAATGCGGATAAAAATGACATACCAGCCTCTCCAATACTGCTCTGTTTTTTCCAGCTTTGCTCGATGAGTGTAACTACACAACACAAAAATCGAGTGAGATAAAGTTGGTAAAATTTGAATCTCTTGTATGAATATTTGTCTTACCATTCTTTCGTATCATCAAACATTAACGTGCCTGGAATTGATATACGAGCTGACTCAATATTTCTCAATGCACCACCTTTAACACTCCATTCAATCTAAACATATATACATACACCTTCAACTCATTAAAACAGACAAACTCTGGAAAGAACAATATAACATTTTTACGGTTTGGTATTAAAGGAAAAATGTACCGCTTTTTCAACTGTCGGAAAGTGTTGCATTCTATTTGACAAAATCTTTTGCATATGCATCAATGAAGCCATTGCTGTACCCTGATAATTCATAATCAAAATAACAGTAATTGTTACATAGAAGTGAAAAATAAAAGTTTTTAATTTTTTTAATTTTTTAATGATTTATGAATAATACCTCTACAACATCTACTACCACTAAACCAGCCAAAGTAGGTAATACTTTCTTTGCAGCAACATGTACTGCAACTGCACCTCCCATGCTACAAAATCAAGCTCAAAATTTTATAAACAAGTGAATTTAAATGTTTCTATTTATAATCGGAGATAATAAAATACTAGAATAAGAATCTATTGACATCTTCTTTGCTTGTATAAAATGGAACTTCTCTAAGTTAGTGAAAAAGTAGTAACCTGTGGCCCACAAGCACAATAGCTGGAGGAGAATCTCCAAACTTAGCCTTTACAAAAGCTACTACATCATTACATAGAGTCTGCAAAATCATTATAAATAAATTAAGTACAGACAAGAGTTAGTAAATAATAATTTCTAAAGAAAATAAGTTTGTACCTCAATAGACAAGTCTAATTCATTATCAGTGGATGATTTTCCATGTCCTCTTAAATCCATAGCAACAACTTGAACATGTTCTTTAATTTTACCAGCTAAAAGTGCAAATGAAAGCCTGGAAATTGAACAAGGATATAAACAGCTAAGAACTCTTATAATATAGAATGTGTGTGAGAGAGTAAATATTGAAATTACCCTGAATAACCACCACCATGTAGACATAAGACTATAGGTCCTGAATTTCCTGCCACATAAGTGTGAAACACCTGAAATGGCAAGATAAATTTATACTTCATGTATAAAGACAAATAAATAAATTGAAATATGAAGAGAAAGATGTGACTAACATCATTAGAATCCGGGATATTAATGTCCTCTTCCTGGTCAAAGTAGCCTAGCCAGTTCATAGGTGCATATTTCTCTGAAGATGACCTGCAAGTACACAAGTAATAGCTATATTATGTTTTGGCTAATCAAATTTTTATCTAATAATTTTCCTCTCCAAATTAATAATCAGTCCCAGTTTCTAAGTTTTAATTAATTAAAAGAATTAATGTTAAGTGCATCCGTACTTGGCTAAAGGATATATTGATCACTGAAGTTAATTTACGTAGATTCATACAAGTTTTGTTAAGCTACCTGAATTAAAGAAATTTAATTGCATTGAAATACAAGATCACTTAATTAAATTGAACCTTTACATGTTACATAATCAGTTAGCAACTCGGAGTGCTATAGATGGAGCATGTCAATTTTTTCAAAATTGAATGTAAATTTTAGGAAAAAATATATGAGTGAGAGCTTACTGAGTTGCAGGACGGTGAGGAACGGAAGAAAAGGCGGAGGGTGGCTTTTCGGCAGTGTCATTTTCGTGAATTTTAGCTTCTTCCACTGAATCTTCTGGAAGCGACGTTAAGTTTGACGGCGTCGATGAATCCATTGATGGTCGGTGATGATCTTGTTTGGTTTATGAAATGAAACTTCTACAATTCTGCTGGGTTTATTCTGATTCGTTAGAGACGGGCACGGTTGTTTGTCATGGATCAAATTGTTGGAATTATAAATTGTACCGGAAATTAAAATTTAGCATCATATGGCCCCTAAAGTTTTGTAAAATTTGACCAACCAACCTTCTCCTTTATTTGTTAATGGGTTTAATATTTCAAATGGATCATATCTATACTAGAAATGTTAAAGTGGTCCAGAAGTGCAAAACACACTCAAACAAGATTACACTATTACTTTGTTATAAAATTAAACCAAGTTAGGATTTGTGTTAGCAAGTGGATTAGAGAAAAATTATGTTACTAACATATATGACATATATAACTTAATTTGAAGATGATAGGCCAGATTCGATTGCAAAACCAATCAAGAACCAACACACTATGAACTTCTTTTTAGGAAATACCTCGATAAAGGCACGTTTTTCAAGAGACTCGGCCGATTTCCCTCAAATAAGCAACATGCATGTAAAATGCGATACTAATCGTATGCGGGATCACGAGGAGAACACTAGAGTTTTGAATAAGGGTTAGCTAGTTATTTCATCTGATACACATGTCTAACAAATAAGCAAGTATTTGATAAGCGGGTTGATAAGGAAGTTATTTAACGGTCGAATCTCTCATGCTTATTCAGTTATAATCATTGAGCTAACTGCCTGCATCAACAACTATGAGTAGCCCTTCTCATTAAATAATAAAGGTATGTGGCAAGTCGCGAGTACTTAAGGCGATTTCGAAATTAATATGTGTGAAGATTGGCGAGTGGAATGTGAAAATACGAGATTTGACATTACTTAAGGCAGTTTAGAAATGGAAAGAAAAAATTAAGTGAGCTTGTGCGGAATTATATGGGACCAAGAGTTTCTTGACTAAGTTGTTCAACAGATAAACAAATTGCAACACTAAACACAGGGGTTGCACGAGTAATATGTTCCAGCATCCAATAGCAGGAGAATATGAAGTTGCTCGGAAATCCTATGCAACAAAAATCATTAAGACCTCTTGGAAATTTTGCAACGTATAATATTGAGGTGAACGTGAACAACAACCATCCTAGGAGAGAAGTCCTTGCAGCAAGCGGTGCTGATGGAGACAACTCCACTATGAGGTGGCAGGCAACTTGGCGTGGAAAACTGGTATGATTAGGACATATGTTCTTCGAATGGGAATTTTATAAGGGAAATTTTGGTAGAAGTGAAAAATTGGATTAGAATTTCGAGGCAGATGAACACCATTTCACGATCCCTTAAATGGCTCAAGAAAACACCGGCAAAAGCGGCTTGGAGAAAGAAAACATGGTGTATTGCTTTTGCGGTTACAATTTACAATATCTAGTAGGCCCATAACAGGTTAGCTTTTAAAGGGGTGGTTCTTCTTTCGAATAAAATTCTTGGAGAGATAAGAGAACTTACTTTTCTTTCCATTTTTGCACTATATTTGCATCTGATTGCCCGGGTAGATCACTAGTTTCTTGTAGACGTTCACTGGATTTTGTTGAAGATCTAGAGAAGTATGACTAGTTTGGTATTTTGCTTGAGTAGTAATTTTGGACAAGGGATAACCGGAGTATATTGTACAGTTACAGTTTGATTTTAAATATATTTATGCACCCAATCAAAAAAACAAAGGTATGCAACATCCATTTAGGAAATATATACACAATTTACTACATGTCCATACAAATTATCTTTATCATATATACTAGACCGTACTCAAAGAGATCTCTTGTATCTTATTCTCAGGGAAGGTCCATTTACTTTGCATAAAAAACTAACTTGAGTGTCAGAGTGCCAATAGAGGTATCCCACCCCTTGGTCCACAGATTTTGTGCCGATTTCAGGTTTTAAGCATTAAAATACTTTGAAGATTACGTATGCCTTAGTAATCAAGTAAAAAGACGGAAATTTATTCAATCATATTGAGGATATTTTATCTCTGGTCGGTTTGGCGGCGTCTATGGGATCATTTTTCTACAAACCTGTTGAGTAACTACAATGGAGGATCAAGCACCAAGGGTCGAGGCCGCAGTAGAGATCAAGCACAAAAAAAATATTTTTAGGTTGTTAGAGATTTTAGGTCAATATCCTCAAAAAACATCTTCTGAGTACCTTCTTTGTACTCGATAAAATGTTGATCTTATGACCGCCGTCAATTAAGGAAGTTAAAACAAACTTTTTTAAGATTGGTGGTAAAATATTGCATGGTCTTGATGGAATCCCAGGTTTGTTCTACCAAAAATATTGGGAAATGGCTAAATTTAATGTTATGCGTCTGGTTACCGCTTTCTTTGAAGGTAAACTGGACATCCGTAAACTTAATTTCACCATCATCACGCTGGTTCATAAAGGTGAAAACCAAAATAAAATGGGGAACTATCCTTGGGTCTGGATGATTAACTCAAGAGCTATATGGATGATATAGTTTTCCCTGCCCAATCGACTTTTGTAAAAGGCATATCCATTCAAGACAATATCATTCTAGCACATAAGGTTTCTTATTTTTTTAGAAAATCTTGCAAGATTAACCGTCATCATGCCATTGTTAAGCTTGGCATGGCAAAATCCTATGAACATGTGAGATGAGATTTCCTGAAAGTACTTCTTAAAAAAATGGGGCTCCATGTTACCTGGATCGGGTGGATAATGGAGTGTATTCATACGGTCTCAAATCATGTATCTTTCAACAGTGAACTTATTGGAAAATCAACCGTCAAATGACATTAAACAAGTTGATCATCTATTCTCTTTCATCTTCTGCCTCTGGGATTGATCAATTACGAATCTAGAAACACAAACATTGAAGGTCTCAAACTGGATATGGATTTCCCCCTTAACAAACCCTATTTTTGTGGAGGACCCCTTTTTTTTTGTTAGTCTTAACAACAAGAAAATTAAGACTTTTGAGAATGTCTTAACTCGAGATGTGAGGGCTTGGGACAAAGAGAAAATGCGAGCAAATCTTGAATCTACTTTAGAAAAGGTACTCATAGAGCATTGAAAGAGAAAACAACTTTGAGACTCAATACCAGGATGGTCAATTCTATAGGTAAATACTTGGGTAAACTAATGAATTACTTTAGGTCAAAGGTCAAAAACTTAAAATGGACCAAAGATCATTTTTTTTTGGAAAAACACTAGTATGGAAGTGAAAATCCTCTTTGGAGGTGGTAAGGAGGTTCTCATCAAAGTGGTGCTTCAATCCATCCCCAATTATACATGTCAATCCTAGATCTTCCAAAAACCTTATATAAGGAACTGTAAATCTTGGGACAATTTGTTGGTGGGGTTCTGGAACTCGTAAAAGAATCCACTCTAAAGCTTGGGACACGATTGTGATCCTCAAACAAAGGAGGTTAAGGAGGGTTCACAACAAGGTTGTTGGGAATATGAAACTTTCCCTTCTCTAGGCGACATCTTAGAAAATTTACAACAACCCAAACTACCTAGTATCCAGAGTTCTCAAAGGTATTTACTTTCCATCACACTCCTTCTGGAACTCTTTAATGAAAAAGTTAAATCTTAGGCATGGACTAGTATTTTGGTAGACAAAGTCATCTTGAAATGGGGATGCATCCGACAAATTGGAAAAAGGGTTCACATGAATATTTGGAAGAAAAAATGGTCATCGACCCACATCCCAATATTTAAACCTAATGGAACCAACATTTACAAGGTTAGTGATCTTCTGTTTCCAAATGGCTTGGGATAGAATTCTCAACTCACTAAAAATATTTTCCATTACATCATCCCCTACATACCTTTTGGTGAAGATGACATACATATTTGACCTCACACTAAGAATGGTGTTTCATTGACAAAATTAGGTTATCATGTCATCTTCTTAATGGAAATAAAATAATCGTCCATTGCATCCTCTTCTGGAACCACCAGATATACCTATATCTAATAAATGACTTGGCACACAAAAATCCCTACGAAGATTCAAGTGTTCATTTGGAGGTGTTGTAATGACATTGTTCCTCGTGTGGATACTCTTTACAAGAGAAAATATGCTCCAACTAGGAGGTTCTCTTGCAGCAACCATACGAAGGAGATAGTAAAATGCATGCATTAAACTTGACCTAGAAGTTTGAAATTATGGAATGAAGATATTTTCATTAATACCAATGACACGTGGAAAAGAAAGCACTTTGAAGACTGAATCAAGGACTTTGTAAATTCCTAGAGGGGGGTGAATAAGATTCTTATATAATCAATGCCTAAGTAAGGATAAAAGGAAGTCTAAGCTAAGTAAGATAAGATTAAAACTAACCAATGAAACAAACTCTAGATTTGGAGAGGGTCCTAGGAGTTTGTTAATGTGGAAGTTAAGTCCTTAGGACAACTAGAAAGCCAACTATGTATGTATGAAGTATAAAACTCAAAGTAAGGTGGGAGGTGGGAAATGGATTATGGAGCTAAGCTAGTTCGGGAGGATAATGAGATTAAAGTCAAGGTCCTTAAGGATAAAGAAAACCTATACAATCAAGAGAGTAATAAAGGGACCTATATGCACACTAACTTATAATAACTTAATAATATTTCTAGGTTCAAATATTAATTCATCTAATGGGATAAAGATCTAGCCTAACTATTACCAAAGATAGTCCAGGTAAGTTAAGAACTTAAGGTCAAATAAATAAGCACCTAAGTGACATAATGGTTTTCTAGAGAATTATAACAAACACTAGGTATTAACATATAAGTAAGGTTTGATATATTAGCAAGTAAATATATATAATACGAGCGTAAAGTAAAAGATAAGGGTTAGAAGATACATAAGCGTTTATAGTGGTTTGGTTTCCTTACATCCACTACCTAGGGCCATGCCTATAGGATTTCAAGCTTCTATTTCACTAAGCTTTCCTATCTCTTAAAGGTGAGATATAAACCTTAACACCGAGGTTTTTACCAGATAAAGCACAACCTAAAAACTCTGAGACTTTTTTCGGTTGAGTCACAACTCGATAAGACTTTTTTTGGTTTAGTCACAACCTTATTACAAACACCCTTGTGCACTTTTTCACACAAGTTACCACTTCCATAAAAGGAAGCTTTCTACCTTTTCTACTAAGCTCTAGCTAACAAATCCATGTTCTAATTTAAAAGAAAATTTAAAACCCTTGGTGGTTGAATAAAGTTACAAACAATTGAAAAATTCTTCTTACCGAGCTAATCTAACTTTACCTCATTTGATGAGTTGATCGCTAAGTGGAAGCTTGATATTAACTCTTCTTTATATAGATTTGAAGTTGAAGCATTATAGTTTAATCCTTCTCTTGGATTGATATGAAATTTGTGACTTTGAGAAAGAAAAACTAATTCACTCAGCTTGAATTTAAGATATGGAAATGTAAGAGCAGGCTTGTGAATCATTTCTTGAAGTGTAGGATAGTGTATGGTTTAATTGGTTTTTCAAGAGAGGTTTTTTTTTATGTAAGGAGGGTATATATATATATATATATATATATATATATATATATATATATATATATATATATATATATATATATATATATATATATATATATATAGGGTAAGTTGAGTTCCAGCGACTCCTAGAATGTGATCACAAAGATAACATAAACGTTATACCATTTTAAGGAAAACGAGTATCCCTATTTCCCCAAAGGACATGGTGTTCTTTCTCCGATGGTTGAAAAGTAAAAAACTATTTGAAACGACATCGTTGAATTGGAAAACGTCAAACCATTTTTTGCTTAAAAATGTGTATCAGTTTTAGGTTGGATACTCAACATGTTTGTGATAAAGTTTCCTATTGTCTCTGACTTCCTTTGGCTCTAAAGAAAAACATTACACAGTTTTTATCCCTAAAATGGGTAACCGTTTTAAATCTAGATATATCGTTATACCTTGCCGGTTTTGAAGGGTGCAAGGTTTCGATTTCTTTTTATATCATGAGTTGCTCAAATGAAAATCTTTACAGCATGAGATTTCTTCAAAATTTAGTTTTGAGAAGGTTTGTAGTTGACCCTAAAAGCTTAATCTCAACACATAGAAAGTTATGGCCAAAAACAAGTTTTTGCCTAAGTAAGGATGCTTGGATGTGAATGATCTAAGCAAGGGAAGTGCTCTCAAAGTATGTATGAGAAAGTATGCAGTTAAGATCAAGACCTAGTATGCAACACACAAAGAAGTGATGATATTAGAAGTATGAAATAAAGTTTAACTCTTTTTATAAGATAAAGTGCGAAGGATAGTAAAAATGAGGTTTTTCACACATGTTTTGATGAAGAGATGCATGAAATGTGAGATAGAATAAGCATATAGTTAAAATTCAATCACTTAAGGATTTGTCGCATTAAAGCAATCTAGAAATGGGGCTATATGCCAACAGAATCTATCAAGAGAGACTCGAATTCATGTTTGTGTCAGAAAATTATTTCGACACTAATGTCACCTTGGAACATTTAAAGTGTAAGAATAAAGTGTATTTTTAGGGTTCAAATAAATCCTGAAAGCTATCCTGGTCCTTATGTTAATTTTATTCAAGATTTGTTTAGACAGAATTAAAATGGTCTTCCCAACTTATCAATGATAGTTAATTGATAGCAGAGATCACATAATATTTACATACAATGAACAAAATTCTTTGGTTTTAAATATCTACTGTGATGCCTTTTTTGTTGGAAAGGATTCTCCTATTAGGACTGATAATTTTGATTGCCCTATCACGTGTCAAGGAAAAATATTTGGTACAGTTCGGTGATTGACGGTGAAACGACAACAATACTCGAGGTATGCTACTATGCCAGTACCTTCAAGGATGGGATCTACGATTTTCGTTTCTATTTTGATCAAGTTTTTGGGTTAAATTTATAATTGTAACCGATATTAATAAAGATGCATTTTCTTCCTTTTCTATTTAAATTTATGTTTTTGAAAAAAAAAGGAGTATGTCCTATGTAATTATTAATATTATAATAGGCCAAATTAGTAAATAAAATCAGTTTTTCATCAAACGTGTCATTTTTCAATTTTTTTTCCTCCCATTCGCGAACAAAAAACCACCTTCCGCCACTTACAACCACCATCACCACATCTCCTCCACATTTCAATCAATGTCACCACCAAGATCCAAGTTATAGTCTGAGAATTCATTTGCTTCATCCGAAAATCGATTTTATTGTGGCCCCCATTTAGATTTACTTCTAAGAAAAGCTCATCCCTTGATCGCTAGAGGCTTCTTCTAGCTTCCACCAGAAAGAGGTTAGTCTCTATTAGTTTGTCCAGCACATAGAGCTTAAACTCAGTGAGTTTCTGAGCTCAATTCAGATGTCTACAAATAATTTATTATTAGAATTATATTTTCACTAATTTATGGCATTTGTTAAGCAGCAATCTCCCACTCGGCGACGATCTTTCCCATTTCCCCTAATGACGGGAAAACCTGAAGCCGTCGCCTTCAAGATTGGTCAACGAGTCCATTCAGCCGGAGACACACGAAGAATTGGCACCGTCAAATACGTAGGACCAGTGGAGGGCACTACTGGTGTATGGATAGGCATTGATTGGGACATCGATGAGAATGGAAAGCACGATGGGTCCCACAATGGTGTCAAGTACTTCGAAGCTAAAGGTGTCAAAACAGCGTCTTTTGCACGCCCCCACACATTGAGCTCCGGCATTACTCTCCTTGAAGCTCTTGAGGTCCGCTACAGAACTTCTTCCACAAAAGAAGAAGAAGGTAACATATAGTAATCAGCTTTCTCTTTTTAGTGTATATATATCCTATCATTCATATTATTTATCCCACTATATTACAGATGAGATGTATGTACTTTCTGCAAGTAACAAACGTGTATCTGTTCAGCTTATGGGTAAAGATAAACTTCAAGACAAGATAAGTCGATTTGAGGAGTTGACAAGTGTATCACTATCTTTCTTAGGGGTTAGTTCTTCAGGTGCCTCTGATCAAATCCACACAACTATTCCAAGTAAGTCACAATCACTCTTCATTTGCCTTATTAAATGTATTATGGATTCTTAAGTAATACACCAGATATCTTACTCCATGAATTATAAATTTGTTTTATTGCAGATCTGAAGCAACTTGATATGACTGGGAATTTGCTTTTTGATTGGAAAGTATGTATCTCTATGTTACATATTTAATTAGAGAGGATTTAATTTTTTTTTTTGCTTACGTGAAGAAAAACAAATTAGAAAAGAACCCATCAAGCTTAATCTTGCTTTTTGTTTGTGTTCCAGGATATTGGAGTTATCTGTAAAGAGTTATCATCTCTTGAAGCTCTTAATCTCTCCCACAATCATATGTCACATGAAATTACCGAAATGCCCCTCTTAAATAACATACGGATTCTAGTTTTGAACCATACTGGTGTAACTTGGAGCCAGGTAAAACCCATCATATCATTTTCATTTATTTTTGTATATCTTAATAAAATTTAATAATCAATTTATTCGTCAGGTTGAAGTACTTAAAGGCTCTTTACCACATGTTGAAGAGTTACATCTGATGGGAAATAATATACGAGAAATAACGGTGTGTGCATTTTCCCCACTATTATTATTTAATGTGAAATATACTATCTCAAAGATTATTTTACCGATTATTTTTATTTTTCTGTGACTAGTCAGCTTCTTCTGTAACTGTTCAAGGATTTGATTCTCTGCGCCTTCTTAATCTGGAAGATAACATTATAGAATCATGGGATGAAATCTTGAAGCTTTTGCAACTAAAATGGTATTAACTATTAGATACAAAAGCATACTTAATAGTTATTTTATGTAATGTTAATTACGCAATGTATGTTACTAGCTTGGAGCAGCTTTATTTAAACAAGAACTGCATAAATCAGATTTGGTATCCAGAACATAGTCACAAAAGCATTATACCATTCGAAAATCTGCGATGTTTACTTTTAGGTAATACATAAATTTCTAGTTGTAAAATCTCCAGGTATCACATTTTCTTTATGCATATTTATTTTATAGGTGGTAACAATATTGAAGATCTGAGTTCTGTTGATGCACTAAATTATTTTCATAACTTAATCGTAAGTTTCTTTCTTTCTTTTACATTTTCAGTTTTAGCCTATTGTCTATTGATTTATTTTTTAATTTTGTTTAGGAAACAAGACTTTCTGAGAATCCTGTATCAGATCCAGGTGATGGTGGGGTCCCTAGACATGTTTTAATTGCACGTTTAGCAAAAATCAAAGTTTTGAATGGTAGTGAGGTTATATTCTTAACATACCCTTTTACTATCAAAAGTTATCATTACTCCGATATAATTTACTTTCCGTAATTTCTCAGGTTAGTGTTAGAGAGCGAAAAGAGTCTGAAATTCGGTATGTTTTTTTTTTCTTTTTCTTTTTGTGGATAGTATATAAGTTTCCTTATTGCAGGTATGTTCGTTTAGTCATGTCAAAGGTGTATAATGAACGTGAAAAGATTAAAAAGCTTCACCCAAGGTTTGAAGAGCTTAAAGCAAGTCATGGAATAGAGGATGAAAGACCATCAATAGGGGCAACTGGGCCTCAAAAGATGGGCTCTGGACTTATTTGTAGGAGATTTCAACCTTAACCTAATCTTAATTCTTTTACCTTTTTTACCTTACTAATTTAAAGATTGTTACTTTGTGTAGCTATTAATCTCAAGTGTGTTGGAGCATCAATTGGGGAAAAAACTCCTCTCACTAAAAAGTTACCTGCTAGTACAACTGTAATATTCTTATCTTCTACTTTCTTTATGTTTTAATGGCTGATTTTCTCTTTATTTCTGTTTTTCATAGGTTGGGAAATTGAAAAACTTATGCGAGAGTTTCTTTAAGTTAAAATCTGTTAAGCTAAAACTATTTCTTCAAGAAGAGGTTTGTTTGTGTTAAGATTTTAGAGATTAATTTGTTTGGATAATTAATGTTTTTTTACAGGGTTTTCCTTTTCCTGCATTGCTTGATGATGATATGGCATCATTAATTGACATGGGAGTTGGAAATGGATCAACTATTCTTGTGGATGAGTATTGATATTGTATAACTTTAAATATCTTCATTATCAACGAGTAATGTAGTAGTAACATATATAGACTTTAGAATGTTGTTGAAGTAACATAATTTAATTCATTTTTGCCGTCACTTGGATTTAAAGTATTCTACGATCTGAAAACATATTTATTTTAAGTTGTCTTTACTAATCTTTAATGATAACATATTCAAACTGTTTTACACAAAGAACTGGAAATTGATAGAAACCTGGTGTATCAAGTTAGCTAATGTCATATTGTGTGTTTTGGACACTATGCATTTTGGTATGGAATAGTTGTATCTGAGGTCACTACACAAATTGGAAAACAAAATTGAACCATGACATGTCATCTTATATGTAAAAAATATCAAACTTGGTTTAGGTTCAATATATACTCAAAATTCGACTAAAAAAACCATCTCATTGCCGATTTTCCTATACAGTCTTGAAGACCGTTTTAGTGCCACAAAAGTAGTATTCTATCATTTCGCTTTCAGAGAGGCTTCTAAGATACCTATTGTCATAAATACCCTTCTAAGATGCCCATTGTCATGAATAGCTCGACCGAAAAAAAAATTCTGACCAAAAAAGAGGAGCTCAACCTACACGCAACCATGGACACCAGCTTCATGCTGGTTCAGATACGTTTTCCTATCCCTTTCTTATTTGTTTTAATTGTTTAATTGCTTTAATGAGTCTTTTTCGAGTCGTGGGGACACGACTCATTTTTGAGTTTGGGGTGGGGTTCGTTGCCTCATCCCAATTTTATGTGTTTTACTGTTTTTTTAAAATTTAGTTCGAGGAATGTTTTGACTGTAGAGTTGTAGAGTATTTTAAATGCCCCCATCAAGCATGCTTTTTATAAATTTATGATAGAAAATAGTTGACTTTAGGAGTTAGTGTAAAACGCACTTTGATTGCATGCAAATATGAAGTAATTGATAGGAAGAATTAATGAACAATGCAAAAGAAGTAAACTTGTGCTTAAGGATAATGGGTGGTTTGTAGAACGTGAGATCTAAATGAGTAGAGAACCCACTTAGGTATGAACTAGAGGCAAGTTGTGTAAATAGGAAGATGATAGAGGCAGTTCTTTTGTTAGCCATTTGAATCCTTTTTGGCCTCTATCCCTGAATTAATTTTATCCTTCTTAGACAAATTTTTAGCCTTTAAGCCTTTCTTTTGTCGCCACATTATAAGCCAATTTCCCTTTAGATTATTAGGCATGACCATATGACCCGCACTTGAATCACGATCCTGAGACTTCCTGTCTTGAACTTGAGTTTGGGGTGGTGGGTCCACTATATGGGAATTTACATTGGGTTGGGATTTTTTGAGCTTATCAATGATGCTTTGTGCTAAACATGATGATGATTCACAGGTTTATTATATTGTAACCCTTTGCCGGGGTAATAGTGAATGGAAAAGAAGCTTCGAGCTCAAGTTATGAATATGCATAACTGTAAAAAAATAGCATGATATCTCAACATCATAAAGAGAGTCATGGCTATAAGAAAACGAATGATTTGAAAAGATTATATATTCGGACCGGCAAAGTGGAAATTTTTAGGTGAATCATCTTTAGTGCTTATTGGGTTAATTTGGGGACGCTAATTAAGCGCGTCAATTGGGTTGAGTGAGAACGTTATTCGAGTGTAAACTCAAGCTCTTGGACAGTTTTGTTGATAGTAAGTGAGGAGAGAGCCAAAAGCTCACTTCAAATTTACCAAATATACATACCATACCGTCCTTCAGCCTATGCTAAAACCGTAAAGTCCTCGTGATTCCTAGATGCACAGTGAGTTAATAGGGAGTATTCTAAGTGGAGCCTTCAAAGCAAGTAAAGATCGAGGAATACCCTATAGCCACCATCTTGAGATAAGTAATAAGCGTAACCTTCTAGCATTGTGAAATTAATTTTGGATTGATACTGTTTTGTATTTGATTTTGCATGATAAGTGTAGGTGTATATTAATTCCTAGATTAGACTATATGAAATTTGTTTTAAGCTTTGCTTTGGGAATATTTTCTAGATTCTACCTTCTGCGTTCACCTAAAAGATCCTTTGTTTTTTTTTTTTTTTTTTTTTTTTTTTTTGATGACGAGGGTTCCCGGGCTTACACCCGACTAGTCCCCCGGGAGATATGACTGCCTCCCCAACCATACCTCCAGGTAATCAGAACTAGGTGATATGACTGCCTCCCCAACCATACCTCCAGGTAATCAGAACTAGGTTGCCCATGTTCTGGGGAGGGTTTCGGACCTTGGAAACTTTCCCAAACATAACCATGTACCTCTCACTTGAGAGAACTTTCCAAACTTTAATAACATTCTGCCGCCTGCAGGATTCGAACCAGGTACCTCTCACTTGAGAGAACTTTCCAAACTTTAATAACTTTCTGCCGCCTGCGGGATTCGAACCAGGTACCTCTCACTTGAGAGAACTTTCTAAACTTTGATAACTTTCTGCCGCCTGCGGGATTCGAACCCTGTACCTCTCACTTGAGAGAGGTAGCCCTGGCCAGATGAGCTAGCTCACGTGGTTTTTGTTTTTATTTTACTTTGTCGGGACGACAAAGGTTTGAGTTTGGGGTCTTGATGTCTCCCTATTTGTTCTAATTCTTAGCCCATTGGAGACATCCTTTTAGGTGAATAAATGATTTATTTGATAGACTTTTAGGCTTATTTGATCATATTGCACTTCCTCCCCTTGGAAATTAACTATTTGCAGAATCTGAGCTTTTGTGCCTAAATTTGACTATTTTTAATGCAAAGTTAATTGGTTCTTGAATCTCATGAAAGACCAATCCAAGGAGAAAAAGTGATAATAAAGTCTTAGTGTATTTTAGAGTGTTAGGAAATGATTTCTAGTCGAGTTTCTATTTTTAGAGTACACTTTCCTATTTTGATTTCTTGATTTATTGATTTATTCTTTTTAAGCATATGCGGTTTAATTATTTATTTAATGTGAAGCTTAAAGAGATAAATGGTAATTACTTAGAGGCCAAGTCAAGATAAAGATGAAAGGAAAGAAGATTTACATGGAAATAAGAAGATTTGGTAAAGATTTATTCGAAGGAGGAAAAGATAAAGCTGCCTTTTGAAATCTGAAAATCCAGCCACGTTTTAGAGATTAAATCATAATAAAAGATTGGCATGGATTCTGGACGAATGGTCTGCACCAATAGAAAGAGCTTTCCAAGACAAGCAGTTTCATATATTGGAACTTCTCAAACGGATAAGTATTGAAAAAGATATGACCAAATCAAATCAGCAGAATCTTATCTTTTAGAGCTACGAATTTAAGAGTCTTTGCCTTGTCTTCCACTCCAAGTAATTCGACCTAGGGCTTGCTAACACCTATAAATACACCCCTTAGACCTCATAATTCAGTACCTCTCACAATTCATTCAATATATACATCCTTAGAGAGAGCGTCAAGAGGCGGAATCAAGAGCAGAAGCTGGAGACTGTCTATATCTCCAACAACAGTTCAAGCCAATTCCTCTATCTAGGTTCTTATTTTATTTCTGTTATTAGGAACATGTATAGTATTAATTTCTTTACTGTTTTTACTTTCAATATGAGCTAAACCTTAATTACTTGAGAATCGCAATAAAGGGATGAACCCTAATTAATTTACTTTATGTTTTGAATTTGGGATTGTTATGATTTAAATTGAATTAGGTCTTAGATATTGGATATTACTTTGTTCTTAATCACTATTTCTTTTCCGTACAACTAGAAATAGATTTTAGTATTTGGGCTATTCACTTTAGTGGCGAAGCGATCATCCGACAGGGGGGTTTGGATACAGATCTAGGTAATACCCGTGTAATGTCCGTTATTGACCGACAGGCTTAACTAGTTACATAGCCAATGAGGTAAAATCATATCATCCGAAGAGGTATATTCGACCATGCAGGTGTTTATGATACTTTAGGATAGCTTCTAGGTCCACCCGACAGGGGGCTAGGAGATATTAGAGTCCCGACTAATATTATAATTCCAATTCTACCCTTAAACATAGCATAGATTATATTGATTAAGTGGATTCCTTGCGAGACTCAAGTATAGCTCATATCTGCATCTAGTCCTTTAGTATTTATTTTCAGTTATTTATTTTCATGCATTCTTAGGATTAATATAAAAACCAAATAAATATTTCTCATCTTTTATTTTCTGTATTTGCAATTACTACTACTTATCTGTTGAACACTTGGGTTATACCAGTCCAATCCCTGAGAACGAATCCGACTTGTCGGAGTATTACTTGGACAACCGTGCACTTGCGGTATTGTGGTTCCTTAATCTTTATCGCATTAATTTATAACACACAAGGACCCACCATCTCCCCAGTTTCTAAACTTCCTATGTTAGAAAGAATGTCCTTCATGAATATAAGATATTTTGGCATTCTCTTGAGAGCTTCTACAAACGGTATGTTGATATCTAATTTTCTCACCATGTTAAGGAACTTCTTGAATTCTTTTTCACTGTTCTTGTTTTTTACACGTTATGGGAATGGTGGAGGAGGGCGTGTGTTGTTTACGACTAATCTTTTCTCTTTTCTAGTGTCTTCCCTGTAGAGACACTCTTTGGTTCAATTACCTCCTCAATCTTATCTTCAACTGTTTCTTCAACCACCTCTTCATTAATAGGGTTGGTTCTTTTGGTTGTTTTGTTTCTTCCACTCTGGGTGGAGGTAAGAGTTTTCCACTTCTTAATTCAACTGCATGACAAGCATCATCATGAGAGATTATAGTACGCTTGGAAGTTTCCCTTTTGGCCTGATTTGTATGGAACTAGCGATTTGTGATAGTGTATTTTTGAGTTCTTTAATAACCCTATCTTGTTCTCTAAATCTTTGTTGACTCGTCTTCATGTTTTCCTTCAGAGTATCCATGAAATTATCTAAACTTTGTTCCAAACGGTTACCTGAAGGTGGCAGTGAAGGTTGATCATATGTAGCTTGTTGCGTTGAATATGAATTGTAATGTGGATCTTGATAGTAATCTTTTAACTTTGGCAATTGTTGATAGATTGGTTGTGGTTGAGCTTGATAATAATTTTGAGCCCGAGTTGGATAACAGTTGCCTTAATTTTCGACCCAATTATGATTACGTGGGGAATAATAATTTCCAGAAGGATGATAATTACCATTCAAATAATTGACTCTTTGATGAGATACGAAGGAAATTGTAGTTGTATTATTATTGCAATTCTCCCACGAATGATTTCTTTCTCCACAACCAGGACATGGAGGTATTGTGTGTATTTGATTTGCCTGAGTTACGAAACTGCTCTCTAAACATGATTTTTATTTTGATTCTTTGAGCTATTGACTTAATTATTTGATCCTTAAAGCTTCTAAGTTATCTTTTTCTTCTGTTTCCTGTTTCTAACGGCCAACTTCTTTCAGTTTCAATAACTCTTTCCATGATGATACAAGAATTCTCTATATATAATAACACAAAACTTCCATCTCCCAAATTATTTACCTTTGCGTTGGACTCGCTGTTGAGTCCTCCATAGAACATGGTTAATTGATATTCAGGCGAGAAGATGTGGAATGGACACTTCGCTTTCTTTTCATTAAAACGTAACCATGCTTTACCAACACTTTCCCCTTATTCTTGCATAAACTGTTCTAACTCCAACATATCTTTTCAGTGTCTACTAATCGGTTAGAATTGATCTAGAATTATTCTTGGAGTTTATCCCAATTTGGAATTGAATCGGGGTGTTGGTAGTCATACCAATAACTTGCACTTATGGTTAAAAAGAACTGGAACATAACATAGTACATATGTTCCTGTGTGACGCCTTTAATGATATAGGCATCACAGATCTGTATGAATTTCTGAATATAACAATCTGGATCCTGATTTGCAGCACCACTAAATCGGCCATAAGTAAAAAATTGTTTGATCATGCTGGTGGGTCCTTGTGTGTTATAATATAATGTGGATAAAATAGAGGAACCACTAACTGCAAATGTACAGTTGTCCCAAGTAATATATGATAATCAAGTTCATTCGTAGGGACGAAATAAATTGACTCTAATGTTATCAAATAGTGAAATAATTGCAAATACGAAAAAGTAAAAGATATGATGTTTGTTTTGGGGTGTTTGATTAACAACTACAGTGCAAAAGTAATTTAAATACTAAATAAATTGAGCCGAAATAAAAATAATGCAAGTAAAGGATGTAGACGCAAGAGAAAAGTAGTACTTGAGTCACGCTAGGGTTTCATCACAATCTTCCTTAATTAAAGTCTTCCGTTAAGGGTCGAATTATTATTATTACGCTAATCGGGATTCTAAAGTCTCTTAGCCCCCGTCAGGGTGGACCTAAGAGCTCTCCTACGGTCTTCTAAACCCCGTAAGGGTGATTAAAACCACTTTCGGATGATTAAAACTTACCACTTTGGCTATTGGCTAGTCAAGCTTGTCAAGGTCATTGGCGGATACCAATGGCAAATACCTAGTTCTGTATCTAAACCCCCCTGTCAAGGTGATCCATACGCCACTATATGGAATAGCCAAGATACTAAAACTTATCCCTAGTTCATGACGCTAAAGATAATAAATAATCACAAGATAAGAGCCAACGTAAAATACTAATTCAAATTAAATTCTTAAAATCCAAAATTGGAAAAACAATAATTAAATTAGTTAGGGTTGAACCCATGTTGCGATCCTCAAGTACAAAGTAAATTTAGCTCATAATTGCAATTAAAAACGAAAGAAATAATAATAAGGGAATTCATGTTTTACAAAAAGAGAATAAAATAAAAGACCTAATTAGTATGTTGGATTTGTCTGTTGATTTGGAGAGGTTGAATTCTCCAACTCTTGACGTCTTCCTTCTTCCTAGCTTCTACTCTTTTCTCTGACACCTTGACTTTGTGTAATATGAATTGTGTGTAAAAATAAAGTAAAAAATCCTATTTATACTAAGTAATTTGGACTTGGGCTATTTTAAGTGATTAGATGAAATAATTAATGACCCAAGTCCACTCTTCAAGTCCAAATCCCGTAACTGCTGTACACCCTCCACTAAAATGGCTTTAACTTTCTCAATTTAACTCCGAATTGACTCATTAAACTTGCTAATTCTTCGTACCTCGATAAGGCACGAATATTCTTAACAGCTCAGAGAATGAATCCATCTTTAAGTGGCTCGAAATCAGCAATTACCATCAGCCTTCCAGATTTGCAGTTCTAATTTGTCAACTCTTCGGGATTCTTCTAGCCTTTGACTTCTTTACACGATCTAAGACTTCCATTATTGATTCCTCTCCTACAAACTTTACACTAAAACAAACCCTTTTACGCGCAAAAACTTAATAAATGAAAAATACTAAGATTCGAGGATGGAAAATGAAATATAACAAATTAATACTAAAAGTGTATCGAATTAGTCATATAATCACCTAATTTGATGTCTCCTAAGGGCATATAATTAGAACAAAAGAGGAGACATCAAGACCCCAAACTCAAACCTTTTTCGTTCCTACAAAGTAAAATTAAAAATAATGGCCTAAGGTGAATGTCGAGATGCAGAAGCTAGTAAATATACCCAAAGCAACACTTAAAATAAACCTCATATAGAAAACATTAGGAACTAATATACAGATACACTAATCATGCAAATTCAAACACAAGTAATATCAATCTTAAAATTAATTTCACAATTCTAGAAGGTTACGCTTGTACTTAACTCATTATGATAGCTATAGGGTGTTCCTTGATCCTTACTCGCTTTGAATGCTCCACTTTGCATATTCCCTATTAACTTACCATGTACCTAGGAATCACGAGGACTTTATGGTTTTAGCTTAGGCTTAGGGACGGTATGGTATGTATATTTGGTAAATTTGAAGTGAGCTTTTGGCTCTCTCCTCACTTACCATCAACAACTGTCCACGAGCTTGAGTTTACACTCGAATAATGTTCTTACTCAACCCATTTGATGCACTAATTTAGTATCCCCAAGTCAACCCAATATATACTAAGATGATTTCCATAAATTTCCACTTTGCCGGGTAAGCTATTCTTTCTTTATTCTTCTTTTTCATTTCTTTTCTTTTTCTTCTTTTATTTTGTACAGAAGACAACCGGGTTCCCGATCAGTGTTAACTGGGTTCCTGGCTAGTTACTGTATTTGCTTCTATTTTTTTCAATCCCAGCAAAGGGTTACAAATAGTCGTATCATCTGAAATTATGCCTCAATACAAACACATATACTTCCCTCCCAATGTAATTTCCCAAAGATGGACCCACCACCCCAAACTCAAGCTCAGACAGGTCTCAGGATTGTGATTCAAGTGCGGGTCATTTGGAAATGCCTAATAAACTAATGGGATATGGGCTTATATCGTGGCGACAAAATAAAAGGCTTTAAATCTCAAAATTGGGCTAAGGCGGATATAATTAATACAAGGGATAGAAGGATAAAAAGGTCTCAAATGGCTAACAAAGAACTTCCCCTATCGTTTTCCTAGTTACATGGTTCGTCTCTAGTTCATACCTAAGTGGGTTCTCTACTAATTTGGATCTCACGTTCTACAAACCAAACATTTTCCTTAAGTACAAGTTTACTTCTTTTGCAATGTATATTAATTCTTCCTATCAATTACCTACGTTTGCATGCAATTGAAGTGAGTTTTATACTAACCCCTAAAGTCCACTAATTACTATCATAGATTTATCAAAAGCATGCTTAATGGGGACATTTAAGATCTTCTACAGTCAAACGCAACTCCTAATTAATTTTATTGAAAGCGATTAAAACAAATAACACGTAAAACTGGGATGAGGCAATGAACCCCACCCCAAATTCAAAAATGAGTCATGTCCTCATGACTTGAAAATACTTAAAGCAAATAAACTAATCTACACTAAATGAAGGAATAGAAAACGTATCTTAACCAGTGTGAGGCTGGTTGTCGGTGTTGCGTCCAAGTAGAGAGTCCTTCATAAGTAATCCATAGGTGGCGTGTTGGATTGTGCTCACCGCAAGTAGCATATTTCTGAAAAGGTCTAACTCTTTTGTAACGTTTTCTAAAGTAGCAATCATCTTATCTTGATTCTCTTCCAACACTCAAATTTTGGTTTCCAACTCATTATCAGAATGTACCTTCTTCTTTGGTGGAAGAGCTCTGGGATTCTTCATTGGATGGGTTGCGTCATTATGGGCGTTTTCAATGGAGTTTAATGTCATTGCGTCTCCTTGTTCTGAAGGCTCAACCTTCTTCGCTCCTACGTGGTACTTTTGCGTCTAGACACAAGGTAGTGATGGTACAAGGGAACTTAAGAATCTGCTGAATGGTAGGGGTTTTCCCGAACTCCATAATGGTGTCATAAATCACTCGAGCCACATCAATTTCTTCGTCCTCAATAATACACTTGATAAATATAACATGCTCCTTTTTCGATTCGGAAGTGTGAGTGATACCAAAGAAGGTAGGGTTTATGAAACGTGACCATACCTTAGCACAAGGTAACAAATAGCTACTATAAACTTGCCCATCATATATCTCACCTTTGGAACAGGGCGTTTCCCATGAATAAAAACTTTATCCCAAAGATATTCCCAAGCAAAAGATGGGTCATTAAGTGTTTCTTGATATGGGCAAGGACCAGTAAAGTTTGGCAATTTCAAAGTCTTGCGAATAAGCTCAATTGAGAAGGGTACTACCTTTTTGCGGATGATAATTGACTGTTTATTCGAAAAGGCTACTCCTTCATAAAAATCACGTACCAGGTTGGGGATAAAAGTAAGGTTTTGATGTCTCAATTCGGTCCACCCAAAATTATCACAACCAATAGCATAACTCTTAAACTCGTTGTTCAAGTAATTAATTCTGTCATGAACCTGATCAGGCCAACTCATTGCTACTCTCTTTGGTTTCTGTGCCATAGTTTTTCTTCGAGTAGCTCTTTGTTCTGGAATGGGTTCGCTCGGAACTTCTTCTTCGATCTATTTTTCCTATTCAATTACCAAGGGAGGCTTTGTAGGAGTAGCCTTGCTTGGTTTTTCTATCCTCTTCATAGCAGGTTGAACTTCTCCAATTTTTCATTTAGGAGCCGAATCTGGAATCTCAATAGCCCTTTCTTGCGTAGCACCAGGATTTTTTCTTGTTCATGGATTATTTCTTCGAGAATAGCTGAAAGAATCTGTGCGGTTAGTCATCTCAACTCACCCCAAACTCAAAACGTCAAAAATTCAAAAACTAGAGGAAAGTTTTGAACTTTGATGTTTTGAAGATAAGAAAAGAAAGATTAAGTTGAGTTATGAGATGGGTAAAGGCTATTTGATGTGTTTGGATAGGATTATTGGGTAGATTTAAAGCTTTGGTGAATAAAATTTCTTAAAGAAAAAATTGGTTTTGATGGTGTTTTGGAAGGGGTATGAGTTGATTATGTGTTTGTGTGAGGAAAGAGGCTAGGATTTGATGATTTTATAATGTTTCGTTGATGATTTTAGGAGTGGTCAGAAGCTGAGAAACGAAATTGGAGGCTAACTTGATGAGGAAGTAATAAATATAGGGTTTGAAGCTCCAAAACCGCCTTGTACAGGCGATAACCAGGTTCCCAGTTCGCGTCGCTGTGTCGGCGCAAAAATTTTCCAAATTCTTTTTTTACCTGGACGCTGGCCCCTTGCGTCTCGCCTTACGCAGGGGTCAGCGTGTTGGCCTTCATGACCGGGTTCCCGGTCAACACTAAACCGGGTTCCCGGTCAACACTAAACCGGGTTCCCGGTTTGCGTCGATGGCGCGAACTTGGACGCGACCCCTTCGTCTTGTCTTATGCAAGGGTCAGAGAGTTGGGCGCTTCAGCGCAGCCTCCGGATTCCCGGTCAGTTGGAAACCGGGTTCCCGGTTAGCTGTCGCTTGGCGCGAACCTGGACGCAGCTTCTCGCGTGTGATTTTACACACTAGTCAGAAAGTTTGGGGGCTTCAGCGCAGCCACCGGGTACCCAGTGAGCTGGTAACCGGGTTCCCGGTAAGCTCCTGGGTTCCTACTCAAAATTTTCACTTTTCTACTCTTTTAACCCCAAACTAAGGACTTTTGTATTCCTGAAATCATAAAAACAACTACCCTTCACATTTCTTAAAAATTAAACACTAATCAACAATAATTACTCTAATTTATACTACGAAATAATGAAAACATGAATCTAATATACGATGAATTGGCTTTTGTTTAACGTCGTTGAGCTCGACGGGTTACCTCTCACTTCTAAGGAGCTTCGAGGAGGTACATGACTTCCCCGGGATGTGGATCTTCCGCGTGATTGGTATCCTCGCCTCCATGATAGATCTTTAATCGATGACCATTCACCATTAAAGTGCGGTGCTCGATTGGATTCTCAATTTCTATAGCTCCATGAGGTGTGACTTTGGTTACAACATAAGGACCAGACCATTTAGATCTCAACTTACCCGGATAATTACTGAACTTGGAGTTGTATTTAAGGACCCTTTGTCCAACTTCAAACCTCTTCACACGAATGCGATTATCATGCCACCTATTAGTGTTTTATTTGTAGAGTTTAGCATTCTCATAAGCATGTAATCGAAACTCATCAAGTTCATTCAACTTCATCATACGATTCTCACCGGCTAAAGTAGGATCTAAATTCAAATGTACTATAGCCCAATATGCACCTAATTCAAGTTCAAGAGGTAGGTGACAAGCCTTACCATAAACCATGCGATACGAATATGCACCAACGGGAGTTTTGAACGCAATACGATAAGCCCACAATGCATCATCTAAATTTGTTGAACAATCTTTTCTTGTGGGGCCAACAGTCTTTTCTAAAATGGATTTGACCTCTCGATTAGAGACCTCAGCTTGACCATTGGCTTGTGGATGATAAGCGGTAGATACATGATGTCTTATCCCATGCTTCTCTAGAACTGTCTTCAAATACTTGTTCACAAAGTGTGAACCTCCATCACTGATAATAACTCGAGGTGTACCATGTCTTGTGAAGATATGAGATTTCAAAAATTTAATTACTACTCGCGAATCATTCGTTGGTAGAGCTACAGCCTCTACCCATTTAGACACGTAATCAACAGCTAAAAGGATGTATTGATTTCCATTGGATGGTATAAAGGGACCCATTAAATCAATACCCCAAACATCGAATATTTCTACCTCAAGAACGTTTTTACGTGGAATCTCATCCCTCTTGGATATATTACCAGTAAACTAGAATCTATGACATTTCTTAACGTACTCATGACAATCCTTATGTAATGTAGGCCAATAAAAACCATATTGCAATACCTTAGCAGCTGTGCGGTCGCCTTTGAAATGTCCTCCATAAGGTGAATCGTGACAACCTGCAACTATTGAAAAAACATCACTCTCAGGTATGCATCTTCTTACCATTTGCTCACCACATACTTTATTGAGGAAATGATCCTCCCAAAAGAATTGTTTAGCACGGCTGATTAATCTCTTCTTGTCTTGTGAAGTAGCTCCTTCAGGAAAAGAACCACTCACTACAAGATTTGCAATATCTGCATACCAAGGAGCTCCATTATAAATAGAAAATAAACTCTCATTTGGGAACTTCTCTCTAACTAACTCAAGACTACTATTCGATTCAAAAACTTTAAGACGAGACAAATGATCTGCAACTTGATTATCACAACCCTTTCGATCTCGAATCTCTAAATCAAACTCTTGAAGCAATAGAACCCATCTGATTAACCGTGTCTTAGCATCTTTCTTCTCCATAAGGTACTTAATAGCGGAATGATCGATGAATACGACAATTTTCGCCCCAAGAAGATTGGAACGAAATTTGTCAAATGCATAAACAACCGCTAAAAGTTTCTTATCAGTCACTGTATAATTAATCTAAGCACTAGTGAAGGTCTTACTCGCATAATAGATAGAATGAAATACCTTATTCTTTATCTGACCCAACACATCACCCGTAGCTAAATCACTGGCATCACACATAACTTCAAATGGAATCTTCCAATCAGGAGGTAATACAATAGGTGCAGTGACAAGCTTCTCCTTTAACTCTTGAAATTCCTTCATGCAAGCTTCATCAAAAAGGAATTTGGTGTCCTTTTCGAGTAAGTTACACAAAGGTTTTGAAATCTTGGAAAAATCTTTGATGAAACGGCGATAAAACCCAGCATGGCTTAAAAATCTTCTCACCCCTTTTATGGAAATAGGAGGGGGGAGAGTTTTCATTACCTCAATCTTAGCACGATCAACTTCAAAGCCTGCACTTGAAACCTTGTGACCCAACACTATACCTTCACGAACCATAAAATGACATTTTTCCTAGTTTAACACCAAATTAGTTTCCTTGCATCTAATTAACACCTTCTCCAATTTCTGTAAACACTCATCAAAGTTATCACCAAATACAGAAAAGTCATCCATAAATACCTCAAGGAAATTATCGATCATATCCCAGAAAATTGCCATCATACATCTCTAAAAATTAGCGGGTGCATTACACAATCCAAATGGCATCCTCAGATAGGCAAAGGTACCAAAAGGACATGTAAAGGTGGTTTTTTGTTGGTCAGCTGGATCTACATAGATTTGATTATAACCTGAGTAACCATCCAAAAATCAATAATATTCCCTACCAGCCAATTTATCTAACATCTTATCTATGAAAGGAAGGGGGAAGTGGTCTTTTCTGGTCATCTTGTTCAACTTACGATAATCCATACACACCCTCCAACCAACAACAGTTCTCGTGGAAATGGCTTCATTCTAAGCATTTAGGATGGTAATTATACCACCCTTCTTTGGTATGCATTGAACTAGACTTACCCACTCACTACTAGCTATGGGATAGATGATTCCCGCATCTAGTAGCTTAATAACTTATTTCTTCACCACTTCTTTCATCACTGGCATTAGTCTCCTTTGGCCTTCAATTGAGCGTGCACTATCATCTTCTAGAATGATTTTGTATTGGCAATAGGAAGGAATAATACCTTTGATGTCAGCAATAGTCCAACCAATTTCCTCTTTATTAGCTCTTAGTACACGCAGCAATTTATCTTCTTGAGGAACTGTTAAAACTGCTGAAACAATCAAAGGTAAAGTGTCATTAGTACCTAAAGACGCATACCTCAAGTGTGATGGCAATGGTTTTTCTTCTAACTTTGGATGAGATTCAATGGATGGTTTATTTTTAATGACCATCTCCCCCGGTTCTCTCATAGGTTCATAGGCAGGACGCCTATATTTTGGATTCTCAGAATTAAGAGCTGCCACTGTTTCGGCAAGCTCTTCCATCATCTCAGGTAAGTCAAGTGTCAAAGCCGCCAACAAGATATCATCATAATTAAAACAATCAAATACCTCTTGCGTGGCATGTTCTACTATATCCATTCGGAAACAATCTCTTGGAACGTCTGGAAACTTCATTCCTCTAGACACATTGAACTTTACCTCCTCGTCTTGGATTATCATGGTTAATTCTCCGTTTTCTACATCAAATAAAGTACGCCCCGTGGCTAGGAATGGTTGTCCCAAAATGATGGGGACATTCCTATCCGCGTCGTATTCAAGAATAACAAAATCAACCGGAAAAACTAAAGTACCTGCCTTGACAAGGACATCTTCGATTCGTCCCTTAGGATGCACGAGGGATCGATCCTCCATTTGTAAGACCATAGAAGTAGGTCTCACATCTCCCATTTTCAACTTATCAAAAATTGATTTGGGCATAAGATTGATACTCACACCCAAATCGCATAGAGATTTTCCTTGCCACTCATTACCAATTGAAATCGGAATTGTAAAACTCCCAGGATCAAGCAACTTAGGTGGCAACTTACTTTGACAAATGGCGCTACACTCTTCAGGCAATCCTATCATCTCATTATCACAATATGGTCTATTGTTGGTGAGGGCCCTCTTCAAAAACTTCACGTACTTCGGTATATCTTTAATAGCTTCTAACAACAGAATGTTAATGTTAAGACCTCTCACCCTATTCAAAAATATCTGATACTCGGCCATATCTCCCTTTTTCTGAACTCTTGAGGGAAAAGGTGTAGGAGGACGGGTTTCTACAACATCTTTCTTTTTCTGAACTTCCGGAATCTTCTCCACTTCTACCACTTCAGGTTCATCTTCTTTTTCTTCCACCTCTATTACTGGTTTCTCTTTATTGGTAACTTCTTTCTTCTTCGTAACAGGAAAAGGAGGTGGAGGGAGCTTCTTACCACTTCTTAACGCGATAGCATTACAATCTTCGGTTTGTCTCGGAACTTCAGTTTCACTAGGGAGTTGCCCTTGTGGACGCTGACTTAACTGTTCAGACATCTGAGCTATTTGATTTCCCATTAACTTAATTGCAGCTTCAGAAGCTTGTTGATTCTGAATAGATTGTGCCTGAAGTGCCTTTAATCTCTCTACATTTTGACGAAGATCGTCTGTACCTTCTCGAGGTTGAGTAGGTAAGGCTTTTTGATTCATGGTGTCATTGTAATTATTTTGAGGAGGCTGTCTCTGAACACGATTTCTGTAATTTTGTCCTCCTTGATAATTATTCCGTGGTATAGGTTGATAGTTGTTTTCTTGGGGACGCGGCTGATAAGCATAAATGGGAATAGCTGCCTCATTAGGATCCGAATATTGGAAACCCGGATGGTTTCTATTGGATTGATATCCTTGACCACTTGAATTGTAACTCCCTATATTAGAAACAACCATTACAGCTTCAGGGTTACTTTCACAATGCTCCCAGTCATGGTCTTGAACACCACAATGCGAACACCCATATACCTCTTCAGTAACATTAACACTTTCCTTCTTACCTGAAAAACCCTATTTAACAGCTAGAGTGAGTTGTTTCATTTGTTGTTCCAATGTATTCTTCAACTTATCCTCCAAAGAGGAGAATTTCTCATCAATACCCATATTACTTTCTTTTCTACCTCATATAGGTGTTCTTACTGTATTCCAACCTTGCTTATTCGTTACCGTTCTATTTAAGATAATTTTAGCATGTACTAGAGCTACCTGTAAGAATCCACCACCACATAATAAATCGAGGTCTTTTCTTGATCCTCCATATAAGCCTTTATAAAAGATTTTCAACTGTTGTTGTTCTGTGAGGCTATGGTCAGGAACTCTTTTCAAACATGACTGAAATCTTGTCCAACATCTTCCCAAAGTTTCCTCTTGTTCTTGGACAAACGATGTCAAATCAACATGTGCGTCTAATCTCATATTCGTCGGATAATAACGATCGAAAAATGATGTTTGTAGCTCATCCCAAGTATTTATTGTTCCAGGTTCTTGTGAATCGTGCCATTCACTAGCCGCGTCTATCATGAAAAATCTAAAATTAGCAAAATACATCTGCTCTTTGGTCACTCCTTGAGTTATATACTAATCGCAGATTTGCATAAACTTTTGAACTGCACGAATAGGATCTTCTCCAGGTACTCCACGAAAGTTTCCGAAATTCTGAAATTGGGATAGCATACCAGGGTCGGGTCTATACCGTGTAACATCGATATTTGTAGGACCAATATCGAGAGCAGGAGCGCGATAGGGAGCTTGCTCTGGACCATGTACGAACCATGGATCATAATACATAGGGAGTTGAGCTTGTTGCATAGGTGGATGATTTTGTTGATTGTTGAGAACTGGATTAGGAATGATTGGGGGATTAGGAATGATTGGCGGTACTAGTGGTTGGCCATTTGCATCCAATTAAACGCCAGGATCTTCATCGTGATGAATATTCAAATCCTCCATTTCTCTTTCTCTCTTTGATTATTCTCTTGCTTGTTTTTCTCTTTTGTTTCTTTCTCGAACTAACCTCTCAGGGTTTGAGTACATGCACCAAACATGTAAGACCTAAGAAAGAACGAAAACGAAGAAAAGCGTAAAACTGAAAATAAAAATGCAATTAAAACAGTCAATGATAAACACCGGTGGTCACACGCTACCGTCCCCGGCAGCGGCGCCAAAAACTTGGCGGGTCCTTGTGTGTTATAAAATAATGCGGATAAAATAGAGGAACCACTAACTGCAAGTGTATAGTTGTCTCTAATTTTATCAAATAGTGGAATAATTGCAAATACAAAAAAGTAAAAGATATGATGTTTGTTTTGGGGTTTTTGATTAACAACTACAGTGCAAAAGTAATTTAAATACTAAATAGATTAAGCTGAAATAAAAATAATGCAAGTAAAGGAGGTAGACGCAAGAGAAAAGTAGTACTTGAGTCGCGCTAGGGTTTCACCACAAACTTCCTTAATTAAAGTATTCCGTTAAGTGTCGAATTACTATTATTACACTAGTCGGGATTCTAAGGTCTCTTAGCCCCCGTCAGGGTGGACCTAAGAGCTCTCCTACGGTCTTCTAAACCCCGTCAGGGCGATTAAAACCACTTTCGGATGATTAAAACTTGCCACTTTGGCTATTGGCTAGTCAAGCCTGTCAAGTCATTGGCGGATACCAACGGCAAATACCTAGTTTTGTATCTACACCCCCCGTCAAGGTGATCCATACGACACCATATGGAATTGCCTAGATACTAAGACTTATGGCTAGTTCATGACACTAAAGATAATAAATAATAACAAGATAAAAGCCAACGTAATATACTAATTCAAATCAAATTCTTGAAATCCCAAATTGGTATAACAATAATTAAATTAGTTAGGGTTCAACCCATGTTGCGATCCTCAAGTACAAAGTAAATTTAGCTCATAATTGCAATTAAAACGAAAGAAATAGAATTAAGGGAATTCGTGTTTTACAAAAAGAGAATAAAATAAAAGACCTAATTAGGATGTTGGATTTGGCTGTTGATTTGGAGAGGTTGAATTTTTTAGCTCTTGGCTTCTTCCTTCTTCCTAACTTCTGCTCTTTTCTCTGACGCTCTGACTTTGTGTGTGTGTAAAAATAAAGTCAAAAAGCCTATTTATACTAAATAATTCGGACTTGGGCTATTTTAAGCGATTAGATGAAATAATTATTGGCCCAAGTCCACTCTTTAAGTCCAAATCTCGTAATTGATGTACACCCTCTACTAAACGGCTGGAACATTCTCAATTTAACTCTGAATTGACTCATTCAACTTGCTAATTCTTCGTAACTCGATAAGGCACTGATCTTCTTTACAACTCAGAGGCTGAATCCATCTCTATGTGGCTCGAAATCAGAAATTACCATCAGACTTCCAGATTTGTAGCTCTAATTAGTCAACTCTTCGGGATATTTTTCTAGCCTTTGACTTCTTTACACGATCTAAGACTTCCATTCTTGATTCCTCTCCTTGCTAGTATTACAAACCTACAAACTTTACACTAAAACAAACCATTTTACGCACGAAAGCTTAATAAATGAAAAATACTAAGATTCAAGGATAGAAAATGAAATATAACAAATTAATACTAAAAGTCTATCGAATTAGTCAAATAATCACCTAATTTGATGTCTCCTAAGGGCATATAATTAGAACAAAAGAGGAGACATCACATGCCTGGATCGGGCCTGAATTTAGCAGCTTGGATTTCTAGAGTACGGGTTCCTCTAGGATTCACTCTGAATGAGATGGGAAGATCTAGATTTATTGAACTTGCCATATAACTAACCTGAATTAAATAAATCTAAAAATTAAAATATTAAAATAGAACTAAATAAAATAAGAGCACTACATAAATGCACAAGGACTAACATGTAGTCCCCGGCAGCGGCCCCAAAAACTTGGTGGCTGGTAGGGTGTGATAAAATAATGATAATAAAGATAAAACTAATCACCTAACTAATTACGTTACTCACTGCAAGTATCACGAATTGTACGCAAGTTTAATGATAAGTAGAATTCGTCCTCAGAAACTACAAATAAGCAAGTTAGAAGAATAATATGTTGAAAATAAAAGACTCCAAAATATTTGTTTGGGTTTGTAATACTCTAAAAAATTAACTAAATAAAATAAAGACAGGAACATAAATATTGAAATAGAAGTAGTATGAGAGTTTAGCTCTAGATATAGCAAGTAATTCTCACTAGCCATTTGTTATAACCTATTTATGTAAGAGAGAACTGTGTGATATGCAATATCCAGGATTCTATATTCCTCCTAACCCCCTTCTGGGTGGACTTAGGCGGTGACCTAAAAATTACCAAGCGACTTGGGTAAGGGGACCCTGCGCAATGATCGGTGGTTAATCTCAAACCCTAATGACTATCTAGTTAGGCAAGCCCTTCCGAATCACTACCGCGCACTAGATGTTTATGTGGTGTTTCAATAATTACACCCCTTCCGGGTGACCATCTAGCTATTATTAAGGTAATCATATACGTAGGCCTCCCCGCATGAACTACAGACAATACATCAAAGACATAAAAACCAAAGATAGCAACACTAATTTTAATTAAATGCAAAAGACATCCCAAATTAAAATAAATATAAAACAAGTCTAGGGTTCAAACCTTTATGCTAATCTCAAGCTAAATAGAATTAGTGCATACTAGAGGAAGAAAGAATATAAATTACAAAGTTGAAGGGTTGGAAAGACAGGATTGGTTGTCCAACTCCTTCTAGTCTTCTCTTCTCTTAATGTAAGCTTCCTCTTGGTCTTTTGATGATTAAGGATTGACCAAGAATGATTTATCTAAGGTAGGAATGGATATATAGGCCCTTGGTCAAAATATGGAGTAATCCCCAAGTTAAGGAGTCCTAATCTTACCAAAATTCGTATCCCTAAATTGTAGGACAAGATAAAACTTTGCATATACTAATTTGGTCATATATCCTTCGTTACTTATCGGAATTTAATGTTATTTATATGGAAAGGATTGTGTTTAAAAGATATATCTTCTCATATAAAAATCTCCTCTTTGTTACAGATTGAACTTCTACAGCATTTCAATTAGTAGACGTATGTGCAGTTTTGGCAGCTTCTTTTTCTTTCCAACTATCCAAACTTATCCTTTTTAACTTTGAATAAGATATTTCCTTTACTATTCCCTCTTCAAATCAGTTTCCATAGGTGTAATAGCTTCCATATACCTAAGTGCTACACAAATAACACACAAATTACGCGTAAAAGCTCAAAAATAGCAAAACACCTAAAACTAGACAAGAAAGTGTAAAGTATGAATAAATGGGGAAAATACCAAAGTTAAATACTAAATAACCATAAAATGATGTCTCCACTATATATTAATATATCACAATTAGAGAGACATCAAGCTGGCTCACTTAGACGCGCTTGAACAGTGTGTTGGTGAAAAAGCAAAATTGTGATTGGCTTTATAATGTCCAGACGACACAACTTTGAGTTGGGGGTCTTGATGTCTCCATTTATGTGATAGGATAATATAGTTATGAGACATAATTTTAGGGGTATTTAGTACTTAACTTTTGAATTTTCCTTCATAGTTTGCACTTTCTTGTCTAGTTTTAGGTGTTTTGCTATTTTATGATATTTTGCGCGTAATTGGTGTGTTATTTGTGTAGTACTTAGGTAATGGAAGATATTAAACCTTGGGATAATATAAGAAGTGAAGAAAATTAAAGAACTCTCTCTAACACACAGATTCAGATCTCTCTTCCTCTCTCTAAAAGCTATTCTCATGGGTTCTGACAAGAAGATTAAGATTGGAATCAACGGATTCGGAAGAATCGGTTGATTGGTTGCTAGAGTTGCTCTACAAAGAGATGATATCGAACTTGTTGCTGTTAATGATCCATTTATCACCACTGATTACATGACATATATGTTCAAGTATGACAGTGTTCACGGTCAATGGAAACACAATGAACTCAAGGTTCATGATGAAAAGACTCTTCTCTTCGGTGAGAAACCAGTCAAGGTTTTCAGATTAAGAAACCCTGAAGAGATTCCATGGGGTGAAGCTGTAGCTGAATTTGTTGTTGAATCAACCGGTGTATTCACCACCAAGGACAAAGCTGCTGCTCATTTGAAGGGTGGAGCTAAGAAGGTTGTAATCTCAGCACCAAGTGCAGATGCACCTATGTTTGTTGTAGGAGTAAACGAGAAAGAATACAAATCTGAGTTAGACATTGTATCAAACGCTTCATGTACAACAAATTGTCTTGCACCATTAGCTAAAGTTATAAATGATCGTTTTGGTATAGTTGAAGGACTTATGACAACAGTTCATTCAATATCTGCTACTCAAAAAACAGTTGATGGACCTTCCGCTAAAGACTGGAGAGGTGGAAGAGCCGCCTCATTTAACATCATTCCTTCCCCACCGGAGCAGCAAAAGCTGTCGGAAAAGTTCTTCCGGCTTTGAAGGAAAGTTGACCAGAATGTCTTTTTGTGTACCAACTGTTGATGTTTCAGTTGTTGATTTAATTGTTAGACTTGAGAAAGATGCTACTTATGATGAAATCAAAGCTGCTATTAAGGAGGAATCTGAGGGAAAGCTTAAGGGTATTTTGGGATACACTGAAGATGATGTTGTGTCTACTGATTTTGTTGGTGACAACAGATCAAGTATCTTTGATGCTAAAGCTGGAATTGCATTGAACAAGAACTTTGTGAAGCTTGTGTCATGGTACGATAATGAATGGGGTTACAGTTCACGTGTGATTGATTTGATCGTCCACATGCATTCAGTTTCAGCTTAAGAGGAGGATTGAAGATGTGATGGTGTTTTTATTAGTTTTATTAAGTTTGGTCTGAAATAAAAACAATTCCATGTTTGTCTGAAAATTCTAGTCTTTTATTTTGGTTTGTGTAAGAACCTCCCAGTTTTTTGTTTCCCTTTTGAGTTTAATGTTATGCCTTGGCACATTTTTGGCAAAAAAAAAAAAAGAATAAGAAAAGTAAAGAAAACACTTCAGTCATAAGTAAAAAGAAAAAAGATTGGATATATTTGGAAAGTAAAGAATCTGTCATGTTGGAAAAATATTCACTAATTAAAAAGCTGCAAAAAATCGTTCATGAATTGGAAGGAGACCTTTATATGAGAAGATATATATTTTAGTTACGGTCGTTTTCATATAAAGTACATTAAATTACTATAAGTAATGAAAGAGGTATGACCAAATCAATCCGCAAGGGTTTATCTTGTCCTACAATTTAGTAATACGAATTTTGGTAAGATTTAGACTTTTTAACTTGGGGACTACTTCATATTTCGATCAAAGGCCTATATATTTATCTATTCCTACCTTAGAAGAAGGATCCTTTCTCATATCTTAATCAATATTACACCAAGAAATCATCAGGAGTAAGTGACAAGGAGAGAAGAAGGACTTGGAAGCTGTTCATGACATTTCAATCTTTCCCGTTTGTAATTTATTTTCTTTCTTTCTCTTGTATGAAACAAATATATTTAGCTTGAGATTAGCATATGGGTATGAACCCTAGACTTTTTTCATATCTATTTCAATCTGGGATGTCCTTTTACATTTCATTAAAATTAGTGGTGATATCTCTGTTTTTATGTGCTTTGATACATAGTCTGTAGTTTTTGTGGTGTATAACGTATAGGATTACCATAGTAGTTGGGTGGTCACTCGGAAATGGTGTTCAACTATTGAAACACCACATAAATGTCTAGTGTGTGGTAGTGATCCTAACGGGCTTGTCTAACTAGATAGTCACTAGGGTTTGAGATTAACCACCGATCATTGCGCAGGGTCCCCTTACCCAAGTCCCCTGATAATTGTTATGTTGCCTCCTAAATCCACCGGGAAGGGGGTTCGAAGGAATATAGAATCCAGCTATTGGATATCACACAATTATCCCTTAGGTAATAATTATAAAACGAGGCTAGTGGGGATTACTTGATATATCTCGAGCTAACTTCTCATACTATCTCTCTTCTCTTATTTATTTTCCTATCCTTAGTTTAATTAGCTAATTTGTTAGAGTCTTGAAAACCAAACAAATTTTATAGAGTCTTTTAGCATATTATTCTTTGAATTTCTTTTATTGCACTTTATATTTGCATTACTGATGTCTCCTCATTTGTGATAGATTTATATTAGGATGAGACATCATTTTTAGTGATTTAGAAGTCATTATAGTCGATTTTCTTGAGAAATGCTACACTTTCCTATTTTGAGTCTTGATTTAGTAAAATAATATTTTTAGAGCATATTGGGTTTAATTATTTATTTAGTGTGAAGCTTTAAAGATAATTATGGAGATTAATTAGTTTCCAAGTCAAAGACTACAAGATATGGAAAGAGATAGACATGGTAATTGGAGATAAGGAAACAAAAACTAAAAATATGGAAAAGGAAAACCTGCCTTAATCCTGAATTTCTGCACCTACGACCACAAATCAGATTATATCTCAAGAACGGTGTGGAATTTGGAGAAACGGTCAAGAGCAAAGTTGAAGAGCTTTCCGAGACGATCAATTTGGTATATTCATACGCGTCAAACGGATGAATATCGAAGCTGTTAGAGCCAAAAGAAGATCGGACCTGATTTCATGTTTTTAGGGTTACGAATTTGAGTTGGGCTTGGAGTCCACCACTTACTTCTCCTTCAAGAAAACGAATTAGGGCTTCCAAGATACCTATAAATACACCCTCTTATCATTGTAAACATGTCCTTGCTCAGTTCTAAACATTAGCTTAAATTATAAACAATAGCTTAGTCCTTTACATTAATATTCATCCTTAGAATCAAGCTATTCATTCAAGAAGCAAGCTGACCTGTAGACGAAGATAAGAAGAAGAAGATTGGAGACTGACAAACTCCTCTTCTACATCTCACCTTCTCTATATTTAGAGTAATTAGCTATAGATCTATTCTCAACCATATTTCTAAGCTTTTATTCTGTAAGTTTACTTTTAATTGTTGGATTATTATTTTGTCTTTAAATACTATTTGTTATTTTAATTGATTGAGCTTGGCGTATATTGTTATTATGTGTTTTGACTTATTGTTACACCTTAGATTTGGTCAATCTTAGGATTATTCTTAGTTATTGACAACACCACATAATCGTCTAGTTTTGATCCCTTGCTTAACTAGATAGCCATTAAGGTTTGATTTAATCACCAATCATTACTTAGGAATCCCTAGTAATGGAGAGGTTGCTCCTAAGTCTAGAAAAGGCTAGGTAGAATTTAGAATCCTGGTTAATATATAATGCTTAATCTGTGACAGGTTAGAATAACAATTTAGTAATAGACGTAGTAATCCTAATCTATTTGACTTACTTTCATATTTAGTTATTTGTTCTGTTTATTTGTTTTATTTATTTATTTGCGTTAGATAGTATTCATATTATTTTATCTTTTCATATTTTATTCCAAGCATATAAATTCATCTACGCTTGTTAAACATAATTAGATCTAACGGATACAATCCCTGCGAACGAACTTGACTTATCATTAAAACTTGCAAACGATCTGTGATACTTGCAGTGAGTTCCGTGGTTCTCAAGGGTGTGTGACTCTTTATTATTACCTTTATTTATCTATTATTTTATCACACCTTTGCCCCCACCAATTACTCATAGCTAATATTCGTAGTCCCTGGGATCAATAACTGTTTTACTTATACATTACTTGCAAATGACCCGTACATTAGAGGTGAGTTTATCGTAGTGGCATATGGTGTTTAGTTCTCTTAATTTCATATCGTTATTATATCACACCCTATCCACCACCAATAGTCAACACTTAAAAGTAATTTTGGAGACCTTCTAAGAGGTTATTCAATCTTTCATTGCTATAATTGGCCTTATTTGTATGAAAAAGAACACCACAATTTTATAAATCCAAATTCAAGTATTATTAATAAAATCTATTTTTTATTTTAAGAAAACAACAAAACGGATTTATAATAAAATACAAAATATTGATTGAAATATCCACCTTCACGATTACCAAATTATCCTTTGACGAGTAGTATATAATGATGTGGTACCCTAAATTAAAGAGTAATAAAATAGCTCAGAAAGAATAATAGAATGAGACAACGCGGCGCTAAGAGTTCTTGGGATTTCTTGAAGGGTGGTTGCCCAGTCCTCTCTGTGCCGTTGTTGCCAGTGATTTCTCCATCAAAACACTAAATTCAACAACCCTTATTACGTCTCCATTACTCTATAAACGTTTATCGTTCTGGTCAATGACATATCTAACCATCTACAATCCACTATTATAATGCGTATAAGAAGATCTAACCATATTTTGGCGTGGCAACTTTCCTAATGTTGGTATGTTTGCAGCCATGGTGTGTTTTATCTCAATATAGTAGCCTTTGTTTTACAAAAATTGTAAAATTAGTCCCTATATATTAGTAAAATATTGAGGCTGTGATGATATCTCTATCTTAATTTTATTTCTTTCTGAGCTATTTTATAAGGCTATATAGATGATCTACACGTATCTTGGCTGGGCAATCCGTTTGATAATTTTTGTTGGATTTGCAGCCATGGCGTGGTTAGACTCTTTATATGTCTTCAATAATTACTAGATCTGAGCCTCTAATTTTTTTTTATAAAACATGATTTCAATTATTAATATATAAACCTTATTTTTTTTTTGGTCGATCTAATACATAAACCTTATCTGCCTCTGATTTTGATTTTCAGTTTTTTTTCTATTAAAATATCAATTTTGATCGTTTTTTTTGCAATTAATCTAACGCCTATTGGTCATAAAAAGATTATACTAAACCCTATCCACTCTGATCTCTTTTTATATGCTTAAGATTGGAGTAAACTCTAATTTAGCTGGGTGACAAAAAACAAAAAGAGTTGCTATAAAAACTTTTTTAGGAAAATAATGTCAAGTATTAATTCGTATCTTGGTGGTGTAAATATTAGTGTCATGGCGAATTAGACACTTGCTTGATCATAAGATCTGAGCCTCACTTGTACTTATTGAAATGATGCTTAAGCTGTTACCTAAAGACTAATGGTAGACATTTATTTTAGAGTCTAATTGATTTTTTAATCCATGTATTTTAATAATTCCAATAACGTTTTGATAAAATTTCCTCAATAAATTACATAACTTCTCTTTGTCGTAAAAAGATACTTAATATCTTGATCTAAACGGTTCGATTATGCCACTCTTACCTATTACAAAAAACTTACAAATATTTTGAAATAAGTACCATAGAACATTCTATATATACAAAATTTTGATATCATTTCACAACTTTGGATGAATTTTAATTGAAATAACTATAAATTATACTTATTCTGATTGGTGATTGATAATACTTTAAATACTATCCAATTCACACTTCATTTTTATCAACATATCCGATAAACACTTGAACAATTACATTACCATATAGTAACTTGCAATCTTTACATAGACACACGTTTAACTTGCATAAGACCGGTAAATAGTGTGCAGAGCCGGTCCTGGGGAGAGGCCAAGGAGGCCATGGCCTTGGGCCCCTCCCCAACTCATATAATTTTTGGGGCCCCCTTTGAAGGCCTAATTTTTATTATATAAGTATAAGTTTTTTTTATTAAAAAAGCCCAATTTTGGCCTATTTGAAATGAAAAAAAAATGTTAGACTGTATTTTTAATTAAAGAAATATTTAAATAAGTGGTTACTTGTTGATTTTATTTTACGAATTAACTTGTTGACTAAAAAGAAATTAAGATATTTTTTCTGTTACAATTTATTTAAATTTTTTTTTTATAATATTTTGAATTTATTGATTTTATTTTATATCGTGAAGACTCGTATCTTCTATGTGATTGATAAAATCATAACTTGTAACCCTTTATTAGTTTTCTGCTTGCTATTCCTTGCAACTTTTTTTTTTAAGGGCCCCTTTTTTTAAGTTTGCCTTATGCCCCCGAAATGTCAGGACCGGCCCTGATAGTGTGTGTAGTATCTGAAATAACAGTGAGATATAGGTAAAAGAACTTCAAAATATTTAGTTTTTCAAATTTTATAAAAATAGATACCAAACTTTTCAAAAGTGGATATTTAGATACCTAATGTTTCATTCCGTTAATACATACCATTAATTTTTTTGTTAAGTGCTTACGCGATATGGTTTATTTGATTTAAAAATAAATAAAAATAGTAAATCAAGAAATTTATATAATTATCCCTAATATTTAAAAATCTTTGTAAATTTGTCCCTCTCTCTATCCTTTTCCACCATATATTTTTCTATGAGATTTATTTGCGCAATTGCAAATTTCATAACCATGGTTATACAGATAGTTCAAATCCATCACATAACTCAACTCTATCATCAGCATTGATTCATCATCATCATATCTTACTTATATACTCAATATGAATCACCTTACAAACTTGGGCACTTATTTAGGTCTTCCCTCGGATTGGGGAAGATCAAAAATAAAAGCACTTGAATGGTTGATTGATAGAGTAATTATGAAATTGGATAATTGGAATTTTAAGACTCTCTCTGAGGTTGGGAAAGAAGTCATGATAAAAGCTATAGTCCAATCTATTCCTGTCTATATCATGACTATTTTCCACATTCCTCTTGCTATTTGTGAAAAAATCTCCTCTCTAATATCTAATTATTGGTGGGGAAATAAAGGACAAAATAGAATACATTGGAAAAATTGGAAATATTTGGAATTACCTAAAAGAGAAGGAGGCTTAAACTTTAAAAAATTTGCCCACATGAATATTTCCCTCCTTACCTCCTCGGCTTGGAAATTTAACTTAAATAAAAGCTCTTTAGCTCACTCTATTCTTAAAGGAATATACTTTCCAAATGTTCCTTTTAATGAGGCAAAATTGGGCTATAATCCATCCTGGGGATGGAAAAGCCTCTTAATTGGAAGGGATAAGTATATTCTTGATACTAAATGGATTGTTGGAAATGGAAAATCTATAAAAATTTGGGAAAATGATTGGATTCCAAACATTGGAAAACCTGTTAATGCTTTAAACCATCCTTACACTTATGTCTCTGAACTTATTACACAAAATAACACATGGAACACTAATCTTATTAATGGGATCTTTCATCATGATGATAGAGAGAAAATTCTTTCTCTAAATATTAGTAGTACAGGCGCCCATGATACACTTATTTGGAAACAATCCGAAAATGGTAATCTAACAGCTAAAGAATTTTATAAAAAGCTGTCAAAAGATACTGTGAAAGAATATAAACTCCAAAATGAAAATCTTCCATCCACATCCTTTAAACTTCATGATTCATTTTGGGAAAGCATATGGAAACTTAATATCCCTCCTAAACTTAAAAACTTTGTTTGGCGAGTAATTACAAATGCTTTAGCTACTGAACTAAATAAGTTTACAAGAAAGTGTGCCTTAAATGATACTTGTAAACTGTGTAATGCTGCTACTGAAAATATTGAGCATCTTTTCTTTTATTGCTCAATTGCGAGAGCCACATGGTATGCAACTCCTATGGGCTTTCAATTTTCAAATGATTTAAATCTTAGAATTGATAAATGGCTCCAAGAATTGATGGATGCTAAATACCCAAATGATGAAAATGAAAGGCCCATAGTTGAGATGGCAATCTGGATCCTATGGCATATTTGGAAGGCTAGGAATAAAAAACTTTTTGAAAATATCAACATTAGTCCCTCTATTAACGCTTTGAAAGCATATAAAGCTTATGATGAGTTCGCAAACTATTCAAAATTCAACTCTGAAGCTAAAACAACAAATAAAAAAGAAAACACTGACATTACTCAACCCTACAGTAAGTTCAATAAATCTGATCTTAATTATATCTTTGTAGATGCTTCTTATCTTAACCAAACTAATAAAAGTGCTGCTGGTTGCATTTTCAGTGATCATAAGGGCCACATTTTGAAAGCAAAAGCTTGGAATTTCGAAGCAAAATCACCTGAAGAAGCTGAAGCATTGGGCATTAGATTTGCTATCACTGAAGCTGCTACTCAACCCAATTGCAAGCATATTTTGAAGAATGATTGTTCTAGCCTCATCAATAAGCTCAAGACAAGCACAAAGTTTGAAAATCGTCATCTTTCCCACATTTATGAAGATATTCAAACATTGCTGCACTACACCACAGTTGATTTCCAACTTGTTTCTCGGAAATCAAATTTAGCTGCTGATTGGGTTGCAAAAAGAAGTGTTTCAAACACTCTTCCTTGTAATTGGGCGGTTTCCATACCCCCCACCCTTTGTAATTTGTTTCTTTCTGATCTTGTAGCTTCTGGTATTGGCTAGGAACATCTAAACTTATTGTATTTTGTTTATGTTTATTTAATTTAAATTAAGCTTTCGACAAAAAAAAAAATTATCACCATCGATTCAAGTCCAATTTAAATGCTCCAAATGCGTCGTGAATTCTTCGTGTACCTCCAAACATACTCGCCTGCTTCACCAAATGCTTCACCAAATTAAGGAGAAGTGCTTTATGGAAAAAACGAAGCCTTGCTCTAGAAGTCCTGTGCGACTAGCATAAATTGTTTCTTTTTTAATTTTAATTTAAACATTGATGACCTATTCTTGTTCTTTGACGTTGATACTAATGAAGAGATTGAGATTAAGGTTAAATGTGTAATTGTTATTAACATATATGGTTATATAATTTTTTAGGGAAAATAAATTCTGGGAATTCGGTAGGTGTTCTTGGTGAAACTTGATGATTTCATCAAGGATGCCAAAAACACCTACCAAATTCCCAGAATTGTTTGCCCTTCTCTTCTTCTTTCACTCCAATAGCTTCTTTGTAAATATCTGTAAATTCTTATGACATACTTTCATAAGAAATATTAAATTTTCCAAATATGGGTTAGTAATTTAAATTATTTCAAATATATGATTACTTATACACTTGTTCTTTTTGTTGGCTTTATATTCCTTTTGTACGATCAATTCAGAAAAGGGAATTTATTTTAAAAGGTTAAAACACGTTTGAGTTATTTTGGTACTTTAATAGAACATTAGTGGTGATCTAACTCAAATCCGTGATATATGATTAACAATTGGCAATGCCTAGTGATTACGTATGCATGCCTTTAGAATTAAAAGTTTGTAACTAGCAAAAAGGCATAATGCTAATTTGTAGTTCATGAGCTGGAGCAATGCAAATGAGACAATAAAACTAGTTAGGTAACGAAAAAATTGTTGGTATGAGTCAGAAGAATAGGAAGAAGAGAACAAAAGGGTGGGGTGGGGTGGGGTGGGGGGTTAGGATGGAGGAAGGGGATGTTCTAACTTTAAAACAAAAAATCGGGAGGGTGGGGTTTAATATTTTTTAAAAGTTGAGAGTAAAATAAAATTATTTTATTTTTAATTTTTATTGTGAAATACATGTTTTACCCCTTCCATGTCATCACTTAATACTATAATTAGTAGCGAGTACTAACAGTAGACAAGAAATGAAACGTTGGGTACCTGTTTGTCAAATCTTAAATCTTAGGCTATGTTGTAGATCTCGATTTCGCGGTCTAGGCAGTCGACTGGGGCCTAGCGCCTAGGCGTGATTATACGAGGACTAGGCGGGATCAGGCGGTTTTGAAACTCGTTGTATAGTTTTGTATATTACGTAATATAGACGTAATAATTATAATATAGCGGTTTCGGCTCCCCGGCACCAAATTTATGTCATAAAATCTATCTAACAACACTATAGTAACTATAAAACTACTAAAATTTGAGTAATAGTATCAATTCAAGAATTCTCGAGAATAAAAAAAGCCTATGCGGCCACGTTTTGCCAATAATCGGCGCCTAGGCAGGTTAGGCGCCTCTTCCGCGGCGACTAAGGCACTAAAAGAACGCGTAGAATCCTTACTAGGCGTAAGCGGCTGAGTGGGGAGTTTACGCCCAGGCGGCGATTTCTACAGCATAGATTTTAGGTATGTCTTTGTTCAAACCCCGAAACACCGAATATCCAAGATGTGTTTTTTCTGAATAGATATAGTAGATCAATCGATAAGGAATACTTTTTTAAGAATAACGATGTTCATTAACTTGGGTTTACACTTAAATTCTCATAAACCGATTACCTAAACAAAGAAATTCTTATATTTATTAATTGTAGCAACACTTGAATGCATCATATCAGCATATTAGTTATTTTACTTACTTCTATCGTATATCTATTTCTATTATAAATATAAATAATTGTAAACTTACTAATGAGCTTTTGAATATTATGGGCGACTTTAACTGTATTAGGTACTTATAAAGAAAGCAGGAGGAATATACATCACAACAAGTCTATTAAGACCTTTAAAATAATTTATAAACCTCAATAAGTTTGAGGAAACAACCTCATATAAATGTAGGTTCTATTGGACCAATAAGAGGTCTGGAAAAAAATTATTAAATCTAACTTGAATAGATCTCGAAATAATTTTATCAAGGCAGGTTTATACCTTGAGGCATGGTTAGCAGTTTCCCCGACAATAGGGTCTGACAATAGCCCTTTAGTCCTGCATTTGGATAAAAGGAGGTTCTACTTTGTGACCTTCTTGACTCCTAAAGATGATTTTATGAACATTATTAAAAAAGTATGGAAGGATTTAAAAACCCTAAGGGAAACCCCGAATCTTGTTATTAATCATAAGTTAGGAAAATGCAGTCAAGAATTAAGAACATGGAAAAGGAAAGAATTTGGCAATAATAAAGCCCAAATTGAAATAATAATGGGGAGATTATAAGAAATATCTAACATTAATTATACTGACCAAAATTGGGATGAATATAACTCCTTAGTTAAAACCTAGAGGAAACTTGGGCTAGGGAAGAGAGATTTTGGATAGAAAGGTAAACAAACCAATGGTTTAAAAAGGGGATAAAGCACCCATCAATGGTTTAAAAATGAAGAAGGAAATTGGATTGAAGAGAAACAAGGAATCAATAAGAAATTATAAACTGCTTTAACAATGTCTTCACCTGATGATATTATGGAAGAATCGGGCCAGAAAGTTAATCTACAAAAATTGTCAAATTTTTTATAGTAAAGGAACCCGTAATGATATTATGGAAGAATTCTCGACATTTCTGGAAATGGAAAGAACTAACTCACTTGAAAAATACCAGGGTATTCCACTTACATTAAAGAGAGACAAATCAAACAATTTGAAGTATATCAAGTATCGACTGCTCACCAAATCGGCAATTGGGTTTCAAAACTCTTATATGAAGGTCGAAAGAAAATACTAATCAAAGCGGTTCTTTAGGCAATGCCAAAGTATGCAATGTTAATTTTTTGATTTTTCTAAAGATCTTTGAATAAAAATGGTTAGTGTTGCTAATTTCAGGTGGGACTACCGCCTATGTTGTAGATCTCGGTTCCGCGGCCTAGGCGGTCGACTGGGGCCTAGCGCCTAGGAGGGACTACGCGGGGCCTAGGCGGGATTACGCGGTTTTGATTCCTGCTATGTAATTTTATATATTTAGTAATACGCGTGTATAATTATGATAATTTTATCTATTTAAGTCATAAAATTCATCTAACACCACTATATTGAATATGAAAAATACTAAAATTAGAGTTATAATATCAATTCAAGAATTTCTGAGAGTAAAATAAATTTAATGGAGGGCCTAGGCGGTAAGTTTTTACCATTAATCGGTGCCTAGGCGGGCTAGGCGCCTCTTCCACGGCGACTAAGGCGTTGGGCAAAAATGCCTAGCATTTTTACTAGGCGTAAGCGGTTGAGGGGGGAGTTGACGCCTAGGCGGCGATATCTACAACATAGTACCGCAGAAGAAGAAAATTCATTAGGCTGCTATGAAAAAGATTGCTAGGTTGAAATCGATTGGTGGTATTGGGTTTAGAGACTTCTAAAAGATTAATATCTCTTTGATTACGAACCAAGCATGGATAATTATTAATAAGCTAGACTCCCTTGTCGCCAAAGTTCTCAAAGGTATTTATCATCCTAACTTATCGATTTGGGACACTAAAATGAAACGGAAAAGGTCTTGAAGTTGGGCTAGCAATTTTAATGGCCTCTAATTTCTCAAGAATGAATGTGTATGTCAGATAGGTAATCGTTTATCAACAAAAGTGTGGGAGGACTCATGGATTGGTAAAAATATTAAACTTGAAAAACTAAATAATTACGATGTGGAAGTTATGGCGTAGTTATTTAATAAGGATCTAACGGGATGAGATCTTAATACCATTAAAAGGGGTTGCCCTAAAAACCTAATTAATGATATTATCAAGATCCCATTTTTACAGCCGGATAAGAGGACAAAATTATATGGCCTCATACGAAGGATGGTAAGTACACCACAAAATCGGGATATCACGCTTTGGTTCAAGAAGAGAGTGATAAGAAAGGCCAAAGTTTGTTTGCGGGGGAGTTAGATAATGGTGAATCATGGAAAACAATCTGGCACTCCAACTTTCTGTCAAAAACTATATTTTTTTTCTTAGAAAGTCATTAATGGAGCACAACCAACCAAGAAATACCTGAAGGAAAAAAAGTGTGTTAAAGATCCAACATGCGAATGGTGTGAAACGGGGGATAAAACTACGATGCAACTTTTTCTTAAATGTCCATTTAGCGGTGCATTATGGGCCTTCTACAAAAAGCAAATAAAACTTGATCGAGAGTTTAATGGCTCGTTTGAAAAATGGTTCACAACTACGATTAAAAGCGTTTATAGTAATGGATGGGGCAAGAGATACTAAGCGGCCTTTGTTCTTGCACAATGTGGTTTATTTGGAAAGAAAAAATTGAAGATTAATTTGAGAAAAAAATATGGGACAACCAATAAATTAATAAGAAGTAATAAGAAGGTAAATAGACTCATGAGTAAATTGTTTGAGGAAAGAAGCAGAGAAAATGGAATAAAAAACAACAAAATGGAGGACAACAAGGTCGTGGAGAATTCACTTGTTTTCCAAGATGAATGGGGTCTATTCTGGTTAAAAGATGTTTCCTTTACAAAAGATAGGGAACTTACGAGGGTTGCCTCGGTGGCCGTTAATAAAGATGGTGGTTTGTGGATAGGTGTAACAAAATAACGGTAATAAAAGATAATATATAAGCACACACACCTACTACTACCACGAGAAACTCACTGCAAATGCACAAATTATTTGCAAGTTATCAAAGGTAAGTAAAGTTCGTTCACAGAGATTTAGTCTGCTAGATTGAATTGTGTTTGAGATAAAAGTGTTGAAGAGATTACTTGCTAAACTAAAAGACAATAAATAAAGAGATATATATTTGTTTGGTTTTCTGATAAAGAACTAAAGACAGTAATTAAACTACTGCAAATAAATAAACTAAAAGAATGGAGATGAGAGATATAGCTTAGGTCTGCTAGTATGCATTTATCCTTCTAAATCAATACTCTAGTTATAAGGGTGATAAAAGCTCTTGGAAAATATACGTAATCAGGACTTATATTCCACCTGACCCCCGTCAGGATGGACTTAGGTGGCAACCTAACAATTATCAAGGGACTTAGGTAAGGGGACCCTACGCAATGATTGGTTGTTTAATCGAACCTTAGTCACTATCTAGTTAGGAAATCTCGTCAGGATCACTACTGCACACTATACGTTTATCTGGTGTTTCTACAATTACATCCCCCGTTAGGTTGACAATCCAACTTCTAATGGGGTAACCCTATACACGTGTACTAGCCAGGTCTACAGACATTAAATCAAAGCAGATAAAGAAGATATGTAAAATAAATAGGAAGTTTAATCAATTTAAAATCACTTTCCCAAATAAGATAAAATATAGATATATAATTCAAAGATTATGCACATGCAAACCCAAGGTATGGGAAAATTAGTTCATTTTAGATAGAAATAAACTACTCCCTCCGTCCCAAAATAATGTCTACTTTTCTTTTCACACAGATTAAGAAACATAATTATTATTTTCACCATTACAAAAATACCCGTAATAAAGTGTCTTAAAATTTTAAACATTCATTGGAAACATAAATTTAAATATTTTAATGAGTGTAATAGTGTATAAAGGTGAGATAAAGTGTCTTGAAATTTTAAGTGGACAATAATTTTGGGACATTATTTAAAGTGAGGTGGACATTATTTTTGGACGAAGTGAGTAATGAATAGAGAGACTTGTCAACTTGCTTCTATGGATCTCTAACTGTAATATTAGCTAATGAAAGAGCAAGGAAATGTTTACAAAAGTAAATAGGAGTATGTATAGGTTTTAGGTCGAAATATTAGAGTATGGGAGAAGATATTGAGTCCTAATCCAACTCAAATTTGTATTCCTAAGTTGTAGGACTGGATAAACACTAAAGATTGATTTGAGCATATCTCCTTCGTTACTAAGCCAAATTCAGTGTACCACCTATCAAAACGACCGAAATGCAAAGACCTATTTGACCCTAAAAGGGTTCCTTCAAATTAGTAATATATTTTATGCAGTTTAGAACACTAGACGACTTTACAGCTTTCCAGATTTATTTGACAGCTTTTCCTTTTCTAATTCAACTTTGTTTCCTTTTAACTCCCGATTTCGCCTTAGATCTTTTTTCCTTAAGTCATTGCAATTGATTTGGAATCTAATTATATTTTCTTTGAACAAAGAGTTTCACATTAACACACAAATTATACCAAATATGATCTAAAAGTAATAAATCTCTAAATCAAGGCAAGAATTAAGAAATCGTCGAATAATGAGGAAAATCCCTTAACACTTAATATAATGCACCTAAAATGATGTCTCGTTAATATTTTAATTCATCACAAATATGGAGACATCAGATGGTAATATGGTCCACGAAGTTATGAAGAAAGGAAGGGTCAAATCGTGCATGGATGGGAAGCTTGGGCCATCCTCTTTGCGATGAGATCAGCGAGTGGTCTCAATCTCACGAGTAGTTATTTCTACTCGTAAAACCTTGAAGTCATTCAATGAATATATAAAAGATGGAACTAACTATATAATCTTATCAATCATCAGTGAGATGTGGAAAATGATGGTGATGTTTCTGAACTGGAAAGTTTTTCATATAAATAGAGACATGAATGGTATTGCGGATCGAGTTGCAAAATATGCAAGATTGGACATTGACATCTCACATTGGAAATTTTATTTGATTATAGATAGTCTCACATATTTTGACATCTTATGTAGAAATAAGGGTGTTAGATAGGGTTTCTATATTTGATGGTATTTATTAACTCGACCAAAAAAATAATGTATTCACCTCAATAGGGAAAAGAGATTATTAAAATACACTAAGCTTAATAAAACCTTGCATTAACCGAGAAATAAGTGACAACCTTAATAACCTATAAATGAGATGGAAGTTAAAAAAGTTGTTTGGGTATTGGGTTTAAATAAGGCCCCACGACCAAATGGATTTGGTGGTATGAATAATAAGGGATGCCTAAAAGAGATAAATTAAACATTAACCACAATTATTCCAAAAATAGAAAAACCTTGTCATATTACACACTTGATACCAATTAGTTATAACTTCATTTATAAAATTATAGCAAGAGTTTTAGTAAATAGATTACAACCAATAATTAATAATATCATAAGTGTAAACCAAATTAGTTTCATACCTAACATGTTTATTCAATAAAACACCATGATAGCACCTGAGTTAATTACCCACATTAAAAAGAATAAAAACACAAAAAAAATTATAGATGTTAAGGCAGATATTATAAAAAAACCTATGAATATATAGAATGAGTCTTCTTAAGTGATTATTAATAAAGATGGGTTTTAATGATGACTGGGCCAGGAAAGTTATGTCATATTTCAACTCAATCACATATTCTATTCTAATAAATGGGGAATCCCCCACAAATAAAAACACAATTAAGGATATAAGACAAGGGGATCCCCTATCACCCCTCATATTTTGCCTCATCACTCACGCTTTTCATGAGATAATAAGGGATAAAATAGAAAGATAATTATCAATAGGGTTAAAATAGGCCGGCATTACCCTGAAAATACTCATTTGCTTTCTTCAGATGATAACCTATTTTTTAAAACCGGATAGACTGGACTTGACGATTTCAGTGATGTCATGAATAAATATAGAAATGCAACTGGTTTAGCTTTAAGCCTTTGGGGAAACTTAGAGCTCTAACACACCTATGTTTATATAAAATATAACGATAAAGAGATTAAACATGAAAAAAATAAAAATAAAAATAAACCTAGGAAACTACTTAGGTATTTCAACTGAATGGGGTAGATCAAAATACAAAGATTTACAATTTATGATTGATAAAAAACTTAAAAAGATAGAAATTTGGAAAATTGTTTACCTTTTAGAAGGGTAAAAGGAAGTTTTAATAAAAGAAATACTACAAAGTCTACCAAATTATATAATCTCTAATTTCCATATACCAAAAAAATACAATTAATAAAATACACACAATCATTTCCTTCTTTTGGTGGAGTAATAATAGTAAAAAAAATATCCACTGGGAAAAATGGGAAACCTTAACTATATCAAAGTTATATATTTAGCTCAATTTATTTATCACCATTTTGAATATGACTAAAATAAGGGTAAATAAGATACAAAAATTATAATTGTTGAGTGTACATGAACATCGAGAGTTGCTTTAAATGGGATATAACACTTGTTTCCACATACGTTCATATAATACAATATAAGAGCAAATAGCTCACTGAAAAAGTCCCAACAAATCATGGGCCTCACAAAACCCACACAATTAGGGATGGCAATGGTTACGGTTAAAAACCAAAACCGATGATAACCGAACCGATTAAAAATCGAATTATATAACCGTGGTTAAAACCATTAGGTTATGGTTTTGAAAAGTGTAACCGATGGTTAAAACCGTTAGGTTATGGTTTTTGATAAAAATAAAACCGAAAACCGAAAACCGTTTATTATCATATTTATTTTCACATTTTATATTTATTTAGGTTAAATTAGATAAATTGAAATGCTAAAAGCAAAATCAAAATACTAGATTTAACTATTTAAATAATAAATATGCAATTTAATCAAATACCAACACAATTTTTTTATAAACCTTGTACTTTTCTTTTATATGTGTGGTTTTATTTTATGAAATTTAATATATTTATTAAATTATCATTTGAATATGGTTAAAAACCGCAAAACCGTTTAAAAAACCAAAACCGAATAATACGGTTATGGTTTTGAAAAATGTAACTGATGGTTAAAACCGTTAGGATATGGTTTTTAATTATAAAAACGGTTATGGTTATGGTTTTTGGAATTTTTGCAAAAAAAACCGATCAGTTGCCATCCCTACACACAATATCCCCTCCTTGGTACTTCATTCCTAGCACATCACTGTTCATACGGTAAATGCTTCCAACGCTGGATTTGTGTATGAATATAATTCACACGATTACAATTACTATTTGCATATTAGAGGAAATATTGGTTCAACAGCGCCAAATTATTCATTTTTCGTTAGGTCTTTTATTTCTTACAAAATTACTATCAATGGATAAATATTATGCAAATTATAAATTACTATTTTTATTCCTCTTTACCACCGATGTTGTGGTGCGAAAGGTTGATCCATTGATGACCGTGGTACCTTAGTTAAGTTATTTATGCAATTTTACTGTATTAATTGTGGGTGATTTGCTTGGGAGATTGAGCTATAATGTCTACGATAATGAAGATTTTCTTATGGATAAGTGATAAGGAGGCAAATCCTGGCTTTAAGTATTCATCATGTGTATTTAATTTAAGATAGATTCATAGATTATTACTTGATGAACTATGGTCATTTTCACCAGATACCGGGAATGATTAGTTGTTAGACATTCTATATCACAACTAGTGGTGTGATGTCTTTTGCACTAGAGCCTCAATTGGATTCATATGTGTATGTATTATGTTAATGCAATTAAATATCACATTCTAATCAACCAATCATATATAATGTTTGGATTCATCTCTTTTTACTTGTTCGCCTAAAGACTATTGCTTTGTTATGGAGTAACTAATATTGATTAGTTTATTATGAGAGGATATTGCTTGTAAGATAAATATGAAATATAAACCTTAATTAAGTTTTTCAGGATGTTTACAATGATCCTAGACTGTCACCCTAAGCGGTGGAGTCTAGTTGTTCATCCTAGTTATAGAATGCAAAAACTATCAATAATGATTCTTCATTCCTTTATTTTCCCTCCTTTTAAATAAGAAGAAAAGAACTAGGATTGTTTAAATGATAAGTAAAATCATTTAAATTATAAATTAATTAAATATGGATGAATGCTTTAACCAAGCAATAAAAAAGGCATGCATAGGAGAGGATTTTGAGATTTGGACATGAATTTCTATGCAGGGGTGCAAGGGCTAGTCAACCAGAATCGATGCTTATGGTTGAGATCTAAGCACCACACTTTGGACTTAAAATGTATGAGTAGAGAAACTATTAATTTTAGCAAGTGGAGACCGACTCGACATAATTGCACGCACTAGTGAAAGGTGTTGTGAACAATGTCTCCATTTGAGGATGAGAGATTATACAGATATATTATATAGATTTATGAACTTCACGTTGTGTCATATGTACCGAGAGGCAAATACATGGATATGAGACAGATGTAATACTCTTTCTACATATTATGATAATATTTCACCAAAGATAGGAGAGTCCACGCTTAAAGTAATTTTGGAGACATTCTAAGAGGTTATTCAGTCTTTTACCATAATTTTATAAATCCAAATTCAAGTATTATAAATAAGGGTTAATACCCATTAAACACCTGCCACCTTACACCTTTGACCATAAAAGGCACCTTGCTGCAAAATACAAAAATACCTTTGTCCCTTATTTGCTCTTCTTCAACAACGCTGCCGGCCGATTCTCCCACTCACCACAAATTTGTTTTTCTTTAACAGCGCTGTGGCCAACGATCTCTTCCACAAGTCTGTTGTTGCTATGTCTACAAATCCTGTACATCACGAACGCACAAAGCATGTAGACATCGATTGTAAGATTACTCGAGAGAAGATTCAAACTGGAGTAATAAAACTTTTCCACATTCTTTCAAATCTTCAAATTTTCTATTCAAAGCTAAGCAAGTACATTTTTGTACTTGTGGACTAAATGTTGAGTTCTGGGATAGATTCCCATTACTCAGAACTCGGAAAAGGCTAAGCAGGTCCACTTTTGTACTTGTGGACTAAATGTTGAGTTCTGGGATAGATTCCCATTACTCAGAACTCGGATTGTACTTGTGAAAGCCCACTTTTGTACTTGTGCAAGTGCACTTTTGGACTTGTGGCAAATGTTGAGTACTGGGATAAATTCCCAGAACTCAGAAAACGCTAAGCAAGTACATTTTTGTACTTGTGGACTAAATATTGAGTTCTGGGATAGATTCCCATTACTCAGAACTCGGATTGTACTTGTGCAAGCCCACTTTTGTACTTGTGCAAGTGCACTTTTGGACTTGTGGCAAATGTTGAGTACTGGGATAAATTCCCAGAACTCAGAAAACGCTAAGCAAGTACATTTTTGTACTTGTGGACTAAATATTGAGTTCTGGGAGAGATTCTCATTACTCATTTGAATTGTTTTTTTCTTCTAGTTTTTCAACGTTAATCAATCAACTTATTCTATACAAAATTTCGCACAATTCAATCATAATTTCTTACTTTCCCAATACTCAAATATCATGTTTCAGTGGAGATGTCAATCTATCTTTGAATACAGCAAATGAATTGGATAAAAAGAAATAATGCAGGGACCAAAATGCAAATTGTTTCTTCTACATAAAAATTAGTTAGATTACAGCTATATCTAGTTAGACATGATTGTATATAAACTAGTTTTGTACATTGTAACTGTAACAAGAAATAAAACATCTCTTCTTCCTCTCTTATTCATTCTTCTTCTTATTCTTCTCTCTGTTTCTTTATTTTTCTTGCTAAATTCGTCATTAATGGGTGCTCTCATAATTCACAGTGTTTGTGTATATGCTGATGATTTAAACGAAAGAGAGAGAGCGGCTATCATAGTTATTTGTTTATGAACTCGTGGAGAGAGAGAGAGCGGCGGCGGTAGAAAGGGGTAGAATAGGATAAAAATTAAAAGAGGTGCCTTTTATGGGCAAAAGGAGAACGGCAGGGGTGAGGGGGCATTAAATTTGATTTGAGGTGTTTCTTGGGCATTAATCCTATAAATAACATTTATTTTTTCTTTCAAAAAAACAACACAACGGATTTAGAAAAAAGATACAAAGTATTGATCGAAGTATCCACCTTCATGATTGCCAAATTACCCTATGACGAGTAGTTTATAATGATGTATAAAATCTAAATCAAAGAGAAAAAAAAAACTCAGAAAGAATAATATAATGAGACAACATGGAAGTAAGAGTTCTTGGGATTTCTTGCAGGGTGGTGCCTAGCTCTGTCTGTGTCATTGTTGCAAGTAATTTTTGTATCGAAACCTTAATTCAACAACCCTTAATACGTCTCTCTCTCTCTCTCGCTCCCTTTCTATATTCTTTGTGTTCAATGACATTTCATAAATTTCTCATAAATAATTTTTTTTAGGCATAAGAGTAGATCTGGCCATATCTTGGCGTGGCAACTTTCTTAATGTTGGTGTGTTTGCAGCCATGGCGCATGTTAAATTGCCAACTCAACCAAAAGTCCGAACTATTAGGAGGAGGCATTATATTAGTGAGATTTTATATCTCAACACGCCCCCTCACGTGCAAGCTTAGTAGAGAAGAGTGCCCATAGAAGGCTTAGAAGAAGTGCAAGCTTAGTAGAGAAGAGTGCCCATAGAAGGCTTAGAAGAAGTGCCCATAGAAGGCTTAGGAGAAGAGCTAAGCTTGCGCGTGCAGAATAAAGTGGGTGGCGGCCGAGAGACTCGAACCTGAGACCACGGTCTACCGTGGAGCTCTGATACCATGTTAAATTGCCAACTCAACCAAAAGTCCGAACTATTAGGAGGAGGCATTATATTAGTGAGATTTTATATCTCAACAGCGCATTTTATCTCTATATCTTAGCCTTTGTTTAACATAAATTGCATATCTAGTCCCTAATATTAGTAGAATATATAAGTTGTGATGATATCTGTATTTTTAATTATATTTCTTTCTAAACTATTTTAGGAGATTATTTAGACGATCTGACACGTAACTTGGTTAGGCAATACATTTGATTATTTTGGTTGGCTTTGCAGCCAAGGCGTGGTTAGACTCTTTATAAGTCTCCACTTATAAACAAATCTGAGCCTCCGTTAAATTTTTTATAAAAGATGATTTCAATTGTTAATCTATAAACCTTATTTGCCCGTGATTTTGATTATCAAGTCTTTTTTAACCTTTTTCTTCTTTTCTTCTTTTCTTCTTTTGAGATATAAATTTGTATAGAGGTTTTTTTTCAATAAATCTAAGGCCAATTGGTCATAAAAAATATTACTAAACCCCGCAGTGTCTACCAACTCCGATCCCTTTTTATATGCCTCAAGTTGGAGTGAACTCTAATTTAGGTGCGTGATGGAAAACAACAGAGGTTGCTATGATTTTGTGGGAAAATAATATTGAGTATTAATTTGTATTTTGGTGGTGTATGTTTTGGAGCCATGGCGAATTAGACACTTGCTTTATTTATAAGATCTGAGTGTCACTTGTATTTATAGAAATGGTGCTTAAGTTGTTACCTCGAGACTAAGTTCCCGTTTGGAAGTGATTTTTCTGAAATCATTTAAAAGTGTTTCTTGATATTTAAAAGTGTTTTTTACTCAGAAAATCATCAAATATGTGTTTTTTAAGAAAAACACCAAAAGTGATTCTAGATTTCAAACTTATTTTTAATATTTTTTTCAAAATTTTAGTTTTATTCAAAAAGTTTTTTTTTATTCTAAAATAAGCACTTCCAAATGGCCATAATTGTTGATATTATATTTAGAGTCTAATTGATTTTCTAGTCCATATATTCTAATAACTTTCAATAATTTTTTGATTAAATTTCCTCAAAAAATCACATAACTTCTCCTTGTCGTAAAAAGATACTTAATATATTTATCTAAACTATTCAATTATGCTACTTTTACATGTCGTTTGTTTTTTAAATAATAAGTACTAAATGTTGAATGAACAACTGAATATAACTTATTATGTCAAGAGGCAGTGTCTAAATGATGTAGACTTAGTTTAAAATCTTAATGAAACACACAAAGTAAGAGTAATTCAGATCTGAATTGATAAAAAAACTAGTTGTCTTATCGATCCAGTGTCTTAATGAACCAAATTAAGATCTTATTAAGTGAAAACAAACCCCGCTTACCTATTATAAAAAACTTACAAATGTTATGAAATAAGTACCATAGAAGATTCTTCTATATATACAAGATTGTAATTGTTTCACAACTTTTGTTGAGTTTTAGTTGAAATAACTGTGAATTACATGTAATCTGATTGGTGGTTGATAATACTTAAAATAATATCCCAATTTTACACACCATTTGCCTTCATCAACATATCTAGTTATCACTCAAATGGTTACATTAACATATGGTAACTTGCAATCTATAAACACACGTTTAACTTGCATAAGCCTTGTAGATATAGAAATATAGTGTGTGTAGATGCAGAGTTAATAGTGAGTATTTGAATAGATGATATCAGATTAATCGATAAGGAATCATTCTTTTTTAAATATTAATTCATTAACATAGTAGTTTCACACTAAAATCCTCATAAACAGCTGGTGGTGCCTAGGGTGTGATAAAAATAAGATAAAATTAAGCCAAGAAACTACGCACTCTCACCCTAGACAGGCACAGTACTGCAAGTATTACAGGACGTATGCAAGTTTTAGTTAGTAAGTTGAGTTCGTTCTCAGGGACTTAAGTGTGTTAATCGCGTGAGTAGGAATAACGAGTAAAAGTAAATAATTAGAAGACAGAAAATAAAAGCAAATAGATTTCGAATTTAAGAATTAAAACTAATTAAAACTAGGAAAATAAAGACAATAATATAAAATACTAAGAATATGAGATGAGAGATATAGCTTAGGTTTTGCTAGTATGCACTAATCCTTCTAATTCTATCTATAAATCTAGTTCATAAGGGAGAATATTAGCTCTTGGTATACTTAGTCAGGATTCTAAATTCCCATACCTTAGACCTTGAGAGCGACTAAGGGGGCTACGGCACAACCAAGATGAGGACTCAAATAGGGTTATCAAACGCCACTAAGGCCCTATCCAGCACACTACAATCAATTGGTGATATGGTGATTAAAACTAACCCTAATGACTATCTAGTTAGAATCATGTTTTGTCAGAACTAATATCGACACTAGACATTATGTGGTGGTTCAATAGTTAAACACCCAGTTACGGTGACCATCTAACTACTATTAAAACAATCCTAAAGTGATCAGTTCTAGGAAAGACATTAAATCAAAACACATAAACAAATATAAAGTAAGTAGCTAATATCAGATTAAAACATATAATTCCCAAAGAAACTTAGATAGAAGAATTAGAATTCATAGTTTATACATGATGCAAAACCCAAGCTATGGGGAGTTTAGTTCATACCTGAAGGAAATAAACTAAAAGAAATTACAAAAGACATCACCTTGCTCTCTACAATGACTAAGAATTAATTATAAGGTTTTCAACTAAGCAAGGATTGAGCAAGGATGATTTACAAGTGATATAAGGGTGTATTTATAGGTGTTTAGAAGACCTAATTCGTTTTCTTGAGGAAGAGGTAAGGTATTGGACTTCTAGCCCAATTCAAATTCGTATGGAAATAAAGATAAACACTGTTGGACCGTTTTGAGCATATCTTCTTCGTTATTGGTCGGTTTGAGCTCCATAAGATACCAAAAGAATCGTGACAGAATTATCTTTGTCCTTATGAAAGGAAATTACCAAAATCGGCCTATTTCTTAGGTAAAAACCCACATCTTTGGACGTGTATGCAGAATCCCAGATTTAGGCAGCTTTTCCTTTTCCATCTTTTTAGCTTTTGTTTCCTTATCTCCAATTACCATGCTAATATCTTTCCATAAGTTGTAGTCTTTGACTTGGACTCTAATTAATCTCCAAAATTATCTTTAAAGCTTCACACTAAAATAAACAATTAAACCCAATATGCTCTAAAAATAATAATTCTACAAATCAAGACTCAAAATAGGAAAGTACACTAAAACTCAAGAAAATCGACATTATTGACTTCTAAAACACTAAAAATGATGTCTCATCCTAAGAATAATCTATCACAAATGAGGAGACATCAAGACCCCCAACTCAAAGTTGTATCGTCCCGATACAATAAAAGATAAAAACAAAGGGAAGTCTATAAATACACACTTATAAAATTCTCAACACAATGGGAAAAACATAGCAAAATATATAGAATAATCATAAAGCAACAACTCAGAAAATTTCATGCAATAATGCTCATAATCTACATACATGTACACTTCTCATATCCACAGTCAACACGGCTTGAATTCAAGATCAGATTAGTTTCGCAATGTAAGAAGGATTGGGACTTTACTCAGTTCCCCAAGAGAGCTATAGATTGTTCATCAACCTCACTAGTATTCCAAGATCCACTCGACTAATCTCTAATGGCTCAATCACTTCTCAATTACATAGCAAAGAATCACAAGGTCTTTAAGGTTGTAATTTAGGCTTAGGGACGGTATGATAGTATATTTGGATAATTTGGAGTGAGCTTTTGGCTCTCTCCTCACTAGCCATCAACGAATTGCCCTAGAGCTTGAGTTACTCTCATAAAATGTTTCTCACTCAACCCAATGAATTCCTTGATGCACAATTTAGCATCCCCAATAACCCAATTAAAGATTAAGATGTTCACATAAAAATTCCACTTTGCCGGTCCGAATATATATATTTTCTTTTCTTTTCAAATCAATTTCTCTATAGCTATGACTCTCTTTTTATTGTTGAGATATCATGCTATTTTTTCATATATATTTTCTTTTAATGCCCTTGTTGGAAATTTTAGCTCGAAGCTTCTTTTTCATTGACTATTACCCCGGCAAAGGGTTACAATAAAAATCTGTGAATCATCATCAATATAAGCACAAAGCACAATTAATAAGCTCAAAAATCCCAACAAAATAACAATTCCCAATGGTGGACCCACCACCCCAAACTCAAGCTCTAAAACAACTGTCTATGCATCGCGATTCGAGTGCGGGTCATATGGAAAAGTCCTATAATCTAAAGGATATGGCTTATAACGTGTTTCAATAAAAGCTTTAGAAAGGCTAGAAGGGGATGAGAAGGATATAGCATATAAAATCAAATTTCACAAGGTGAGAAGGTATAAAAAGGCTTTAGAAAGGCTTCAAAAATATGAAAGAACTGCCTTGATCACTTTCTACACTATGTAATTTCGTTATTTTCTTACCTTTAGCACTTTCATCAAATGGTTTGTCAACTAGCTTGGATCTCACGACCTACACACTTCTCAAGTTTCCCTGAGATCGAACATACTTTCTATCGCATTGCTCACTAATCTTTTCTTTACTATCAACGTGTGTTTTCCTGCAAATACTCAAAGCATACAAATACATAGCTCATAAACATACTGCTTACTATCATCAATCTACTGAGCTTATGCTTTCAAGCTATTAAACACACTCTACATCTAATTCCCATGTATCAAAAACTTTAATTTCTACCTAAAAACAGAAAAAAAAATGGAGATGAGAGACAACGAATCCCCACACCCCCAACTCAAAAATGAGCCGTGTCCCCACGACTCGAAAAAGACTCGAAACAGAAATTAAAATTAGCAAATAAACATATTTAAAGAAATGGTAAGGAAGAAAGAGAACATACTCTCGAGGCTTATTGCCTCGCATCATTGATATCCAAGGTAGGAATTGCTGGACCTTTCGTTAATTGCTCAAGGAGTTTCATGATGTGCACTTGATTAGCATTGATTTGTGCCACATCATTGACTAAGGAAGTTTGAGCTGCTTCGAATTTCGTTAAACGCTCCTCCATCTTCTCTTGCCAATTTTTCTCCTTTTCTTCTTTCGAGACTTGAGTAGAACCCGCTCTTCGAAAGATATCTTTGATCCAAGCATTATCAATATAACTCCCTTTAAATTTGAGTTTCTCTTCTTCACCCAATGTTACATTCGCTTTTCGCACAAGACACGTGATCATAGTAGGAAATTTAACATTATAAACTAATTTAGGAGAGACCGAGAATCGTATCACCTCCTCATAGATCAACTGTGCCACATCAACTTCTTCTCCTCTCAAAATACAGTCTAAAAGTAAAGCGTACTTCATAGTCACATCCAAAGTTCGTGTGTTTCCAAAGATATTAGGGACAAGGAAATTGTGCCAAATTCTAGCATCCGTTTGAAGATATTTGTAAGGCCAAGGTGCCTTCAATTCTCCCTTATGTGATTGCACTTTCTCCTTATCTAAAACATTCTCAAAAAGTAATTCCTCATCAAAGATTTTTCGTTTAGCAACCGCTTCTTCAAATTTGCAACAACCTTTCAATTTCTTAAACTTGAAGTGGTTTCTAATCTCATCAACTGTGAAAGGAACTAACTTTCCTCTAATCTGAACACAACCTTTACTATCTCGGCTAAAGAGGCCTAAATAGAATTCCAAAACTAACTCATGACATAATTCAGCACGGCTTACCATGAACGTAGACCAACCCAATTTCTCACCAAGCTCTAAGAATCTCTTGTATTCTCCATCTCCAGTTTCTTCCTTGAATACTTTCTCATAGTCAAAGGGTAGCTCTTTTAACTGTTTCTCTGCAGAAATCTTCAGGGCCCTTGAAGTGTCTTCTTTCTCTTTAGGTATAAGATCTTGTGGAGGTTGTGTTTTCTCCTTTGCATAATAGTAAAGCTTTTTACCATTACGATCAAACAAAGGTATCCCACTCTTCTCAACTTTATCTTTACCTTTTGATTTAGAACTAGAACCTTTGTCAATTGATTTCTTCTTGATTAAGTCCAATCCCTTGTTACTCTTCACCTCCCTCTTGTTAGATAAAATTGTTGTTCTATTAGTCATCCTCAATTAACCCCCAACTCAAAGCTTTAGCAACCCTTGAAATTTGAACTTGTGAATTATTGATTGAACAAGCTTGATTTGGCCTAGGATAGGTGAATTGATGATGAATCTCTATGTGGGTGAGGTTGATTTGTAATGGGTAGGCTCGGATTTAAGAAATTGTAGGATGAATTTGTGAATTTTTGGCTCTTTGATTCTTCAATTTGAATGGATTTGGTGATGATTGGTAGCTTGAATCTCTCTTGTAATGATGTGGAGAGAAAATTTGATGTGTTTTTTTTGATGATTGGGTAGTGTTTTGGTGATTGGTGAAGGTTTTGATGAGCTTTAATGGAGTTAGGAGAGTTTTGGAGAGAAGAAAGAGGTTTAAGGTTTAGTAAATTCGGAATAATAAGCATTGTATCTTCTTATAACCTTGAAACCCTTTCTTTTCTCTCTCTGGCGGCTCGTGCGGACTACCCCTGCGGACCATGGGTACACCGCAGGGTAGTCCGTGATATCTGATGCTCGAAAATTTTTGCTCACTGGATACCACCCGTGGTAGGACCCGTGGCACGCGTTTTTGCTCTGCGGACCAGGGTGCGGTACACCGGAGGGTACCCCGCGGCTTCTTCGTCAAAATACACGTGGACCTACCCCGTGCCACGCGTTTTTGCCCTGCGGACCAGGGCACGGTGCAGGGGGGTAGTCCGCGGTTGATTTTTTCTCGGTTTCTGGACAAGACCCGTGGCTCCACCCGTGGTACGGGTTTTGACCCTGCGGTGCATACCTGCGGACTAGGGGTAGTCCGCGGGGGTCATTCCTTCGCTCCGAAAATTTTTCCTCGCTTTCAATAACATGATTTCTCCAATTCCTACACACCAAAAACACTAATACCTTTCTCAAATATGCATTATCAACTAAAAACAACTAAACTAAACATAAATTAAAGACATGAAAACATAAAAAAACTTCGGGTTGTCTCCCGAACAGCACTTTTGTTTAACGTCTTTCAAAGTTAGACGTGTTACCTCTGTCAAGATTTGCGAATATAGCCTCCCCAACAACGAGTAAGGCTATGAACGTCAACTAATCTGCGCTTGACCCCAGTTTTGGGGCGAATTTCTATCACCTTGGCTGAAACAACTTTAGTGACAATGAATGGTCCCATCCACGAGTCTTTGAAACTTCGTGGCCTGTTCTCGCGTTTGTGGGCTTTCCATAGGACTTCATGGCCATCCCCAAACTCAATGTTTGGCTCAGTATCCACAGGTTTTAAGTGGATTTCCTCAGGAGGGACTTTGTGATGTGAAAGGCTGTGGATGATAGGCACGGTGGGATCCAACTTCCTCGGTTTCTTACCCAAGACATAGAAGGTCTCGGATACATTTTTAGCATGAAGGGTGATGGTCCCATCTTGGAAGTTGATCACACTTTGACTTGTGGCCATGAAAGGCCGTCCAAGTATGATTGGAACTTGCTTATCTGCATCAAACTCAAGAATAACAAAGTCAGTAGGGATGGCGATATTACCTGCACGGACTAAGACGTCCTCCACTGTTCCCCATGTCCTTTTAACTGAGTTGTCAGCAAACTGCAACTTCACTGGAGTTTTATCTGATTTCTGAAGTCCAAGTCTCTCGAATACGGACTTAGGCATAAGATTCACACCAGAACCCACATCATACATAGCTTTCACCTTGAGCATACCATGTAATTGAATAAGAAGGTTGAAACTTCCCGGATCTTTAAGCTTTGTAGGTAGCTCTCTTTCACTTCATCTCGAAACTCTCAAATTCTCTCTTGGGATCTCTACACTCGCCTCTTTCTCAGGAATAGCTTGCGTAAAAACTTGTTGCGGTGTAAGTCCTTTCTTCGCGATCTCAAGCATTTGGGCGTTGATATTTTCAGGTTGGTACGCCTCTACAAATGTCTTGAGTGCAGTGTCATCTTTAGGATTTGTATCAGGAAAAGTTGATGACACTGTTTGAACAATAGGTGGCGATTCCACCTTCTCTTCATCTTTCTCTTTATGCACAGCAGGTGCAACTTCATCTTCTTTCTCTTTAACTGAGTCTTCTTCCTCTTTCTCTTTAGCTAGCTCAGCTGCATAATCCACAACCGATCGAATCTCCTCTTGCATTTTCCTCAGAAGTTGTATATATTCGGCTTTCTCTTGATCGTCCTCCACATGAACTTCTAAACAGACAAATTCCACGGGGCTAGACTTGGTTGGTTCTTCTTCAGTACTTGGAACTTCCACGGCACTAACGGCAGCATGCGGTGCTTCCTTTTCTTCTTCAATTTCAAGGCATATAGCCTTGCAAGCTTCGAACCCAACATTGTTTGCACCTTCTTCGATCGCCTTTACTTCCTTTTGTTCTACCAAATTTGTTAAAACTTCGTTTAACTGTTTTACTTGAGTACTTAGCATCTGAAGTATGGCATCGTGTCCTCTGACCTTCTCATCCTGAGCATTCATAGTCGTGGTCAAACGGTCTAGAGATTGTACTATCTGTTGATTATCCAATGATCCTTCTTGCGGATACTGAGGTAAAGCTTTCTGATCTAACGAATCGGTATAGGCATCTTGAGCAGGTTGTTGTGGGGGAGCAGGTCTATTCTGATGTTGATTTTGGTACTGACCTCTCTTGTGAAAAGAGTTGTTCTGGGGTCGCGGTTGATAATGACCAGGATTGGCGGCCCCTTGTGGATTTGAATACTGCATACCAGGATGGTTTCGGTTACCCCATTGATAACCTCCTCGATTAGAAATAAAGTATACAGACTGCGGATTTGATTCGCACTCTTCCCATGTATGATCGTTAACCCCACATTGTTGAGAACCTTGTGCTTCTTGTACTACGTTTGCAGCGGCTAAATTCTTTTCCATTGCTAACTTCAGCTCTTTGATTTGATTTTCTAAAGCGGATATTTGAGCTGAGTTCGCAGTTTCTGTGTCTAAACAAAGCGTTCCTCGAGTCTTTGCTACAGAAGCTTGCGTTGAAGGCCAACTTCTTTCTTGTTCCATAATATTCTCTAGCACCTCGGAAGCTTCATTGTGATTCATGGCCACAAAATTACCCTTTCCAATGTTATCCACCTTCTCTCTACCTTTATCATTAAGTCCTTCATAAAATATAGCGAGTTGTAGAGCAGGTGTATAACCATGGAGCGGACATCTAGCTAATTTTTGTTGAAACCTTCTCCATGCTTCTCCCACTGTTTCTCTATCTTCTTGGCAAAATCTTGCAAGCTCGGTTTGATCTTTAAGTCTCATGCTCTTCGGATAAAAACGGTTAAAGAATGCGGCTTGAAGTTCTCTCCAAGAATGAATGGTTCCATGTGGTTGTCTTTCTAGCCAATCGCTAGCTCTTCCGGTCAAGAAAAACGAAAACATGTGACAATACAGTTGCTCGCGTGTAATGCCCGGAGTAATGTAGGCATCACAAATCTGCATGAACTTCTGAATCGCTTTTACCGGATCTTGAATTATTGTACCAGTGTAGAGTCCAAAACTTTGAAATTGACTGAGCATACCCGGATCGGGCCTAAATTTGATATTTGGAATCTCTGGAGGGCGGTACCCGATTGGTTGAACATGAAACGGCACATGAAGACCAGGGAGATCTTGCTGTGCCTGATTCTGTTGATTATTAAGATTATTTTGCCCATTACCTCCTCCTACTGGTAGTTATTGTCCACCAAGTGGTGGATCTTGTTGTTGTCCACCGGGTGGTGGATCTTGAACACCAAGGGGAGGATCTTGTTGAAGCCCTCCAAGTGGTGGATTTAGCTGGCCTGCCATAGATCTTCTTAAGGATCTTTCCTCACGAACACGTCTGTTATAAACTCTAAAGCGCCTCTCAGGCTCCGGTAACGGAGGCCAAGAATTAAACACTGTGAATCCTGAAAAAGACTAAAGCAAACCACAAGCGTAAATCTGGAAAAATAAAAACTAAAAACTGGAAAGTAAAAACTAATTAAAAACTACTACTCGAAATAGATAACCCACACGCTAACGAGACACAAGTCCCCGGCAGCGGCGCCAAAAACTTGGTGGTGCCTAGGGTGTGATAAAAATAAGATAAAATTAAGCCAAGAAACTACGCACTCTCACCCTAGACAGGCACAGTACTGCAAGTATTACAGGACGTATGCAAGTTTTAGTTAGTAAGTTGAGTTCGTTCTCAGGGACTTAAGTGTGTTAATCGCGTGAGTAGGAATAACGAGTAAAAGTAAATAATTAGAAGACAGAAAATAAAAGCAAATAGATTTCGAATTTAAGAATTAAAACTAATTAAAACTAGGAAAATAAAGACAATAAAATAAAATACTAAGAATATGAGATGAGAGATATAGCTTAGGTTTTGCTAGTATGCACTAATCCTTCTAATTATATCTATAAATCTAGTTCATAAGGGAGAATATTAGCTCTTGGTATACTTAGTCAGGATTCTAGATTCCCATACCTTAGACCTTGAGAGCGACTAAGGGGGCTACGGCACCCCCAAGACGAGGACTCAAATAGGGTTATCAAACGCCACTAAGGCCCTATCCAGCACACTACAATCAATTGGTGATATGGTGATTAAAACTAACCCTAATGACTATCTAGTTAGAATCATGTTTTGTCAGAACTAATATCGACACTAGACATTATGTGGTGGTTCAATAGTTAAACACCCAGTTACGGTGACCATCTAACTACTATTAAAACAATCCTAAAGTGATCAGTTCTAGGAAAGACATTAAATCAAAACACATAAACAAATATAAAGTAAGTAGCTAATATCAGATTAAAACATATAATTCCCAAAGAAAATTAGATAGAAGAATTAGAATTCATAGTTTATACATGATGCAAAACCCAAGCTATGGGGATTTTAGTTCATACTGAAGGAAATAAACTAAAAGAAATTACAAAAGACATCATCTTGCTCTCTACAATGACTAAGAATTAATTATAAGGTTTTCAACTAAGCAAGGATTGAGCAAGGATGATTTACAAGTGATATAAGGGTGTATTTATAGGTGTTTAGAAGACCTAATTCGTTTTCTTGAGGAAGAGGTAAGGTATTGGACTTCTAGCCCAACTCAAATTCGTATGGAAATAAAGATAAACACTGCTGGACCGTTTTGAGCATATCTTCTTCGTTATTGATCGGTTTGAGCTCCATAAGATACCAAAAGAATCGTGACAGAATTATCTTTGTCCCTATGAAAGGAAATTACCAAAATCGGCCTATTTCTTAGGTAAAAACCCACATCTTTGGACGTGTATGCAGAATCCCAGATTTAGGCAGCTTTTCCTTTTCCATCTTTTTAGCTTTTGTTTCCTTATCTCCAATTACCATGCTAATCTCTTTCCATAAGTTGTAGTCTTTGACTTGGACTCTAATTAATCTCCATAATTATCTTTAAAACTTCACACTAAAATAAACAATTAAACCCAATATGCTCTAAAAATAATAATTCTACAAATCAAGACTCAAAATAGGAAAGTACACTAAAACTCAAGAAAATCGACATTATTGACTTCTAAAACACTAAAAATGATGTCTCATCCTAAGAATAATCTATCACAAATGAGGAGACATCAACAGCTTACTTAAACAAAAACATAAAATTCTTGTATTTATTAATTGTAGCGAAACTTGCATGATCCTTATTACGATTAGTTATTTTACTAAGTTCTATTGTATATATGTCATGACAATAAATTAAAATTCTAAAATCTGCATAATCCAAGACGACAAACCAAGTAAGTAAGCAAAACCTAAAATTAATATAGATGAATACGAAGATCACATAATATGGTAGTTAACTTTTAAAAAGTTCCTAACCCAAGTTTTTTGGCTAAACAAATCCAACCGAGCTAGATAACTGGTGTACCATTTGCATTCCATAACTAAAATATTCCTTTCTATTCCATAATAGTACATTCATCCTAATTAACAACAAATATTTCATAATTTGAACATCTTTACCATTCAATCAAGTAGAAATGTTTCATATTCCATCACAAAATATCAAGTCGTTTTTAGAAATTACTCAAATAACATAACAATCCCATCCAAATTAGTAACATTTAATACCATAACTAAATCTGTATGTGCATAATACAAAAAAATAGTTAAAAATCAGAAAAGACTACAATTATAAGTAAAAAGTAGACGGTTGACATTATTGAAATGATGGACTATCTGAACAAAATAAATAATGGCTTGACATACATCACAATGGGTTATAAGTGTAATACCAATGAGTTGTTTCAATAAATATGGTAGATTCATAACACGTGAAGTAGTGGGTTGTCTACATATTGCAGGGGGGTATCTATACAAATCAAGTGCATCGTCCACACACTGCGGTGGGTTGTCAATACAAATCTAGTAGGTTGTCTAATAATGAAACAAAAAAAATCATTGTAGAGAAATGGATAATAATCGACTAAAACTCAATGAGGACCACACTAGTGATAAAATAAAAATGGAAAAAACATTAAATAATGGTGAAAAATATACCTGAAAAGAATGCCATCTCTTACTTTCATATGGAATTTTGGATTAACAATAAGAGTTTTGGTTATAAAAATATTTTGAATTTGAGATTACACTAAAAATAAGAAATGAATTTTCCATTTAATCTTTCTTAATAAACAAGTATATGTCTTAACCACAATTTTTCCTCCGAGAAACACCCCCGGAGAAAGATAAAAAACACCATCTACCACCATTCTTTGCCTTATCATCCCCCATCCATAAGCTTCCCCCCTCTCTCACCTTTTCTTTCTCTCTTTTTTTCCTTCCGGACTCACATTTCCACTCTTTCTCATCGATTCTATGGCTAAAATCATGGAATCGAGCCAAAAATTCTTTGATAATAAGCTTAATAATGATGTAGATGAAGCTTTTACACTCTTGTTAGATGAGAGTGGTAAATATGCTACGTATAACGAAGCCAAACTCTTTGTAAAAATGATTGTTTTTGGATCTATAAGCTTTACCTACCCGAGTTCTATTGCAATCAAAAACTGGGGTGTCAAAGGAAAACTTGCTATTGAGAAACGAGGTCATAATGTGTGTATTCTCAAGTTTGATAACCATGAAGATTGTGATAGGGTTTGGGAGAAGACCTTATCATGTTTTTGGGTTGTATGTCCTTGTCCAAAAATGATATGAAGCGATAAGTAACCCAAATTCTTGAGTTAACTTCGTTTTGGGTTTGTATTGATGGTATTCCGACGACTTATTGAAAGAGAGTAACTTTAGGAGAATAGCTGAAAAGTTGGGTAGGGTTGAAGATCTCATTCTTCCTCAACCAGAAAAATTATCGCGAGTACTCAACGGTATGAGTTTAAGTTTCTTGGCCTATCAATAAGCCTTTTCTCTTGGGATTTCATTTTGTTCAAAAACATAGAGAGCCAGAATGGATAACTTATAAATTTGAGAAGTTGTTTGATTTCGTCTATGCTTGTGGTCTGGTCTCTCACGAGGAAACCGAGTGTGAGAACTGGTGGGTCCTAGGGTGTTATAAAATAATGCAGATAAATAGAGGAACCACTATACCGCAAGTGTACGGTTGTCCAAGTAATACTCTGATAAATCGGGTTTCGTTCTCAGGGATTGGACTGGTATAACCCAAGTGTTCAATAGATAAGTAGTAGTAATTGTAAGTACTATAAATAAAATAAGAATGATTTTTTTTGGTTTTGATTTAGAACCAATGATACAGTAAAATAAATTGCTTAAATGATTAACTGAAATAAAAGAATGCAAGTAAATAAGATGGACGCAAGAATAAGAGATGTACTTGAGTCTCGCAAGGGAATTCACCTAAATCTATTTAATCAATGTTTTTGTGAGTTGCACCAATCTTTGATCCATAATTTGATGATGTTGTTGCATCTCTTGCACTAATGATGTGGTAGCATTGATTTTCGCCTCATTATTTCTCATATTGACCATTGAAGTGTTGATGAAACATTTGAGTGAGCCTTCCAACTTCTTGAGCCTTTCCTCATGATTTCTAAAGATCCCTCGTGTCAAATTCTCGAAAGTATATATTTTATCAAAGGAGTCTTGCAGTTGATCCAACCAGGACTGTGGTGGAGTTTGAACTTGATAACGAGAATTCTCCATACCTAAAGAATAACCTGAAAAAAGACTAAAACAAGACAAGCGTAAAACATAAAATAACAAAAACTACTAAAAATTAAACACAAAAATCACACGTTGCAATCCCCGGCAGCAGCGCCAAAAACTTGGTGGGTCCTGGTGTGTTATAAAATAAAGCAATAAAAGTAATAGAATAAAGGATCCACAGACCGCAAGTGTACAGGTCGTTCCAAGTAATAAATAAGTAAATACCGGATTATTGTCTCCACAGGGATTTAAGTAGTTAGTCTAAATTTGTGTTCAATATCATAGTTCTAATTGTTTTAACTAAAAAGATAAGCAATGGAGTACTTTGTTTTCTAATTAAATAAATAAAAATAAATAAAAAATAATAAACAATTATGCAAATAAGATAAGGAGATGCAAGTATGAATCTATCTTATTGAATTTATGATTCCTAAGAATAAGGGTGAATGGGAAATATCACAATAGTCGGGACTTTATAACATCCTATCCCCCTGTCGATGGACCTATGAGCTATCCTAAAGTACTATAAACCCCTATATGGGCGAATATGCCTCTTCGGATGATAAGTTACTTTACCTCTTTGGCTACGTGGTTAGTCAAGCCTGTCGGTCAATAACGGACACCACGCGTCTATATCCTAGTTCTGTAATTAAACCCCCCATGTTGGATGATCACTCGCCACTAAGTGAATAGCCTAATTATAAAACCTACCCTTGATTGATGACGTCAATGATAGTAAACAAGCTTAAGAATATAGTCAGTGGAAATTAAGAACCAATTCAATTGAATACTAAAATCCTAGCTCAAATTAAAACAGAATAACAATAATCAATGATTCATATAATTACAATCCTAAAGAGAGATTATGAATACTAAACCCTTGAATAAATAACTTAGAAACACCTCATAGACAAAATAAATCTAATACTATTTTACCCAAAGAATAGAGATGGAGAAGTGTTGAATTGATGTAGTTAAGCTCTAGCTCTTGCTTCTTCCTCCTCTAGATCCTCCTGATTGCTTTTATGATGAATTATGTATGTATATTAAGCTTATGCAGCCAAGGGATAATTTTCTAAGGTTTAGAACTGATACATATAGGTGTTAAGTCGAAATCTTGGAGTAGGGACCAAGTAAAAGAGTCCAAGCCCAACTCAAATTCGTAAGTAGATAAGGATAATTACTACTGACTTGTTTTGACCATATCTCCTTCGTTACTGAGCCGTTTTTGGCCTTTAAGATATCAAAAGAATCCTCACAGAAAGATCTATATACCTCTAAAAGAGCTCTTCCATAATCGTCTCGAATTTGGAGTTAACTTCACTTCTTTAGGTAGCAGCTTTTCTTTTCCTAATTGAACTAAGTTACCTTCTATCTCCTGATTTCTTCAAGATCTTCTTTCCTTATCTCCTTAGAATTGATTTGGAATATAATTTATTTCCATATTATCTTTAAAGCTTCACATTAACACACAAATTAAACCAAATATGCTCTAAAAATAATAATTCATTAAATCAAGACAAGAAATAGGAATATTACGAATTAAGCACAAAAGTCAATATAAAAAGACCATATTATATCTAAACTGATGTCTCCTAAGGGCTTATATTTAGAACAATTAGGGAGACATCAAGAACCCCACAAAGTTATTGGTTAAACTAGGAAACTGGGTTAGGATGCCTGAAACTCCATCCACTGTGAAGAGAAAAGGAGGAAAATTTGTGTTTAAGGATGGAATTCAAAATTTTGAAATGGTAATGGGACTTAACCGCACTCCTAAGAAAATATTCAAAGGAAAAATTAAACATTTTTCTGGTAACAAAGTTGTTGTGTATGGTGTGGCACAAAGAAAGTCAAATTCTTCTTTAGATAAGGAGGAAGAAGATGAGTTGACCAACTCAAGTGACCAGTCAAATGAAACTTATTGTAAGAAGTTCAATATGTCTCATGATGTAAGGCCTATTGGACCGACAGATAACTTGTTTATTAACAATCCCAACCAGATGGGTGATGGGCCATCCACTCTTAAGGGTTCCGTCCCTTTTAACTCCCTCCGTCAAGACTTAAGATCCATCTCCCAATTATTCAGAAACCTAATAATGTCTCGATTGCTCGATCTATCACTGAAAAATCGATCCCTTTTCTCCAATTTGGTTCGCTTGAGATAGAGAAAATTAGGACAAGACAGGTTTGTCTGGATTTGGAATTGGGTTCTACTACCTCATCGGCTTCATCGACAACTCCTATCTTGAACTATGTTGATGCGTTGGTGGTTGATGGTAATGGTAAGAAGGTCAGGGAATACGTTGAGATGGGTGAGGATTTCAATGAAATATATGAAGATATGGGTTAATGGTATGATGAAGAAGAGAAAAGAACTGATGAGGTTTGCGGGGGTATCCCACAACAACCCCAAATGGAGTTATGTTCTACTCTTGGAACTGTCAAGGGGTTGGTACATCATTGAAAAAGTTGTCTTTGCTCGATTCGATACAATACAATCGTACTGAGATACTTTTTTTATCTGAAACAAAATAAAACCTTTCTTTTATTGAGAAAATGAACTTTAAAAGTGGTATGAATATTATTGCCTACATAGACACAATAGGCAAGTCCAGGGGTTTGGATGTGTTGGCTAAGAAAGATTGTAATATAAAATAATATCTTGTTCTTCGAATATTACTCATTCTAAAATAGATTTATTTGGTATGGGAGAAGTTTTGGTGTCCTTTTTTAAGGCCCACCTACTCAAGCTGAAAACCCTAAATTTATTTTTGATTTGAAATTATTGAATCCCCTTAATTCCCTGTGGTGTATTATAGGAGATTTTAACTTAATAGTTTGATGATAGTTTATCTTATTCCAAACAAAGTTACTAATCATATTGCTTCTCTTGTGTTCGAGTTATTTGGGGGTTACAAAGTCTAGAGTAGGACCCACTAGGTAAGATGGACCGCCTTAATCAAACATAGATCAAATGGTGGACTTGGTTTCAAGGAATTCCATGAAAATAACCTTGCATTGTTGGCTTCAAATGCATGGAAGTTTTTTCTAAAACCGATTCAGTTGCTTTTAAAACCTTGAAAGGAAAATATTTTCTAAATTGTGATTTTTTGGAGGCTAAAGTGGGAAACAATTGTTCCTAGAGATTTAAAAGTCTTTTAACAAGTAGGGCTATATTTATAAAGGATCTCTTCTGGTTTATAGGGAAAGTTGATAGAGTCAATATGTGGAAAATGATTAGATTCCAGGTACCAATTTTCAAAATAAGATGGGACATTTACATTGCTGAAGAAAATTAGTGAACTGTTGAATATTTAGGGTACGGGTTGGAATATAACTATACTTAACTTATAATTTAATACATAAATGGTTGGAACCATTTTGGGTATCCATATCTCACCTACACAGATTGATACCCCTATTTGGACTAAATCCATATCAGGAAGTGTCACTATAAAAGAGGCATATTCCCAAATTCGGAGAGCAACCTAGTAAATGGAGAATAAAAAATTAAGGGATAAAGGTGAATCCTCTGAGCCTAAAAATAAGGAGGCATGGGACTTTATTTGGAAGCTTCAAGTTGCACCCAAAGTAAGAAATTTCTTATTGAGGGCATGCAAAAATAGCCTTCCAACCAGTGAGAATAGATTCAAGAGAAAAATGACTCAAGTAAAGTATTGTGAAATCTATAAAGAGTCAGTTAAAACAATAGAATATACTATTTCCCAATGTGATTGGGCTAAGCAGTTTGGCTATCTTCACCACTTAATTTTTTATCTCTAAATGGCTCTACTAGATGTATGTTCAAGTGGGTTGAGTCTATCATGGACTATATCAAAGCTAGATTTAAAGAGAAATATAATTCAACTAAACTAGAAACAAATTTGGCTTGGTTTATCTGGAAGGAAAGAAATTGATTTGTTTTTAAAAGAAAGAAACCTATTCCAATAGCAAGAATGCGTTTAAGCCCAATTAAGAATATATGAAAAATGGACTATATGAAAAATGTGTTTAAGGCCAATGAAGAATATATAATTGCCAATAGCAAGAATTCTGAGGTCCCGCATAACCATACACTACCTTTGGCAACTAAGTCAAATATGTTAATGATAAATGCTTTAAGCAGCTCAGGGCTACACTTAACCAAGACAAGGTTGGATCCACCCCCAGTGGGTAGTATTGAGATTAATACAAATGATGCTTTTGATTTATCAAATGCTAACTCTTCTTTTTTTGCTTTATTGCTAGGGATCACAGGAAATATTTTGGATAGGAATGCTAGATGCACGAGAGCCTTATTACCTTTGGAGGCAGAAGCTCGAGGAGTCTATCAAGTTTGTAGAATGATGACTCTTTACCCTAGTGGAGTAGTCACCATTGAGAAATCTATTGATTTTTAATATGTTTAAAAATCTTTAGTATATTAATCATATGATTAAAGACATTAGAGAGTGTAGTAACACTCATAACAATAAAATTTCCTTAGTCTTTAGAAGGAAAAACTTGATTGTTAATTGGGCAGCTAAACAAAAGTTTAAAGGAAAATTGTTTGGTTTTGAATGGATCCATTCATGAAATTAGATAAGCTACTATGTAATGACCAAAATTCAATACGCATTAGGTGTCTTTTGTAACAAGTTTCTATCAATATATTGTTTTTCTACTAAAAAAAATTTGAAAGTTTTTTATTTTTGGTATTCAAAATCAGAAGATACATTTTAGATTCGTTCATAAAGTAAAACAATTAGATTGCGATCCAAGATTTTAGTGTTATATAGTGTATAATAGTTAGGCCATAATAATATTGGACCTTTTTAGAGGAGAAAAAAAATTATGGACTTGTTAAGCCAGACAAATCACTGAAAGTGATGTTTTGGGAAATTATGTTCCACAAATAATACCAACATAATAGAAAGATTTCTAGATAGGAATATTTACTACATAAAACCTTATGAAAAGAGTCTTATCTTTCGTTGAGCATCTATCCATGAACTTTACTTCCAAATGATCTCTAATGAATTTTTCTTTAGTTGTGCTCGGACTGTTTGCGAGCAGTCTTGTTCGTTTATAACTTACGCTTTTCTTTGTGATTTTGATCCTTGTTTTATTACAAAGATATAAGATGAATTCATACAACAAATCACCGAAGCTCTGAGGAGGAAATATTGGTACATGAGAAAGAGTTTAAGAACTTAGTCCAATCAAATTTCTCTCAGTTGAAATAGGGTAGTGGTCTTATCTCTAAAAGGGGATAGAAATAAAAGAGTCAAAGATAACCAGAAGACTGAAGTGAAAATTGTTAGATTTATATAATTAGTTAGATTTAAATATTTAATTTATAATTGTAATGGACCGTAGCTTTTTTGCTTCCATATCTTAGATGAACAACTAGACTCCACCGCTGATGATAGTGGTCTAAGATCACTGTAAACATGTTTTTTATGAATAATTAATGTTTAGATTTTTTGCTTTCTCTTGAAAGCAGTCTCCTTCGCCAAAAATGTAATCAAGATTGGGGAGAATGATCATAAATCTGATCGAAGAATTACGTGGATGAGTAGAGATAATTCTAGCACTACTTTTAAATTTTGGTTCAAATTTGTTATATCATATGTTTCACTACAATCTATTAAATTAGGTTCAAGTTACATCTTTGGTGCACATACACGGCATAACTAGTTGTGACGATGAATGATAGACAACCATTTGTGAATCCATGACAAACATTCCCCCTCAATATCTGTCGAAGATGATCCTGAATCAACAAGTAAGTATATAAAAATTAGCTTTAGATAATTATGCAAGATGAATACATTGATCTGAATAACTTTCCCCTATGTGATCACCCATAAGAAACTACTAGTTGATTAATCTAAAAAAACTCTTAACTCCCCTCTTCCTTTATATAATATAATATACAAATTTCATAAGAACCTAGCTAAGGTACCCCCAATTGTTAGTAGATCAATACTTGTCACCACGAAAATGGTAAAGAGGAATACAAATCTAATTGATAAGTGTCACGTAATAAATCAACATTGATAGTGATTAATTAAGAAATCGATGACTTTGCGAAGCCTCAATTTATTGTCGTTGCCAAGAACTTTTGACCAACTTAGGAAGTTATTTTTTATATATTATTATATAAATTAATTTTGCATTTTAATTTTTATTAGTTTAATGAAATGGTTGTGGAATGATGGAGAGTAATGAACTTGGGTGGAAACCCTCCTTCTCTTCTCTCTAGGCATTTTTGCTCTCCTTCCTACTGAAAAAATAAAGTGTGTTGAAATGTAAGCTTATAATATGCTTATGAGTAATGATATATACCACCCAAATACGACCCATGACGTGGCGTGAATTGGTTGGCAATTAATAGTTAATTAAATTAACAAAAAATAAATAGATTAACGATTTATAGCCAACCAATTCATGCCACGTCATAGGTGGTATACTTAGGTGGTATGATTTTGGGTGGTATATATCACTATTCTATGCTTATATACTTGGCCAAAAAAGTTTGGGGAATTATGGATCCACTTAAGTGTGTTAAGACAATATGCAATACTCAAAACTTTACTCCGATTAAACTTAGTTCTCTCTAGCAGCATCAAATAGCCTTCCTTTGTCAACGCCTTTTTTCTTTCTTTTTCCTTTTCAATTAAAATTTCTTGCCTTCTGGGGTATCTTATTTCCTTTTTTGGGCAATTAATAGATAGCTGATGGAGCGGAAAGGGCAAACTCCGCCACCACAACCGCCGCAACCACCAGATCCAGGCGTCGGAATCAAGGAACGAGGCAGAGGAAACATCCCAAGAACATCATCTTCCATACCATCCACTCCAAGCAAAAAGATCAGTTCTTTTAAGGGTAAATCCAATAGTGTTCGACGTCTCTCTTCCAAATGAATCATAATATTTGAGAATAAGGAAATTCAAGGAACCCAGACGAGTCTTCTAGTGTTGTAGAGTGGTACAGAGGCGGGGACACAACGTCCATCAAAGAGGGCTCTCAGTTTCTCTGATCGAGATGAGTTCTCACCGAATTCAGAGAAGGGTGGGGGCGATGGTGCAGAAGATAGACTAAAATGAATTGTCATACATAATGGGAATGTTGCATCATAACAGTTACCAACAACGACCGCATTGATGATAATTGAGGATCCAGCCTTAGAGCTCGGTTCAGTCAGAGGAAGAGATGATAAGTAAACTTGCTGGAAGCCATGAGAAATAGAAGGGACAACTTACTGATCATCCGGCGGAGCTAAAGATGGATCAATCAGGTAAAATGATTCCTAATTCGACTAATTTATTTCCTCGGCAAGGGTCTTGTGCAAATATTTCAGGTGGGAAGCAGAGTAGTATGGTCCTTTTAGCGGATGAGGTCAAGTTGGTAGAGCTCGTTCATTCCTGGATATTTTCCGGGGAACAACTGACGAGGTTCACAACCTGGAGGATGTCTCAAATCTGAATGCAGAGTATGAGAGGGATGATCACAACATGGGGGGATGAGAGGACATGGGGAGAGGAGAGGACGTGGGAGGCTTTGATATGGAGGATGATATCTTGACCGGGGATACTACATACCCGCAATTAATACGTACAACCGTGAAAAAGCGTATGGGATGTATGGTATGGCAGAAATCTTTAATTATACGGCTATCAGTTACAACGTGGGGTTCAAATATATTTATAATAAGCTATGTCAAAGTTGGGCGCCTAAGGCACACATGGATTTAGTTAAGGTATGTTTCAGATATTTTACGATACAATTTAGTAAATCTGAGGATTATGACAAAGCGTTGAGTGGGGGACCATGGATGATTTTGGATAGGTATTTGATAGTTAGGCCGTGGGACCCATATTTTATACCCCAGGACGCACCGATTATTAGAACTACTGTGTGGGTGAGGTTTCCTTGGTTGCCACTAATGAATTATACCGAGTACATTCTCACTTCAATAGGTAACTTGATAGGGAAAATGGTACGTGTTGATCCTTTCACAAAATCGCGCGCCTATGGGAACTTCGCGAGAATTGCGATAGAGGTGGATTTAGACAAGCCTCTAGTTTTGATCATTCACATCCGAAACCATCTTCAGAAGGTTGAGTATGAGGGCCTCTACCTCATATGTTTTAGTTGTGGAAAATTCGGTCACCTTAAAGATGATTGTGGTATTTCGAGTGGAGGACCAATGGGAGATAGTGGTAATACAAACAAGGTTGAGGTTAGGAGTGAGTCCGTTAGCGTAATGGGTAGAAAAAGTCGGTGTACAGTGAGTGGATGACTGTGGACCGCACGAGAGGTAGACCTCGGGGTAATAGGGGTTATCAGCAGCAAAGACAGGGTCAGAAGGGTAATAATGTTGCTATTATGAAAGGAGGGAGGACCCCGAACAACAAGAGGAGTGGTCCAGTTACTGATCACAACAAAGGATCGCTTCATTAGATAAGGGTGAGAGTAGTGGGAGTGGAGGTAGAGCAGAAGGAGGGGGTTACATTTGGGCCTTATTGTTGAGGAAAAATTGAGGAAGGATGAATTCGGGGCTCCATATGTGGCAGAGCAGGGGGAGATACAACACATGGTCATTGATTCCACATCTAAGTTAAGGTTTTCTAATTCAGAAAAACAAAGAGTAGTTGATGGAGAACTTGTTGGAGCTTCCCCGAAGAGCAAGGTGAGAAACAAACATAAAAAGGGTGAGAAATCGAGACTCGGTAAGGGTATGACTACAATAGAGGTACCAACTGTTGGGCTTAATGGGAGCCAAGAAATGGAGCGTCAAGAGGGCGTTAACGGGACAAAATAAAGAGTTGTAAGGGGCGATGGAAAAGGGTCGGGTTTTGTTAATCAAGAGCAGGGTATAACAGGTGTGGGGTGGACTGAGATGCGCAGGGACCAAAGTGAAATTATAGAAAGTTTAGGGACTGGCCAGGGAAGTGCAGCGGCAAAGGCTGTTCCCGAATTAAATGAAGCATCAGTTGTGGATGTTAAAGAGCAGTAACATCACAAGCTCTTTCCGCGTTGGCGAGGGAGGAGGGCCCAGGTGGCATTCCACCAGCTTCGGCAACTTCAACAAACCAGCACCAGGTTAGTCATTGCTTAGTTTTGGATAATTTTGACTCCCATTTTGAAGGACCTCGACAGGTGGCAGATAATACAGATGCACATCATAATCAAGATGCAGTTTGGAGAATTCGGAGTATAGAAGCCACGGATCCCATGTTTACTAGTGGGACTCAGAATCATCAAGCTAGGGGGACTCAGATGGACTGTGACAATCCAAAGGTAGTTGCATTGGAACCAAGTGGTATGGAGGGCGTGGATTAAGGGGAATTTATCGAGCTCTCCGACCTCTAGAGCTAAGGCTTGTGGGGAGCAGATTTTGGGTTTTTTATTTCCTGTCTTATATATCGATAGATTCTAGCTTTGTTTCTTCTGATTATTTATTTATGGATAATACAATTAACAATCCTATGGGGAAAATTGGTATGCTACCACTCATCCGTTTAATGTATTGTTTTGAAATTGTAGAGGTGCTAACAGTGAAGGGTTTTGGCGGGCATTTAAGGACATGAATGAGCATCACAAACCCTTAATTTCCATTATAGTCGAGATTAGGGCTTCGGGGGCCGACACCATAAAAATCATCAAATCAATTCGGATAAAGAAGTCTATTCGAGTTGAGGAGGTGGGCTTCTCGGGAGGGATTTCGGTCCTTTGGAACCAAGCGCATTTATCGATCCATATTTTATCGGCGAGTAAGTAGGTAATAAAGTTGCAGATTTCTAAATACTCATGTGTGTCTTGGATTCTTTCTGCAGTGTATGCGAGCACGAGGAGTTGGATAAGGGATTCACTATGGGATTCGTTGGAGTCCGCTTCGGGGTCCATTTAAGAGTTGTGGTTAGTGGTGGGAGATTTCAATCAGATAGGCTCTCTGGAGGATCCGCTGGGGGGAGTAGAAGGTAATAATCAGACTATGGTAAAGTTCGAGAGATGGAGGTATTAGTGTGGCTTAAAGGATTTAGGGTTTGAGGGGCCTAGATTTACGTGGAGTGACTCACGGCGATCACGTATCCGTATTCTGAAGCGCCCAGATAGAGCGTATGGTAATCGAGCATGGTTTAAGACATTTGGAGTGGTGAGGGAACTTGCCGCGATTTCACTCTGATCATGTGCCTATTCTCATTAATTTAACTCCATGACCACCCCATAATCCTGGTAAGAAACTTTTCCGCTTTGAGTCTGCATGGTATCATCATGAGAAATTCAGGGATATAGTTGAGAAAAGTTGGAGGAAGGAGGGTAGTGATATTGGTGAAAATATAGAGGTCATGAGACATAAGCTGGATGTGTAGAAGTTTGAGGTTTTTGGGGATATTTTTCAAAAAAGGAAGAGGGTATTAGCTCGAATCGTCGGGATTCAGAAGACTCTTCAACAATCTAATAATCCATCATTAGTCAGGTTGGAAAAGAGATTAGTTGGTGAGTTTGAGAGTTTATTGGAGCAGAAGTAAATCTTTTTGTTTGATTGGGCACACATGGAGTGGATCAATTCTGGTGAAAGAAACACAAGATTTTATCATTGTGTCGCACAAATTAAGAGTGAGAAAACAGAAGCTTTACGAATTAAAGATGGTAACCAGGAATGGATAGTGGACACTGAGGCTGAAAAAATTTGGGTAGGAGTTTTTTTGAAGATCTTTTCGCCGGTACAGAAGACACTCCTAGTGCGTTTGAGCTACCACATCTTACGAAGCTTGAGGCGGGAGATATCATGGTATTAGGGGGTGATGTGAGTGATGAGGAAGTTCGAATCACGGTCTTCCAGATGTCCCCACATAAGGCACCTGGTCCTGATGGATTAACAACAGGGTTTTATCAAAAGTGTTGGGATATAGTAGGTGGTTCAGTTTGTGATATGGTCCGACACGCGTTATTGGTGGGTAGATTTCCGAAAGCGGTACTTGTGACACTTAATTATCTCATTCCCAAGTTGAAAAATCCAGAGTACATTACACAGTTCAGACCCATTAGCCTGATTAATGTATGCTATAAAATTTGTATGAAAGTGTTTGTAAATAGGATGCGACCGTTGTTAGCAAAACTTATTGGGCCTTTTCAAAGTATCTTCCTTCCTGAACGGTCTATGATTGATAATGTGGTACTTGTGAATGAGGTTGATTTTGCTATGCGACATGCTAAGGGAAAGAAGGGTTATTAATAATTAAAGTCGATTTAGAGAAGGCTTATGACAAGATAAGTTAGGGGTTTATTCAACGGTCATTGGAAATACTTGGAGTACCACCCATGTGGATATATGTGATTATTTCAAGATTGGAAAAGAATGAGTTAATCATTCTATAAAGAGGATCGCAGTTGCCTCCGATCAAACCACGGAGAGGAATCTGATAGGGCGACCCCATGTCACCATATATGTTCGTCATATGTATGGAGATACTTTCCCTCCTTATACAGCGCCTTGTTAGGGAAGAAAAGTGGAAGCCCGTTCGTCTAACTCTAGGGGGACTCCTATCTCTCATATATTTTTTGCTGATGATTTAATTTTATTTACATAAGCATCTATTGATATTAGTGTATTGGTACAGGAGGCTTTGGATATCTTTTGTCATGATACGGGACAGACGATAAGTAAAGAGAAGTCGAGTATCTATTTCTCGAAAAATATGGGGGAGGAACTGGCATCAAGTATTGCGTTGAGAAGTGGGTACCAGAGAAACGCGGGGATCAGAAAATATTTAGGGGTTCATATCCTATCTGGTCGTAGACCGGAGGGCTTCTTTGGTAATTAATTAAATAGCTCTGTGGTAAGCTATCGAAATGGAAGAGTAATACATATCACTCGCGGGTCAGATAACGCTGGCTCAGTCGGTGCTTAGTGCGGCTCCGATGTATATCATGCAAGTGGAGAAGTTACCAGTATATGCATGTGAGGAGATTGATAAGATTAGGCGGGAGTTCATTTGGGGAAATTTGGAAGAGAAAAAGCGTATCAATTGGGTGGCGTGGACAAAGATTTGTAAACCAAAGAAAATGGGAGGTCTTGGTTTTAGATTAGCGGAAGACATGAATACCGCTATCTTGGGTAAGTTAGGTTGGAAACTAATACATAACTCGTCTAGTTTGTGGCCTATGGTCACAAAAGTATTTCAAGATGGCGCCGCTTCAATATGTTGTGAAACAGAATGATTCCCGGATATGTCGAGCGATCGCGGAAAGTATTGTTGTGTTGAGAGGAGGATCCCGATGGCTCGTGTGTAATGGAAAAGATGTGTCTTTTTGGTATTATTGGAGGGTAGGAGAGTCTTCGCTTGTTGACCGTGTGTTGGGTGATATAGAAGGGAGGAGTTATGGAAGAGTGTACAGGATTATACGAGGGAGGATGGGTCATGGAATTGGGAGAAGATTCAGCATATCCTCTCTTCATTGACACTAATGGAGATCACAGCTATTAGAGTGGTAAGAGTAGAGAGTTGTCGAGATAGTCTGTCTTGGTTGTATGAAATTCACGGGGAGTACTCGGTGAAATTGGCTAGATGGGATGACATTACTAGGGAGGAGGATAGAGCGGATAGGTCGGAGAAAATTTGTAAATTAAAATGCCCTTTAAAAACTAGAGTGTTCCTATGGCGTGCGGTGAAAGAACGTATTGCGACTAAGGGTAATTTAGTCAAAAGGGGAGTCGACATATCCGGGCAATGTGAATTGTGTGGATGTATAGAGGAGAGCGCACTTCACCTATTTAGGGACTGTGTTAAAATACGGGACGTTTGGGCCTTAATTAAGGCAGAAATAGAAGAGAACAGAAGAGGGGTGATGGGACTTGGGGGATCTGCTTATGATCGGGATCTGGAGCTGCTACCCGAAAGGGATGAGTCGCGAAGGATAATGCATCACCAGGGAGCCCATGTTGATATTTTATCTACTGATATTTCTGTGCAGTAGGTGTCTTCTCAGTTACAGGTGCAACAGCAATTCCAGCATAGCAGCGGGCCGGATCTGCACCATGACTTGAGGAGGAGCACCAGCGATCAGAACTGGGAAGAGCAGATGATATCGATTGGGAGTGTGCAGAAGATTTCTTCCAGGGATTTGCAGCAGCTAGAGGATTCCGGGGAGGGGATACCGTCCCAGCGAGGGGAGGCTACAGATGAGTTGGAGAACAGTAATCAAGGGACTTTGGAGGGAAGGAAGTGGTGGTTTAAAAACACGTCGAATAATAAACTATTCGCTGGGGTTTGGTGGAGTGTATTCTTTGGTGCACTTATATATACTGTTTGGAAGGAACGGAATCAAGTTGTGTTCAATGGTGGGGAGTTTCCTAGTGGGATGGTGATTTTGAGAAGGGCGAAGTATTTAGCGGTCAAGTATAGTAGAGCTTGGGTCCAATTGCCAGGTACTCCTGTTTCTCGCGAATCCGTGGTGACATTAGTAGGGTGGAAGAATCCCAATAGGGGTTTGAAATTAAATACCTATGGTAGCTGTAATAATTGGCATAGAGATGGTGGATTAGGAGGAATCGTGAGGGATTGTAATGGTGAATGGATTGTGGTTTTAGTACGAAGATTAGTCAGGATATACCAGTGATTGTTGAATTGATTGCGATTAGTGAAGGGTTATGGATGGTGGAAGGGTTAGGAGCTAGCGAGGTGGTGATAGAGACTGATTCATCGGAAGCGATTGAAGCAATTCGCAAGATGGAGAGGGGTGGAGGCTCTGGGTACCAGTGGATACATCAGATCCGGTCGGTCCTAGCAAGAAATACTGGATTCATACTGAAAGGAATTTACAGGGAGGCTAACTCAAGCGCAGATTGGTTAGCAAGAGCAGGTATGAAAAATCGCTTTACAGATTGTACGTTTCTTAGAGATCCTCCAGAAGGCATTTGGAGTCATATTATGAAAGATATAATGAGTTGGAAGACGCGTAGAGCAATATACAACCCAGACTTGATTGATGATGAAATAGAATAGCTTTGGGTTTATCCCACCGATCCTTTGGATCTCCTATGTAATAAAAAAATAATAGCTCCACCCGTTTTTGGCCAGTGTTGTCGAGGTTCGAGTCACAGCGGCATAATTTTCTCTTATGAACTCCGAATTGACTTTCGTCACCTCTCATGCGTCACTGGATTCAAGATATATCTGAATCAAAATGAATTTCTTCAAAATCTCTGGCCAATCAATCGTGGTGATTGAAAAACTATCACACCAAGATTTCTCCGGTAAATTCTTTAGCTTTCCCAACGTGACTTTTAGCTGTTTTTACACCTTGACTTTGGTTTAGACTTAATTTATTGACTTGTCATCATCTCCTTGGACTCTAGTGTCAATCATGTACCTAAAAGCTACACACTTGACATAAAATTGAAGTGCAAAAACTCTATAAATAGCAATTTGTCCAAAAGACGATATAAAAGTAAGACATGAAAAATATTATAGACAAAATGCCTCACTTAGGTCCCGGAAGACATCAAGACCCCCAACTAAAAGTTCTTTTGTCCTGACAAAATAAAAGAAAAGAAAACTCAAAAGGGGCATAAGTCCAAATAACCAAAGAAGAAGGAGAAATAGAAAGATAGTGAATACACCTAAAGCAACTATCCTAACAAGTCTCATATAATGGTTTCCAAGAAATAATACACAAATACACATAAGATACAAACAATCAACACATAATAAATTCAAAATTAGATTAACTTCGCAATGCAAAAGGAAGCGGTTCTCACTTAAGTTGATATGGTGGCTATAGGGTGTTCATAGTTACTCCCTAGCCTAGTGTCTAATGGTCCACTTAGTTATTCCATAATTTTTCAATTTCCATGTGAACAAGTATCTAAGAATCCTAAGGTCTTTTCGGTTATAGCATAAGCTTAGGGAAGGTATATGATACGTATATTTGGATTATGTGAAGTGAGATTTTGGCTCTCTCCTCACTAACCATCAACAAATCTCCCCATAGATTGAGTTACTTTTGAAGGTTTATCTCACTCAACCCAATTGCGATGCTCTAATATTAGCATCCCTAAATATTTAGTAGCACTTTGATGATTTACAAAACATTCCACTTTGCCAGTTCTTTTCTTTTCATTTTTCTTTTCTATAAGTTGGTTATGGCACTCTTTTTTAGGTGAGATGTCATACCACTTGTTTTCATTTATTTTTCTCCTTTTTCTCAAGACCCTGACAAAGGGTTACAAAACAAAATATCATCAATACACATATACAAGCTGATAAAATCCCAACCCAATGTTCCCATGATGTGGTCCCACCAATCCGAACTCAAGCTCTAAATACGACTAGTATTAGGGTAGCAATATGAGTGTAGGTCATATGAGAAAGTCCTATAATCTAAGGGATACTGCTTATAATGTGGCAACAAAAGAAGGTTAAAGTCTGAAGAGGGGCTACAACGGAAAATAATTTAATAAAAAAGGGTGAGCAAGCTAAAGGATTCAAGTGGATCAATAAAGAACTACCTTGGTAATATTCCTAACTACTAGGTTTGCTCACTTTATCACTTTTAGTTCATAAGCTAAACGGGGTATTCACTAATTCAGATCTCACGTTCTACATACCACTCTAGGCTCCCTAAGTTCAAACTTCATTTCTATGCATTTCTATTCAATACTTTTTACGCTTTATTAAATATTTTCATGCAAGTAAGTTACGCACTTTGTAAAGTCGTTCAAGGACACACTATTTCCTATCATTAACTTGTTAGAACTATCCTTAAAAAGGCACATTCACTACATTCTACACCTATTCCTTATATTATTTTTTAAAACTTCTTTATGTATTTTTGAAAGCAATTAAAAACAAAACGGGAATGGGGACTACGAGTACCCCCACCCCCAACTCAAAATTGAGTTGTGACCCCACGACTCGAAAAAGACTCAAAAAAGCAATAAGATTACTAATATACACTATAACAATTGAAAGAAATTAAAGAGAGTGATTATGAGATGTTACACCGCCGTAGCACATCTCGTCAAACTAACGATCAAAAGGGGTCTCATTTTCTTCCCTGATTTATACCATGATACTATCAATTTCTTACACTTGCCTCAACTAGTACATGCCATTGTAGTGATGCTTGTTTTCTAGCTTTGTGATCAGGTTCATCAGTGACACCTCGTGTATGGATCGATTGGCAAGATTCAGGACAAAATAGGATGAAGGTCATGTACAATTTAGAGATCCTCAAATAATCAGCGGAGGACGATTACTAGATATAGGAATGGTTATGTCACGCCTAGGACTATTTTGAGCACCCCATGAGAGTCTTCTATAAACTTATCTTACCGGCCATTAGCCTCGGTTGTACGGGAAAGAAAAGGTTGATGCCACTTATTAGATTTAGCAGTATTGATGTCCTTTTCTTTTTCTTTTTCTTTTTACTTTTGTCAATGTAATTTATTTAGAATAATGTTGGGTACCGCTCAAACATAAATCACTTATATATCATTCATGATTTGGTTTTAATGTGGTTTAATCATAGAAAAAAAGAGAAAAAAGTAAATCAGGAAAAAATAATAACATGATTGAACTATTTTAAATCCATATCATAAGTGATATTTAGATAATCCATTTTTAAGTGATATCCAACATTACTTTTTTTATTTAAAACTTTTTTAATTATAAATAATAAACTAAAAGATACAATTTAATTTAATATTCATTTTATTTTCTTAACTGGAATATTAATTACTCTCTCCATCCATCAACGTTTGTCATGCTTTTTTTTCACATAAAATAAAAAAAGAAATTAATTCCCTCTATTTTTACTAAAACCCCTCAACCAACTATGTAAATGAATTTAATGATAATAAACTTTTGAATATTAAATAAGGATAAAATTGATAGTAAATGTTAAAAAAATGTAAAAAAAAAATTCTTGGTATCTTACATAGACTATCTTTTCTGGACATCTATTTTTTAAATTTGTGACAAACATTGATGGACGGGGAAAGTAATTCCTAACCCATAGAGACATTAGTTGAGGGATGTTAAAAATAAAAATGGGAGCATTAAAATAGTCAAAGAAGAAAAAACAAAAAATTACTAAAGAGGTCCTTATTAATTATAGTGATAACACTCGTTTTTTATTAATTCTTTCTCACCATATTTGTTTTGAACTTGTCAATAAAAAATACCATGTATTTAGATTTTTTGGTTATTTCTTTACTTTGAATGAAGAATGGTTTAGCATGCGGCGGAGCATACCCAAGCAATTGTTAACATATTTCGAATGATTATGAAAAACAAAAATCCAACAACAGTGCTTAAGACAGATTAAAAATTATCGAATCAATTACGTAAAATAACAGTTCAACTCTAAACAAAGTTAGTAATTGTCTTCTTGAGAAAACGGTAACGAAAGATCAATTTACAGTAATTGAAGATTTTAAGTTATGGTCATTTTTCCAAAATTCGATATTTATTTTTTCTTTATAAATTATGGAAATTTTCCCGTATTCAACTTTTTGAGCTATGGAAAATTCTAATGACTTAAACCTAATTTTTTCTGGAATTTTTTTTTCATAATTCAACGCTTGATACTTATGAGTTACGAGAATTGTCTCGTAATTCAACACTTGATTTTTCCTTAGAATTATGAGAAAAAATTTATGTAATTCAACACCTTTTTTTGTTCAAATATAATTCAAAACTTGATTTTCATTTATTAGTAATGAAAATTTTTGCGTAAATTAATTTTTTGAATTATAAAAAAAGTAAAAATTTTGTAACTCAAAGTTACTAAAAAATTCTCATAGCTCATCATTTTGAGTTCCGGTAATAATTTTGTAACTCAACTCTTGATTTTTCCTTATAAGTTAGTGAAAATTTCCCAGTATTTCAGTTTTTTGAGTTATGAAAAAAAATTTATAACTCAATTTTTTGAGTTATGAAATTTTCTTATAATGCAATACTTGGTATTCTCTAATAAGTTATGGAATTTTTTTTTTAATTTAATTTTTTGAATTAAAGAAGTTTTTTGTAACTCTGACACTTCATTTTCTCTTATGAGTTGAATTTTTCTATAACTTAATGTTTTTAATTAAAAAAAAAATCATAAAATCTTTTGAGTCACTTAATTTTTCTTTTCTCTCATGAATTTTTTTTCCTAATTTAACTTTTGAATCATGAAAGTATTCCAATAACTCAAAGTTTTTTTTTCCTAAATCTTCATTTTTCAATACACGTTATTTGATATAATTTGGTGTGCCTATAAATTTTTTGTAACTTCGTTTGATTTTTAGTTGAATAAATAAGAGAAAAACCATGTTATATTATTAGCATGTATCAACAACGTGTCCTGGTTTAAAAATTAGTTGTATACTAGGTTTTTAAACATCAAACAGTTTGTTTGTTTTTTTCTTTTTTTTTTGGACAAATCAAACAGTTTGTAAGCCATCAATTATATGGAATTAATAGACTTTGTATTCTAGTTAAAATCGACTAAAACAAAACCTCCCAGATTAAATGAACAAAATATCATGTCAGACATTTTTTGATGTTTGCCAATATCCTTGGAAAAGAAGTTTTTTTTAGTTTTCCATTTGTAGCTTCTCAATATTAAAGATTCCATTTTCAATTATCCTAGTATAAAACTGAGATACTAAAAAACATAAGCATACATTTGGGATGGCTATAAAAATCTGCAAGTTGAGAAAAGATGAAACATAATAAATGTAGTCTGCAGCCAAAAAGAAAAAAGTCTGATCTCCTAAATAAAAGACAACAAACAAATGATGATATCAAAATCTGAATACATCAAAAGAAGGGAATTTAAAGTTTAAACCATGAATGTGTCCCTTCAAATGGTAGTAGTCAGTCCATCTAAATCAAACTCAATGGTGTGTAGCACCATAGGTCTGAGTAGCATCATACTGCGCATAACCTTGTTGAGGAGGCATTGCAGCTTTCGCATAATTAGCAGCAGCTGGTGCAGGTGCAGGTGCAGCAGCTCCATAACCACCACCTGGCTGTGTAGTAGCTGACTGATCATACTGAACCGGTGCAGCTTGAATATAAACTCCCGCCTGAGCCTGAGCCTGAGCCTGAGCCTGAGCAACAGGTTGAGCACCACCTCCATAACCTGCCGAGGCAGGTGCGGTACCGTAACCAGTTTCTGTCTGCGCTTGCGGAGGATACCCATAACCTGCAGTTGTAGCAGTAGCCGCCGGCGCTTGTTCCGGATAGCCGGTTTGTGTAGGGTAAGAACTGTACCCACCTCCTGCAGGCGCCACTTGTCCATACCCAGTTGGTTGAGCGTATCCCGACACAGGTTGACCACCTTGTTGAGCGTACGGACCAGGTGCATTAGCAGGTTGAGTATATCCATCCACAGCAGGTGCGGAACCATATCCAGGATACGCCTGTTGAGTTGGGGCGTTTGCTTGGTAAGGATACGTCTGCTGAGGTGGCACGTTTTGTGGGTATGACTGGGTACCGGGTTGATTTGGCCTAGGTTGTCCGTAGGGCTGGACGTGAGGTTGCTGTTGAGGCATACCATACGAAGGTGGCTTACCATATTGGTCATGAGCATTGTAACCTTGATAAGGTCCACCACCTCCGCCACCGCCACCTTGATGGTAGGGTGCAGGCTGAGAACCACCATACGGATGTGGCTGAGGACCACCATGTCCATCGTTGTATCCCTGTCCGTAGCCTCCTGTCTGAGGAGGATACCCATAATCTGAACCACCCTGTGGTTGGCCGTAATTGTAATTTCCCTGTTAATAAGGAACGAATACATGAATACACAAAGGAGTATAATAATATTTAAATCACTAACTAACCTGGGGTGGAGGGCCATAAGGAGGCCTTTGTTCCCAGCCCGGCCCGTAACTACCACGTGGAGCAGATTGAGGTCCATTGTAGTTACCATAAGCAGGTGGAGGATAGTGTTGATTCTGAGGTGGGTATGGTCCACCTCTTTGTTGATGTGGATAATGATGATGATCATAACCACCTGAAAAATGGGAAGAATGTGTAGCACCTCGTGGGCCCCATTGTTGTCCTCCTTGGGGTCCTCCACGTGGACGGAAGTTTTGATGCTGACCGTATCCGCTAGACATTTGTGATGGTCTCACAGTCTATCATCATCATATAATCATTGGATTCAAACACCAACAAAAAACACTAAATTAATATATACTTCAAAAAACAAATATCAGAAGGAAATTACATAAATCCAAGGAAAGAGATAGAGATATTTATTTAGTGCCTTAGTAGTAGCACAGTGTTGTTCCAGTTTCAAGATAACATATCAAAAACAAAATAGGAGCATAAAGAATAAAAGCATGCATGTAAATACTGACATAATTGTAAAGCTGAAACAACCCAAATAACATTCTACAGAGCAAGAAAAACTTAAGAAATATTATCTTGCAAATGCAATTATAGTGCATGAAAAGGCAATTAACCATATCCTTATAATACCCAAGTACCTAGAAGACCTTAATAACCCCAATGCTAGCAAGAACTACCTAGCAGTCCCAAAACAGATAATTTAATGCAATAATTTATTTCCAAAGTCAAATACTGCATTTGATCAACAATCTTATACTGCAATATACAATTAATTACCCTCTTATGTTTATATTTACCAAAACATCACTCTCTTTTTGCAGTGTTATTAATCTATAGAAATAGCACAACAAAATTTCTTCATACACCCCTTTTTCTTCTCATTGTTACTTTCTCTCCTTCATTCAAAGACAAATAGATACTATATAAGCAAATAATACATTGACTTGGAGGCATAACCACTCAGGCAAAAAGTATTACTAGCATTCATTCAATCTTTCTAGAGCAATATTAACTAACTTTTATCTCAAAGGTAAAGATAGTAGAAGTAAGGTTTTTGAAGAACAGGAGAATGAATAATTTACATATGAGAAGCTTCACAAGAAAAATAAGCGGTAAAAGCATGCCATAATGGAGAACTACTTAATGGCATGTGGAAGTATATACATGATCCTAATGTTTGCGAAGCACAAGAAAGCACTAGGTTTGTTAAATTAGAATCTTACTATTAGTTTTATTATTATTATTATTGGGTTTTTCAGTCTCAAAGCAATCTTACCAACTATAAATATCCACACCAACGCAAGGGTAAAAGCTGGATACCTCTGGTACACCGAGAAATAAGGCAGTGCTGACCTGATGTGAAAAGGACAAGCCAAATCTGCATTTTTAAAGCCAATTCCAAATCTGGCACCTTCATCATAAATAAATCATTGCAACCCATTTTCTATATTTATCTATCACATCTTTTCCCTCTCACTACTCCATGGCATATTCAAGCTTTTTCTTCAACTAACCATTACTACACAACATGCTGTGTCACTTTCGCATAATACACTACTACTCAACAATTAGCATCAAGTGGAATCTAAGCTAAAATTATCCTTTTCTTCATATGCCAATATATAATACTCAAAACACGTGGTACAAATAGAACATATAATTCAAACTTCATATTTATGCTATAACTGTCATATCATATGTTCAGCTAAATAGAAATGTGCTTCTATAACCTCAAGACAATATGAACAACTCTAGTATCAAAAATAGTGACTTCCCACACATGCACTATAGTTATGACCGTGTTAAGGACAAACAAACAAATTCTGGTTAACTGAGCAGTAGATAAGATTACACAAACAAGTGATACATGATGTACTTCATATGTGATAAATTAATGCAGATGAAATGATCATAGAAGAAGGCTTATATGGAGAAAGTAAAAAGAGAAAGACAGATACACACCTGATTCATAACTTCTTGCATCATTTCTCTAGCCAATTCAATCTGCTTTCTATCTCCAGTAACTCTCACAGTCCTCTCCTTAGAATGGTCTCCTTCAGGTGGATGTTGAGGTATCAACTAAAATAAAACAAACATTTATTTTTGTAAAATGCAAGAAAAATATTAATTTATTGCTTCTATCATAGTATCAGCTACCTGAATACGCGCCCCTGATCTTGTCTGTAAACTCTTAATAGTTTCCCCTCCTTTCCCAATGATCAAACCCACCTAAAGCATAACAAACATATATAAGCCTTATTGTAAATGAAATGAAATATATATAAAGAAGGAAAAAAAGAACCTTTTCATTTGGGACTTGTATTTCAAGTTGCTCTCCAGTTATACCATGTATTGTACTAAACCCTCTAGCTACTAGGGCAGGAGAGCCTCCAACATCAGCCTAAACAACAAAATAAATTCAAAATTAGTAAACAAAGAAATAGAAATAAATATAAAATTAGAAAAAGAACCTCTGCTATGACATCTTTAATCAATTTTTCAGCTCTATTTATGCTTTCCAAACTTCCAATAAGCTCAACAGCTCTAGTAGGAGCTTGTGGATCAGCATCAGCATCCCTAGTGATTTGAATTTTCGCACCTGAATTGTATTGAAGGTACCTAATGGTATCCCCTGCTTTACCAATTAGTACCCCAACCTGTAAATTAACAAGAAAGGATTTAAGACTTGTTCATAGAGATATGAATTAACAAAAGAAAAATACCTTATTATTTGGAACATCCATTTTGCGTGATACATCCTGTGACTCTGACTCTTCACCTCCCTGCTGAAAAACTTGCTCTGAAGCTTCTTCTTCACCTTCCTGGTTAATGAGTTGTTGAGTTGTTACTTCATACTCAGGTTTCTCATTCTCAACAGAAGCCTGTTCAATATCTCCTGTGTTTTCATCTTCTTTAACAGGCTGTGGATTTTCTTCAACAGGTTGAACATCTTCTGTAACAGGTTGAGCATCTTCTGTAACAGGTTGAGCATCTTCTGTAACAGGTTGAGCATCTTCTGTAACAGGTTGAGCATCTTCTGTAACAGGTTGAGCATCTTCTGTAACAGGTTGAGCATCTTCTGTAACAGGTTGAGCATCTTCTTCAATAGGTAGCTCACAAATCTCTATGGTAGAATCATCTTTTGATTCTTCATTACCATTGTCTTTGGATTCTTCATTATCATCTGCTGACTGGACATCAATCTCCACATCTATTGGCTGGTCAGACTCTTCATTTTGTGTCTCGTCCACCTCCTTTACTATTTCATGCCCATTCTCAGCAGCTGCAAGCATTTTTGATAGAATCAAAGAATTAGAGGTTTTTAAGTACCCATTTCATGTCACAGAGACTGCATTTTTTACCAAAAACTCCATAAAAGGATTAATTATGTATATTTGCATGTTGATCTATTAATACAAACTTTTAATTTTCCTTTCTTGTGATTTGGGGAAGCTAAAACCATGTTGAAATGGGTACTTAAAAAGCCCTTTTTCATATATAAAAGTGAAAAAGGGCTTTTTAAGTACCCATTTCAACATGGTTTTAGCTTCCCCAAATCACAAGAAAGGAAAATTAAAAGTTTGTATTAATAGATCAACATTCAAATATACATAATTCATCCTTTTATGGAGTTTTTGGTAAAAAATGCAGTCTCTGTGACAATATGTGACAATATACAGAGCGTCCGTGATAGCTATAGAGCAAATTATATTTTTTAATTATCTCAATTATCTTGCCCAATTATACATACTTTAATGAATTTAATCTAAGTTTGATTCTCGTGTTTTTTAATATGTATTTGTTATCAGAAACAGGAATTACACCAACATCAACACATTACAATTTTCCCTGAAACCACCCTTCATTTATAGACAAATACCCAAGAATGACATTTCTGCAAATTTAAGAATTGAACCAAGGACATTTTGGAAAATATATAAGAATTTACCAGGGCCGTTATCCAAACGAGGTCGTTTAGCTTCTAAGATGTCCTCTTCCTCGGGATCTTCCTCAGGTTCACAATTGTCATCAGATATCGAGGAGTTAGCTGCAACTGCAGCAGCACTCGAGTCAGACTGAGCAGCAATTGTGATTGATTCGGCCTCCAAATCCTCGAGCTTCCTCTTGTTCTGATTCTCGGTCGGCACCGTCACCGCCACCGCTACCTCCACCGCCACAACCTCTTCCGGTGCTGCCATTATTGGATCTGCAAATGATGATGAACCTCACAAACCCTAACTAGGGTCCCGATGTCGGATAGTTTAAAATTAGTTTGATAGGAAAAAATGGTCGTTTGTTGAGAGAGAAAGAAATAAGCGTAGCCCTTTGTCTCACTCATTATTTATACACAGGAGATATATATGTGTAAGAGATATTTTCCGGTGGATATGGGGTAGGCTTTGATCCGGGTAAAGGGCCCGTTACATTCTACTTCGGCCCACTTTGTTCGTTACATTGGGTGGTAGTAGCGGGCCGCGAAGGTATCCGACCCGACTAAAGCCATAGCAAAGTATAGAAGTTCTTTTGGTATGGAAACTACACTCAATTTATACCATTCAAAATAGAGGATTGTTATATAACCTTTTGTGCTTCACCCATTTATCACCTCTTATGTGTCATCTAACGTGACATAAAATAAAGGAAAGAGATTCTCTTAAGAGAGAGAAACGTTCTTATGGATGTTTAAAACCTCCACGTAGGAAGTGATACATGGGTAAAGTAAAAAATGATGATATATATCTTTACTCTCAAAATAAATACAATTGTGACAAGGCTCCACCCAAAAGTGACTCGTACGGTAAACGAATAATTACATACCATCGAATTAGAAAAAACAAAGTCTACGCAATTCCAACTACAAAATAAAGGATGTTCTTCTGGTGGTACGTATTTTTCCAATTAACTTAACCACACATTTGAATTCGCCATTATTGAGTAATCAATGGGCATTAAAAATCTCATAACCACCTGGAAGTACCTAATTCCGATCGATTGACTAAGTGGGTTCAGACCACAAAGGACAAAAATATGTGGAAATTATACAAATTAAATTTTCCTACAAGAAAATTATCACTTCCAATCCGCCATTTAATACATAATCATGACATCCAAGAAAATTCCAAATGACCATAAGTAGCAAATGTTTGGATTTATACGAAAACTTTTCCCACCCAAGAAGTTTATTGAAAACATGTTTAATATCACAAAACAAGAAACAAAAACAAACTTGGAATCGATTATCTTGTTTCTTTTCCCAATCAGCTAACTAGAAATACAAAAAACATACAAAAGTACAATATATCTTCCCATGAATCTGAGAAAACCTTCTCGCTCTAAATCAAATATGAATATACCTTATAAAACAAGAAACTCAACTAATCATCACATAACAAACACAAATGAACCCATAAACACCCATAATAGGTTTAGCCCAAGAACATTGTATAAAAATTATCATATCGATTTGTCGTTTTTACTGTAATTAGAACTTTAATAATCCATAATATCTAGATCTACATCTATTAAAGGTAAATAAGCAAGCTATTACCAAACGAGTATAAAAAGAAAAGTTGAGATCTGTGATTGTTATACACCTAAAACTGTAGTTAGGAACTTAATAAGTTTAAAAAGCAAGAATAAAAAAATAGATCTAAGAGGAAAAGTAAGGAAGAAGAAGAGTATCCTTTTCCTGGAAGCCATTTTTATGTATATACGAGTTTGTTGATTTAGTATCTTATTGAAAAGGAAAAAATTATCATTATTGTTATGAACCTAAGAAGAAAAGTAAGAGAAAAAAATAAGAGAAGGGGAAATGACTTTATCAATATCCAGAGACTGTAATTACAATGTGGAAATACCTTATATATAGAGAATATGTAAACCCTAAGGCTTAGTTTTGTTGGGCTTGCAATTTGGATTGAGAGTCTATGGGCCAGAATGAATTTCCATATAATGTTTCATAACACTCCCCCTTGGATATTCAAACCTTAAGAATATGTCTCATAAAAAGTTTCTTATAAGTCCTTTGGGGAAAATATCTAGTGAAAGATAAAGAGTACAATATCCTTATACACTTTAAAATTTGTCTCAACTAAAATCTTATCTAGAATAACCTTGTTCGAAAAAATTTGATGAAAGGGGAAAGAGTGCAACGCGTTTTTATCTCCCCCTCATGTGAGCATATCAATGATCATCTTCAGTTTAGAAACTGATCTTGGTCTTCATGTTCTCAAACACTATCATATATGACATAGTTCAAATAAAACAATATGTATCTGTGTGTAACGATGCAAGTCTGAGATAGATGGATATAACATTCAAGAAACAATTACGTGCAAACAAACGTAATAAATATTCATGCACATAATCATGTATAAATACATATTTTGCTTATGAAATAGCACAGATTAATACATGAAACATGACATTGAAATATATAAGACAAACAAAGATAGATAATGACACTCCAATTTATACAAAAATATTCTAATATATATCTCGGTATTCATTTATAAGCACTTTTAGTCCTTTAAGGACTTTCATATACATATTCGTATCAAATGATACTTATTGGTAAATTTATTTACCATAAGACGTATATGAAGTCCTTAGTAAAAAAATTAGGCTAATTTTATATATCTCATTATATATTCACATTTACCATGTATGAATAAATCTTCCTGATTATGTTTGTTTATATATGGACAAAATTTTGTTGTTGATATATTGAATGGATTTTGGTTCGAGATCTTTGGTTTTTATATGATTATTTGCGCATATTATCTAATTATGCTCAATTTATTTTTCTATTTCATATTTTTTTGTAGTAGTTCAACTGGCAGAGATCTTAGATCTCAAACTTAACCCTATTGACCACCTGGCTAATCAAGACCTGTCGGCTCACTAACGCACACCAGATGCCTATATATTATGTCCATAACCAAACCCCCCTCCCGAACGCTAATTCAGTTACCCTAACTACTTAGTATGTGATCAAGTTACAAGTGTCATCAAAGCACAAGATATACAACATAAATAAACTCAATTTATCTAAATAAACAATCCCAAGATCAATTTAGCATTCTAAGGTTCATACATAAGCATCTCTCAAGCAATAAAATGTTCAGTTCATACTCACAAAGTTAAAATCTTAAAATAATAATATGACATTCATGTTTAGAACAAAAAAAAAATTAACCTAATGTTTGGATAGAAACGGATAGAGGATGAGGAGGAATGGTGGGATTAGGTATATAAACCCTTATCCCTTCTACTTCTCTGCTCTAGGAGCTTCAACTCTCTTCTCTATGTAAAAAATAATGAGTGACCATGAATTATGAGCTGATAATGAGCTTATATACTTAGGGGGTGTTTGTTTGCACTTAATGAGATCTTAATCTGGTTCATTAAGACACTTGATCAATAAGACTGTTTGTTTTTCCTAACCAATTAAGATCTGAATTGCTCTTAACTGGTCTGTTTCATTAAGCTTTCAAACTAAGTCGGAATCAGTCAGACACTGCCTCTTAACAAAATAAGTCATATTCAGCTGTCCATTCAGCATTCAACACTTATTACTTAAAAAAACAAACGACACCTTAGTAAGAATGTTTGGGGAATGATGGTCTCACTTAATTGGGTCAAAGATAGCCCAATCCATTTTTACTAAGGAGATTTCTAGTTCGAGCTACGGCAACGGTATCTAACATAATTCTTCATTTCAACTCCGAATCGACTTGCGTCACTTCTCGCGCGACAATGACTTCAATATCTCTCTAAATCAAAAGGAATTTCTCCAAAATCTCTGACCAATTACTCGTGGTACTGAAGCAATATACATTAATAACTTTGTTGGTAAACGCTCCAACTACTCCAAAGTGACTTTTTGCTCTTCCTGCGCCTTGAATTTGGGTTAGGATTGACTTATTGACCTCTCCTTTCTTTCTTGGAGTCTTGTATCAACCATATATATTTAAAATCTATACACTTAACACACAATCAATGCACAAAAACTGTATAAATAGCATGTATCCAAAACTAGAAGGAAAAATGAAATATATCGAATATAGGGAATAAATCCCTCACTTAGGCCCAAACAACCCCTAAAAATATGTCTCGTGATGGGATTACTTCATGGTTCAATACCCAATGAACCCATGTAGCCATGTGTATTATCCTGTAAAAGGTATGGTCTTTTTTACTCTCCTTAAGAGATCTTGACTACGCTTCCACTTGACGGCTAATAAATAACTTAAATGGATATATCAAGAAATTGTACAAAAATATCATAAAAAGTGAGTAATTAATTATTTTATATACAAAACAATAAAATCATATGCATCTGACAAAGAAACCTATGGAAAAACTATAATGATGTGACAAAGTTGAGTTTTGGGAAAATTCCCAAAATTCAAAAAATCGAGTTATGGTAAGAAAATTCCCAAAACTCAAAAGATTGAGTTATGGGAAAACTTCAATGTTAGTTCCAAACAATTATACATCAGAAATAAAAGTTTAAAAAAAAAGACAATTTGAGTTTTGGGAAAATTCTCATAGCTCAAAAAGTTGAGTTTCGAGAAAATTCACAAAACTCAAAAGGTTGAGTTATTGGAAAAAAAACACAAAAAATTGAGTTATGAGAAAACTATAATTTTAGTTCCAAACAATTATTCGTTAGAAGAAGAAGTTCTTTTAAAAAAAAAACAATTTGAGTCTCGAAAAAATTCCCAAAACTCAAAAGGTTGAGTTATGGGAAGGAAATTCCCAAAACTCAAAAGGTTGAGTTATGGGAAGGAAATTCCCAAAACTCAAAAGGTTTAGTTATGGGAAGAAAATCCCCAAAACTCAAAAGGTTGAGTTATGGAAAGAAAATTCCCAAAACTCAAAAGACATAGGTGAATGCTAATTGCGTAAATGTTGTATTATATTGAGCATATTTTATAATCCAATTTAAATGGAGGCTTATAAGGACAATTTCTCATATACTGATTTTTTGGAGTACCTTTTCATATAATGCAACTGCAGAAGATGGTCTAAGTCACCACTCACAACACAAAAATTTCTTTTTTCATTTGATAATTAATGGGTCACCTTCAATATATATGATCATAGAAGATTCTTATTGTCGTATATTATAATTTCACTTTTATCTTTTACATTGATGTTTGCAGTTACAACGGTATCAAGTAGTTTCTTTGAGATTATTACTCACATTCTGCTGTCTTCTTTCCATATGTTCTTATTCTTTATTGTATCGGGACGATACAACTTTGAGTTGGGGGTCTTAATGTCTCCATATTTATGATATATTAATCTAGGTTTGAGACATCATTTTAGGTGTATTTGATTAATTGTTAAGGGATTTTCCCCATTATTAAATAATTTCTTAATTCATGTCTTGATTTGATGATTTATTACCTTTAGAGCATATTTGTTTTAATTTGTGTGTTAATGTGAAACTCTTAAAGTTTATGGAATGTAATTAGACTCCAAATCAATTCCAAGGAGTTAAGGAAAGAAGATTCAGGATAAATCAGGAGATAAAAGGAAACAAAGTTGAATTAAGAAAGAAAAAGTTGTCAAATAAATCTATCAAACCTGCAGCTATATCCACTAAAATGAAAATAACTCTAAATCGGCTGCAATTTTGGTCGATCCTTTAAAGGATTAGATAGATTATTTCGCTGCGATCGTTTTCATATAAAATGAGCGAAATTTGGCCCAGTAACGAAGAAGATATGACTAAATAGTGAGCAACGTTTATCCTCTCCTATATTTTAGGAAACAAATTTGAATTGGAAAATGAATCCAATTACTTGCCTTCTACTCCAAGATGTCGACCTAGGGTCAGCTAAAAACCTATAAATACACACTCTTATCATTGTAAAGATGCCCTTGCTTGAATATTAATCCTTAGTATCAAGTTTATCATATAAAAAATCAAGCTGACCTATAGAGGAAGACAAGAAGCAAGAAGAAGGAGAGTGACAAACTCCTCTTCTACATTTCTTCTTCTCTATATTTAGGCTAATTAGCTATGGATTTGTGGCTTAAGCATATTTCTAAACTTTTATTCTGTAAGTTTTAATTCTTAATCGTTTGGGTTATTATTTTGTCTTACTTCCATAATACACTATATGTTATTTTAATTGATTTGATCTTGGAGTATATTTGTATTGTGTGCTTTGACTTATTGTTTCCAGCCCTAGATTTGGCCAATCTTAGGACTATCCTTAGTAATTGAGTTAACACCCCGAAGGGGGATTCAATTATTGACAACACCATATAATCGTCTAGTGTGCGGTAATGATGATCCTAACGGGCTTGCCTAGCTAAATAGCCATAATGGTTTGATTTAACCACCGATCATTACGTAGGGTCCCATTACCCAAGTCCCCTGGTAGTGAAGAGGTTGCTCCTAAGTTCACCCTGGCGTGGCTTAGGAAGAATTTAGAATCCCAGTTAATATATAATGCTCAATTGACCCTTAAGGTTAGAATAACAACTTAGTAAGATAGGCTCATACTGGTAACCCTAATTTATCTGACTTACATTCATATTTATTTATATGTATTCTTATTTATTTATTCACATCTGATAATTATTCATCTCATCTTTGTTTTAATCTAAACATCTAAGTTCGTCTACGCTTGTTGAATACAAGTATATCTGACAGAGTAAATCCCTGCGAACGAACTTTACTTCAAATAAACTTGCAAACGATATGTAATACTTGCATTGAGTTTCTTGTGGTAGTCAAGGATGTGTGTCCTTAGTCAAGGATGTGTGTCCTTTATTATTATCTTATTTATCTGTTTATTTATCACACATTTGCCCCCCCCACCAGTATCAAGAAAGAAATTAGAGGAAGATGAGTAAGAGATTTCTAGAGTTTTATGATCAATTGGGATGTAGCATATTAGGAGGTAAGGGAATGCGGAATTGGTGATACGAGAAGTTTACATACAAGAAATAACTGCACCCTATTTTGGGTATAAATAATGCGGGGCAATAAGCCTCGAGAGTATGGTTTCTTTCTTCCTTACCATCTCTTTTATGTGCAATATTTGTGTTATTTTAAATTTTATTTGCTTTATCGAGTCTTTTTCGAGTCGTGGGACACGACTTAGTTTTGAGTTGGGGGTGAGAATTCGTTGTCCTCATCTTCCTTTTTGTTCTTTGCATAAAATTTAATTTTTTTAGGTTAAAGAATTGGCATAGGATATGATGAATTTACCTATTTGAGCATGTTTTTAGTTAAGTCAATGATAGTAAGTAGTATGTTTTGAACAGTGTCACACCACACCCTAGTATGCATGCATGAAAACATTAAGTAAAGGTAAAAAACGATTAATAAGCAATGCGTATGAAGTGTCAAGTTGAATCTTAGGGAGACTTGAGTGGTGTCTAGAACGTGAGGTCTGAAATTAGTTGATAACCCGCTTAATCTATGAACTAACGGTGAAAAAGTGACGAGATCTAGTAAGTTAGAAAATTGAATAAGGCATTTCTTTCATATAAGCCGCTTGAAGCCTTTTAGCTTTCTCACCCATTCATCTGAATCTATTATTATCTGTTTTAGCCCCTTTGAGCCTTTCTAAAGCCTTTTATTAGCCAAATTACAAGGGATACCCTTAGTTTATAGAACTTATCCATATGACCCGCACTCGAATCGCAACCTGAGACAAGTCGTTTTGGAGTTTGAGTTTGGGGTGGTGGGGTTCATCACTAGGAAACATTGGGCTTGAGAAATTGTGAATTGTAATAAGATGACGAGTTTTATTGTAACCCTTTAGCGGGGTAAAAGAGAAAGTATTGAAAAGAAAAATATGAAAAAGTAGCATGATATCTCACATTAAAAAGAGTGTCATGGCTAGCTTAGAAAGGAAAAGATGATATGAAAAAGAATATACGAATTGGATCGGCAAAGAGGAATTTTGTTATCCAATCATCATAGAAAGCTTTATTGGTAATTTGGGGATACTAAATTAAGAAGCACCAAAACTTGGGTTGAGCGAGAACGTCTTCAAGTGAAACTCAAACTCTAGGGCGATTCAATAGTGTAACACCCAATTGCTTATTGCCAAAACAATTCAAAAAATGCAGTATAACACCAAATTGCTCACTCCAGCAGTTGCACCAAATGAATAAAAACTGCAAAACAATCTATATAAAACAGTAAAAGACAAACTTACTCACACCAACATTCATGGCATAAAATGGCCATTCTAGGATTTGTATAAAAAATAATAAACTTCGCGACTGTAATTATACTTAAATCAGATAATTCTGAAAAATTGTAAAAATGATGAAGTTAGGTTAAAATTATTCAACTTTTTTACCTTAATTTGGCTCTTCTCCAAGCCGGTTGATGATGGTGGAGAAAGCTACCCGAGTCGCGACAGTTTCCTTGTGGAGAGAGCGGCTTGGTGTGGGAAGATGAGTGTGAAGAGTTTATTTCCATCCATTAGTCTGGGTTCTTCGATTGTTGATGGAGTAGACAAGCCGGTTGATGATGGTGGAGAATGGAGACGAGTGGCGGCGGTTTTCTTAGGCAGGTTGAGGTGGAGGAGCGATGACCGAGTTTTCTTGTGCGGGAGAGCGAAGAAGAAGTAAATATATAATGATTTAAAAATAATAATTACACGTAGTTGACGTTGACATCGTGCTAACATGACGCTGAGTGGTGCCACACGGCGTTGACTAACAGTCAACTGATAGAAATGTTAAAAAAAGGTCACGGTTGACAAAAAAAGGAAATGCATGGCTAACCAGGAGAATTTTAAAAATAAGGGGCTTTTGATATACTTTGAGTAAAGATTAAGAACCACCCGTGGTCTTTACCCTCAGAGCCGGTCCTGATGGGAGACCAAGGAGGCCATCCCTTGGGCTCCCTCAATTCTTATCATTTTTAGGGCCCCAAATGTTCTTTTTGCATATACAAGTATAATTTTTTTATTTAAAAAGACCCAATTTTACCCCAACTTAAAACAAAAATGCTAGTCCTAGTTAAGTAAAAAAAACAAAATCATTTGTAATACACCTAAGATTTTTTTTAAAGGCCTATATTTTAAAATTTGCTTTGGGCTTCCAAAATATCAGAACCGGCCCTGTTTACCCTATACATATTCTATTACTTCTGCTTACCTCTGAAAGCCAAACTATTATTGTAACTTTTTTTTAAGCATAAGTTGATAAATTTACACGTGCAAAAAAGCAGTAATAAAAAAGAATAATAAGTAATTCTTTATTTGCCTTTATTAAGATGAATTATACATTGAGAAAAAATTTGCTGAAGAATTCTAATTTAGTATTATACAAGGAAATAGTGGACATATCCACTACGAGGTTAATCAATTTTAGCTCCCTCTATTCATCAATATCTTTCACAGCATCCTGTATAACAGAAAAAACAGCAAGTGAACATACGTTAATCTTGCCGGGAATACAATTCGCAAGCTAAAAACATTGCAGTATTGTCCCTTTAATATTCATCATAGTCACAAATTAGTCCCTAATCATTAGCTTTGTGAAAAATTTGTTATACCTTAGCTAGCTTTGTAACATATGCTGCAGCTAATGCAGTTGCCAATAGCCCTACTCCAAGCGTAATTAGCTGCTGAATGTTTCCTCCTCCTACCAAACTACCCAATTCTGACTCCTCTTTCTGAAAAATTACACCAAAAAACAATAATAATAAGACACTCTAAACCATGGATTATGATATGATTCTGTGTTTCGAATATAAACTTACAATAATTGCTCTACCGAAAGCACCTGCACTAACATAAGCCCACGTTCCTGGAAGCATTCCCAACCAACTGATAACAAAAAAATAAGTAAAAATTAAAGATAGTGGTCTTAATTGATCATTATGAAATTTAATGGCTTTATTGGGTAAATTACCTGCCAAGAACATATGGTACAAATTTAACAGATGTAAGTCCGTACAAATAATTTCCAAGAGAAAAGGGTAACAAAGGGCTTAAGCGAAGGAGAGTCACTACTCTGAAACCATTTTCTCCTATTGCTTTATCAATAGCAAGAAACTTTTTATTCCCTTCGACTAGTTTTAGGATTCGATCACGAGCAAAATATCTAGCAATCAGAAATGAAACTGTTGCTGCCACCTAAAAAAAAGTAATTAATACTTCAAGAATGTGTAAAATAATTTTAAGCCTCTGAGAATATGTGAATCGTTAACTTACTGTTCCACTAACAGAAACTATAACTGTTCCAATGACAGTGCCGAAAAGAAGACCCGCTGACATAGTTAACGGAATGGCTGGTATTGCTAGAATCTGTCACAAAAATTATTTACTTTCAAATTATTTTTGGAAATTAATTTGACTTTAATTTAGCTTAAAGTGTAAAGTTTTTATAAATAACATTATGTGTTTACCTCTAATCCAGCATAAACTGCCACAAAAATAGCATATCCAGCAGGTCCATAACCTGTTCATGATAAAAAGTCTTAGCCATGTAAATATGCGAAATTTATAAGATTGTTTTTTGTTCACATTTGAAATCATACAACTATATAAAGTAAAAACTTTTTATGCCGTCTTTAATAAGTTGTTGCGGCATTTTATAAAAACATATATGGATAATGACACAAGAAATGCTAATGGGTCAAAGATTAAATCTATATAAAGAAACAAACTTCTTGGCATTACATTGATTATCACAAATTGCCCAATGAACTAATAGAGATGAGAGCTTCAAAATGACATAAAGCAGCATTGACTTATCAAAAGAGACAGAACTGTTGCAGTATTCATAGAGATAATTGATCAAACAAACATCACTCATTACATGAAAATGCAAATGGATGAAACCCATATAAATAGAGTAAGCAACACTAAGATTTTACCTTCAATAAATCCAGAAAATTGATTTAAGAAAACATTGATCTGGTCTCTATAGATATACCCAACGGTTCCAAATCCACCAACAACACCAAAAAGCAAAAGGGCAGCTAAAATGGTGCCTTTTAATGCATTATTATTATTACCACCTCCACCACCATCACCAGTATCACCATCATCATCCCCTTTAGGGGATGAATTAAAAAAACTTCTTAAGCTTTGCGGGTCATTGTTTGGAGCCTTTGAAAGTGTTTTTTTCTTGGTTTCCTTCAATGAAGAACATGGTTTCAAGAAATAGAAACGCCTTGGTTTAAATCTAATTAGAAAGACTGAAGAAGAAGAAGCAGTAGCTCCACAACAAGTATTAGTAGTTCTTGGTGGTGTTGATGAAGAGAAATTATTGAAACATGATGGTGTTGGTGGTGGTGCTCGTTGAAGTGATAGTGTTCTGGTTAAAGAAATGGTGGCCATTTTTTTGGATTTTTTTGTTGAAGATGGATAAAACTGTATTTTGTTTTTGTTTTTTTAATATTTTTATTTCTTCTTTTAGCTTACATTTTACTTCGGGTGTTCGTTAGGTTATTCCACGTTTATTTGTTGTAGAATTTCCCGAGGTATTAATCCCAATTAGAGATGCCTAGACTAAGTTTTGTGTATAGCATTAGTACACGTGTACTCCTTTCTTTTATTATTTTGTATCTATGTTTGTTCTTTTTTTTTTCGACATCAAAAAAAATAAGGAGAAATTCATTTCTTTTAAACGGTCTGTTATAAACCCAATTAGACTCCGAGCCCAAAGTGGCTCTTTTATGTACTAAAAAAATAAACCCAATTAGTGGATATTCATTCTAGCCTATGGGATAGTAGTCAAGCCCATAAACACTAGGGTTTAGGGTTACCTATTACCTATAAATAGGAGCTCCCACTATGTAATCTTTACACTCTCCGATAATAAACATAACTCTTCTCTCTCTATTCTCTCTGTTCATAACACGTTATCACGATAGCCTCTACCTTCTACCTTCTAAATACTAGATTTAATTATTTGTTTTTTTCATTTTGAAAAAAAATTAGATTCACCGCTGTGAAATATAAAAATTAGATTCACCGCTGTGAAATATAAATCAAAGCCATAACTTTGCCGAATAACATAAAAGAACAAAAAAAAAAAAAAGCAAAAGACAGACGTTTGTATAATATTTTCTACTGGAAAAAAAAAGTTGTATGTTCACTGCTGTTAACCGAAAAAAGAAAAAAAAATAAGATCTTTTGATCAATTTTGGATGAAAAGAAAAAAGAAAAAGAAATCCTTCGATTCTTTGATGCAGTGATAACTTTTTCTTTCAATACTGATCACTATTAATACTTATGTATTATTTTAAAAGAAATCACTTGATGAAAAATTTAACCATTGTGAAAATAAAAATACAAATTCTGACGGTGAACAAAACAAAGCTTTTTATGAAAAATTCTTTTTCTCCTCGATAAAAAGAATACACACATGTATATCAATATCTTTTTATTTTTCTATCATTTTTCATTATGAAATTGATTTTTTAAAATTTTATAATATATTAGATTATTTTGTCTAATGTTTACATCTTACGCAATCTGAATAATTAGATCCTCTGATCTAAAGTAATTTAATAAAGCACGATAGTTTCTATTATTCAATTTATAATGCTTTTCGATAATGACTCCAATCACTACCGTGAAATGGAAGAAGAAAAAAAAAACAAAAGTAATAATCAAATATGATTATTTCACTACTGTGGAACTGGAAAAAAAAGCTTATATATAAGCATCCGTTTTTTTACATAAAAACAGTGTTGTTCACTACTGTAATTCGTATAGTTCCTCACTTTTATACACTAGTAAAGCTATATCTTGATGTATGATATAATATTCTATCGATACAAATGGAATATCTCAAAAGATCTTTGATCAATTACTTTATTGATCTTCTAACCAATTCGATTAAAAGAAAAAATAAATAAATATCTTTTGATCTATTTTTTAATTATATAAAGCAATTGGTTTCTATTATTTTATTGATCCTATGATCAATTCAAATGAAAAAAATTATTCAGTCGATTCTTAGATCTTTTGATCAGTTGAATTAATTCTTCAATCAACAGCAATAGCAGTGGTAGTTTCTGCTTTCAATACGTATATATTGTTTTAATATAAATAATCATCTTGATTGAAAAGTTTCACTCATGTGAAAAAAAAAACAAAGCAAAAAGCAATATTATATCTTTCACACCGTGAAGAAGAAAGAAATGCTATGTAAAAAAAAAGGATAGTCTAATGTATACTGCTGTGAACAAAAAAAAAAAAGAAAAAAAAAAAACTAATAGCTTTGAATAAAGAAATTGGGCAAATATGTTACATGGATATTTATACTTGTATTGCTCATCCCAAAGAAAAAAAATAATATCATGGATTAAAGGGAAAAAAAATCTCTTCGGTCAAAGAAAAAATTTACACATTAAAATTATTTAGCGAGTGAGCTAAAATATTCACTATTGTGAACAAAAAGAAAAAATAAATTCACGTCATCTTAATTCTAAATATAACCAAAAAAAAAAATTGTGTCATTGGTTATCTTTTTTGACTGATATTTATGGTCGTAATAAATTTGAATAGAGATATACAAGTAAATACGTGGTCAAAATATTATTTTTAGAAAAATTAAGTTCAATAGCGATATTTTGACTATAGTAAATTTGAAAAGTGAATAATTTTGTGATCCTATTACTCATATTTGGAAAAATATCACTATATGTGACATTTTACCAACATTATCATATGTAAATTTGGTAATGTAAATTCTACAAGAATATTCACAAGTGATAATATAAAGATCAATATTATCAAATTAATATTAGCAAATTGGATATGCACAAGTAAAGATATTTATCCTATATATTTTGATATTAAATCGTCTATTTTTTTTCAAGACGAATTCAGAGGGATATACAAGTCCAACAAAGTTGTTTATTGTATTGCATATGCCGAATCTTTAAAACTAATGCTCATAGTAAATACCTTTATTGGTAAAAGACCAAAAACTATATCCATCAAGATATTTTAATTGTGCAATTTTCATTACAAATGCTCCACCACCGTGCACAAAGATGGATTCTGAGAATACATGTTATTTATGTTATTTTCAAGAATAAGGGAAGAAAAAAAACTGGAATTTAAGAATACACCATTTATATTGATCCTCGTACAATCATACAAATAATTATAAATATTGTAAAGGTGTAGCGATTAAGTCACAGTAACCAGTTATCAGTGCTCCTAATAAAATTAATGTCTCAAAAGAGCTATCTATTAAAATTAGACTATTGTACGCTTAAAGTGCAATAGATCTATTTGGTTCCAAAGATAGCATAAAGGAGTAACAACATGAGGAAGTTGTTAATTATGAGACTTTTGACATCAAAGTAGTTTATATAACTGAGAATTAAAATACTCCTACTGAGTATCAGGTACCTGATTATATATTGAGATCTCAATCAGTTATTTTACTACTTTAAATTATTGGAACCTAACTAAAATTGATCATGATCGAATATTTATATATCGCGTAATAACTATTAATATATGAATGAAATCGAGGATTTTTTTAATTAAAATGTCTAAATAAACTGACTGGCCATCAGTAGAAAGACATAAATAAAGCAAATAATTTTTTTAATTTCACTTGTACGACGTGAAATTTTCACAATTGTAAAACGAATGTGCTACAAGGGGGAGTAACTATATAAGATAGTGTGTTGTAGCACACACAATTTATTTATTAAAGAGATATAGTCTCCGGTGGTGGATGCACTTTTATTTGCTATTATATCTTATGAATGACTTCATATAAGTATTGTGTTGAGCACTTTAAATCATTATATATGAATGAAGCGTCGACCAAATTTATGTCGTATCATTTATTACTCCTATTGAATGTCTCAAATTATACACCATTTTGTTATACTTACATCGGGAGAGACATTTACGCAATGCACTCTTTTTCCCTTAGCATAGGTTTTTTCCCACTGGGTTTTCCTTGCAAGGTTTTAATGAGGCAATTTATATAAGCGTATTGAAGAATATTCTACTCTTTTTCCTTTACTAAGATTTTGTCCCATCAGGTTTTTCTTGGAAAGGTTTTAATGAGGCATATTCTCAAAATTAAATATTTAAGGGGAATGCAATCTTTCAACAAGTAAACAAATTCGAACAGTATGCTATTTGCATCGCTCAAGACAAAGGACCTACATCAAAGGTGATCAAACCAAACATATCTCTCCAAAGTCATCCTTTAGACACGAACTCTTGAACAAATGTGAATATATGTCCATCAAATTCGCTCAAATGACAATTTGGATGATTTATTTACAAATACATTACCTACATCTACATTCAAGAAATTAATACACAAGATTGGCATGCAACGACTTCAAGATCTTTCATGAGAGGTTGACAAGAGGGGGAGAAAAATACGCACTGCACTCTTTTCCTTCATCAAGGTTTTGTCCTAATAGGTTTTCCTGATAAAGGTTTTTAATGAGGTAGTTTTAGTTAGCGTATAAAGAAATGTAATCTTTTTCCTTCACTAGATTTTTTTTCCTACTAGGTTTTTCTATGAAGGTTTTAACGAGGCATATTCTTAGGGACTGAATATCCAAGGGGGAGTGTTATAAAACCATTTAGTGGATATTCATTCCAGCCCATGGGCTAGTAGTCAAGCCCATAAACACTAGGGTTTAGGGTTACCTATTACCTATAAATAGGAGCTCCCACTATGTAATCTTTACACTCTCTGATAATAAACATAACGCTCCTCTCTCTATTCTCTCTGTTCATAACATGGTCAACATTTTGCATCAATATTCATAATTTTGGTATCAGTGATGGCACCATCCTTCTCTTTTCGGGTCTTCTCTCATACTTTCGGAAATAATTTCATAGAAACTTCTTCATTTAAGAGTGCTCGCTCTTGGCACTATGCTTGTGCATCCAAGAAGAGGAAAGTGTTGTTCTTAAACCCTTTATCACTTTGAGAAGCGTAGACGTATGAGATAACCAGGAAACCAGAAGTTAAAGTTCATAGACTTCACCAGTGGTTGCGATGCGCACATCATCTTGTTGTGGTTGGGTTAAGGGTGTTAGATAATTTGTTAAATGAATTCCCCCTCTGAGTAATTATTGATTCGTTTTAAAGGTTTAACGAGTTTTTCAGTGTATTTTTACGCTTAACAAATTTTACACCTGGAGTCTAAATGATCTGCTATGGATGCTTGATGGTCTCGCAAAAGTAGTCAATTTCACTGTTAGTGTTGTAATGAGGGAGAGAGTATGTATATGTATCATATGGAAATTAACTATTCAGATATGATATGATGAGTTGGTGTGCATTTGAAGAGTTAGAGATATAGACAAAGTTAACTTGGTTAAGAATTTGTGCTAAAAGAAGATGTAAGAAGGTTAAACACCACTCTGGTAAGTCACTAGTACATCGCGTTAGGCTATCATTTAGCTACAACTAACCAAAACGAAAGGGGACGACAATTTATAGTGGATAAATCGATCCACTTGCCGCATCCTTAACAGGACAAATTGAGATGACAATGGGACTATCACAACGCATTGAGGCTCGCGTTGGCTGAAGAAAAATAAGGCAAAAACTTGTCATGAGATACATTAGCATTTTCTGCTAGAGGAATAAAGCGCGATACTAGAAAATTTTGACACTACAACGCAGTGAAGCATTCATCACATCGCGGTGATGGAGATATTTTATTGAAACAGATATTATCCAAGTATAAATACATGATTTAGGTAGTTAATGTCAGTTTTTGCTTCAACCAGCTAAGGTGTGGTTCTCAATGCGACCGCGGTATGGAAAACATCACACCATGGTGAAGCTGCTAATTACAAACATATGAAGAACGCTCAAATGATTTCACCATTATTCTTCTCATTCTCTTGTAAATTACAACCAAACTTACCCAAATCACCACACAAACACCCAAATCATCATGTCCTACTACTATAACCTAAATATAAAATTAGTGTCTCCTTGTGTGTTATTAAATAACACACATAAATAGGAAAGACACGTACCGCAAGTGTACGGGCCGTCCAAGTAATATCCGGTAAACGGGAAATCGATCTCAGGGACGGATTGGATATGACTTTAGATGTTATATAATAAGTGTGAATAATTGTTATATAATATGAAAAGTAAAACGGAATAAATATCTGTTGGATTTTTGTTTAAGGATTAAAGTGCAATTAAATTAAAGTGCTAAATTAAATAATGCAAATAAGTAAGACGCAAGTAAATAAAATATGAATAGACGCAAGTATGAGAAGTAGTACTTGATTTTCGCAAGGGTTTCACCTAAAGCTATTCAATTAATTATGCTTTCGTTTAAAGGTCGGATTAGTAATTAATATTAGTCGGGATTCTAGTTTCTCCTAACCCCCGTCAGGGTGGACTTAGGAGCTATCCTAGGGTATTACAAACCCCGTCAGGTTGATTATAAGCTACCTTTGAATGTTCAAGTATTTTACTCAACTAGGTATAAGATTAACTAAGTCCGTCAGGATTAATGATTTATATCTTACATCTATTACCTATTTCTGCAACTAAACCCCCCGCCAAGGTGATCATTATGCCACTACAATGAATAACCTAGTTACTAATTCCTATATTTGATTCATGACTTCAAAGACAGTAAATAAATCCAAGATAATAGAAAATACGAATTTACCCAATTCAAATTAAATCTTTCAATCCCAGATTCAAAAACAATAATTAAATAAATTGGAGTTCAACCCATTAAGCGATTCTCAAGCACAAATGGAATTAGTTCATAATGGAATTAAAAACTAAATGAATGAAAATAAATGAACTCATGTCTATTACAGAATTAAAAGATAAGAAAACCTATTTGAGGAATTGGGTTTGACTGTGATTTGGCGAAGATGAATTCTCCAGCTCTTAGCTTTCTCTTTTTCCTTGCTTCTGACTTTCTCTCTGGCGTTTCTAACTTGTGTAAATTGAGTTGTGTGTAAAAATAAAGTCAAAAGGTCTATATATACTATTAAAATCGGAACTGGGCTTTTATTTAGTGGATTAGTGAAATATTAAATAGCCCAAGTCCACTCTTCAAATCATAATCCCGTAACCGGTGTACACCCTTCACTAAAACGGCTGTAATTTTCTCAATTTAACTCTGAATTAACTCATTCAACTGGCTAACTCTTCGTAACTCGATAAGGAACGAATATTCTTTACAACTCAGAGGCTGAATCCACGTTTAAGTAGCTAGAAATAAGCAATTACCATCAGCCTTCCAGATCTGCAGCTTCAACTTGTCAACTCTTCGGGGTATTTCTTGTCTCCTTTGACTTCTTTACACGATCTAAGACTTTAATCCTTGATTCCTCTCCTTGCTAGCATTAAGAACCTACAAACTTTGCACTAAAACAAACCATTTAACGTGCAAAATCTTGATAAATGAAAAATACTAAAGTTCAAGGAGGAAAAATCTAATATAACGATTTAACACTAGAAGTCTATCGAATTAATCAAATAATCACCAAAAATGATGTCTCTTATGGGCATATAATTAGAACAAAATGGGAGACATAAAAATCTAAAAACTTGGTGGGGCCTAGGGTGTGATAAAATAAGATATAAATAAAGAACAAATAATCACCCTAGGCTGAGCACGGTTCTGCAAGTATACAGATCGTATGCAAGTTTTAGAAAATAAGTAAGATTCGTTCCGCAGAGAGTACGAAGGTTAGGGGAATCTTATGCAATAATCAGGTGCAGATAATTAAAGCTAGAACAACTAAACGCAATAAAAGTAAAGACAAATAGATATGTATTTGATTTTCTAATTAACTAAATTAAAACTAAGTATTTAAAGACAGAAAATTAAATATGGAAGAGAAGTAATATGAGAATATAGCTTGAGTCACTAGCATGTAATCCCCACTAGTTTTTCCGTTCTAAACATGTAAGGGTGAATTATGTAGTATTTCAATAATCGGTTCCAATTCGCTAGGTAGTTTTAAATAGGATTTACCTGTGTCAATAAGGCTTCCTAGGCAAACTTTTCCTGTAATTGGTAAATAGTCACAAGAACTAAACCATAGTGATTATCTAGTTAGGTTGATTTGTCAGATCTAAACCGAATACTAGACGTTATGTGCTAAACATGTAATTAAACACCGTTGTCAATGGTGACCTAACTACTAAATGGTAATTCTATATGGCGGCCGTCCACAAGAACACAAAATATAAATCCAACACATAAACAGAGAATAAAAACTATAATTCAATTAAGTTCCCAAATTAGATAGATGTCAATCAAAACTAGGGTTCATACATGTATGCTAAAAACTCAAGCTAAAGAAATTTAGTTCATGAAAGAAAAGAAAGAAATTCCAAATTTAAAGGTAGAAGAAGACATTGTGATGAATAGCTCCTTCCAGACTTCTCTCTTGTGTTGTAAGCTTCCTCTTGGTTTAAGGTTTCACCAAGGATGATTTAAGAGTGTTAAGAGGCTGTATTTATAGTGTATAGGTTGACCTAATTCGTTTCTTGGAGATGAGGTTAAGTAATGGACTCCAAGCCCAACTCAAATTCATATGGATAATTAATGCTGAACTGTTTTGAGCATATCTTCTTCGTTATTGGTCGGTTTTTGCTCCATAATATACCAAAAGAATCGTCACAGAATTATCTACGTCCCCATGAAAGGAATCTTCCAAAATTGGCTTCATTTAGGATTTATCACCACTTCTTTAGGCGTGTTCTGCAGAATCTCAGATTTAGGCAGCTTTTTCTTTTCCATATTTTTAGCCTTTGTTTCCTTTATCTCCAATTTCCATGTAAATCTCTTTCCATATGTTGTACTCTTTGACTTGGACTCTAATTAATCTCCATAATTATCTTTAAAGTTTCACACTAAATAAACAATTAAACCCAATATGCTCTAAAAATATTATGTTACTAAATTAAGACTCAAAATAGGAAAGTGCACTAAACTAAGCTAAAATCAACCTATAAACTAATAAATAAGCCTAAAATGATGTCTCAGAGATAGATTTTATTATCACAAATGAGGAGACATCTAGACCCCCAACTCAAAGTTGTATCGTCCCGATACAATAAAAGTAAAGAACAGAAGGGTAGTCAAGTAAACAAGAAGAAGAAGAAGTCGGAGGAGAACAAGAAGAGAATATGATGAATGATCCTAGAGCATAAATATCTAAAAAGTCTCATGTAGTACTGCTCAAGAAACAATGCACAAATATGCTTAATATACATGTAATCAACAATCCATAAATTCAAGTTAAGATTAATTTCGCAATGCCAGAAGGAGAGGATGATAACTTAGTTCAGGGTAATGGCTATAGGTTGTTCATAGGTCTTAAATACAGCATCCAATGGTCCACTTACCTATTACCTAATAGCTCAATTGTTCCTCCACCAAGTAGTTAGAAATCCTAAGGTCTTTGGTTATAACTTGGCTTAAGGACGGGTGTGGTATATTTGGATAATGAAAAGTGAGCTTGTGGCTCTCTCCTCACTAGCCATCAACGAATCGCCCTAAAGCTTGAGTTTCACTTGAAGATGTTCTCACTCAACCAAATTTATTGATGCTTTTGATGTGCATCCCCAATAAATCACAATTAAAACCTTTGATGATATCAAATCCACTTTGCCGGTCCGAATATATATTTTCTTTTCAAATCAATTTTCTCTTTTGTATAGCTATGATTCTCTTTTTGATGTTGAGATATCACACTATTTTTCTCATTTATATATTCTTTTTATGCCCTTATTGGCAAAATTAGCTCGTAGCTTCTTTTTCATTCACTATTACCCCGACAAAGGGTTACAATAATAATAATCTCATCATTAATAAAATCACAAATATAATTCCCAAAACCCAATGTTCCCTAATGATGAAGCCCACCACCCCAAACTCAAGCTCTAAAACGAGTTGTCTTAGGTTTTGTGATTCGAGTGCGGGTCATATAGATAAGTCCTACAAACTAAGGGTATGGATTATAATGTGTTTAAATAAAGGCTTTAGAAAGGCTCAGAGGGGCAAAGACGGATAAATAACTACAATCAAACAAAAGGGTGAGAAAGTATAAAGGCTTCAAGTGTTTTAATCATGAAAGAACTGCCTTATTCATTTTTCTAACTACCGGATTTCGTTACGTTTTCATTATTAGTTCATAGACAAGTGGGTTTTCAACTAATTTTAAACCTTACGTTCTACACACCAAATAACTATCCCTAAGTTTCAACGTGATTTCTTAGCATTGCTCATTAACTTTTCTATCGTTTATTTCCTGTTTTCATACATGCATCTAAACAATTTTGTTGCATCTTTCAAAAACATACTACTTACTATCATTGACCTAATAAAATCATGCTCAAATAGGTACATTCAAAATATTCTATGCCTTAATTCAACCTAAATTTTTTAAATTTTATGCAAAAACAAAAAGAAGATGAGGACAACGAATCCCCACCCCCAACTCAAAAGTGAGCCGTGTCCCCACGATTCGAAAAAGACTCAGGAATGGAATAAAATTTAAAATTAAACTAACTAAACTACCTAATGCATACAAGCTATTGAGAAAATTAGAATGACTTACCTGGCTGGCCATAGAGATCCATTATATCCTCATCCTCATCCGAAGCAGAGGGATCAGAATAATCATCAATATGTTTTTCCAAGGTTATGTTCTCCAACTGTGATTGCATCTGTATGACTTCTGTCCAAAGTTCTCTGTTATCTTCTTGTAATCTTTCAATTTCGTGTTGTAACTTGAGAGCCCATGGAGGAAGATCATGATCAATTTCAGAGGAGGAAGTAGAAGAACCTTGGTCATGAATTTTTATCTTCTTCAAAGGCCTTCTTGATGGTATGAATATTCTAGCGGTTAACTTCTTTGGTAGTGGTTGTGCTGGTGCCTTTTCTTTTGATTCTTCAGTAGCCTCATCAAGATTGATGGGTTTTTCAATGGTGGCTCCAGGCAATTTCTTATTCTTCCCAAGTATAGAGCACTTTCTCTTGTATTCCATAGCTTCAAATCTGTTAGTCATGCTTGAATTACCCACAACTCAAGTTATACCAAGGGTGGATTAAAAGTTTAAGGAGAATTTGGTTTAGCCTGAGGTTGTTGCTTGGAATTTATGAAAGAGAAAGGTTTCTTGATGAATCTTGGAAGAAATCTTTAAAGCTTGTTGAATTTAATGGTGTTTAATGGTGTAGTGTAATGAATTTTGATGAAGAGATTGTGTTTATGGAGGATGGAGGAGAGAATTTGTGGAGTTGTTGTGTTAATTGTGAAGGTTTGCACAAGCTTTAAGGTGTATATATAGTGTTTGGGTCTGGAAAATTCGTATGGGAGAGGCTAGGGTTAATCTTGTTAAGGTAAGAAGTTGAATGGGATTCAAATTCTTCACAAACCGCCACTGCGCGGTGCATGGGTGTACCGCATGGGTACACCGCAGCACTGTAACTCCAGAAATTTTAGCCTCGGCAACATACCCGTAGTAGCACCCCGCGGCACGCGTTTTACCTCCAAAAATCAAAATCATCTATCAAATTACACAATCAAATCCAAGTTCCTTAAAACCCTAACACTAACCCCACTTCACGGGATAAATTATGTGGATTAAGGAGCAACAGTCGAATTTCACTCCAATCATCGATTTCTAATGGTAAAAATACTTGTATCGTTTATTTTTCAATTAATTGTGAATTTTTTGTTGTTTAACTTTGAAGTAGTTATTGGGTGTGGAAGATATATTTGGTACTTATGGATTGTTGTGTGTGTATAAATTTGGTGTATTTTTAGGCGAAAAACGAAGTACCGTCAGATTATAGGTGAGGTACTGGTTGCGTTTGGCTAATGTGTTCAAGGTTATCTTCATACATAATTTGTGATGGAAAAACAATCATGTGATAGCCTCAGTCATAAATATTAATGGCGGGGGTGACAATCGACCTTGATTATCGATCTCAAAAGGTGCCAGTAAGGAAACAACGAGGCAAAAGGCATTACAAATTTTGAGATCTTAATCTCGTCCCTTCTTGGTTGTTTCAAGTGTTCCAAAGATCGTGTTTGGTATACCCTAAAGACTCCATCACTTTTAAAAGCCAAGTGCCCCTATAATATTAGGGGAACACCATTTACATTGGGCCCCGAATGCGATATGACTTTTGAAGCCGAGATATTTGAGGCCTCCCATCTACGGTGCAATAATTATACTATTCCATGTGTAAAATGGTTAAACTTCGTAACATAGGAATGAGAGATATATATCTTTCACGAGGGAGGGGAGAAGATATAAGTTTGAGATTTCCAATATTAATAATGATGAAATCATCACTAGAGAGTGGTCATGAAATCAATACTAATTAAGCTATTGGAGTACATTGCTAAGATTTAAATTGGGGACGGGAGTCTTGTTGGACAAGGATTCTACCCAAGTGTTGACCATATTTACGATATTAGTCGATGACTCAATTTAATGAAATGATTCGAATATCAATACGTTTATTCAAGTTGTAAAGATTAACGTAATATATTCACTTGGTTAAAATCATTTAAAATTGAAGAAGAGATTGAGTCATGAAATTTGGAGAGATTAAAATAATAATAAAAAAATAATATATGTCATTTTTATTTCTTTTTGTTATAAAGCAAAGCAAAGAAAAGAAAAAAGGAAACCTGGACCATTAGCTTTGTTGGAATTCTGAGCCTTAAATTCATACCATCTGGACCAATCTAAATTTTTGTCTTTATTAATTAAACGTTATATGTTATATTAATACAACGTATCTCCAAATGAAACATCACAACCTTTGGCAAGCCACCTTTTCATTTTCTATAAATAGTTGGCCAACTCAAACATTTTATTCATTCATTTTCTAAAAAAAGCATCAAACATTAAAATTATAAGAGAGAGAGATAGAAAGAAGCAACTTTATTAAAATTGTTGAAATTCTTAAGAATTCGTGTGTTAGTTTCTTTTGAATTGTTTTGTCGTTGTATCCTGGAGGTTGAAGCCAGCAAACGTAAGACACCTGTACGTGGCCTAAATACCTTAAAGACATCGGATCCAATCCGAACCTCAACATTTATTTACTATTATTATATTTTATTTCTGCATTAGTTATTCTATTGTTTTACTGGTTTATACAAATAAAACACAACAATTTAAGGTATTTATGAATCACGTCGTATAAACCAGAAAACGTGTTCTTTTATGTTCTATAAACTTTACTTTTGCAAAATTTCTGGGCCTGTGTATACGAACCAGGAATATTACATTCTATTTCTGTTCTCTTATTATGATTTCTAGGATTGTGTATACATACTAGAAATTACTCTCTTACTAACATCATATTTCTGCCTCATACCCGACATGGGAAAAAATACTGAATAAAGTGAAAACATTTAATTTTATGTTGTAATATTAGTGTGTTTTTAACGCATAATATTATTTTGCTAATATCTGCATACTTGTCAAACCTTGTGGTTTGAAAATTTTCCGCTTAAAGAATTATTAATTGATTGAGATTCTTTTTTACATGAATCGATTATCTCTTTAATTTCTCGATCCTCTACAACAAGAATATAAAAACTTGGGGGACTAACAAGAATATAAAAACTTGAAAAATTAAAGTTAATTTAATCATTTTGTCGTAAGAAAAAATTAATTTTTTGTGTTTCTATTAGTGAGAAAGGTTGAATAATTCATTTGTTTGAATTATTTATAATATTGTGTAATCCTTGGTGATTGAAATGATGTTTACCAAGATAAACAATATATCCAGAAACAATGAAATCGGTAACAACATACCATCGACAGTTTCACTTATAAAAATGCATTTGTGGGACATGATCCCGACTTCTTTAGACCCGTTGAGGAGTCTAAGAGGTTAAATGGAGATGACTGCCAAAATCATAGTGCGGTAAAGGCAATTCCATGAAAGGAAAACAAGGCCGAGCAACCATGACTAAGATCAAATAAGATTGATTTTTACTACAGTAGTTTCTAAAGTAAATTTGGTTGGCAATACCAAACACTGGTGGGTGGATACTGGGGCCACCTAATATGTATGTTCAAGACATACAAAGTTGCAACTACTGAAAAGACTTTATGTATGGGAAATTTCTCTACATCAAAAGTAGTTGGATCTGGAATCGTTATTCTAATAATGACTTCTATAAAAGATTTGAGTCTCAATAACGTTCTCCATGTGCCTAACATTAGAAGGAATCTAGTTTCAGGTTCGCTATTGAGTAAGAATGGCTTCAAACTAGTATTTGAGTCTGATAAATTTATTCTCACTAAAGATGGGATATTTGAGGGCAAAGGGTACCTATGTGACAGTTTATTTAAGATGAATGTAATAACCGTAGTACCTACAAATAATGTAACCGAGAAAGTAATATATCCTTGACTCACCTAATTTATGGCACGATATATTAGGAGATGTTAATTTTGGTTCATTAAATAAGTTAGTAAACGTCGGGTTATTATCTAATGCGAACTTCAATTCTCAAAAGGTATGTGCTGAGTCAAAATTAACTAAAACCTCTTTTTAATATATAGAAAGGACTTCGGTACCTCTAGAGTTAATTCACAGTGACATTTATTTGGGAAAAAGTAACTTTCATTGACGATTTCACAAGGTATTGTCAAATATACTTTCTTCGAAGTAAGGATGAGGCTTTATAAGCATTTATACAATACAAAACTGAAGTTGAGAATCAACTAAATAAAAATATTAAGAATCTTAGAACATATAGGGGAGGAGAATATGTGTCTCCTTTTGAGGAGTTTTCTGTTGAACTGGAATCATCCATCAAACCACGACCCCCTACTCGCCTCAGCAAAACGGTATTGCTGAACGCAAGAACCGCACGTTGAAGGAAATGATGAATGCCTTGCTGATTAATTCAGGGTTACCACAGAACTTGTGGGGAGAGGTTTTGCTCACTATAAACCACATCATCAACAAGGTACCATACAATAAGGTAGATAAAACTCCTTATGAATTATGAAAAGGAAAACCACCTTCCTTCAAATACTTAAAAGCGTGGGGATGTTTGGGAAAGGTAGCAATTCCTACTCCTAAAATGGTCAAAATAGGACCAAAGACCATCTCTTGCATCTTTATTGGATATGCTCACAACAGTGCTGCATATAGATTCCTGGTGCGCAAATCTTGCCATGTTGACATTCACGTCAATACGGTGATTGAATAAAGAAATGCACATTTCTTTGAAACAACCTTTCCGTACAAGACAACACCAGAATCTGGTTCCTTAAAAAGAATACATGATGCGATTCAAGAAGAGCAAGATCAAGAATCATTGCCAACCGAAAAGCAAGATCCAGAATCATTGACAAATGAAAGAGAACCAAGAAGAAGTAAGCGTATGAGAACCTCTACGTATTTTGGTCCTAACTTTCTATCTTACATGCTAGATAACAAACCGCAAACATTCAAGGAGGCCATGTCAAACCCTGACGCCCCATACTAGAAAGAAGCGGTAAATAGCAAGATAAATTCCATTATGCAAAACCATACATGAGAACTAGTGGATCTCCCTCCTGGGAATAAACCACTTGGATGCAAATGGATATTCAAGAAGAAACTAAAGACCGATGGGTCTATTGAAATATACAAGGCTCGCCTTGTTGTAAAAGATTATAGTAAAAAAGAAGGACTTGACTATTTTGATACTTATTCTCCCGTCATGAGAATATCATCCATTAGTATGTTAACCGCTATAGCTTCAATATACAAGTTCAAAATACATCAAATGGATGTAAAAATAGTCTTCCTAATTGGAGAACTAAATAAAGAAATATATATGGAACAACCTGAGGGTTACGTAGGTCCAGGTAAGGAGAAGAAAGTATGTAAGCTTGTTAAATCTTTATATGGTTTAAAACAGGCACTGAAGCAATGGCATGACAAATTTGATAGATTCATGATCTCGAATAATTTCAAGATCAATGAATGTGACAATTGCGTTTATGTAAAACAAAATGAGATAGGATATGTCATTGTTTGTTTATATGTGGATGATATGTTAATCATTGGAAGTAAACTCACCATTTCCGTGAGAGATCCGATCTCAATTATATTCTCTAAAAGGATGCTTTCAAGTAAGTTTGACATGCAAGATCTAGGTCTTGCAGATGTTATTTTGGGTATCAAGATTCTCCAAACATCTGAAGGTATTATACGATCCCAGTCACACTATATTGAGAAAGTATTAAACAAATTTAGTAATGGCGACACAAATCTTTATTGGATATGCTCACAACAGTGCTGCATATAGATTCCTGGTGCGCAAATCTTGCCATGTTGACATTCACGTCAATTTGGTGATTGAATAAAGAAATGCATATTTCTTTGAAACAACCTTTCCGTACAAGACAACACCAGAATCTGGTTCCTTAAAAAGAATACATGATGCGATTCAAGAAGAGCAAGATCAAGAATCATTGCCAACCGAAAAGCAAGATCCATAATCATTGACAAATGAAAGAGAACCAAGAAAAGTAAGCGTATGAGAACCTCTACGTATTTTGGTCCTAACTTTCTATCTTACATGCTAGATAACAAACCGCAAACATTCAAGGAGGCCATGTCAAACCCTGACGCCCCATACTAGAAAGAAGCGGTAAATAGCAAGATAAATTCCATTATGCAAAACCATACATGAGAACTAGTGGATCTCCCTCCTGGGAATAAACCACTTGGATGCAAATGGATATTCAAGAAGAAACTAAAGACCGATGGGTTTATTGAAAAATACAAGGCTCGCCTTGTTGTAAAAGATTATAGTAAAAAAGAAGGACTTGACTATTTTGATACTTATTCTCCCGTCATGAGAATATCATCCATTAGAATGTTAACCGCTATAGCTTCAATATACAAGTTCGAAATACATCAAATGGATGTAAAAATAGTCTTCCTAATTGGAGAACTAAATGAAGAAATATATATATGGAACAACCTGAGGGTTACGTAGGTCCAGGTAAGGAGAAGAAAGTATGTAAGCTTGTTAAATCTTTATATGGTTTAAAACAGGCACTGAAGCAATGGCATGACAAATTTGATAGATTCATGATCTTGACTGATTTCAAGATCAATGAATGTGACAATTGCGTTTATGTAAAACAAAATGAGACAGGATATGTCATTGTCTGTTTATATGTGGATGATATGTTAATCATTGGAAGTAACAATAATGTGATTACATTCTCTAAAAGGATGCTTTCAAGTAAGTTTGACATGCAAGATCTAGGCCTTGCGGATGTTATTTTGGGTATCAAGATTCTCCAAACATCTGAAGGTATTATACGATCCCAGTCACACTATATTGAGAAAGTATTAGACAAATTTAGTAATGGTGACACAAATATTGCTAAGACACCTGTTGATGTAAATTTACATCTTGAAAAGAACACTGGTGATACGATCAACCATTTTGAGTACTCTCAGATTATTGGGAGTTTCATGTACCTAACAAACTGCACTAGGCCAGATATAGCACATGCAGTAAGCAATCTAAGTAGGTTTAGAAATAATCCTGGGAAGAACCACTAGATTGCTATTGTAAGAGTTCTAAGGTATCTTAGATACACTATGAACGAAGGGTTGTTGTACATGGGATATCCAACCGTACTAGAAGGATACAATGATGCAAACTAGATATCAGACTCCACCAACTCAAAATCCACTAGTGGTTTTGTCTACATGTTAGGAGGAGCAACTATGTCTTTGAAATCCACTAAGCAAACGTGCATATCCAGATCCACTATGGAATCTGAGATTATAGCTTTAGTGAAAGCTGCCGAGTGGCTTTGAAATTTCTTAGAGAATATTCCTAATTGGCCAAATCCTGTGTCAGCTATCTCCATACATTGTGATAGTAAAAGTGCCATTGGTAGGGCATTAAACGAAATGTATAACGGTAAGTCTAGACACATACGTCATAGACACAATACCGTTAGACAACTGCTCTCAAACGGAGTTATCACAATTGATTACGTTCTATCAAAAAATAACATATCAGATCCACTGAACAAAGGTCTACAAAGAGAGCAAGTGCGAGTATTGTCAAGGGGAATGGGTCTTAAGACTACGAAAGCTAAGTTTCCATGATGGGAACCCTACCTAGCAGAGTGGTGATCCCATAATCTAGGTTTAAAGGGAAAACTGAATCATGAAACTGCAACTTGGTGTGATGCACTGTGGGGAGACCTCCCCAAACCATTCCTAGGACAAAGTTAAACAGTGCTAGTTGTAAAGTGAAGGATAAGTTAAACTTTTGATGGTTCTTGTATCTTCGATAACATAAGATAGAGTAATGCAGAATACTCTCGACAAGAGACCACCTATATGAATTACATGGGTAGGGCCGCCCTACGAGAATTTTTTAAAGGCGAAATTCTCTTACGGTTATTCATGAAATACCACGAGTTGTCCAGGGCCGTAAATGGACACAACCGTGAGAACTAAATAATGTTTGGAAGTATATTATGTAATTTGTATTGTCTTGGTTTACACAAAAGCTGAATAGTTCAAGACACCACGTTCACTAGTTAGCAAGTAAATCCGATAGCTCTTACTACAGAAGGTTCAAGGCCAAAAGCTATCTTTCTCGATGTAGTATTCTTCTACGCTTCTCTCTAGTTCTCCCTCAAGTGTTTAGCATTATTTTGCATAATTTTTAAGGTGGTTAGTCAATTTCTGTTCATGTGGGGATTGTTGGACAAATGAGATTCTATCCAAGTGCTGACCATAATTACGATGTTAGTCGGTGACTCAATTTAATGAAACGATTCAGATATTAATACGTTGATTCAAGTTGTAAAGATTAACGTAATATATTCACTTGGTTAAAATCATTTGAAATTGAATGAGAAATTGAGCCATGTAATTTGGAGAAATTAAAAGAAAAAAATAACAACAATATATGTTATTTTTATTTCTTTTAGTGATAAAGCAAAGAAAAGAAAGAAAGAAAAAGGTCTGGTGGGTATTGAACCTTGACCATTAGTTTTGTTGGGGTTTTGGGCCTTAGGTTCGTACCATCTGGACCAGCCCAAACTTTTGTATTTATTAATTAAACGTTATATTAATTCAACGTTATATGTTATATTAATACAATGTATATCCAAATGAAATATCACAACCTTTGGCAAGCCACCCTTTTCATTTTCTATAAATAGTTGGCCAACTCAAATATTTTATTTATTCATTTTATAAAGAATCAAGCATTAAAATTATAAGAGAGAGAGAGATAGAAAGAAGAAACTTTATTAAGTTCGTTGAAATTCTTAAGAGTTCGTGTGTCAGTTTCTTTTGAATAGTCTTGTCGTTGTATCCTGGAGGTTGAAGCCAGCAAACGTAAGACACCTGACGTGGCCTAAATACCTTAAAGACATCAGATCCAATCCGAGTCTCGAAAAGTAAAGTTATTTATTTATTTAATTTCATTTTATTTTATTTATGCACTAGTTTTTCTACTGTTTTACTGGTTTATACAAATAAAACACAACAGGTCTCTCATCGTCAACTTCTCCCATAATGTGCGTGTGCATTCATTTTGTGGAGTTCACACTGTGGAGTAATTTCCACACCCCTGACTTCTTTTGTAAAATGGGTTGCATGATGGCATGCATTGATATGGTTAAGTTTATGGATATGAATTTTATATTCTTATTTAAGAGAAAATTTCATAAGGCATGGTTAAGATTTATGATGCAAAAGAGCCTCCCCTATCCTAAAATGATAATATCTGGTATGCCCAAATTTGGTGAGCAGATGTTTTGTTTAGTGGTGAATAGGATCGTAACCAATGGTTTAAATAAATTAATGAAAATATATCACAAAAACCATTGATCGCATTGATGATTGAGCTAAAAAAGGATGAACAATATCGAGTTGGGGCAAGCCGGAATAGAAGCTTCTCTTATGGAGATTTGAGAGGACCATGAGTCTTTCATGGGCCATACATATTTAATGTTCGAGTTCATTATTTTGGAGCTCAACTAACCCATCACAACCCGCCCACCAATACAAGAATTAAGGAGCCGACACCTTTCTATGATCCAAAAGGGTCATAGAACGAGGGGTATTTTATTATCCTTTTCTCCCGTGTATGTGTTGTGTGTGTATATATACGTGTGTGTCCCAGAAAGACATGTCTCATTTAAATTGGGGTGGGGGTATTCGTTGTCCTTATTCCCGTTTGCATGCCTTAATCGCTTTAATATATGAATAGCAAAAGAATTGATTTAAAAATTTATATGTTTCGAAACTATAATTGGGACGACTCGTGCTTACTTATTAAATGCATGAGTTGAGTCTATTTGTATAGTATCAAGTATTCTAATACATACAACTGTTATTAGGCATTAGTTCACAATATGTATGGCTTGAGTTGGTGGTCATAGTGATAAAAATGTGAGAGTGTAGGAGATGAGACATGTAGTTCCGAAACTATCAGATTGACTCCCTTGAAGCAAAATCAGGCCTGGATTGCATCTCTTCGGAGATGGAGGTTCTTTGTTAGCCATTTGAAAACCCCAATATGTGTATTAGATGGGGGGGGGGGGGAGGGGGTGTATAGGACAATTCAAGATTAAATTAAACTCAAAATCGGATCACTTGATGCTACTTAAATATCCAACCTTCATAGAAATTAGATAGAGTAACTAGAAAAACACTAAAAAATATGATACAAGAGTATGTATATACTCAATCAAACTCTATGTGTATTTAGTCTATGATGAATACTAGTCAAGAATCAAGTGATAAAATTTAACAAGCACTAAGAATGCAATGTAATAAGCCTAACGCTGTATTCAATATGTATAACAAAATAAGACTACATGCATGCGCAAAAATGATAAATTTAAGAGAGAGAAGAAGATGTCTCCCTATTTGTGATGAATTAGTTTAGGCTGGAAACATCATTTTAGGTGTATTAGGACAATTAATAATCTATTTTTATTCATATTTTAATACTCTCCTATTTCTTGTCTTGTCTTGATTTGATGAATTATTATTTTTATATCATTTTTGGTTTACTTTGTTTGTTAATGTGAGGCTTTAAAGATATATGGTAATTAATTAGATGCCAAATAAATTCTAAAGAGATAAGGAAAGAAGATATGGATGTAAATTGGAGATAAAAGGAAGTAGAGATTAAATAGGAATGGAAAAGTTGCCAAGTAAATGAAATTCAGAAACCACGTCCAATAACTCAAAATCGACTGGGAATTTGACGGAACGTTCTGAAGGAGAAGTGTTTATCGACGTGGTCATTTTGATCTAAAGTAGGCGAAAATCGGAGCAATAACGAAGAAGTTACGGCCAAAACAAGACAACAACATTTTTTCCCTTCTCCTATATTTTAGGATCAAATTTGATTTGGAAAAGAAGTCTAATCACTTGCCTTCTACTCCAAGAAATCCGAACTAGGGCTTCCTAAACACCTGTAAATACACCCTTTAACTATTGTAAACATGACCTTACTCCGTTCTAAACCTTATATCAATTCTTAGTCATTCAAGAGAAGCAACAAGACCTGTAGAGAGGAAGACAAGAAGCCGTGGAAAGTAGCAAACTCCTCTTCTCCATCATCTCCCTCTATCATTAGGGTAGTTGATGTCTCCCTATTTGTTCTAATTATTATCCCTTTGGATACATCCTTTTAGGTGAATAAATGACTTATTTTATAGACTTTTATGCTTATTTGATCATATTGCACTTTCTCTCTTTGGAAATTGACTATTAGCGTTTTATGAGCTTTTGTGCGTAAATTTGATTGTTTTTAATGCAAAGTTAGTAGGTTCTTAAATTTCATGAAAGACCAATCCAAGGAGGAGAAGTGAGAATTAAAGTCTTAGGGTATTTTAGTGTGTTGGGAAATACTTTTACTCGAGTTTCTATTTTTAGAGTGCACTTTCCTAAATCTGTTTCTTGAATTATTGATTTATTCTTTTTAAAGCATATGCGGTTTAATTATTTATTTATTGTGAAGCTTTAAAAGATATATGGTAATTACTTAGAGACCAATTCGAGTTAAAGAAGTAAAGGAAAGAAGATTTACATGGAAATAAGAAGATTAAGGAAAGATATATGCAAAGAAGAAAAAGATAAAGCTGCCTTATGAATCTGAAATTCCAGCCACGTTTCAAAGACGAGTCCATAACTTAAGATTGGCTAGGAATTTGGGCGAGTGGTCTGCACCAATCGAAAGAGATTTCCGAGACAAGCGGTTTCATATATTGAAACGCCTCAAACGGATAATTATTGAATGAGATATGACCAAAACAAATCAGCAGCATAATCTTACCTTTCCTAGATTCTCGGGCTACGAATTTAAGAGATCTTAACTTGTCTTCCACTCCAAGTAAATTCGACCTAGGGCTTGCTAACACCTATAAATACACCCCTTAGCCTCCTCTTTTCACACACTTCAGAGAATTACACAAGAGGCTTAAGGTTTTCAAGTCAGAGCAAGAAGGCAAGGAGAAGCTAGTGCTGGAGGAATCCTGTTCTTCCATCATCAGTCATCTTACCCTTTAGGTTATTAATTTATCTTTTGTATTTGAACATGAACTCCTTTTATTTAATGTTAGTCTTTAATTTTATTATGAGCTAAATTTCTTTATACTTGAGAATCGCATAAAAGGGATGAACCTTAATTAATGAATCTATGTTTCAAATTTGGGATTGTTTTGATTTAAATTGAATTGAGTTTTATATTGGATATTACTTTGTTTTCATTACTATTTCTTTTAGGAACAACTAGAAATAGCTTTTAGTATTTGGGCTATTCACTTTAGTGGCGAAGTGATCATCCGACAGGGGGGTTTGAATATATATCTAGGTAATACCCGTGTAATGTCCGTTATTGACCGACAAGCTTAACTAGTTACATAGCCAAAGAGGTAAAATCATATCATCCGAAGAGGCATATTCGACCATATAGGTGTTTATAGTACTTTAGGATAGCTCCTAGGTCCACCCGACAGGGGGCTATGAGATATTAGAGCCCCGGCCATTATTATAATTCCAATTCTACCCTTAAACATAGCATATATTATATTGATTAAGTGAATTCCTTGCGAGACTCAAGTATCTCTCTTATCTGAAGTTAGTCATTTATTTGCTTGATTTCCTTTCTGTTTATTTAATTTTAGTCTTTACTTTATTTGCATCTTTAATTTACAAAAACCAAACAAAAATTCTTATCTTTTATTTTCTGTTTAGCAATTATTCTTACTACTTGATTAGTATTTGGGTTGAACCTAATCCATCCCTGAGAACGAACTTGATTATCATATATTACTTGAGACAACTGTACACTTGCAGTTTGTGGTTCCTCTTTATTTATCGCTTTATTTTCTAACACCCTAGGACCCGCCATGTTTTTGGCGCCGCTGCCGGGGACGGTAGAGTGTGACCCTGGTGTTAATCTTTAGTAGTTTAATTGTTTTAGTTTTATTTTTCAGTTTTACGCTTTGGGTTGTCTTTCTTTCTCAGGTTTACAGGTTTTGTGTTATGCGTGAAGATATCGTGATTCTTGCAAATCCCGAAAATCTAGTTTGAGACGCAAACAAAAGATAGAGAGAAGCTAAAGCAAAAGAGTTAGAGGAGCAATTAGCAAGAGAAGCAATGGCTGAACTCGACCCTCCTCTCGTTCCTGTGGTTCCTATTGTTTCACAAGTTCAACCTCCTCAGAACAATGACCTGTGGTTCATCAATGGCCCTGAAGAAGCTCCATTTAGAGCTCATGTCCTCGTAATTGGCCCAGCGAATATTAATGTCGAGAGGTTCAGACCCGATCCTGGTATGTTATCTCAATTTCAGAGTTATGGCAATTTTCGAGGAGCACCTGGCGAAGATCCAATCCGTGCTGAAGTTCATGGAAATCTGTGACTCCTATATTACGCAAGGAGTAACAAGAGATCAGATGTATTTTGCTAATTTTAGGTATTTCGTTATTGATGGAGCAAGTGAATGGTATGATTCTCAAGAACCGGAACAATTACAACATGGGACGCATTACAAACCGCGTTCTTCAATAGATACTACCCAACGAATATGAGATTAGATGCGCAAGTTTAATTGACTTCATTCAAACAAGATCAAGCCGAGACTTTGGGTAGAAGTTGGAAGAGATTTCAGATTTGTTTAAGAAGAGTCCCTGATCATGGCCTCACAGAGATTCAACAGATGAAGATATTTTACCGAGGACTTGATGGCTCTTCAAGAAAGGATCTAGACTTGCTTTGTGGTGGTGGATTTTTACAGGTACAACCAGTCCATGCTAAGATTATTTTGAATAGAACTGTAACGAATGAACTGGGTTGGAATACTGTGAGAACACCTGTCCGAGGTGGAAATAGTGCATTCATTGAAGAAAATTTCCCCGCCATGGAAAATAAACTTGATCAACAATTAAAACAGCTTACTCTAGCTGTTACAAAAAGTGTTGCAGGTAGAAGAGCAGATGTTAATGTTACACAAGAAGTTTATGGATGTTCTAACTGCGCTACGCAAGATCATGAATGGGAGCAGTGTCAAACCAATCCAGAATCCGTAATGTTTGTTTCCAACCGAGGAAACTATAATTCAAGTGGTAAAGGTTATCAACCGAATAGAAACCATCTGGGTTTCCAATATTCGAATCCACATGGGGCTGCTAATCCAACTTATGCATATCAACCACGCCCACAAGGCAATAACTTTCAACCAAGACAACAGAACAACTACCAAGGTGGACAAGCTTACGGAAATCAAGCTCAGGGACAACCTCCTCAAGATGCTTATACCGACACCATGAACCAGAAAGCTCTACCTGCTCGACCTCAAGAAGGTGCGTTAGATGTTCAGCAAACCTTAAGGACATTAATCAACATTCAACAAACTACGGCCACAACACTTAAATTGATGGAAACTCAGATGGCTCAGATGGCAAAGCAATTAAATCAGCGTCCACATGGACAATTACCTAGTGACACTAAAGAACCTAAGAAAATAGAAGATTGTAATGCAGTGACACTTCGAAGTGGTAAGAAGCTCCCACCACATCCCCTTCCTGTGATGAAAGAAAATGAAACAACTGTGAAAGAAAAACCGGCAAAAGATGTGGTGGGGAAAGAAGATGAACCGGAAGTAGTGGAAGTGGAGAAGATTCCGGAAAAGCCAAAGTCCAAAGAGATCACAGAAACCCGTCCTCCTCCACCTTTTCCCTCAAGAGTTCAGAAGAAAGGAGACATGGCTGACTATCAGAAGTTCTTCAATATGGTACGTGGTCTCAATATTAACGTTCCGTTCATAGATGCTATCAGAGATGTGCTGAAGTACGTTAAATTCTTGAAAAGAGCCATTACCAACAAGAGACCATACCGTGAAAATGAGATGATAGGATTGCCAGAAGAATGTAGCGCTATATGCCTAAGTAAGTTGCCACCTAAACTACTTGATCCTGGGAGTTTTACGATTCCTATTTCTATTGGTAATGAGTGGCAAAGAAAAGCTTTGTCTGACTTGGGTGCGAGTATCAATTTGATGCCCAAGTCAATTTTTGAAAAACTGAAGATAGGAAACGCAAGACCTACTTCCATGATCCTGCAAATGGTTGATAGATCCCTCGCACATCCAGAGGGACGAATAGAAGATGTCCTCGTCAAGGCAGGTACTTTAATTTTCCCGTTGATTTTGTTATACTTGAATACGACGCGGATAGGAATGTCCCCATCATCTTGGGTCGACCATTCCTAGCCACGGGGCGTATTGTTATTGATGTAGAAAACGAAGAATTAACCATGCGAATCCAAGACGAGAAGGTAAACTTCTACGTGTTTAGGGCCATGAAGTTTCCGGATCCTCCAGAGGAGTGTTTTGATGTATCCCTAAATGTTCTAATTTTATGCCCTTGGGAGACATCGTTTTTGGTGTTTATTTGACTATTTAGATAGACTTTTGGTGCTAAAATGCAATAAATCGATTTTCCTCTTTTAATTCTAGTATTTTTCATTTATTAAATTTTTGCGCGTAATATGGTTTGTTTTGAGTGGAAAGTTGTAAGTTTTGAATACTAGCTATGAGAGAAACTAAAGAATAAAGTCAAAGATCGTGTAATGAAGTCAAAGCAAGAAGAAATATCCCGAAAGAATTGAGAATTTCAAGCTACAAATCTGGAAAGTTGTCAAAGATTGCTGTCTTCGAGCCATCTAAGAGTGGATTTAGCCTCTGACTTGTGAAGATAAATTGTTGCCCATTGAGTTACGGAACTTTAGCAACTGGAATGAGGTCAATCAGAGTTGAAACGAGCCGGTTAGAGCTGTTTTAGTGGAGGTGGTGCAGCAGTTACGGGATTTGGGCTTAATTAGTTGACTTGGGCTTTTCTAATATTCACTTAATCCTTATGAAAAGCCCTAATCCGAATTTCAGCTTATAAAAGGGCTTTGGACTTCTATTTTCACACACTTTTTTCATAATTATTCATACGCTTAAGAGTCAGACACCATAAAAGAAGTTAGAGCAAGGAAGAGAAGAAGCAAGAGCCGGTATCCGTCTATATCTCCAACTCTCAGCCAATTCAACTCCGTCATTAGGTTCTTTTATTTTATTCTGTAAAACATTATGAACTCAATTATGTCTTTAGTTTTTGTCTTTTCAATAATTATGAGCTAAACTTAATTAGTGCTTGAGAACGCGTAATGGGTTAATCTAAATTTGATTTTATTTCAGGTGTTTGGATTTGGGATTATACTAATTGAAATCAAATTGTGTAAACTGGATTTTTCATTAATTTGCTTTTATTTACTATAATTGAAGTCATGAACCAATCATAGGACTTAGTATCTAGGCTATTCCAATTAGTGGCGATTGGATCACCTTGACGGGGGGGGGGGGGGGGGGGGGGGTTTAGATACAGACCTAGTTAATGAATGTAGGTTAGAAATTAGAGACTCTGACGAGCTTAATTAAACCTATGGCCTATTGGGTAATTTAGACTTTATCACTTGAGAGTGGACTATAATCACCCTGACGGGGTTTGTAGCACTTGACAGTAGCTCCTTAGTCCACCCTGACGGGGGTAAGGAGAATTCTGAATCCCGACCAATACAAGTTTACCAATTTGTCCCTTAAACATGACATGAAATGAATAATAATTAGGTGAAACCCTTGCGTCTCTCAAGTACTGCCTTTCCCATCTTGCGTAAACACTTTAGTTTCTTGCGTCTAGTTAATTACTTGCATTAATTTAGTATTTTACTTTATTGTATTAGCATTAGAAAACCAAACAAACAATCAATCTTAAAATCATTTACTTGTTTTCACGTGCAATTAAATACTATCTGATAAGCATTAGAGTCAACCATTCCGTCCCTGAGAACGAATCTGTATTATCACTTATATTACTTGGGACAACCGTACATTTGTGGTTATGGTTCTCTTATCCTTATTTACATTTTTCTAGAACACACAAAGGACCACCAAGTTTTTGGCGCCGCTGCCGGGGACGGTAGCGTGTGACCCCGGCGTTTATCCTTTAGTGTTAGTTGCATTTTTATTTTTCAGTTTTACGCTTTGTTTGTTCATCTTTTTCAGGTTTTTAGGTTTGGTGTATGCAAAGGAGACTTTTCAAGGATCTTGAGACATTCCCTCCGATCCTTGATAATCCTGAATCACTAGTCAGACTTCTAACAAGAGAAGGAAAGAACAAGAAGCACAAGAATTAGAAAGACTAGCTAACAAAATGGAAAATCTTAATCTCCACAACAATCATGAACCAGGAGTTCAACTAGACGCGAATGGTCAGCCAATAGTGCCACCAATTATTCCTAATCCTCCAGTTCAAATCCAAGTAGCTAATCCATGGTTTTTTACCGGTCCAGCACAAGAACCATTCCTTGCTCCTCCTCTTGGGATTGGCCCAGCTAATATCGATGTTCCGAGATTCCGTCCAGATTCGGGTATGTTAGCTCAATTTCAAAATTTTGGGAATTTTCGTGGCAAGCACGGAGAAGATCCTATTCGCGCAGTACAAAAATTTATGCAAATCTGCGATTCGTACATCACTCAAGGAGTTACAAAAGAGCAAATGTATTTTGCTACATTAAGATCTTTCATGATAGATGGAGCGAGTGATTGGCATGATTCACAAGAGCCGGGAAAGATTACAAATTGGGAACAATTACAAGCTGCATTTTCCGACAGATATTATCCGTCCAACATGAGATTAGATGCTCAACTCGAGTTAACACACTTTTGGTGTCGCCTAGGGTGTGATAAAATAAGATAAATAATAAGTCAGAAAACAACGCACTCTCACCCTAGACAGGCACAGTACTACAAGTATTACAGGACGAATGCAAGTTTTAATGATAAGTTCAGTTCGTTCTCAGGGACTTAGTGTGTTAACCGCATGGGTAGCAATAACGAGTAAGAAGTAATTAATTAAAAGACAAGAAAATAAATAGAGAATAATTCGAGATAATTAAATTAAACTAAGGAATATAAAGACAGTAAATTAAATACTAATAAATATGAGATGAGAAGTATAGCTTAGGTTTTGCTAGTATGCGCTAATCCTTCTAATTATTTCTATCAAATCTAGTTTAGCTCTTAGATACTTAGTCAGGATTCTAAATTCCCATACCTTAGACCTTGAGAGCGACTAAGGGGGCTATGGACACACCACGAGGCTGGTTCAAATAAGGTTTACAAGCGCAACCAAGGCCCTAAGCAATCAATTTCCATACATGGTGATAGTGATAAAATCATACCCTAATGATTATCTAGTTAAAATTAGTGTTGTTAGGACCAATATCGACACTAGACATTATGTGGTGTTTCAATAATTAGACACCCAGCTAAGGTGATCATCTAACTACTATTTAGCTAATCCTATACTCGTGCACTAGCAAGGAAAACAGACATTAAATCAAAAACATAAACAAATATATAGGTAAGAAGTTAATATTAGATTAAAACATATAATTCCAAAAGAAACTTAGATAAAAAGAAATTAGAAGTCATAGTTTATACATGATGCAAAACCCAAGCTATGGGAAGGTTAGTTCATACCTGAAGGAAATAAACTAAAAGAAATAATAAAAGACACCATCTTGCTCTCTACAATAATTCTGATGAATAAAACCCTAAGGACTAATTACTATGAGGCAAGGATAATTTACAAGTGATATAAGGGTGTATTTATAGGTGTTTAGAAGACCTAATTTGTTTTCTTGAAGGAGAAGGTAAGTAGTGGACTCCAATCCCAACTCAAATTCGTAACCCTAAATCAGGCCCGTTTTTGTTTTGGTTCTAGAAGCTTCAATACTCATCCGTTTGACGCGTATGAGTAGTCAAAATTTATCGTCTCAGAAAGATCTCCAACTTTGATCTTGACCGTTTCTCAAAATTCCATACCGTTTTTTAGATATAAGCTGATTTGTGGTCGTAGGTGGTGAAATTCAGGATTATGGCAGCTTTTCTTTTTCAATGTTTTTAGCTTTTCTTTCCTTATCTCCAATTACCATTCTTATCTCTTTCCATATCTCTTAGTTTTTAACTTGGAAATTTATCTCCATAATTATCTTTAAAGCTTCACACTAAATAAATAATTAAACCCAATATGTTATAAAAATATTAATTTACTACTCCCTCCGTTCCACTTAATTTGTCCACTTAGCTTTTCACATATATTAGGAAATATAATAAATGCATTCACTATTACAAAAATACCCCTAATAAAGTATCTTGATATAAATTTCACATATCTTAAATGTGTATTGGAAATATAAATTTCAATATTTAATAAGGGTAATAGTGGAAATAGTAGAAAAAAAAGTGTCTTGAACTTCTAAGTGGACAATATATTTGGAACATTATTTTTAGTAAGTGGACAATTTCAGTGGAACAGAGGGAGTAAATCAAGGCTCAAAATAGGAAAGTGTAACATTTCTCAAGAAAATCGATTAGAAAGACTTCTAAATCACTAAAAATGATGTCTCATCTTAACATAAATCTATCACAAATGAGGAGACATCAAGACCCCGACTCAAAGTTGTATCGTCCCGATACAATAAAGATAAAAATAAAGGGAAGTCTATAAATACACACCTATGTAATTTTCAACACAATGGGAAGAACATAACATAATATATAGAATAGACATAAAGCAACAACTCAGAAAATTTCATACAGTACTATTCATAAACTACATACCTGTATACTTCTCATATCCATAGTCAACATGGTTTGAATTCAAGATCAGATTAGTTTCACAATATAAGAAGCATTGGGACTTTACTCAGTTTACCAAGGAAGCTATAGATTGTTCATCGAACTTCACTAGTATTCAAAGATCCACTTAACTACTCTCTGTTGGCTCAATCACTTCTCAATTACATTGGAAAAGAATCAAAAGGTCTTTAAGGTTGTACTTTAGGCTAAGGGACGGTATGGTAGTATATTTGGATAATTTAGAGTGAGCTTTTGGCTCTCTCCTCACTAGCCATCAACGAATCGCCCTAGAGCTTGAGTTACTCTCATAAAACAGTTCTCACTCCACCCAATGAATTCTTTGATGCACAATTTAGCACCCCAATAACCCAATTAAAGCATAAGATGTTCACATAAAAATTCCACTTTTCTGGTCCGAATATATATTCTTTTCAAATCATTTTTTTCTTTTGTATAGCTATGACTCTCTTTTTAATGTTGAGATGTCACACTATTTTTCTCATATATATATTTTTCTTTTCTTTTTATGCCCTTGTTGGCAATTTTAGCTCGTAGCTTCTTTTTCATTCACTATTACCCCGGCAAAGGGTTATAATATAAATCTGTGAATCATCATCAATATAATAACAGAGCACAATTAATAAGCTCAAAATCCCAACCCAATAACAATTCCCATAATGGTGGACCCACCACCCCAAACTCAAGCTCTAATACAACTGTCTATGCATCGCGATTCGAGTGCGGGTCATACGGAAAAGTCCTATAATCTAAAGGGATATGGCTTATAATGTGGCTAAATAAAAAGATTTTAGAAAGGCTAGAAGGGGCTGAGAAGGATATAGCATATAAAATCAAATAACGAGGTGAGAAGGTATAAAAAGGCTTCAAGTGGCTTTAACATGAAAGAACTGACTTAATCACTTTCTACACTATGTAATTTCTTTATTTTCTTACATTTAGCACTTTCTTCAAATGGGTTTGTCAACTAGCTTGGATCTCACGGCCTACACACTCCTCAAGGCTCCCTGAGATCGAACATACTTTCTATCGCATTGCTCACTCATCTTTTCTTTACTATCAAGGTGTGTTTTCCTGCAAATACTCAAAGCATACAAAATACAATAGCTCATAAACATACTACTTACTATCATCAATTCACTGAGCTTATGTTTTCAAGCTATTAAACACACTCTACATCTAATTCCCATGTATAAATTTTTTTTATTTCTACCTAAAAACAAAAAAAATGGAGATGAGAGACAACGAATCCCTACACCCAAATAAAAAATGAGTCGTGTCCCCACGACTCGAAAAAGACTCGAATCAGAAATTAAAATTAGCAGATAAAAGCATTTACATAAATGGTAAGGAAGAAAGAGATCATACTCTCGAGGCTATTGCCTTGCATTATCGACATCCAAGGTAGGATTTGCTTGATCTTTCTTTAATTGCTCAAGGAGTGTCATGATGTGTACTTGATTGGCTTTGATTTGTGCCACATCATTGGCTAAGGAAGTTTGAGCTGCTTCGAAGTTGTTTAAACTCTCCTCCATCTTCTCTTGCCAACTTTGCTCCTTTTTTCTTTTGAGATTTGCGTAAAAATCGCTCCTCTCAAGACTTTCATAATCCAAGCATTATCAATATAACTCTTCTTAAATTCAAGTTTCTCTCCTGCACCCAATATTACATTCACTTTTCGCACAAGACACGTGATCATAGTAGGAAATTTAACATTATAAACTGCTTTAAGAGAGATCGAAAATCGCATCACCTCTTCATAGATCAACTGTGCCACATCTACTTCTCCTCCTCTCAAAATACAATCCAAAAGTAGAGCGTTCTTCTTAGTCACATCCAAATTTCGTGTATTCCCGAAGACATTAGGAATAACTAAACTGTGCCAAACTCTCGTATCCGGTTGAAGATATTTGTAAGGCCAAGGTTCCTTCAATTCTCCCTTATGTGATTGCACTTTCTCCTTGTCTAAAACATGCTCAAAAAGTAATTCCTCATCAAAGATTTTTCGTTTAGCAACCGCTTCGCTGTACTTGTAATGTCCAATTAATTTCTTTTACTGGAAGTGGTTTCTAATCTCATTAACTGTGAAAGGAACTAACTTTCCTCTAATCGGAACACACCTTCACTCTATGTTGTAGATCTCCCCGCCTAGGCGTCAACTCCCCCCTCAGCCGCTTACGCATAGTTAGAATTCTAGGCGTTTTCGCCTAGCACCTTAGTCGCCATAAAATAGGCGCCTAACCCGTCTAGGCGCCGATTAATGGTAAAAAATGGCTGCCTAGGCGCCGATTAATGACAAAACATGCCCGCATAGGTCTTATTGTTATTTTTCTTATTCTCTAGAATTCTTTAATTGATATTATAACTCATTTTCTAGTATTTTTATATTTACTATAATGCCGGTAGATGAATTTTATGACTTACATAGTTAAAATAACTATAATTAATACATATATATTACTAAATATACATAATTACACAGTGGGATTCAAAACTGAATAATTCCGCCTAGGCCCCGTGCCCACGGGGTAAGGACTCTGGTATTTTGCCGTAACTCAAAATTTCAAGAGCTCCAGCACCGGTATGCCGGGGTGTGATAAAAAAAGATAAATAATAAGTCAGAAAACAACGCACTCTCACCCTAGACAGGCACAGTACTACAAGTATTACAGGACGAATGCAAGTTTAATGATAAGTTGAGTTCGTTCTCAGGGACTTAGTGTGTTAATCGCATGGGTAGCAATAACGAGTAAGAAGTAATTAATTAAAAGACAAGAAAATAAATAGAGAATAATTCGAGATAATTAAATTAAACTACGGAATTTAAAGACAGTAAATTAAATACGAAGAAATATGAGATGAGAAGTATAGCTTAGGTTTTGCTAATATGCACTAATCTTTCTAATTATTTCTATCAAATCTAGTTAATAAGGGAGATAATTAGCTCTTAGATACTTAGTCAGGATTCTAAATTCCCATAACTTAGACCTTGAGAGCGACTAAGGGGGCTACGGACACACCTCGAGGCTGGTTCAAATAGGGTTTACAAGCGCAACCAAGGCCCTAAGCAATCAATTTCCATACATGGTGATAGTGATTAAATCATACCCTAATGACTATCTAGTTAGAATTAGTGTTGTCAAGACCAATATCGACACTAGACGTTATGTGGTTTTTCAATAATTAGACACCCAACTAAGGTGATCATCTAACTACTATTAAGGTAATCCTATACTGGTGCATTAGCAAGGAAAACAGTCATTAAATCAAAACTCATAAACAAATATATAGGTAAGAAGCTAATATCAGATTAAAACATATAATTCCCAAAGAAATTTAGATAGAAAGAAATTAGAATTCATAGTTTATACATGATGCAAATCCCAAGCTATGGGAAGTTTAGTTCATACCTGAAGGAAATAAACTAAAAGAAATAATAAAAGACACCATCTTGCTCTCTACAATAACTCTGATGAATAAAACCCTAAGGACTAATTACTATGAGGCAAGGATAATTTACAAGTGATATAAGAGTGTATTTATAGGTGTTTAGAAGACCTAATTCGTTTTCTTGAAGGATAAGGTAAGTAGTGGACTCCAATCCCAACTCAAATTCGTAACCCTAAAACATGGAATCAGGCTCGTTTTTGTTTTGGTCCTAGCAGCTTCAATACTCATCCGTTTGACGCGTATGAGTAGTCGAAATTCATCGTCTCGAAAAGATCTCCAACTTTGATCTTGACTGGTTCTCCAAATTCCACACCGAGATTGAGATATAAGCTGATTTGTGGTCGTAGGTTGTGAAATTCAGGATTATGACAGCTTTTCCTTTTCCATGTTTTTAGCTTTTCTTTCCTTATCTCCAATTACCATGCTTATATCTTTTCATATCTCTTAGGTAGTGATTGGTATGCTGTAATGGATTTAGTCAGTAATGTAATGAGTTCAGTAATGTAATGAGATTGGGAATGTAATGAAATTTGTAATCATTATACAATGCTTGGTATGCTACCTGAATAGGGATGTAATGGCCTGGTTGTTTCAACCTTTTGCTAGTAACTAGTTCAATTAAATAAGATTGTAAATAAATTATTTAAGATATAAGATAATCATTTTATTATTATAAAATATAAATAATTTTAATAAAATAGAATATAAAAAATAAATTATTTTAATAATTTTAAATAATTTGTATATATAGTGCGATAAATCTTAGATTTATATATTTCGGTTTTAACTTTCATTGAGAATGTATGATAGTAGTATGATTGATGTAATTTAAAATTCAATTGGTTAGTTATTGGTTAGGTAACTAGTTTAACTATTATAGAGAAGTAAACTTTTAATAATTTAATTAAAATTTTAATTTCATGTTAATATTTTGATAAATATATTGATTCATGATTTATGGGTATGTGAGAAATAATTAAAAAATTGTTATAATTCAGTATATTATGGTGAAATATATAACTGATATATAAAGATTTTATATAATTATATACGATTTATGTATATACGTAGTAAATAAAATATAATTATTTTTGTTTCTAAAAATAATAATATGAATTTTTATATATTTGATTTAATGAAAAAAAAAGATATGATAAAAATGTGTAATATATTAAGTTTAATAAAATTATTTTAGTTTGTTAAAAGAATATCCATTACGATTACGATTGTAATGGGTCATTCATGGGTAGTAGCTATGTAATGAAAAACCCCATTTTCGTTGTAATGTGATTACGGAAGGAATGGTATTACGAAGTTGATTACGACGTACCAATCACAGTAATCATATCTTAATCAGTAATGTCATTACATTACTGATCTCATTACAGCATACCAATCACACCCTTAGTATTTGACTTGGACTCTAATTAATCTCCATAATTATCTTTAAAGCTTCACACTAAATTAATAACTAAACCCAATATGCTCTAAAAATATTAATTTGAGATTGATAGTTGGCCTAGTGGTTAGGCTACTCCGCAGAGACCAAGAGGTCCTGGGATCGAATCTCATTGGAGTCAAAATGACTCCGAGTCCAAAGTGGCTCTCTCATGTACTCAAAAAAAAAATTAATTTATTAAATCAAGACTCAAAATAGGAAAGTGTAACATTTCTCAAGAAAATCCATTAGAAAGACTTCTAAATCACTAAAAAAATATGTCTCATCTTAACATAAATCTATAACAAATGAGGAGACATCAACTTCCGACAAGAATACGATGAAGCTTTGGGTAGAAGTTGGTCGAGATTCCAAAATTGCTTACGAAGAGTCCCCAATCATGACCTTTCGGAACAACAACAATTGAAAATTTTCTATAACAGTCTTGATGGGGGATCACGAAAAGATTTACATTTATTATGTGGTGGTGCGTTTTTACAGGTTCAACCCATTCACGCAAGAATTATTTTGGACAGAACGGTAACTAATGAAGTGGGGTGGAATACTGTAAGAACACCGGTTAAAGGAGGAGTTAATAGTGTAAACATTGAAGAAAAGTTCACCTCTTTAGAGAACAAACTAAAAACCATTTTGGAACAACAATTGAAGCAACTCACCTTAGCGGTGAAAGAAGGTTTTTCGAGTAGAAAGGTTGAAGTAAATGCCGCACAAGAAGTTTATGGATGTTTGTATTGTGGTGTGAATGATCATGAATGGGAGAATTGTCAGAATAATCAAGAGTCCGTGATGTTTGTTTCCAACCGAGGGAATTTCAATTCGAATGGTCAAGGATATCAACCTAACGAAAATCATCCTGGGTTTCAGTATTCAAATCCTAGTGGGGCAGCAAATCCGACTCACGCATATCAGCTGCGTCCCCAAGGTAACAACTATAATCCAAGACCGCAAAATAATTATCAAGGGGGACAGAATCAAGGAAGTTATGTTCAGAGACAACCTCCTCAAGACAATTATGATGACACCATGAACCAGAAGCCTTACCTGCTCAACCACAAGAAGGTACAAATAACCTTCAGAAAACCGTAGAAAAATTGATTGCCCTCCATGCATAGTCAGCCCAAAGGCTACAAGCTTCTGAAGCACACATTCAGGTGTTAGAAAATCAAGTTTCGCAAATGTCAAAACAACTGAACCAGCGTCCACAAGGGCAACTCCCTAGTGACACTGAAAACCCAATCCAGATCGAAGATTGCAAAATCATCTCTCTAAGAAGTGGTAAGAACCTTCTTCCACCTCCTTTTCTCGTTATGAAAGAGAAGGAAGTAGTTAGAAACGAGAAGGATGTGGTGGATAAAGATAAAGAAGTTTAAGTAGAAGAAGTGGAGAGGCCTGTTGAAGTTTCGAAAAAGAAAGATGATAACATAATAAACCGTCCTCCTCCACCATTTCCATCGAGAATTCAAAAGAAGGGTGATATGGCTGATTATCAAAAATTCTTTAACAAGGTAAGAGGTCTTAGCATAACTATTCCGTTGTTAGAAGCTATTAGAGATGTACCCAAGTATGCTAAGTTTCTGAAAAGAGCTCTCACCAACAAACGACCATATTGTGATAATGAGATGATTGGTTTACCTGAAGAATGTAGTACAATATGTCAGAATAAGTTACCTCCCAAACTACTTGATCCTGGGAGCTTTACAATTCCGATATCTATTGGTAATGAGTGGAAAGGAAAAGCGCTATGCGATTTGGGTGCAAGTATTAATCTTGTGCCCAAATCAATCTTTGAGAAAGTAAAGATAGGTGATGCGATACCAACATCTATGGTCTTACAGATGGCTGACAGATGCCTCGTACATCCAGAGGGACGAATAGAAGATGTCCTAGTCAAGGCAGGTACGTTAATTTTTCCCGTTGATTTTGTTATACTTGATTACGACGCGGAGAGGAATGTCCCCATTATCTTGGGAAGACCATTCCTAGCCACGGGGTGTACTTTAATTGATGTAGAAAACGGAGAAATGATTATGAGAATCCAAGACGAAGAGGTGAAGTTCAACGTGTTCAGACCAATGAAATTTCCAGATTCCAAGGAGGATTGCTTTCGTGTAGATGTAGTTGAACAGGTACCAAAAGAGCCAACTAAGGTTGTAGAAACCATAGGAGTGGAGGAAAAAAAGATAAGAAAGAAACCACCAATTAAAGTTCCTCCAAATCCTAAGGGAAGTCCACACCTCGATCATGCAAACAAGAAAAACAAAGCACGTGTCACGAAGGTTTCAAAAGAACCTAAGAAAGAAAGAAAGAAAAAGGAGTTCAAAGTGGGCGAAGAAGTCGCTATGAAAAAGCTCAAACCTCCTCCAAAGACACGTGAATCAAAGAACTCTTGGCTAGGACCATTCATGGTCGCAAAGGTTATCTCGGATAAACTAGTTGGAATAAAAGCCAAGGGATGCAAATTTCGAGTAGCAAATGTTGATAACCTCACTCACTGCTGGGGAGGTTATGTTAAAGAATGATACACGAGGTAACCCGTCGAGCTTCACGATGTTAAACAAAAGCCAATCATTGTATATTAGTTAAGTCTTTTAATTTTCATAGTGTATAGTAGATAAAATTCGTTAATTTAGTGTTTATTATTAAGAAATGAGGAAGGGTAGTTGTTTTTGATGATTTCAGGGGTAAAAGAGTCATGAGTTTGGGGTCGAAACGATGAGAAAATGAAAAAATGGAGTTCAAAGACAGGCATGACCGGCTAGCCAGCGAGCTGACCGGCAATGCCGGTCAAATGCGCTGAAGACCCCCAAACTTTCTGGTTAGTGCGTTCAGTTTGACGCACTTTGCCGTGTTCAAGTTTGCGCCAGCGAGTCACCACCGGCCCTCGAAGGTGAAAAGTTCTGACTAGTGCGTCGACTATCACGCAACGTGCTGCGTCTGAGGTTGCGCCAGCGACACGCGACCGGCATGCCGGCCATCGGACACAGTGACCGGCAAGCCTCCTTGGGATGTTCTGGTTAGTGCGTCATGTATGACGCAAGGAGGCTTGCGTCAGAGGTAAAAAAAAGGAAAATTTTCAATTTCTAATTTATTTTTCGCCAACACAGTGACCGGCATGCCGGTCAACTGCTGTGATAGGCGGTTTTAAGGGTTAAAACCCTATATTTTTAGCTTCTTTTTCCTATTAGCCTCCACTTACGAATCCTAACCTCCAACTACTCCGAAAATCATCATCAAGACACCAAGATATCACCAATCCTTCTCTCCTAACATTATCCGAACATCCGATCATACCATAAATCTCCCAAAATACCAAAGATTTACACTTTAATCCAAATATTTCTTTCACCAAAGCTTGAATTTTATCTATTAAACCTTTCACAAACCTTGAAATAATTATGACCCAGCTCTGAATACACCATAGTTCATTCCATACACCTTCAAGAACACTAAAATCACACTTTCATCCAAAACTTTTGAGAGTTCTTGAAGCTTTGAGTTTGGGGTCATCAGAGATGACCCTGAAGGCTGAGAAAGGTACGAAGAACATGATGAAGAAAGATAATTGGGTATGGAGGGAAGATTTTCATAGAGGAGATGATGATTAGAGAGCTAGGAATAGATGAAAACGTGGGAAGTTAGACGAAAAGTTCGAGGTGATGAAGAACACTTTAAACGCAACCATTGATGAAGAAGAATTCAAAACCTCAACCTGGACACAACACTGACAACCAGCCTCGCGCTGGTTAAGATACGTTTTCTTTCCTTTCTCATTTAGTGTAAATTAGTTTATTTGCGTTGAGTCTTTTCGAGTCGTGGGGACACGACTCATTTTTGAGTTTGGGGTGGGGTTCATTGCCTCATCCCAGTTTTTATGTGTTTATTTGTTTTAATTGCTTTCAATAAAAATAATTAGGAGTTGCGTTTGACTGTAAAAGATTTTAAATGTCCCTTTCAAGCATACTTTTGATGAACCTATGATAGTAGATATTGGACTTTAGGGAATAACATAAAACACGCTTTAATTGCATGCAAACATAGATAATGAATAGGAAAAATTAATGAGCAATGCAAAAGAAGTAAACTTGTACTTAAGGAAAGTGTTTGGTTGTAGAACGTGAGATCTAAATTAGCAGAGAACCCACTTAGATTTGAACTAGAGACGAACCATGTAACTAGGTAAATGATAGGGGCAGTTCTTTGATAGCCATTTGAAGCCTTTTAGCCTGCTATCCCTTTATTAACTTTATCCGTCTTAGCCCAATTTTGAGCCTTAAGCCTTTTCTTTTGTAGCCACGATATAAGCCCATTATCCCTTAGATTATTAGGCATGACCAAATGAACCGCACTTGAATCACGATCCTGAAACCTGTCTCGAGCTTGAGTTTGGGGTGGAGGGTCCACATTTGGGAAAATTCATTGGGTGGGGATTTATGTGTTTGTATTGAGGCACGAAAATAAAAGATGATATTATTATTTGTAACCCTTTGCCGGGATTTGAAAAAAAAAATAATAAAAGGAAAAAAAATTATAAGAGACATGACCTTTCACATCAAAATAAGGGTCATGGGTATCTTGTACAAAAAAAGAAGAAAAGAAATGAAAAAGAAAATTTAAAAAAAGAAAGAATAAAATAACCAGCAAAGTGGAATATTTTGAAAAATCATCTTAGATTAATTGGGTTGACATGGGGACGTAACATTAGCGCGTTAAATGGGCTGAGTGAGAACATTATATGAGTGTAAACTCAAGCTCGTGGACATTTGTTAATGGTAAGTGAGGAGAGAGCCAAAAACTCACTTCAAATTTACCAAATATACATACCACACCGTCCCTAAGCCTACGTTAAAACCGTAAAGTCCTCGTGATTCCTAGGTGCATGGTAAGTTAATAGGGAATATACTAAGTGGAGCGTTCAAAGCGAGTAAGGATCGAGGAACAACCTATAACCATCATAATGAGATAAGTACAAGTGTAACCTTCTATCATTGAAAAGTTAATTTTATGATTGAAGTTATTTGTGTTTGAGGTTGCATGATTAGTGTAGGTGTGTGTTAGTTCTTAATGTTTGCTATATGAGATTTATCTTTAGAATTGCTTAGGGTGTATTTACTAGCTTCTATGTTCTCTTGCATCTGCTTCATTCCCCTCGTTTTTAGTTTTGCTTTGTCAGGACGACAAAGGTTTGAGTAGGTTTTTAGTTTTGCTTTGTCAGGACGACAAAGGTTTGAGTAGGGGGTCTTGATGTCTCCCTAAATGTTCTAATTTTATGCCCTTGGGAGACATCGTTTTTGGTGTTTATTTGACTATTTAGATAGACTTTTGGTGCTAAAATGCAATAAATCGATTTTCCTCTTTTAATTCTAGTATTTTTCATTTATTAAACTTTTGCGCGTAATATGATTTGTTTTGAGTGGAAATCTGTAGGTTTTGAATACTAGCTAGGAGAGGAACTAAAGAATAAAGTCAAAGATCGTGTAATGAAGTCAAAGCAAGAAGAAATATCCCGAAAGAATTGAGAATTTCAAGCTACAAATCTGGAAAGTTGTCGAATATTGCTGTTTTCGATCCATCTAAGAGTGGATTTAGCCTCTGACTTGTGAAGAGAAATTGTTTCCCATTGAGTGACGGAACTTTAGCAACTGGAATGAGGTCAATCCGAGTTGAAACGAGCCAGTTAGAGCTGTTTTAGTGGAGGTGGTGCAGCAGTTACGGGATTTGGGCTTAATTAGTGGACTTGGGCTTTTCTAATATTCACTTAATCCTTATGAAAAGCCCTAATCCGAATTTCAGCTTATAAAAGGGCTTTGGACTTCTATTTTCACACACTTTTTTCATAATATTTCATACGCTTAAGAGTCAGACGAAGAAGCTAGAGCAAGGAAGAGAAGAAACAAGAGCTGGAGACTGTCTATATCTTCAACTCTCAGCCAATTCAACTCCGTAATTAGGTTCTTGTATTTTATTCTGTAAAACATTATGAACTCAATTATGTCTTTAGTTTTTGTCTTTTCAATAATTATGAGCTAAACTTAATTAGTGCTTGAGAACGCATAATGGGTTAATCCCAATTTGATTTTATTTCATGTGTTTGGATTTGGGATTATACTAATTAAAATCAAATTGCGTAAATTGTATTTTTCATTAATTTGCTTTTATTTACTATAATTGAAGTCATGAACCAATCATAGGACTTAGTATCTAGGTGATGTCTCCTCATTTGTGATAGATTTATGTTAAGATGAGACATCATTTTTAGTATTTTAGAAGTCATAATAGTCGATTTTCTTGAGAATTAGTGTACTTTCCTATTTTGAGTCTTGATTTAGTAAAATAATATTTTCAGAGCATATTGGATCTAATTGTTTATTTAGTGTGAAGCTTTAAGGATAATTATGGAGATTAATTAGAGTCCAAGTCAAAGACTACAAGATATGGAAAGAGATTAGCATGGTAATTGGAGATAAGGAAACAAAAGCTAAACATATGGAAAAGGAAAAGCTGCCTAAATCTGAATTTCTGCAGCTGTGCCTAAAGAAGTGGTGATAACTCCAAAAGGAAGCCGATTTTGGTAAATTCCTTTCATAGGGACGTAGATAATTTGCTGAGGATTCTTTTGGTATATTGTGGAGCAAAAACCGACCAACAACGAAGAAGATATGCTCAAAACAAGTTAGCAGAATTTATCTTTATTTCCATACAAATTTGAGTTGGGCTTGGTGTCCACTACTTTGATTCTCCCTCAAGAAAACGAATTAGGTCTTCTAAACACCTATAAATACACCCTTATATCACTTGTAAATCATCCTTGCCTCATAGTAAGTAGTTCTTAAGGTTTTATTCTTCCAGTTTATTGTAGAGAGCAAGATGATGTCTTTTGTAATTTCTTTTAGTTTATTTCCTTAAGGTATGAACTAAACTCCCCATAGCTTGGGTTTTGCATCATGTATAAAATATGAATTCTAATTCTTCTATCTAAGTTTCTTTGGGAATTACATGTTTTAATCCGATATTAGCTTCTTACCTATATATTTGTTTATGTGTTTTGATTTATTGTCTTTCCTAGAACTGATCACTTTAGGATTGTTTTAATAGTAGTTAGATGGTCACCTTAGCTGGGTGTCTAATTATTGAAACACAACGTCTAGTGTCGATATTAGTCCTGACAAAACTAATTCTAACTAGATAGTCATTAGGGTATAATTTAACCACCATATCACCAATTGAATGAATTATTTGCTTAGGGCCTTAGTAGCGTTTGATAACCCTATTTAAAACAGCTTCTTGGTTGTGCCGTAGCCCCCTTAGTCGCTCTCAAGGTCTAAGGAATGGGAATTTAGAATCCTGACTAAGTATACAAGAGCTAATATACTCCCTTATTAACTAGATTTAATAGAAAGAATTAGAAGGATTAGTGCATACTAGCAAAACCTAAGCTATATTTCTCATCTCATATTCTTCGTATTATATTTTATTGTCTTTATTTTCCTAGTTTTAATTAATAATTTCGAATTATATTTGCTTTTATTTTCTGTCTTTAATTATTTACTTCTTACTCGTTATTCCTACCCACGTGATTAACACACTTAAGTCCCTGAGAACGAACTCAACTTATCAACTAAAACTTGCATACGTCCTGTAATACTTGAAGTACTGTGCCTGTCTAGGGTGAGAGTGCGTAGTTTTCTTGACTTATATTTATCTTATTTTTATCACACCCTAGGCGACACCAAGTTTTTGGCGCCGCTGCCGGGGACTTGTGTATCGTTAGCATGTGGGTACTCTATTTCGAGTAGTAGTTTTTAATTAATTTTTATTTTTCAGTTTTTAGTTTTTATTTTTCCGGATTTACGCTTGTGGTTTGCTTTAGTCTTTTTCAGGTTTCACAGTGTTTAATTCTTGGCCTCCGTTACCGGAGCCTGAGAGGAGCTTCAGATCTTATAATAAACGTGTTCGTGAGGAAAGAGCTGAAAGAAGAGCTATGGCAGGCATGCAAGAACAATTAGATCCACCTGGAGGATTACCTTACTTTGCACCAGGAGGACCTCCAGCATTTATTCCACCTGGTGTACAACAACAACTAGGAGGAGGTAATGGGCAGAATAATCAACAGAATCGAGTACAACAAGACCTCCCTGGTCTTCATGTACCGTTTCATGTTCAACCAATAGGTTACCGTCCTCCAGAGATCCAGAATATCAAATTCAGACCCGATCCGGGTATGCTTAGTCAATTTCAAAGTTTTGGACTCTACAGTGGTACAGCAATTCAAGATCCGGTAAGATCGATTCAGAAGTTCATGCAGATTTGTGATGCCTATATTACTCCTGGCATTACACGCGAGCAACTGTATTGTCATATGTTTTCGTTCTTCTTGACCGGTAGAGCTAGCGAATGGATAGAAAGACAACCACCTGGAACAATTAATTCTTGGACAGAACTTCAAGCCGCTTTCATTAACCGTTTTTATCCAAAGAGTATGAGACTCAAAGATCAAACCGAGCTTGCAAGATTTTGTCAAGAAGATGGAGAAACAGTAGGAGAGTCATGGACAAGGTTTCAACATAAATTAGCTAGATGTCCGCTCCATGGTTATACACCCGCTCTACAACTTGCTATATTCTATGAAGGACTTAATGATAAAGGTAGAGAGAAGGTAGATAACATTGGAAAGGGTAATTTTGTGTCCATGAATCATAATGAAGCATCCTATGTCTTGGAAAATATTATTGAACAAGAAAGGAGTTGGCCTTCAACGCGAGCTCCTATCGCAAAGACCAGAGGAACGCTTCGTTTAGATGCAGAAACTGCGAAACTCAGCTCAAATATCCGCATTAGAAAATCAAATCAAAGAGCTGAAATTAGAGATGCAAAAGAATTTAGCCGCAGCAAACGTAGTACAAGAAGCACAAGGTTGTCAACAATGTGGGGTTAACAATCATACATGGGAAGAGTGCGAAACAAATCCACAATCTATTTACTTCATATCCAACCGAGGAGGCTATCAATGGGATAACCGAAATCATCCGGGTATGCAGTACTCAAATCCACAAGGGGCCGCTAATCCTGGCCATTATCAACTGCGCCCCCAGAACAACTCTTTCCAACCTAGAGGTCAGTATCAAAATTAATATCAAAATAGACCTGCTCCCCCTCAACAACCTGTTCAAGATGCCTATACCGATGCGTTAGATCAGAAAGCTTTACCTCAGTATCCTCAAGAAGGATCAATGGACAATCAACAAATAATACAAATCCTGAACCGTTTGACCACAAATATGAACGCTCAGGAAGAGAAAGTCCGAGGACAAGATGCCGCACTTCAGATTTTAGGTACTCAATTAGAACAGTTAAACAAAGTTCTAACGAATTTAATGGAACAGAAAGAAGTGAAGGCAATCGAAGGAGGTGATGACAATGTTGGGTTCGAAGCTTGTAAGGCTATTTGCCTTGAAACTGAAGAAGAAAAAGAGGAAGCACCACATGCTGCCGTTAGTGCCGTGGAAGTTCCGAGTACCGAAGAAGAACCAACCAAGTCTAGCCCAGTGGAATCTGACTGTTCTGAGGTTTATGTGGAGGACGATCCAGAGAAAGCCGAATTTATACAGCTTTTGAGGAAGATGCAAGAGGAAATTCGATCGGTTATGGATTATCAAGCTGAGCTAGATAGAGAAAAAGAGAAAGAAGATGAAGTTGCACCTGCTGTGCAAGAAGAGGAGGAAGAAGAAAAGGTGGAACCGCAACCTATTGTTCAACCAGTGTCATCAACTATTCCTGATAAAAATCCTAAGGATGACACTGAACTCAAGACATTTGTAGAGGCGTATACACCTGAAAATATCAACGCCCAAATGCTTGAGATTTCAAAGAAAGGACTTACACCGTAAACAGTTTTTACGCAAGTTATTCCTGAGAAAGAAGCGAGTGTAGAGATACCAAGAGAGAATCTGAGAGTTTCAAGAAGAAGTGAACGAGAGCTACCAACAAAGATTAAAAATCCGGGAAGTTTTAACCTTCCTATTCAAATAAATGGTATGCTCAAGGTGAAAGCTATGTACGATGTGGGTTCTTGTGTGAATCTTATGCCTAAGTCCGTGTTCGAGAGACTTGGACTTCAGAAATCAGAGAAAACTCCAGTGAAGTTGCAGTTCGCTGACAACTCAGTTAAAAGGACATGGGGAACAGTAGAGGACGTCTTATTCCGTGCAGGTAGTATCGCCATCCCTACTAACTTTGTTATACTTGAGTTTGATGCAGATAAGCAGGTTCCAATCATACTTGGATGGCCTTTCATGGCCATAAGTCAAAGTGTCATCAACTTCCAAGAAGGGACCATCACCCTTCATGCAAAGAATGTATCCGAGACCTTCTATGTCTTGGGTAAGAAACCAAGGAAGTTAGATCCCACCGTTCCTGTCATCCACAGCCTTTCACATCACAAAGTCCCTCCTGAGAAAATAACCCTGTGGCCTATTGGGTAATTTAGACTTAATCACTTGAGAGTGGACTATAATCACCCTGACGGGGTTTGTAGCACTTGATAGTAACTCCTTAGTCCACCCTGACGGGGGTAAGGAGAATTCTGAATCCCGACCAATACAAGTTTACCAATTTGTCCCTTAAACATGACATGAAATGAATGATAATTAGGCGAAACCCTTGCGTCTCTCAAGTACTGCCTTTCCCATCTTGCGTACACATTTTTATTTCTTGCGTCTAGTTAATTACTTACATTAATTTAGTATTTTACTTTATTGTCTTAGCATTAGAAAACCAAACAAACAATCAATCTTAAAATCATTTACTTGTTTTCACGTGCAATTAACTACTATCTGATAAGCATTAGATTCAACCATTCCGTCCCTGAGAACGAATTTGTATTATCACTTATATTACTTGGGACAACCGTACACTTGCGGTTGTGGTTCTCTTATCCTTATTTACATTTTTCTAGAACACACAAAGGACTACCATGTTTCCGAATGGATGTACTAGACTTGACCGCGCAAGACGTATTTGATTGTATGAATTTTAATGATGTCTTGCAAGCGTCCCTAACACTTGACTTACCGGAATTGATGGAAGAACTAACCGAAACTGTAGTTTCTTTGAATTCCGGAAACATGAAACATAGGCATCTTGCCTATGAGCCAGTCCGAGAGCCAGGGGAGATAGTATCTAAAAAGAAACCATCTACCGAATCTCCCCCACAACTAGAAGAAAAGACGCTTCCATCACACTTGAGGTATGCTTATTTAGGTACTAACAACACTTTACCTGTTATTGTTTCAGCTACTTTAACAGGTCCTCAAGAAGACAAACTGTTGCGCATACTGAGAGCTAATAAAGAGGCGATTGGTTGGACTATTGCTGACATCAAAGGTATTAGTCCTTCCTATTGCCAACACAAAATCATTCTAGACGATGAAAAAGCGCGCTCAGTTGATGGGCAAAGAAGGTTGATGCCAGCTATGAAGGAAGTGGTTAAGAAAGAGGTTATCAAGTTGCTAGACGCGGGAATAATCTATCCCATAGCTAGTAGCGAATGGGTGAGTCCAGTTCAATGCGTACCAAAGAAGGGTGGTATCACTACCATCTTAAACGAGCAGAATGAAGCCATTCCCTCAAGGACCGTTGTTGGTTGGAGAGTGTGTATGGATTATCGAAAGTTGAACAAGGCCACCAGAAAAGATCACTTCCCTCTTCCGTTTATTGATCAGATGTTAGACAAGCTAGCTGGGAGAGAATATTATTGCTTTTTGTATGGATATTCAGGATACAATCAGATTTATGTAGATCCAAAAGACCAACACAAGACAACCTATACATGTCCTTTTGGTACCTTTGCCTTCTGAAGGATGCCATTTGGATTATGTAATGCACCTGCTACTTTTCAAAGATGTATGATGGCAATCTTCTGGGACATGATCGATGATTTCCTTGAGGTATTTATGGATGACTTTTCTGTGTTTGGTGATAACTTTGAGGAGTGTTTACAAAACTTGGAGAAGGTATTGATTAGATGCAAGGAGACTGATTTGGTTTTAAACTGGGAGAAGTGTCACTTTATGGATTGAGAGGGTATAGTGTTGGGTACAAGGTTTCAAGTGTTGGTTTGGAAGTTGATCGTGCGAAGATTGAGGTAATCAAGACTCTTCCCCCTCCTATTTCTGTAAAATGGGTAAGAAGCTTTTTTGGGTCATGCTGGTTTTTACCGACGTTTCATCAAGGACTTCTCCAAAATCTCTAAGCCGTTGTGCAACTTACTTGAGAAGGACACCAAATTCCTTTTTGATGAAGCTTGCATAAAGTCATTCAACAAGATCAAAGAGAAGCTTATTTCGCGCCTATTGTATTACCTCCTGATTGGAAGATTCCGTTTGAGATTATGTGTGATGCTAGTGATCTTGCGATGGGTGCTGTTCTGGGTCAAAGAAAAGAGAAGGTATTTCACTCTATCTACTACGCTAGTAAAACCTTCACAAGTGCTCAAATTAATTATACCGTAACTGAGAAGGAATTACTAGCTATTGTGTATGCATTCGACAAATTTCGTTCCTACCTTCTTGGGGCGAAAGTTGTTGGTTTTACCGACCATTCTGCGATTAAATACCTTATGGAAAAGAAAGATGCGAAGCCGTGGTTGATTAGATGGGTATTACTGTTACAAGAGTTTGACTTAGAGATTCGGGATCGAAAGGGTTGTGATAATCAGGTTGCTGATCATTTGTCGCGTCTTGAAGGTTTTGAGTCTAATGGAGGACCTGAGTTGGTAAGAGAAGAGTTTCCTGATGAGAGTTTGTTTTCAGTTTATTCATTATAAACTCCTTGGTATGCGGATATAGTAAATCTTATTGTGAGTGGTTCTTTTCCTAAAGGAGCTACCTCACAAGAGAAAAAGAGACTAGTCCATCGAGCTAAACAATTCTTTTGGGAGGATCCTTTCCTCTACAAAACATGCAGTGATCAGATGGTAAGAAGATGCATACCCGATAAGGATATTTTGTCAATTGTGGCAGGTTGTCATGATTCACCATACGGAGGACACTTCAAAGGTGATCGCACACCTGCAACGGTACTACAATCCGGTTTTTATTGGCCTACTTTACATAAGGATTGTCATGAGTACGTTCAGAAATGTCATAGATGCCAGTTTACTAGTAATATATCTAAGAGAGATGAGATGCCACGTAATAATGTTCTTTAAGTTGAGATATTCGATGTATGGGGTATTGATTTCATGGGTCCTTTTGTACCATCTAACGGGGAATATTTACATCCTACTAGCTGTTGATTACGTGTCTAATTGGGTAGAGGTTGTAGCTCTACCAACTAATGATTCGCGAGTAGTGATTAAATTCTTAAAGTCACACATCTTCACTAGACATGGTACACCTCGAGTTATTATCAGTGATGGAGGTTCACACTTTGTGAACAAATATTTGAAGACAGTTCTAGAGAAGTATGGTGTGAGACATTGTGTATCTACCACGTATCATCCACAAGCTAACGGTCAAGCTGAGGTCTCTAATCGAGAGATCAAATCCATTCTTGAGAAGACAGTTGGTTCCACACGTAAGGATTGGTCAATGAAATTAGATGATGCATTGTGGGCATATCGTAATGCGTTCAAGACGCCTGTGGGTGCATCTCCGTATCACATCGTTTATGGTAAAACTTGTCACTTACCTCTTGAGCTTGAAATGGGTGCCTATTGGGCGATAGCGGAGATGAACATGGATCCCACCTTGGCTGCAGAAAATCGTATGATGAAACTTAATGAACTTGATGAGTTTCGATTTCATGCCTATGAGAATGCTAAAATTTACAAAGAAAAGACGAAAAGATGGCATGACAATCGGATTCGTGAAAAGAAATTCAAAGTTGGACAGATGGTCCTCAAATATAACTCCAAGTTCAGCAATTATCCGGGCAAGTTGAGATCAAAGTGGTATGGTCCGTTCGTAGTGACCAAAGTTACGCCGCATGGAGCTATAGAGATCGAGAATTCAAACGAGCAACGCACCTTCATGGTGAATGGGCATCGTCTGAAACTTTACCATGTAGGCAAGGATACCAATCGCAGAGTTGATCCACATCCTGGGGAGGTCATGTACCTCCTTGACGCTGAATAGATTTGAGAGGTAACCTGTCGAGCTTAACGACGTTAAACAAAAGTCAGTTCATTGTATATTAGTTTATTGCTTTCTGTTTTTCAATTCCTAGTGTATAATTCTAAGTTAGTGTCGAGTTTTAGTGTCTACTTTTAAAAGAAATGAGAAAGGTAGTGTGTTAATGGTGCAAGAATTGAGTTTGGGGTGCTAAGGAACGGAAAAGAATAATCTGCTGCTCTGACCGGTATGCCGGCGGAGCAGAAACACGTGCCCTCGGGTAGCTCGCCTCGGGTATGTTGATGGAGTTCACCCTTGGACAAAAAGCAGCATCGGCATGCCGATGGATATCTCCGGTATGCCGGCGGAACAAAAACACGTGACCTCGGGTAGCGGCTCGGGTTGTTTGCCGAGAGGTACAAAATGACACACGTCCAGCACCGGTATGCTGACCATCAGCCCCGGTATGCCGGCCCGCATGTCAGTTTGGAAGAGTTATTGCCTTATACACTTCTTACCTTATCAAGTGTAAACCCTAGCCTCTCCCATATGAATTTTCCAGCTCCCAACCTTATAAATAGACTTTGAATCTTGATTAAACCTCTACAACAAACACAATAACATCAATAATTCTCTCCTCCATCCTCCATAAACACATCCTCTTCATCAAATTCATCACAAAACACCATTAAACACCATCAAGATCATCAAGCTTTCAAGAATTCTTCCAAGATTCATCAAGAAACCTTCTTTTTTCATCTAATCCAAGCAAGAAACTCAAGCTACACCAAGTGTTCTTAACTTTATTCTATCCTTGGTATAACTTGAGTTTGGGGTCAAATCAACCATGACAAACAGAACAGATGCTATGGATTATAAGAGGATGTGTTGTATCCTAGGGAAGAACAAAAATTTGCCTGGTTCTACAATTGAAAACTCCATCAATCTTGATGAGCCTATTGAAGAGAAAGAAAAAGAAGAGGCACTTACACAACCATTACACAAGAAATTAACAGCAAGGATGAGGGTATCATCAAAGCCTAAAGAAAAGACACAAATTCAAGATCAAGGTTCTTCTTCCTTTCAAACTAATTCTTGTATTCCTCCATGGGCTCTCAAATTGCAACATGAAATTGAACTTTTAATAGAAGACAACAGAGCACTTTGGATGGAAATTACATATATTGAGTCAACGTTATAAGAGGTAACTACGAAAATGGATATAGATAATTATTCTTCTCCTTCGGAGGAGGACATAATGGATCTTTATGGCCAGGTACCCTGTTCTAATTCTTTTTCTTCTTAAATTGATGGTAGGACCTAGGTAAGTAGTTTAGTTTAATTTTATTGCTTTATTGAGTCTTTTTCGAGTCGTGGGGACACGACTCACTTTTGAGTTTGGGGTGGGGTTCGTTCCCTCATCCCAATTTTTTGTGATTTACATGCGTTCAATAAAATTAATCTAAGGGTTGCGTTGACTGTAGAGTATTTTAAATGCCCCCATCAAGCATGCTTTTTATGAATTAATGATAGAAAATAGTTGACTTTAGGAGTTAGTGTAAACCTCACTTTAATTCCATGCAAATGTGAGATAATTGATAGGAAGAATTAATGAACAATGTAAAAGAAGTAAACTCGTGCTTAAGGATAATGGGTGGTTTGTAGAACGTGAGATCTAAATGAGTAGAGAACCCACTTAGGTATGAACTAGAGGCAAGCTGTATAAATAGGAAAATGATAGAGGCAGTTCTTTGTTAGCCCTTTGAATCCTTTTTGGCCTTCTATCCCTGAATTAATTATATCCTTCTTAGCCAAATTTTTAGCCTTTAAGCCTTTCTTTTGTCGCCACATTATAAGCCAATATCACTTTAGATTGTTAGGCATGACCATATGACTCGCACTTGAATCACGATCCTGAGACTTCCTGTCTTGATCTTGAGTTTGGGGTGGTGGGTGCACTATATTGGAATTTACATTGGGTTGGGATTTTTTGAGCTTATCAATTGTGCTCTGTGCTATATTTTGATGATGATTCACAGGTTTATTACATAGTAACCCTTTGCCGGGGTAATAGTAAATTAAAAAGAAGCTAAAAAGCTATAGTTATGAAAATGAATAATTTATGAAAAAATAGCATGACATCTCAACATAAAAAAGAGAGTCATAGCTATACAAAAGAAAAATAAAATTCATATGAAAAATATATATTTCGACCGACAAAGAGGAAATTTTTATGTGAATCATCTTTAGTGCTTATTGGGTTAATTTGGGGAATGGGTTGAGTGAGAACGTTATTGGAGTGTAAACTCAAGCTCTTGGACAGTTTGTTGATGGTAAGTGAGGAGAGAGCCAAAAACTCACTTCAAATTTACCAAATATACATACCATACCGTCCCTAAGCCTACGCTAAAACCGTAAAGACCTCGTGATTCCTAGATGCACAGTGAGTTAATAGGGAGGATGCTAAGTGGAGCGTTCAAAGCAAGTAAAGATCGAGGAACACCCTATAGCCACCATCTTGAGATAAGTAATAAGCGTAACCTTCTAGCATTGTGAAATTAATTTTGGATTGATATTCTTTTGTATTTGATTTTGCATGATATGTGTATGTGTATATTAATTCTTATGAGACTATATGAGATTTGTTTTAAGTTGTGCTTTGGGAATATTTACTAGATTCTACCGATGTCTCCTCATTTGTGATAATAAAATTTATCTCCGAGACATCATTTTAGGCGTATTTATTAGTTTATAGGTTGATTTTAGCTTAATTTAGTGCACTTTCCTATTTTGGGTCTTGATTTAGTAACATAATATTTTTAGAGCATATTGGGTTTAATTGTTTATTTAGTGTGAAGCTTTAAAGATAATTATGGAGATTAATTAGAGTCCAAGTCAAAGACTACAAGATATGGAAAGAGATTATCATGGTAATTGGAGATAAAGGAAACAAAAGCTAAAATCATGGAAAAGGAAAAGCTGCCTAAATCTAAATTTCTGCAGCTACGCCTAAAGAAGTTGTGATAACTCCAAAACCAAGCCGATTTTGGAAGATTCCTTTCATAGGGACGTAGATAATTCTGTGAGGATTCTTTTGGTATATTGTGTAGCAAAAACCGACCAATAACAAAGAAGATATGCTCAAAACAGTTCAGCAGAAATTATCTTTATTTCCATACGAATTTGAGTTGGGCTTGGAGTCCATTACTTAACCTCTCCTCCAAGAAACAAATTCGGTCAACCTATACACTATAAATACAGCCTCTTAACACTCTAAAATTATCCTTGGTGAAACTTTAAGCCAAGAGGAAGCTTACAACACAAGAAAAGAAGTCTGGAAGGAGCTGTCATCAACAATGTCTTTTTCTACCTTTAAATTTGTAATTTCTTTCTTTTCTTGCATGAACTAAATTTCTTTAGCTTGAGTTTTAGCATATACGTATGAACCCTAGTTTTGATTGACATCTATCTAATTTGGGAACTCTATGTTTTAAATTGAATTATAGTTTTTATTCTCTGTTTATGTGTTTGGATTTATATTCTGTGTTCTTGTGGACTGCAGCCATATAGAATTACCATCTAGTAGTTAGGTCACCATTGACAACGGTGTTTAATTACATGTTTAGCACATAACGTCTAGTATTCGGTTTAGATCTGACAAATCAACCTAACTAGATAATCACTATGGTTTAGTACATGTGACTATTTACCAATTACAGGAACAGTTTGCTTAGGAAGCCTTATTGACACATGTAAATCTTATTTAAAACTACCTAGCGTAATTAGAACCGATTATTGAAATACTACATAATTGACCCTTACATGTTTAGAACGGCAAAACTAGTGGGGATTACATGCTATTGACTCAAGTTATATTCTCATACTACTTCTTCTTTTGTATTTAAATTTTCTGTCTTTAAATTCTTAGTTTTAATTTAGTTTAATTAGAAAACCAAATAAATATCTATTGTATTTATTTTTCTTGCGTTTAATTGTTCTAGCCTTAATTATTTGCACTTGATTTTTGCATAAGATTCCCCTAACCTTCGTAGTCTATGCGGAACGAATCTTACTTATTTTCTAAAACTTGCATACGATTTGTATACTTGCAGAACCGTGCTAGCTTTAGGGTGTTTATCTGCACTTATAGAAAAGGTAATAACCAGCCACTGTTTTGTTTTGCTTCAATATTTATCACTTTGATGTGTTTCAATAATTAGACACCCCTTCTGGGAGACCATCTAACTACTATTAAGAAAGCCTAAAGTGATCAGGTTTAGGACAGACAATATTTCAAAACACATAAACAAATATATGGGTAAGCAGCTAATATAAAATTAAAACATATAATTCCCAAAGAAACTTAGATAGAAAGAAAATAGAATTCATATATTATACATAATGCAAATCCCAAGCTATGGGAAAATTAGTTCATACCTGAAGGAAATAAACTAAAAGGACTAATGAAAGACTTCATCTTGCTCTCTACAATAGTTCTGATGATAATAAACCTAAGGACTAATTAATGGGAGGCAAGGATGATTTACAAGTGATATAAGGGTGTATTTATAGGTGTAGAGAAGCCCTAATTCGTTTTCTTGAAGGACAAGGTAAGTAATGTACTCCAAACCCAACTCAAATTCGTAGCCCTAAAATATAGAATCAACCCCGTTTTTGTTTTGGTCATAACAGCTTCAATTATTATCCGTGTGATGCGTTCCAATAGTCGAAAGTCACCGTCTCGGAATGATATTTAACTTTTCTCTTGATCATTCTTCCAAATTCCTCACCGATTTTGAGATATAAGCCCATTTGTGGTCGTGGGTGGTGAAATTCAGATTTATTTGTCAGCTTTATCTTTCCATATCTTAGATTTTGTTTCCTTATCTCCAATTTCCATGCATATCTTCTTTCCTTTATCTCTTAGAATTGACTTGTTATTTAATTAATCTCCATATATATCTTTAAAGCTTCACACTAAATAAATAATTAATATGCTCTAAAAATAACAATTCATTAAATCAAGACTAGAAATAGGAAAGTGTAATATATCTTTGAAAATCGACTAGAAAGACTTCTAAAACACTAAAAATGATGTCTCTAACTAATATTAATTCATAACAAATGAGGATACATCTTATCTCAACATCAAAAAGAGAGTCATATCTATACAAAAGAAAAAAAAATTGATTTAAAAAGAATATATATTTGGACCGGCAAAGTAGAATTTTTATGTGAACATCTTTATGCTTTAATTGAGTTATTCGGGATGCTACTTTGTGCATCAAGAAAAATCATTGGTTTGAGTGAGAAACGTTTCATGAGAGTAACTCAAGCTCTAGGGAGATTTGTTGATGGTTAGCGAGGAGAGAGCCAAAAGCTCACTCTAAATTATCCAAATTTACTTATCATAACGTCCCTAAGCCAACATTACAACCTTAAAGACCTTTTGATTCTTTGCTATATAATCTAGAAGTTATTAAGCCAATAGAGAATAGTTAAGTGGATCTTTGGATACTAGTGAAGTTTGATGAACAATCTATACCCTCCTTGGTGAACTAAGTAAAGTTCATCTCCTTCTTACATTGCGAAGCTAATCTAATCTTTAATTCAAGCCGTGTTGACTGTGGATATGAGAAGTGTACATGTATGTAGTTTGTAAATATTATTACATGAAATTTTCTGAGTAGTTGCTTTATGTCTATTTGTATATATTCTCCTATCTCCTTTCCCATTGTGCTTAATTGACCTAGGTGTGTATTTAGAGACTTCCCTTTGTTTTTATCTTTATTGTATCGGGACGATACAACTTTGAGTTGGGGGTCTTGATGTCTCCCCATTTGTGATGATTTAATATTAGTTGGAGACATCATTTTTAGTGTTTTAGAAGTCTAAATACTCGATTTTCACATGATATAGTGCACTTTCCTATTTCTAGTCTTGAGCATATTGGGTTTAATTATTTATTTAGTGTGAAGCTTTACATATATATATGGAGATTAATTAGATGCCAAGTCAATTGTAAGAAATAAAGGAAAAAAGATATACATGGAAATTGGAGAAAAGAAAGGCAAAGCTAGGATATGGAAAGATAAAGTTGCCAAATAAATCTGAATTCTAACACCCACGACCACAAAAGGGCTCATAACTCACGATTGGTTAGGAATTTGGAAGAATGGTCTGAAGCAAAGTTAAAGAGCTTCCCGAGACGACCAGTTTTGACTATTGGAACGCATCAAACGGATAAGTATTGAAGCAGTTATGACAAAAACAAAATAGTGGCTGATTATTACCTTTTATATTTTAAGGTTACGAATTTGAGTTGAGTTTGGAGTCCATTACTTATCTTCCACTCCAAGAAAACGAATTAGGTCTTCTAAAAACCTATAAATACACCCTTATATCCCTTGTAAATCATCCTTGCCTCTCATTAATTAGTCCTTAGATCTTATATCATTAGAGTTATTGTAGAGAGCAAGATGAAGTCTTTTATTCAATCGTTTAGTTTATTTCCTTCAGGTATGAACTAATTTTCCCATAGCTTGGGTTTTGCATTATGTATAATCTATGAATTTTATTTTCTTTCTATCTAAGTTTCTTTGGAAATTATATGTTTTAATTTGATATTAGCTGCTTACCCATATATTTGTTTATGTGATTTGAAATATTGTCTGTCCTAAACCTGATCACTTTAGGCTTTCTTAATAGTAGTTAGATGGTCTCCCGGAAGGGGTGTCTAATTATTGAAGCACCACATAACGTCTAGTGTCCGATATTGGTCCTGACAACACCGATTCTAACTAGATAGTCATTAGGGTATGTTTTAACCACCATATCACCAATTGAAGGAATTGTTTGCTTAGGGCCTTGGTAGCGCTTGATAACCCTATTTGAAACTGCCTCATGGTTGTGCCGTAGCCCATTAGTCGCTCTCAAGGTATAAGTTATGGGAATTCAGAATTCTGACTAAGTATTTAAGAGCTATTATCTCCCTTATTAACTAGAATTTGATAGAAAGAATTAGAAGGATTAATGCATACTAGCAAAACCTAAGCTATATCTCTCATCTTATTACTCTCCTATTTATTTTATTGTCTTTTATTTTCATTAGTTTAATTAATCATCCCTCAATTTATTCATCTTTAATTTCCGTCTTTTAATTAGTTACTTGCTACTCGCAACTATTTGCTCATTCGTATAACACACTAAGTCCCTGAGAATGAATCTTCTCATCATTAAAACTTGCATACGTCCTGTAATACTTGCAGTACTGTGCTTATCTAGGGTGAATTGTGCATCATTTATCTATCTTTTATTATATTATTTTATCACACTCTAGGCAACACCAGTTAGATATGAGACACCAAGATGACGAGGAGAAGTCAAGAAGTCAATTACAAGTCCAAGACAAGGTGTAAAAAGAGCAAAAAGTCACTTTGGAGAAGTTGGAGCGGTTACCGGCAAAATCCTTGACGTCAATTGATTAAGTCACCACAATTATTGGTCAGAGATTTAGACAAATTTAGTTTTGATTAAGATAGAACTTGAAATCAATGGTGCGTGAGAAGTGACAAAAGTCAATCCGGAGTTGGGATAGAAGTTATGCTATATGCTTCTACCGTCACTCGAACCTGTCCATCACTAGTTAAAAAACGGGTTGGGCTATTTTTAACTCATCTGAATCAACACATAAGACTCCAAAACGTTTTTAGCTAGGTATTTAAGTATTTTAGAAGCTCATTATTTAACACACTTGAAAACATTACACCAAAGAATAAAGTTACACACCTGGAGCAAGGAAGAGAAGAAGATGAACAAGATTTATACCCAATTCCACCATTCCATATCCATTTCCTATCAAGCTGTAGGTTAATTTTCATTTTATTTTAGAAACATGATTTTGGCATTATTTATCTTTAGTTTTCAGTTTTACATATGAACTAAACCTCTTTTGCTTGAGGATTGCAATGGGTATGAATACGGATGTCAATGGGGCACAGGTATACGGGTACCCGCCCCATCTCACTTTAAACGGGTCAGGTTTTAAGGTACTAAATGAGGCTTGGGTTGGGTTGTAGGGATGAGTATTCCCCACCCCGCAAACCCGCCCCGCAAACCCGCCCCGCATGTATATAATATATAATGAATATAATTTAATTGTAATATATATTATGAACACAATAATTATTTAAATCAAAGTTTGTGTGTGTCTATTATCACACACAAAATTTTAATTATTCAAATCAAAGTGCAATTTCAAGGGGAGAATTTGTCTGAACATCAAAATACAAATGCAAGTTTTGAAGAATGGAATATCTGAGAGTTAAAAAATTATATAATTTGTAATAATAAAAAAAATTTGAACGATCAAACTGAAACCCGCGGGTAGAACCCACACCCCACGAGGATTTAAAGCGCAAGGCGGGGCGTGGGGAAGAACAACGAGGGGGCAGGACGGGGCGTGGGGCTCTTCTTTTTCATGGACCGGAAAACAGGTAAACCCACCCCAAACCTGTCCGATTGACATCCCTAGGTATGAACCTTAGATAATTAGTTTGATGATTATTTGATATTAGGATATTTATGTTTAAATATATTGAGTTATCTTTCATTAATGATATATTTAAGTTTATTTTTATTTTTGCCTAATCAAGTATTAATTAGTGTTAGTAGTCATCTGGTCCTGGGCTTTACTGTGACTCAACTCTCAGACAACTTTTTTCATTTCCATCTCATTTACAGGCAAGGTTGTCACTCATTTCTTGGTCAATGCAAGGTTTTATTAAGCTTAGTGTATTTTCATAATCCCTACTTCATATAAAGTAGTTTATAATTTATTTATTTATTTTTTGTTTCTCTTCAATCCATTTTCCTTTATCGTATTCAATTTTTAATATTTTATTCCTATTTATTCTTTCTTTAATATATAAGTGATAGTACTTTTTTTTTGGACGGAAAGTGATAGTTTTTTTTTTTAGTCGAAAGAAGCATAGATTAAAAAACTTCCAAAAATACATCACCCTATTCCTACAGAGTTGAAATCTCTAGCTAAGAGAGAAGCGAGTTTGGGAGGTGGAAATGAGTTTCAAAGGCTAAACAAGGAGCCTTTAATCTCCTGTTTAGCCACCCAATCAGCGCAATGGTTTTTAGATCTCCTTGCAAAAGAGATTTTAACATTACAACACTGTTTAATCTTACATATACTACTAACTAACCCTTTAATATTACAAAACAATTTCTCTCTACTAGTACATTGTTGAATAAGGGTAAAGCAATCATTTTCCACTTCAACTTTGCCTAAAGGAAGACTTGAAGCCATAGAGCAAGCTTGGAGAAGTCCTCTAGCCTCTGTGGAGAATGAGGAAAAAACTTCTTTGAGCATCCATCAATTAAAATCCCTTTACTGTCCCTGGTAAGACAAGCATAGGCAGCTTGGTTAGTTTTATAATCAAAAGTGGCGTCGCAATTAACTTTAAAACTTCCATTTTCAGGTGGTATCCACTTCTCTATTCCGCCTTCTCTAAGGTGAAGCACCTGAGTTGCATTATTTGTTGAAATATAAGGCTGTTGAGTGTTAAAAACCCTCATGATTTCATTTTCTTCCTGATTAGCCTCAGTCTTAATCCTTTTGGATAATAAAAAGTCATCATTGGCTTTTAAAGCTTTTGATAAGATTTCCAAAGGGTCTGGTGCTTTGCCTCTAAATATAGCCTCATTTCCGCCTTTCCAAATTGACCAAACAATGTAAAATGCCAATTCTCCAATGCCTTTATTGCTTAGTTCAGTATCAGAGATACTTGATCTAATAAAATAGATCCATTTCTTGAAATTGAAAGAAGGCTCAGTTAAAGAGATAAAATTCAATGGGCTTGCAATCCAAACTGCCCTGGCCCAAGAACAATGAAAAATAAGGTGTTCAACATTTTCAGTAGCCAGCCCACAGATAGAGCATAAGTCAGAAGTACAAGACTTCCTAAGTATCATGTTCTCATTAGTAGGTAATGCATTTTCACAACATTTCCACACAAAGTTTTTCACTTTAGGAATTACATTCATATTCCAAACAATTTTCCAGTTCTCAGAAAGTAACTTAAAAGATTGTTCACCTTTACTTTTAGAAGAATTCTCCTCCTTTTTTTGCTGAGCCATCCAAATCCTCTTATACATTTCTTTCACTGAAACTCTACCAGTTGAGGAGTGTGGCCAAAAAGGCACATCCTCAAGGTTAAGTTGAGAAAGATGTGTAGAGGAGATGGTTGCTACAGCTTTAGAAGAGAAGAACTGATTAAGAATCTCCAAATTCCAAGAAAGGGAATCTGGGTTAATAAGTTCTGACACAAACTTCAAGTTACACCCATTGGGTATAGTGAGATTATCCTTTAAAGGTAACCAAATATCCTCCCATATACTAACATTTTTGCCATTTCCAACATTCCATTTAATATCCTTCAAGAAACAATTTCTTTCCTCAATGAGACTCTTCCAGCCCCATGAGTAATTACCATTCAGTTGAGCTTTAAAAAACTCAGTCTTTGGGAAATACTTCCCTTTGAATAATTTATATAATAAAGAGTTTTTGTTGATGTTGAATTTCCAAGCATTAGATGCCAAAAGAGCTAGGTTTTGACAGTGAAAGTCCTTAAAACCCAAACCTCCATCTTCTTTACAGTTCATTAAAGTTTGCCACTTTATCCAGTGGCATCTTCCTTCTCCTTGATTATCCCAATAGAAATTAGAGATCAAAGAAGTTAAATGAGAAGTAACTTTCTTTGGAATAAGAAAAACTGACATAATGTAGTTGGGAATTGCCCCAACCACTGCTTTTATAAGCACTTCTTTTTCACTTTTAGACAACATCTTAGTATCCCATCTGTTCAGGAATTTTTTAGTTAAGGAATTGCTTTAGGTTTTTAGTTAAGGAATTTTTTTCATCCCAATTTTGGTTATTATAATTAATGTTAAATATTTTTTCTAATATTTTCATTATTTTATCAATTTGTTATTGCTAATTTTTTTCCTATTTCATATAATTTAATTCTTAACTACACTTTCTTAACTTATGAATTATGATAGATAACAAAGTTAAGGTTTCCTTTTAGGGTTTTTAATTCTCATATTTTTCTAATAATGTTTATACAATCTTCTTCAAGAGTTTAGATAACTCAAAGTAAAACATTTTTTTTTCAATATTTAAATCCAAATTCAAGACTAAAGGGCCATGGCCAAACCTTATTACAGGTTTAACTGCTAACCATGACTCGAGGTATAAATCTTCCCAAATAGAATTATGTAGAGCTCTGTTTGAGTTAAATTATATTAACTTTTTCTGAACCTCTTATTGATCTAAGAGAACCTACAACTATAGGATGATGTTTCCTTAAATTTGTTGAGCTTTTTTTATGATGTATAATTTCTCCTATTTTCATATTTAAGTACCTAATACAATTGAAATCAGTCATGATATTTCCAGTTTTTTTTGGATTAGTAATATTTCGAGGATTATTAGCATGTTTACAATTATTTATATTTCTAATAGAAATAGATATAAAATAAAAATTAGTAAAATAACTAATGTGCTGATAAGGATGCATTCAAGTCTAGTTACAATCGATAAATATAAGGATTTCTTTTTTGTTTAGGTAAACGATTTATGAGTATTTTAGTGTAAACTTATGTTAATGAACATTGTTATTCTAAACAAGATTCTTCTTTATCGGTTAATTTACTATTATTTATTTGGAAAAAAATGTCTTAGATATTTGATGTTTTTTGGATTTTGAATAAATACATATCTAAAATTTTAATAGTGGCAAATAGGTATCCAATGTTTTACTTTTTGTCTTTCATTAGAGTAATGCTGGATATCACCCCAAATCACATCACCTTTTCATCGTCTCTTATGAGGATTCCAAATTGACCAATCATATAATTTCTTTTTCTAGATTTATCATTTTCTCTTTCTATTATGATTAGTCCACATAGGAGGCGATAAAAGGGTGATATCCCGCATTACTCCTTTCATTAATACTCACTGTTAATTCTAATGTTAAATAATTACGTGACAAAGATAAAACATGTACTTCGTAATAAAATAAACCAGAAAGATGAGGGTTTAATATTTTCTATAAGTTAGGGTAAAATAAATAAATAAATAAATAAATTTATTAAATTTATTTTTATTTTTAATTATAAAAAATATTAAACACTCTATCCTCCCCCTATTTTTTTAAGTTAGAACATCTGCTTCCTCCACCCCACCCCCTTTTCTTCTCTTCTCTTCTTCCACTTTTCAGGCTCACACTCTCCAAAGTATAACCCACCGAGCAAAATTTCCCCACCAATCTCAACCAAAAAACAACAAGTCAAACAAACTTTTGGAATAATTCTACTAAATCAATAGCTTTAACAATGAATTCATCATCCGATGGTGAAATTCTAGGGTACACATATGAGAAAAGTAATATTGTACGCAGATCTTTACTCAGGTACAAAAGCAAACCAATGGTCTATCACAGGTAGTAACGAAGTAGCCATAACTAATAGTAATGAGTTTATTATTAGTAAGTTCGATTTTCATAAGAATTATAAGTATGTGCATATATTTGTTTCAAATGTTACCAACTTTAAGCAAACTTGGGTGAACGGTTATGAATATAAGAACACGAATTTTACTTTGAAAAAATGATCTCCCATGGAAATAAACAATGTAAAGAGGAATTCTTAATCACCTCAAACTCCAGTTTTACAAAACAAAGTTTACATTAAGAAGTAAGGAAAAAAGTGCAACAACAATTCAGATCTTACATACACCAACGACCTTAGCTGGTTTAAGACTTCACACAAGGACTCGTTTGAGAAAAATTCATACTACTCAAAGAAGGAAGATCACAAAGCTATCGAAAAACAACCACGTGATACAACTTATATGATATTTTATACTAAGATCTTTATAAAGACCTATTAATAAGGAAGACAATTATAGAATGAAGTTTGTTGGAAAAAACAAACCAAACAATTGATGGAGGATTTATTTAATTGTGCTAAAGACACTAATTATAAGTACAAAATGTACATCTTAGAAAACCAGTTGAGTTAGTTTAACTAGCCAGAGTATTGCTATTTCTTCAACCCTTAAATGGGATAAAGCAAGAGGTATATGGTTCGAATCCCTTCCCTAAACAGGGGTAACCTAGTTCTGATTAGTCTGGGAATATGCGTGGTGCGCGAAAGTTGGCACGAACACCTATGTTTAAAGAAAAGTGTACATCTTAGAAAACCAGTTGGGTTAGCTCAACTGGCCAGAACTGGCCCAAACAATCTACATACCAAAAAGAAAGTGTACATCTTAGAAAATCAAAATTATTCTCCCAAGTTCACACGCAAAATAAAACAAAAAAATTATAGTGGGAGAGAAGAATAAATTAATGATGAGTGGAATACTTAAAAAAAGGAAAACAACGATTTCCACACTATTCAAATATCGGTGTGGAAGAAAATCAAACAGGGAGTTGAAGTGGTTCTATCATATAATACATATATATATATATATATATATATATAATCCTTTTACTTCTTCTTGTTGCTAGATATTTCATTCGTACACATCTTTTCTTTGTTTCTTGGGTCTCTAATGAGTTCGAAAAGGTCAAATATTTGATGATTCCATCATCTATGATTGAGTTGGTATCCTACATCTGAACCAAATTCATTCTGGTTAAAGAACCCCTTTCTAGTTGCTTGGAACAATTAGAATATTCTCTAGAAAAAGTACGGGATTTTCTGGCAGAAACATACTTGGTCCCGCTCATGCGGTCAAATCAATACGTTCTAAGAAGAAATATTTTAATGAAAATTTCATCGATATCATCGATCTCATAGCAAATTCCATTAATCAAATCACTTTTTCGAGAAATACGAGACATCTAACTCATACAAGTAAGGAGATCTATTCATTGATAAGAAAAAGAAAAAACATGAACAAAGATTGGATTGATGATAATATAGAATCCTGTGTCACGGACAATGATTCAATTGATGACGAAGAAAGAGAATTATTGGTTCAGTCCATAACCATGGGTTCCAATGAACGAGATCTTTTAGCACTTACTAATGAGGTCCTATCGATTAGTATTACACAGAAGAAAACAATTATAGACACTAATACAATTAGATCCGCTCTTCATAGACAAACTTGGGATTTGCGATCCCAGGTAAGATCGGTTCAGGATCATGGGATCCTTTTTAATCAGATAGGAAGGGTTGTAGCACAAAATGTACTTATAAGTAATTTCCCCACAGATTCTATATCAATCTATATGAAGAAGAAATCATGTAATGAAGGGAATTCTTGTTTCTAAAAATGGTACTTTGAATAAAATTAACTACACTTCTTTATCTTTTGAGTTGTTTAGTCGGATCGTTTGCTCAAGATCTTCGTCTCTACCCAGACTCGATGAAAAAAATGGGATCATTTCTTATGGACTTGTTGAGAATGATTTTGATCTAGTTCATGGCCTATTAGAAGTAGAAGGCACTCTGGTGGGATTTTCACGGACATAAAAAGATTGCAATCAGTTTGGTAATGATCGAGTGACATTTCTTCTTCAAACCTAACCGAGGAATCCCATATATATAATACAAAATGGATTGTTTTCTATCCTTGATCAGAGGTTTCTCTATAATAAATATGAATTAGAGTTTGAAGAAAGGGAGGGAGAATGAGCCCTTAACCCGCAACAAATTGAGGAGAATTTAATCAATCACATAGTTTGGGCTCCTAGAATATGGCACCTTTGGGGATTTCTATTTGATTATATCGAAAGGCCCAATTCATTGAGATTTCCCTTTTGGTCCAGGTTATTTGGAGGAAAATGGATCATTTCATGATGAAGAGGGCGAGCTTCAAGAGAATGATTCGAATTTCTTGCAGAGTTGAATAATGCAGTACTAGACACGAGATATATCTATCAAATAATAAGCCAATTCATTTGGGACCCTACAGATCCACTCTTTTCCTATTCAAAGATCCGTCCCCTAGCTCTGTATGTCAAAGGGTCTTCTTACTTCCCAAACGGATCCTCCTACATCTATATAAATGTTGGTTTATCAAGAATACGCAAGAAAAGAACTTCGAATTGTTAATTAATCATCAGAGATGGATTAGAACCAATAGTTCATTATCTAATGGATCTTTCCATTCTAATACTCTATTTGAGAGTTATCATTATTTATTAAATCTGTTCGTATCTAACAGAACGCTATTGGATCAAATGACAAAGACATTGTTGAGAAAAAGAGGTCTTTTCCTGGATGAAAATAAAAATTGGATCCATGTAACAAGAGAAAGATTTCCCATTCCTTAGCTGGAAAGATATGTGGCCATGAAAGAAGAGGGATTAAGTGGAACCGAATTGAGCGGGTGGTAGAGTCGTGGAAACGCTCGTTTCTTCCATATTTTTTACCTTAGCTCCATGGAACAATATGTTACTGTTGAAACACAGAAGAATTCAAATATTAGATAAAAACACTATGTATGGATGGTATGAACTACCTAAACAAAAATTCTTGAACAACGAGCAACCTATTCAGATATTCACGACCAAGAAGTACTAGATTCTCTTTCAGATAGGCCTTAAAAGCGAGAGCTCGAGGCGTTGGGAAAGGAGAATCAACAAGATAGGATGCTCTGTCCCAACTAACAGGAGTAGGAAGATTCCTGCTTTGAAACTTGTGCTTGTGACGATGATCATTTCTTCCACGTCATGGAAGTATTTAGTGCTATCTGTTTCAAGAGGGCCTTTCCCCTTCTAACTTTCTTTATGATATCCAGGGATTTTTTGGTCAGGTAAATCCATAAAGGGCTGATGGGTAGAGCCTCTAACGCCAATGTAGATAATCAAAGCTATCTGTTTATGGTATGTAATAGGAACAACGAGAATGGAACCACTATCCCTTATCATATCATCCGTGTGAACCTTATTTCATTCGTTAGTATGGGTAGGTAGAGTCCGTTGCTCGTATGCTTGGCGTTACTATAGAAGCAACGATCTTCTTCCTTTTTAGTGCACATGAAACGGAAACCCTAACAAAGACTACACACACGGTTATCAAATCTCTTCCATCTCTGCTTCACTGTCAGTTAATTGGCACTTGAACGAAGCTGTAACGTAGCATGTACGCGACGATCAAATATGGCTTTGCCAGCTGTCTGTGATAGGAAAAAGAAAATTTGATCATATAGTTCGATGAATTCCATCAAGCCTCACCTTTGATATTTCTCTTGTCGTGTAGGTCAAACTAGAATAACATCATTGGACTGACAACTGACAAGCAAACATTCCATTCTTATGTTTTGTTTACACAACTTCTCTCTTCCTCGCATCGACCGGACAAAGGTTTCAAATGAGCATCCCATGGGGAATCCATAACTTGAACTTACTTCTCGCAATCAACTATATAAATTAGGAAGAAAAGGTTAGTCTTCCTCATATCTTTTGTCGGTTAAGTGCTGGATGGGCAATGAATTGGCCGGCTATGTCCCTGGAACTGCCGGCTTCCCTCTCAGGTCCGAACGTAATCAGTGAAGACCTACCCCAAGAACCACCTTCTTATCATAAAGATTTATATCCCAGAAAATTACAGGCTTGAAAAAATAGAAAAGAATTCATAAAGGTAAAAAGACAAGCAAAGAGAAGCGCAACATGGGGTGGGGCTTCCTTCTAAACCAGGGAAGCATTAAACCTAACTAGGAAAACAAGTTTGGGTAGGGCAACTCAAGGTTTGGTGAAAGGATACGAACAACAGACACCAGTGGTTACTCACCGAAACTTTAAAAAGAACATTTCACCAAAATAAATAATAAATAGAACTAAGATAAGAGGTTAGTGAGAGAGGTTCACAAGGATATGTTGAACGGGTTAAGGCTAGTAGGTAACACTTAGCACCTTAAAAGCTTGTATCAACAGTTTTGGTTTGCTTCACATAGTCTTCCTTCGATTCCTTTATTAGACAAGTAAACGAAAAAAACCAATTAGTCAGGACAGAAGCTACTCTCAATCCATTTAAACCAGATTCCCTTAGTCTTAGTTTCAAGTCGTCAAGTCAAGTACCAAGTTAGGAAGAATAGTTCACACTACTGATACCAGTTTAGGTAAGGACTTATTTTAAATCTAGTTCGTATGGATTTATAGTATATATAATAAGAAATCTCAGGTCTTCCGAATCCGCTTCTATTCTAGATGTCCTTCCTTTTGAAAGACCAGGTCTTAGATGCAGCAAATCAAATAGGGAAAAGGGTAAATGTTAGCGAATCCCAACTATGACATAGATAGACAGACGCAAGTGTACTTACAGCCAGAAAATTCGCAAGCCTTGAGGAAGGAAAATTTCACTGTGCTACGAAGAAGCGATCTTAGACTTGTGCTCGGCTGAACCAATCTGGCCAGCATACAATCACTGGGATTGGAAATAGCTGTTTAGGCACAGTTGCCCACCATATTGAGGATTCCACTATCCTAAGCCGGTCACAGAGCTGATCAGCCTTATGAAGCTGCTACCTCTCTTAGATACTATCTGAATATCACAATTAATAGCTCTAAACGAGTTAGCTCAGTGTACCTTGAGTAAATTGGAGAGAACTCACTTTCTTTATCTGGAACAACGATCGCTACTAATCTAAAATACGGAGTCGATGCCGAATAGACATAATTAGCCTTGTGCCTTTCTTACTTGATAGGCTGCTTTACTGATTGTTCGAAAGAGGGTCAGAACTCGATCTGAGAATCTCATTAGTCCTCGACTCTGACTCTTTATAGAACCGGTGGTAAAGTTTCCCCTTGTTCCTTGTTCCTGTTAGAACTGTAAGTGTATCTGCGTTGTGGTATTTACCTTAAATCTTGAGGTTGAGGGCTGGGAACAGGGATGATATTTCGTTATTAAGATCACAAAGAATTTGATTTCGGGCCTTCCTCTTTCCTTGGTGAAGGCGGTCGTGGGACTTCCAACTCATCCATCGGTAGGTCAACTATTAATGATAGTCTCAACAGTTCATGTTTTCGGGTAAGCATCTTGGCAAGGATTTTTCTCACGGCGAAGCATCTCCGTTCACGACAATTTTCTTGTGAGTAGTGAAGCTTCATAACCTACTTCTCCATGGCCGGTGAACGAAACTGCAGATGAAGCTCCACTGCCTGAGCTGGAGATAAGGATCCATGGTAGCTGTTGTTCTCACGACGAACCATCTCTGTTCGCGGAGGGTTTCTTGTGAGTAGTGAAGGCGTTCCTCCGCAGGCTTCTTCACCAGCTTTTTCACGGACTCAGAACTATTCCTGAACAGTTTTCATCGATCGCTGCTTCTTCAGATTTTGAATAGATCTTGTCATCGGGAATCTTCACCTTAAAGGTTGTTTCTTCTTTGCCTGGTCCATCAGACGCTTGCTTCCCAGCGAAGCCATCTCTAGCGCCGGTATCCTTCCTCGCGAACGTCGGAGAACTCAAGCCATTAGAATAAGCTTCTCAACCATGATCTCATGGAGTGAAAAAGAGCAGTGAAAACGAAAATGGAGCTTCGACCTTGAACGATGGTTTTCTTTTGCAGGCGAGATGCTAGTGGTCTTCGAACGAAATATTCTGTTGTCAGTAGGGCTGTAAATGAACCAAGCCGCTCGCGAGAAGTTCGAGCTTGGCTCGGAGAAAAGTTCGTTCGAGATTGGCTCAAATATAAACAAGCTCAAGCTCCATTTTAAGCTCAATAAATAAACGAGTCTGTTCGAGCTCGGCTCGTGAGCTCATTTGAAATTATGAATTACAAATTAATATATTATCTACTTATAAAAATATTTTTAAACCTTCTATATGAAACTGAATATTTTTAATGTCTTTAGACATTTATTTTTCATTAATGTTATGTTCATATTTTCGTATCACACACTCATGAAAGTCCCATTTCAATCATAAAAAAACAAATTGTTCATGAGCAACTCGTGCTCGACTCTAAAAACGATTGTTTATAAGTTAAACAAACAAGTTCTAATATTTTTTATTTGGATCACTGGAAGCTTGGGCTAGACTCGTTTACATTTGAGTCTGGCTAGGCCTGGCTCGTTTAAATTTGATCTCGCCTAGGCTCGAGAAATTAAACAAACAAGTCTGTACATCTAGTATTCGGCTCGACTCGCCTCGTTTACAGCACTAGCTGTCAGCGAGGTCACAAACAAAATCCATGGAGATTTGTTTTTTTTGTTCATGGAGTGATTTTGAGTTTTCTTTTTGAATTTTCACGTAAGAGATAAACAGAGAATGAGGATGAAAGAGAAAAGAGAGAAAATAGGAGAGAGTAGATAATGATTAAAATTTTAAAAAGAATATGGTTATAATTAATATATATATATATGGGAAATAAAAATTAAAAAAGAATAATAAAGTAATTAGAATTTTAGCTATAGTGTTAAATTTTATGTATAACTTTTAATGAAAAAAAAAAATTAGAGAGATATTATTGAATATTAAGGATGTGTCTTAAGATTCTTTGCGTAGCGATCTCTCATGCTTATTATACAGTTTTTTTTTTTGTCAAGCTTATTATACAAACAACATGCCTTACTTCCACCATGATATATGAAGCCTATGCTTTTAAGTCTATCATGATATAAAAAGCACATCGTATAAAAAAAGATATAAGGAAAATATGTATACAAAAAGATATAAGGATAAAATGCAAAAACATAGTAGTAAAAAAAACATTAGAGTAAGATTGTTTTTAAAAGTGAATCTTATAATTTTTTAGGTGATTTTTTTTATTTACATGCTTTTTATATAATTGTTCAGCTATAATATCATGATACTAGGTATAGCCCGTGTCTGAAGACACTCAAGAAAAAATTTGTTTGGTTAAAGTTTAGGTTTAGTTTAGTTAAGATTAAGGAGTTAAGGGTTATGGTTAAGGTTATGGTTAAATTTAAAGTTTAAAGCTTAAGGTTTAAGGTTAAGGTTAAGGTTAAGGACAATATTAAGGTTAAGGTTAATATTAAGGTTAAGGTTACGGTTAAAGTTAATTCTAAGGTTAAGGTTAAGGTTAAATTTAAGATTAAGATTTAGGTTAAGGTCAATGTTAAGGTTAAGGTCAAGGTTAAGGTTAAGGTTAATGTTAAGGTTAAGGTTAGGTTAAGGTCAAGGATAAAGTCAAGGATATGGTTAAGGTTAATAGTTAAGGGATTGAGGTTAAAGTTAAGGGGCTAAGGGTTATGGTTAAGGTTAAGGTTTAGGGTAATATTAAGGTTAAGGTACATTGTAATGTTAATGTTAAGGTTAAGGTTAAGAATAAGGATGAGGTTAAGTTTAACGTTAAGGCTAAGGTTAAGGCTAAGGCTAAGGCACGACTAAGGCTACAATAAGGCTAAGGCTAAAACTAAGGCTAAGACTAATGCTAAAGCTAACACTAAGGATAAGGACACGGTTAATGTTAAGTTAAGGTTTATATGAAGATTTAATAAGATATAATTATTAGGGTCAAATATTCATGTGATGGATTTTCATTTGGTTAAGATTGAACTTAAGGTTAAGATGAAAGTTAAGGTTAAGGTTTAGACGTTAAGGTTTAAGGTAAAGTTTAAGGTTATGGTTAAAGTTAAAGTTTAAGGTTTAAGGTTCAAAGGTGAAGGTTAAGTTTTAATTTTAAGGTTAAGGTTAAGTTTTAAATTTAAGGTTAAGTTTTAAATTTAAGGTTAAGGTTAAAAAAAATTAAGATAAAGGTAAAGGTGAAGGTTAAGATTGAGGGTAAGGTTAAGAAATTTAAGATGAATTTAAATGTGAAGATTAAGATTAAGGTTGAGGTTTAAGGTTAATATAAGTTTAACGTTTAAGATTTAAGATTATGGTTAAGTTTTAATAAGATATAAAGTTTAAAGTCGAATATTAGTGTGAATATCTTCATTTGGTTTGTAAAAGCATTCATTATTTTCAAGATTGATAGTGGTCTAGTGGTTAGACTAATCAAATTTTATTAAAATTAAAATGATTATAAATCTGCTCTGTATTCAATTTTTTTTATTAGTTTTAGTTTTAAATATAATATCTTGACCTGAAATCCTTGTTTTTATTAATTCATGTATAAATAAATGTTAAAAGACCAAAATAAACACATAAAAACTCATTTAAGTAACAAAACAAATTTCAATACTATATTTTATTTCAATCGATTTTTTTTGAATTCTACACACTTATTTCACTATGAATGTATTATATTAAAATCTTCTCAAAATCCAATAAATAAACTGAAAAAAGAAATTAATAACATTAAAATCGACAACATCAAAATAAAAAGGGATATATTCTTGTCCATTAAGCTTTTCTGAACATTGAAACATGCCATCAACCACAATTCAACTACTAAATCTGCAAAAAGATAGAAAGACTAATAATACAATTAACTTTGTCAAAAAAAAAATAATACAATTAACTCATATATTAACACAAATAGGAATTAACCTATATACAGACACAAATAACAATTAAAAACCATCAACATCTGCAGAATAAGGAAAAACAATAGGATATTGAAGATCACCACGATCCCACTTATAGATTTCATAAGTGGCCCTAGGTTAAAAAATTAACCCAAAATCAAAACCTGATCTAATTTGTGCAATAATTTTGATATACCTCGTTGATAAAATGAAATTCCTCCATATTAAATATGTGTACATGGTTACATAAAAAATTAAAGAATCTCATGAGAACACTCCAGGGCACTGGCACTGTTATTGCGTTCCATAGTTTATTACACCATTGACGATACCCCGACACTCTTAGTATATCCAAGTTTATTTTATCCGACCGGTAATAATAAATAGAAAAAAAAGATTAGCTCGAGCCAAAAAGGTAAAAATACAGGGGTATTTTTGATAACTTACTCACCTGAGCAGTGTAAGAAACCAAGGCGAAATGAAGAGCATCAGGGCCACATTCAGTAATACCATTTGGGGAAATCTTTTGTTATCCTTCTATAGCGGGTTTCAATTCATTTGGGTCCAAATTACCCTCTTTTAATATCTTATGAAGGCCTTCAAGTGAAATTCCGTTTATAACCTCGAGAGGATCGATCACATTACCTAAGGATTTAGACATTTTACGTCCATGTGCATCGCGAAGCATTGGATGCAAATAAACCTGAATTCACTTACAAAAATTAATTATACATAATTCGAAAATATAACAAATTGTGTATGAAGTGTAAATATTATCTGATCTTTTTTGGCATGGCCACATTCAAAGGATACACGATCCTGATTTTTGCGTTTATTGCACTGTAGGTCCCTATATTACGCAAAATTGGATTACAGGTCCCCGTTCAGTGTAAGCTATTCACATCCCATCTCTAAAAGATTTAAAATTATCATAAAATGGCCATGTAGGATTTGTTAGAAAAAAAATCAATTAAGTAATTAAAAAATACAAAAATTAATTTTAAAAACAAACCTCAATTTGGGTTCTCCTATCGGTGATGGCCAAAGTTATCACTTCTTATCTGTAAAAGGCTTCAGAGGATCATAAAATAGGCATTATAGAATTTGTATAAAAAATAATAAACATCAATTATATTTAATAATTAAATAAATCAAATAACTTTTATTTGGGTTCTTGTTATAAAATTAACGGCGATAACTCGAAATATAGAGAAATATAATCTCGTATTATTATTCAGTGAAATTCAGAATGGTTACAATATGATATGAATATCGTACTATATATAGAAAACCGTAAGTAGATGCGCAACTACTAACTTAAGCTGCTGCGCAGCTGCACTGCAAGTCACTTGTACACGTTACTACTTTATCGGGTATATCGTTGGTGTATATCCACTTAATATAATATTTTATAACACTCCCCCTTGGATATCACCAACGAAATTTTAAAGTGAGAGATATGATATATGATTGCCTCGTTAAAACCTTGTCAAGAAAACCCATTGGGACAAAACTTGATGAAGGAAAAAGAGTACATAATTTCTTGGAGGATGTAGCACATATTTGGCTTGCCTCGTTAAAACCTTTCCAGGAAAACCACTTGGGAAAAACCATGGTGAAGGAAAAAGAGTACAAAATGTCGCTAAATTCTCCCTCTCATTGCTAACTCAAATATTTCTGATAACGTCTTCTTTACTGGTGGGCTTGTAGCTTGAATACTTTTGTTGGCATAACTTTAGTGAAGAAATCTGCTGGATTTTTCACTTGATCATATTCATTCAATGTCAATAAACAGTAGACTGACATAGGGAGGAGTATATTGTGCTATTTAGATATTTGGCATGCCTCGTTAAAACCTTACTAGGAAAAACCCCGTGGGAAAAAACCTTAGTTAAGGAAAAAAAGAGTACAACGCACAAATATCGTCTCCCCCTCATTGTGACATGTATTTTTACAATGATTATATTGAATCACATAATACATTTTTGAGCCCGTAATTCTACGTAAGTATATTATAGATTTAGTTGATGAATCTGCTGGATCCTCGCCTGAAAAAATCTATTGAAATATACTTTGAAATCTCACGATCTGATCTTCTATATCTTGAATCTTCTTCTTTTATTTTCAGGATGAGACAATCTCATCATAAAATAATACCGTCCTTGTGAGGAAGTGGTCCATTTTGACTGTTTCCCGTTATATAAAATACTCTCTTGAGCTTTATGCACTTTATATTCTTTGGGAATCTTTTATGCTCTATGCAGTTCTCGTTCTTCGAAAACTTAATATATTCATACGCTCTAAGTGCTTCGGGAACTTATCATGCTTCAGGCACTTATGGTGCTTCAGGCACTTGTTCTTCGAGCACATCTGTTCCTCAAGAACATTGATATCGATCCAAGAATCATGACATTTATCTTGGTGATTTCCTTATCATAATAAACGCTGCAAGAGTTTTCTAGAAGTAAAATCCGAACGTCATTGTATCCATAACATGAAAATAGGGACGTCTCCCCATAATCAGTTCATGGTTTCTGCAGGAATTATGTGATATAAGTCGGATTATAGATTTAATAAAATTGTATGGCCATTTCATTATTTGTCGACAATTTCACCACTTTGTGATTTAGGATCCTCATTACTTATTTCAAGCCATAGTTTAAAGAAAATATATCAATCCCATTAACCGTCTCACGGTTTCATATATTTTCGATAGATTAATTATCTAGATGGCTTTCATTTAGTTAGGTACCTTGGTCACTTCAGGGACCATTACAAACTTTAGAAGTAATGCATGTGCCAGTAGTAGCTGGCTCAATAGTTCCCGTCATATAATGTGGATGTGCACATTCCACATTATTTACCATTTAATCATCATTTACTCATGAGATTTCCTTCTTCGGGGAATGGTATTTTCTAATTTAACAGGTCAACCACGCTTCATGCGTTAGTTATATGCATTACAGGTCTACCACGCTTCATGCGTTGGTTAGATTCATTACATGTTTACCACGCTTCAGGCGTTGGTTAGATGTATTATAGATTCTCCACGCTTCATGCGCTGGTTAGATATATTTTAAGTTTACCACGCTTCATGCGTTGATTAAATGCATTTGCTGACATATTTGTTATACGTCCTTCTAGGATAATAATCTACTGGAGCGTTAACAGTAGATTTATGGGATTTTACAACATTCTTTTTGGGTTCATGAAATGCATTTTGTATATTATTTACAATATTTCACAAATGAATCTCCTTTTGAACTTCAAGTTCCGATTCTTTAGTTCGTGGATAGAGATGAGATAATGAATTATATTCCGCGATATCTTACGCAATATTTCAGGTTGCGATGTCTCTCCCCCTAATAAGGGTATATTATCTCATCAAAATAACACTCTACAAGACGTGTTTTGAATATATCACATTTATGTGTTCAAGATATCGAATAACGGAACTAGAATTAAAACCAACATAAAAATCTCAACTACCGGTTGAGATAGTCTAATAGTCAATTTTACTAGAGAAAATTAAACATATGGGTAGTCATTTAGTAAAAGAAACTTCTGGTTCTTTTAAGTCGAGTCAAAGTGCATTTTCTATTATTCGACTCACTGTCTCTGTATGACCAAGTCGATCATATCATAATATAAAATTATTAAGATCGTGATATCTTTGATTTTGCACAATGTGCGTTACAACTGCTTGAATACATAATACAACCCCGAAGAAATAGCAGGATATTTTCTAGTACACACTTCTGGTGTGACTTTCATAAATAATGCAAAGATATAAATTGTTACATACACTTGAGGTTTATACAAAATATTCATTTCGGCGAATCTCTAAATTTTGTAAATTTCTTCAGGATTTACTGAACCACAATCCGCTGATAATTTCAATTTTGTACCACAAGGTAACATAACTTTTGGGCATCCAAATTTTTTATTTAGATTGACCAAATGGTTTAGCATACGACATGTATGCGACCAAAATATAGTTCCACTATATCGATAACATCCATGGTTATCATTTCGTGATAACTTATATTTCGTCACTTTCACTTGCAAAACATTTCTTTTTATTCCACATTTGGAGGTAAGAAATTTATTTATTTGTAGTATTCACACTACTAATAATCAGTAACTAATTCTTTAATAACCGTAACCTCAGTTGGAGTTCGGATCATCAAGACGTAAATTCCAAATCTATTGAAAGACGTTGCAATTTCTTACGAAACACGTATTTATTCACTTTGTGGAATAAATTTTCATTCACTTCAGGGAATGAAATTTAGTTAAACGATATAAATCATAACCTTATTACAATACCAAAACAGAATATAAATCACATATTAATTACAATATCGAATAAAGATATAAAATTAAATTTGCTTCCTCTCTTATATATTGGAAGACCATTCACTTCAGGGAATGATTTATAATCGGAAAATATAATCCTCAAACCACCTGATTTTCGCCAACTCCACGTCTATATGCTTAGCTATTAATAATCGTTATATTCACTTCAAGGAATATAACTCATTCGCTTCCGGGAATAAAAGTTAGCTAGTGAAGCGCTAATCGTGATTCTCAATCAACAGTTCATTATTTTTTCATTTACGAGAAAAATATAGTTCTAACCCATAAATATTGGGAATAGCTTTTTCTTAAGATATTATTACTTCGGAAATATTATCGTTACATGACGAAATTTACGTATTTGTCCGAAATACTTGATCTATAAAATATCAAGCATATTATATTATTACTTCCGGAATATTACCGTGACATGGAAAAATTCTCGTATTCATCGAGAATACTCAGTCCATAAATATTAACCATACCATATTATTACTTCAGGAATATTATCGTGATATGGCGAATTTCTCGTATTCATCTGGAATACTTATCCCATATAAAGAATAATCAAAATATCATTTAATCCATAAAATAACATTCTCAAAAGCATAAACACCAGGTATTCCTTTTACCCGAAAAACATCGGGTTTCCTTTTGCTCGGAAAAACTACGGGTTTTCCTTTTGCTCGGAAAAACTACGGGTTTTCCTTTTGCTCGGAAAAACTACGGGTTTTCCTTTTGCTCGGAAAAACTACGGGTTTTCCTTTTGCTCGGAAAAACTACGGGGTTTCCTTTTGCTCGGAAAAACTACGGGTTTTCCTTTTGCTCGCAAAAACTACGGGTTTTCCTTTTGCTCGCAAAAACTTCGGGCTTTCCTTTTGTTTGCAAAAACTTCGGGTTTTTCTTTTGCTCGTAAAAATTTCGGGTTTTTCTTTTGCTCGTAAAAACTTCGGGTTTTCCTTTTGCTCCGAAAAACTTCGGGTTTTTCTTTTGCTCGGGAAAATTTCGGGTTTTTCTTTTGCTCCGGAAAACTTCGGGTTTCTCTTTTGCTCCGAAAAACTTCGGTTTTTCATTTGCTCACGATATTATTACTTCGGAAATATAATCGCGGCTTAAAATATAGGGTTAGAAATTCTTTAACCCGTATTCGAATGAAATATTTATCCCATATAATATTTTTAGTCAAAATATTATATAAAGATAAATTTATTAAATTTAACATACCTTAATTAAGTTTACCTTTTCTTTCTTCAACTCTAAATGATTCTTTCCTCCATTACAGTAAGTTAGTATTGTTGTATACTTTCTTTTTTTCATTCGCGAGCAGGAACTTTTTTTCTTATACAGAACATTGTATATAGAAAGAGGAAGGCTCCTACAAAACATCTATAAATATAGAGATGAAGGTAAAAGATGAGTCAAAAGAATTAGGAGTTCATGCTTATACTATGGACACGTAAAGAGGCAGGTGTCAACTTTTTATTTTCTTTCTTTTTTAAAGTTGAAACAACTTAACAAATGAAAAACATGTTATGTTGTTGCATACTCATGACCTCAAGCATATTTGATCAAAGTATGATTGTTACCTTCTGCTATATCATAAAGATATAAAAATGTTTAAATTATAATTTTAAACGTTATTAATATAAAGCATATTCTAAACCGTTGAGGTAATGCATAATACTACTACTATGATGAAATGAAAAAAAAAAATTAAGGATTACAAATTAATCAAATCTTATCTGATTTGAAAATCCATATAATATTTTTAATATAAATCGATAGAGACTCGTGCTGATAACGTGTTATAAAATTAACGGCGATAACTCGAAATATAGAGAAATATAATCTCGTATTATTATTCAGTGAAATTCAGAATGGTTACAATATGATATGAATATCGTACTATATATAGAAAACCGTAAGTAGCTGCGCAACTACTAACTTAAGCTGCTGCGAGGCTTAAGCTGCTGCGCAGCTGCACTGCAAGTCACTTGTACACGTTACTATTTTATCAGGTATATCGTTGGTGTATATCCACTTAATATAATATTTTATAACAGTTCTTCTATTGTTGATGGTAATCCAGTTTTCAGGACGTTAGCACATCACCTCTCATATCTCATATGTAAAAAACTTTGAATTTTCATTGTACAATTTGTATACAAATATTAATAAATAACAATTATATTTAATAATTAAATAAAATAAATAATCTTAATTTGAGTTCACCAGTTATTAATGGCCAAGCATCATCACTTCTCATACGTAAAAGGTTTTAGATGGTCGCTATAGAATTTGTATAAGAATATGAGTTTCAATGATAAAAAAATAATCTTTTTGTTTACCTTAATTTGTGTTCTTTGCCAACGTCCAATTTGATCTTGTAGAATTTGTATAAGAATATTGTGTTCTTTGCCAACGTTTAATTTAATCTTATAAAATTTGTATAAGAATATAATAAACAAAAAAAGAAAAGTTTAAAAAAAATCTTTTTTTACCTTATTTTGTGTTCGCTGGATTGATGATGATGAAGATCAAATTTGTATAAGAATATAATAAACAAATAAAGAAAAGTTTCAAAAAAATCTTTTTTACCTTATTTTGTGTTCGTTGGATTGATATGATGGTCTCCTAAGTGGCGCGACTTGGTGGGAGGTGAGTGTAAAATATTTCTTTTTATTATTGTTTCAATTAACGGAATTCTGAAGAGATAATTGTAGAGGAATTTTAGGAACTTAACTTTCAAATTACAAAAGATTAATGGATCGAAATGTATTAAATTAAAAATATATTAAAAATAGATCTAATGAATGAAAAATATAGAAAGGACATCAAGATATTTTAAACCATGGATTGAATTTAAGCAATCTAGACCATTAATTAGAATTGATCTAAAGACCGAGAATGATAGAAAAATAATCTGAAGGCTAGAAAATGTGGAAGAAATTAGAAGACATTTCGGACCGTTGGCCCTTCTCCAATATTATATAGATTTTTAATAAATGTTTATTTTGTATATTTATCATTAAATTAAGTATATATGATTTATTTGGTCAAAATAGGTTTTTTTTATTATATTAAAAAAATCTCATTTTCTTTTTCGTTTAGGTACCAGAGATCCTGGACAAGAAGAATCACTACAACTATTTATGGGGAAGAAATATAATACAATTGAAGCACTCAATAGATGGAGCAAGGTAACATTTAAAAACCAGGAAGAACAAATAAGGGGATTACAAACACGTCTCATGGAAATTACAAACTCAATCCTAACACCAAACCTGCAAGAAGAGGAAAGAAATATAAGAGCACAAAACCAGTTTGAATATTAATATGAAGAAAAATACTGGTCAGACCGAGCAAGACAAATCTGGCTGAATTAGGGCGATAAGAATACAAAAAAATTTCATACCTCAACTATTCAAAGAATAAGTTATAATAAATACTAAGAATAAAGGACAACTATGGAAGCTGGAAGGAGGAAACCTCAGAAGTACGAACGTGCTTCCAGGATTTTTATAAGGATCTTTACGCTCAAGGTGTAACCATGGAACAGATGAATAAGGCAACATAACACATATCACCTCAAGTAACAACTCAAATGAATAATGACCTAACAAGACCACCACCAATGGAAGAATTTGAACGAGCGGTAAAAGAATTATCACCAACAAAAGCACTTGGACCTGAGGGATTAAATAGTACTCCCTCTGTCCAAAAAGTAATTTCCATTTTGTTTTTCACACAAACTAAGAAACCTAATAATTACATACACCATTTACAAAGTGTCTTGATATTTTAAATATGCATTGGAAATATAAATTTTATTTTATTAATAAGGGTAATAATGGAAAAAGTTGGAGAAAAGTGTCTTGGAATTCTAAGTGGACAGTAGTTTTGGGACACTATTTTTAGTAATGTGGACATTAATTTTGGGACAGAGGGAGTAAGTTTTATGCTGAGTTTAGGGATATTATCAAGAGTGATGTTTTACTTATGGTACATGATTTTTTAACAATAATATATCTTTGGAAAGATTATCTGACACTTTACTGACCTTAGTTCTAAAAGGATAAACTCAGAAAAAATTAGGGGATTATAGACCGATTGCTTGTGTTAACTTCGGTTATAAAATAATAACAAACATTTTCTTAAATAGATTACAAATATACATAAATGACATAGTGATATCTCCTTATTCGTGATATAATAATCTAGGTTGGAGACATCATTTTAGGTGTATTTGGTTAATTAATTACAATTTTTATTCATTTCTTGATGAATTCTTATTTCTTGTCTTGATTTGATGATTTATTATTTTTAGAGAATATTTGGTTTAATTTGTATGTTAATGTGAAATTTTAAATACATATGGAATATATTTAGATGCCAAATCAATTATAAAGAGATAAGCAAAGAAGATATGGAAGAAATCAAGAGATAAAAGGAAGTAGAGATAAAATAGGAAAGGAAAAGCTGTCAAGTAAATCTGAAATTCTGCAGCTACGTCCACTAAAGTGAACATAACTTCAAATCGGATGAAAACTAATTTAGAAGTTCATTCAAAATAGTAAATGTAGATCTTTCCACCTCCGTCGTTTTGATATAAAGTAGGTGAAAATTGGATCAATAACGAAGGAGATATGATTAAAACAATGAGCAGTGTTTATCCTCTATGATATTTTAGGAAACGAATTTGAGTTGCACTTGGACTCAAATTATTTATCTTCTACTCCAATATTTCGACCTAGGGTCTTCTTAACACTTATAAATACACCCTCTAATCATTGTAAACATGTCCTTGCCTCTCCTTACCTAGTCATTAAGTATTATTCATCATAGAAGTCATTCAAGAGAAGCAAGTTGATAGTATGTATCTTTATTTTAGTTTATTTCTTGTTAGCTTGAACTAATTTTCCCATAGCTTGGGTTTTGCATATGTATAATAGTTTAATTATATTTTATTCTATCTATTTTTGTTTGGGAAAACCTTTTTAAATTGATTCTAGCTTCTTAACCATATATTTGTTTTATGTGCTTTGATTCATTGCCTGTCTTAATCTTGGTCACGTTTGGATTGTCTTAATAGTCGTTAAATGGTCACCCGGAAAGGGTGTCTAATTATTGAAACATCACATAATCATCTAGTGCGCGGTAGTATCCGGAAGGGCTTGCCTAACTAGATAGTAATTAGGGTTTGAGATTTAATCACCGATCATTGCGCAGGGTCCCCTTACCCAAGTCCCTTGGTAATTGTTAGGTCGCCACCTAATTCCACCCGAAAGGGGGTTAGGAGGAATATCGAATCCTGGCTACTTATCTAAGAGATTTAATCACCCTTATTAATTATTAGAAGAAATAGAAGGATAAGTGCAAACTAGCAAAACCTGGTCTATAATATTCTAACATCTTTTATTAATTGTCTTTACTTTAATCATTATTTCATCAATCAATCATTATAATTTACTTTTCTTGTCTTAATTCATTGAACTGTATATTACTACGCTTTCTTGTTAATCCATTCGTATAACACACTAAGTCTCCTAAATCGAATCTGTACTTATCATTAAAACTTGCGTACGACCTGTGATACTTGCAGTTAGTACCTTGTTTAGGGTAGGGTGTTGGTTGCATCTTATTTAATCGTGATGTTATCACACCCTAACTGACACCAATTTTTTGGCGCCGCTGCCAGGGACTTGTGTCTCGTTAGCGTGTGGGTTTTATTTTTAGTGTAGTGTTTTTAGTTATTTTTTCAGATTTACGCTCTGTTTTTGTCTCTTTCCAGTCTTTTGGTGTATGCTCAAGAACCCCGAGAGTGTTTTCAAGCCCTACAACAAACGATTGAGAAAAGAACAAGAACAAAGAAAGCCACGTCTCAACCAAAGGAAATTCCAATTCCACCAGGGGATAATCTTAATTTTAATCTGAATGACAATCAACGTCAAGAACCAGTCCCCCGGGTACCACCACTTATTCCTCAAGTACCACCACCAGGAGATAACAGAAACAATCAATCATTATTATTTACTTTTCTTGTCTTTAACTCATTGAACTATTTATTACTACACTTTCTTGTTAATCCATTCGTATAACATACTAAGTCCGTGGGAACGAATATGCACTTAATATTAAAACTTGCGTACGACCTGTGATACTTGCAGTGAGTACCGTGTTTGGAGTAGGGTGTTAGTTGCATCTTATTTTATCATTATTTTATCACACCCTGGCCGACAACACATTGCTTCACCGCCCCAGGTGACTTTCATAAAAGGAAGAGCAATACAAAATAATATTATCATTGCACAAGAAATTTCTTTTTACATGAACATGAAAAGGAAAAATCATAAACACATGAAAGCAATCAAGATTGATCTGGCCAAGGCATACGACTAGATATGTTGTAATTTTTTATTTATTGTTTTAAAAACTGGGTTTTAGTGATAGATGGATTACGTGGATCAATAATTGCATCACACCGGTTTATTTTCAAACAAAATTTTAATGGAGATCAAATGGAAAAGTTTAAACCAGGTAGGGTATACGGCAAGGTGATCTTCTCTCTCTTTTTAATTCACGTTTATGCTTGAATCTCTCATTAGCCTTATAGATCATTATGGTAACAATACAATATTGAAAGGGATACATATCAATAGAAATCGTCCGATAATCTCACATATGTTATTTACTAACAATTCACTTTTCTTCCTTACTTTAGATAACACTGAGATACAAGCATTTTGTGATTGTTTGAAGGTCTATTGTGAAGGATTTAGACATCATATTAATTTTAATAAATCAAAAATATATTTTAGTAGGGAAACACGAAATGACGTGCGAGAAACACTAGTATCAGAAATTCAGATTAAAGAAACAGACGATATGGGAAAATACTTGGGAATCCCATTATGTCACAAAAGATCGAAAATGGAATCACTTGACTGGCTAAAAAAAAAACTATTCAAGAAAATGGAAGGTTTGAAAGCCAAGTTACTCTCGGAAAGGGGCGAAGAAGTCTTAATCAAAACAGTTTTACAAGCTAAACTTGTTTATACTATGCCAATATTTTCTTACTCTATACATTTTTGTAGAAAACTTATTTTAGCAAAATCTACTTTTTGGTTGAATTCTATAGAACAAAACAGGTTACACTGGATAAAATGGGAAAAGTTGGAAGTAGGCAAGCTAATTGGGGGACTTGGATTTAGGTATTTTAAAAGAATGAACACGTCTATCTTAGCGGCATCGACATGGAGAATCCTTAACATCCATGAACCCTCGCAACTCAACTTCTAAAAGGTATTTAAATCCTTAATACTTATTTTATGAAATTTAAATTTAGACAAAGTCAGACTTTGTCATGGACAAGTATAATGGAAGGATGGGATTTCATTATAAAATATGATATATTTCAGATGGAAAATGGTGAAAAATATTAACATATCGACAGAGAAATGAGCTAATTCAAATTGGGATTTGGAAAAACCACAACCCTATAATATAGAAACAGTGAATCAATTATGAAAGGATACATCACAACAATGGGATATGAAAGATTTCGACAATTATTTTCCTCAACCAATAATTCGTAAAATCACAAAAATAATAATCTTATAACCAGAAATTGATGACAGATTTATATGGACACATTCCAAAAATGGGGAATATGTCACAAAAATCGAATATAAAATTCTTACTGAAGAATAAATAAAAATGAACCACAAACAACAAGTACAACCGAATTTCTCAAGATAGGGTTATGGAAAATATTATGGAAATAAAACATACCAACAAAGAATATATATATATATATATATATATATATATATAAACAGAAGGATTTTGATAATGCAATAACAACGAAATAGAATCTAATTAAAATAAAGTGTGCGGACTTAAGCATCTATATTTGGTGCCAGAATCAAAAGGAGATTGTAGAGAATATACTACTAACATGCCGAGTTAGGCAAGCGATTTGGTTAGGTTCATCGTTACAATTAATGATAGACTCTAATGACAATATTGATGTCAGAGCATGGGTTCTGAACATTATCAAATCCTTTACGGAGGGAGGTTGGGCAAAAAACATAATCACATTATATATAATGATAACATTATGGAATATATGGAAAGAAAAAATGAAATCAATACATAAAAATACACTTGTGGATGGGGACAAAGTAATAAATTCAGCAAACATCCTCATGAAAAAATTAGTTGGAACAAATTAGAGATCCTAAACAACACAAAAAGCTATAACAACATTCCAAGCACACAAACCAACCACAATATATAATCATACTTCATTAACATTTTCATGTGATGCATCGTTTAACAAATCAGAATAGGGATACTACAAATTCAAAATAATACGGGATGTCAAATTGAAAGAAAGACAATACCAATTTGTGACATAATACTAGAAGGAAAAACATATGCAGTCTTACAAGTTACATTATTATGTGAGAGATTCCTAGAAAAGGAGAAAACACTTTTGTCTGACAATCTTGAAATTATTCAAGGTATCTGGCAGATGTCAGTTGCAAGCTTGAAAATCAACCCAATCAATACATACCAACTAGAGCTGCCTGCTTCAAGGACATTAACTATTTTCACCAAAAAACTGATATTAAAAATATGAATAATATCACTTTGCATTTATCGAATGTAGTTTGTTGAGCATGCTTATATAGACTTATATTGTGATAAGAAGCTAATTATTTAAAAGGTATATTGGATGTCGTTAAGCTTTCAGATGAAGCAACATGCTAAATGAATTGATTAATAACTAGATATCATGTCAAGATTATATTTCATGTAGATCTATAATTCTTATCAACTCTAGAAAAATTTATCAAATGGCTGAGGAGTTTCGTAAATTTGTCTTCAAACACATCCCTAGAATCTTGAACGGTCAAGTGAACAATCTTGCTAAAAGAACTAGACATGCATCCACTACTACAAGGAATCAGTCGATTGATACAATGACAGTAGGTTTCAATAAAACCGGAGTCAGATAAACTCATTCGAAGATAATAGTAGTATAAATTTGTCCAAAAAAAACTCCAAAAGGCATGCATGCATAATCACTAGGCATTACCAAGAGTTAACTATATATCATGGGATTTATTCAGATCATTAATAATGCTCTATTAAAGTACCAAAATAAATCAAACATGTTTTAACCTTTTAAATTAAATTCACTTTTCTTAATTAATCCTACAAAAGGAATATAAGTCCAACAAAAAGAACAAGTGTAGTAAAAATAAAATAGTTCAAATAATTTTATTTTACTAACCCATATTTGGATTATTTACATATTTCTTATGAAAGTTTTTCATAAGAATTTGCTAATATCTTACAAAGAAGCTATTAAAATGAAAGAAGAAGAGAAGGGAAAAACATTATGGGAATTCACCAAGAACACCTACCAAATTTCTAGATTTTTTCCCCTAAAAAACTTATATAAGCGAATATGTTTAAAACAATTGTACATTTAATATCTAACTCAATTTTTATTAATATTAACGTCCAAGAACAAGAATAGGCCATCAATGGCCAAATTAAAATAAACAAAACAGTTTAAGTTAGGGAACACGGGTTCGAGAGAAAGGCTTTGTACTTTCCATAGAGCAAATCCTTTTCACGAAATCGATGAAGCAGGCGAGTAAGTTTGGAGGTGTACGAAGGATTCCCTGCACATTTGGAGCGTTTTAATTGGGTCTGTAATTGGGCTTGAATCGATGGTGATGAATGTTTCTTAAATTTATTGTTACATATGTGATATTGATGAATTGATTATGATGATAGAGTTGAATTATGTAATGGTGTTTTTTTGTCAAGGGAAATAAAAAAAAGAAAATACAAGCAAACCGATACCCCTACTACTACTATACATAGAGGACACACTACTAAAAAACTCAAGGATCGAGTCGGTTGGACATTTAGAAATATCAATATTCATCCTAATACATTTTGCCACTTTGTCTACTACTTCATTGTATTCTCTTTTGGTATGGATAATTTTCCATCCTGGGAATATCATCATCCATTTTAACGCTTCAGAAATCATTGGACGTATTCTCCAGTTGACTCCTTTTGCTTCGATATTATTTTGAACGACTTCAAGGTTATCAGAGTAGAAAGAACAACTCTTATAATTGAGATCTACTGCAGAAATCATTGGACGTATTCTCCAGTTGACCCCTTCAACTGTCGTATTGACCCTCGCTCTCTTGATGACTTTATGCTTAATTGCACCAGCCTTATTACCTCCTAAAGACACCATACTAGATGGGTCCCAACTGTTGGTGAAAGACGTGTCGTTCAGCCAAATACATTCCTCATTATCATTGAGAAAGTGGTTTCCCTCACCATTAATATGCTTATCATTATCGTCTATAGGAAAAACAACCCTAATAATCTCATATTCTTTTCAGAAAAGGTGTTTAAACAAGGATTTTGTTTTCTCATTGATTTCCAGAATGTTCCATGCTTTCCTTTCAAAGAAACATTTCATCAGAGCTTTCCAAATGTTCCATAAAGTTCCAAAGATCGTTGCTAAGACAATTCTCTTATCCCACCCGTTGCTAGAGTAACTTTCGATAATCAATTTAATCTACTCGCTAATGTTACCCCTGAAATTCTCATCAATTTTACATTGAAGTTGGGAGTTGGCCCAAACACCTTTACTAAATGGGCATTTGATGAATAAGTGTTCAATGGATTCAGCTTTCGAATCACACCATTCGCAAGTATCTGTTTCAAGGAATTTTTTCTTTTTAAGGTTTCACTTAGTTGGGATGGCGTTGTTGTGTACCTTCCATATGAAGTTCCGGATTTTTATAGGCACATTTGAGTTCCAATATAAGTTCCACAGTTTACAATCATTATTCTCTCCGTATTTAGACGACTCTCCCTCTTTATCGCTCTCCTTTTGGACAAGTTAGTGATATCATGATTTACTCAAATACTCCCCGGCTTTAGTTTCTGGCCAAATAACCGTATCCTCTTTTTTCAATTGCATAATCAGAATTTTCGTAATCTCCGCAATGTCTCTAGCAGTACAGAATTCCTTAAGGATGTCAAAATTCCAGTCAGTCATGTTATTTTTAAAACATTCTGCCAGTCTATTGAGGTTGCACCCATTTGGTTTGTCCAATTAGTATCCTTTCGTAATCCAAGCATCATCCTAAAGACTAATGCTAAGGCCATTGCCAACTTTCCAAAAGCATTCTTCTTTAAGGAACATCAACCCTTTGTAGATACTCCCCCAGCTCCAAGATATTTTGTTTTTAAGTTTAGCATTCCACATATCACAATTGGGGAAGTAAATACACTTGAGTACTTTAGCCACCAAAGAGTTCGGATTGTGTAATATTCTCCATGCTTGTTTCCCTAGAAGAGCAAGGTTCATCTTACGAAAATCCCTGAAACCAATACCACCGATCTTCTTAGCTTTCACAATCTTTTTTCCAGGTGACCCAATGTATTCTCTTCTTGTTCCCAGAATTCCACCATAATTTAGCCACAATGCGACTATGTTTTTTTGCATAATGTGACAGGAAATTCAAATATAGACATGGCATAATTTGGTATGGTCTAAATATCTGCTTTAATCAAAACTCCTTTACCGCCGTCCAAAAGAAGATTAGAAATCCAGCTCGCCGATTTAGAAATTAATTTATCATTAATGTTGGAAAGATTTTCCATCTTGAATCTCTTAAGAGTCACTGGAATTCCCAAATCTTTACTCATTGATTTTGTAAGCCCAAAGTTTAAACTCTTAGCAATATCCAAGATTTTTTGTCTGGGAGACCGTTGCTAAACTTAATGGTGGATTTATTGAAATTAATTTTCTGTCCCAAAGCATGGCAATATCTTGAACGACTCATTTGAAAGCATCATTTTCGATGTCATTAACTTCAATAAAGAAAAGAGAGCTGTCTGCAAATAAGAGATGAGTAAGTCTTGGACCGCTCATGCGAGTGAAATTCCTTTCATGTTGCCTTCTCTGCATTTACAATTAATAAGTCCGGTGATGGAGTTAAATTATATGGATAACCATGATTTTGAAACTTGCAAATTCACAAAATAAAAAATGGTGGAAAGGGATGAGTAGAGGGATTGATTTACAAGGATTTTAAATTTATTACGGATAGTTTTATAAATTTCTTAAGCTTACATTTTTTTAATTAATCTTTTAAATCAAATAAACCGTATATCGCGAAGGCACTTAACAAAAAATAATGGTAGGTAGGCAAAATATGAAACATTGGGTACCTTAATCCACTTTTGAAAAGTTTTATATCTATTTTTCAAAAGTAAAAACACTGAATACTTGGGAGTTTTTTTTACCCCGTATCTCACTATTATCTTAGCTATACACACACTATTTACCGGGCTTATTCAAGTTATAGGTGTGTTCATGTATAGATTGCAATTTTCTGTAATACATCAGAGAGTCGCTTCGGACTCAAAGTCATTGACTCGGTTCGAACCTATACCGCTTACTATACGATAATCTAATTATTTGAGTGTTTAATTAAGGAAAATGGTGTGTGAATTGGATAATATTTTAAGTATTATCAACCACCAATCAAAATATATGTAATTCACATTAATTCTAGTTGAAACTTATCCAAAGTTGTGAAATGATAACAAAATTTTATATATATTGAATGTTATATGGTACTTATTTCATAACATTTGTAATTCTTTTATAATGGTAAGAGTATCATAACCAAATCGTTTTGATCAAGATATTAAATATCTTTTTACGAAAAGGCAAAGTTGTGTGATTTTTTGAAGAAATTTTATCAATACATTACTGAAAATTATTAGAATATATGGATTAAAAGATCAATTAGAGTTTAGAATAAATATCCACAACTAGTCTCTAAGTAACAATTTAAGCACCATTTCTATAAGTACAAGTAAAGCTCAGATCTTGTAAATCAAGCAATTGTCTAATTCGCCATGTCTCTAAGACCTACACCGCCAAGATACCAATTAATACTCGATATTATTTTCCCAAAAAATTATTATAGCAACCTCTTCTGTTTTTTCGTCACCCACCTAAATTAGAGTTTACTCCAATTTGAGGCATATAAAAAGGAATCATAGTGGATAGTCCCTGCGGGGTTTAGTAATTTTTTTATGACTAATTGGCCTTAGATTTATTGGAAAAAATATCGATTAAAATTGATATTTTAAAAGAAACAAAAGACTACAAATCAAAATCATTGGCACAACAAATAAACACTTTAAAAAAAAAAACAAGGTCAATGAGAGTCAACTCACTTAAAAAATGCTCTTTACACATTCATCCACTAAATCTTATTCCATCTTTCCTTTTTTAGATTTTCACCACTTTTTACATTTTTTATCCATTTTTGCTTTTTCTTATCCAGATCTTTTGTTTATCTCAAAGTTTTCTGGGATCTTACAAAATTTCCACTCTATCTCTCCCAAAAATACACACATCCGCCCACCCTTTACCTTCCTCCATATCATCACCACCTCTTCTCTTCCTAGTTTTTTCCTTTTTACACCTTTCCTTTTTGTTTTTCCGCTTTTTATTTGACTCTCAAGATGACCAAAATGTTGAACACTGCAAAATTTAACAAAGCAAGCAACAGATCGAGTAAACAACCTAAATCCAAGACGAAATATAGAGATATTACTGGAGAAATGTTGTCACCGAGCTCGAATCTTCTCAAAACGCCTGAATCGTATAAAGATGAGAAAGAGGCGAGTACTGAGATACATGTTTATGATGAATTGAAAAGTATTGAAGAAAAGGTTCAAGTTCAACTTGTAGATCTAATGGAGCCTGAAAAGAGAAGTGAATCTAAGGGTGTTCCATGGTCGCAATTGTTTGGATGTGCGAATAATTCTATGAAGCTTGAACATCATGAGCCAGTAAATCTGCAAGGTAAGAAGGTTATTAAGCCACCAGTAGATGTTCTAGAAGAAGGTTTTGAACAATGGGTGAATTGCCTAATCGGCCAATTCATTGATAACCCACCTCCGTTCTATGCTATAGCAAATTTTGTGAGGTATCAATGGAGTAAACTGGGTAAAGTCGAGATTAAATCAAATTTAAAGGGTAGTGTAGTTTTCAAGTTTGAAAATCAGAAAAGTTATAACAAAGCTCTTGAACAACTATGGCATATCAACGGTAAGCCTTTGCTTCTTCGTCCTTGGAAGGCTGGAATGCAATTTGATAAATTAGACATTACTAGAATTCCAATTTGGGTTAAGCTGATCAATGTGCCAATGAACTTATGGACACAAAGAGGTCTCAGATATGTTGATAGTGGTGTAGGTGTGCCAATTCAAATGGATAGTATTACAGAATCAAAGACTAGACTCGGGTATGCTCGAGTTTGTGTGGAAATTGATATTAAAGATGAACTACCAAATAATGTTTGGGTGGATATAGGTATTGAAGATTTACAGGAAGTTAAGGTTGAATATGAATGGAGACCTATTGTGTGCAAAAAATGTAGTAAGTTGGGTCATGTAGAAGCTAAGTGTATTAACACTCAGAAGGTATGGGTACCTAAGCCAACAAGTGATAAAGTGGTTGACAAAGGGAAGAAGGTTGTAAATGAATGGAGTGTTGTGAGAAGCAGTAAGAAGATAGATGGTAAAAAGGGAGAATCAAGCTTTGTTACTGTAATGAACTCATTTGAAAATATGCAAAACAAGGATGGAAGTCAGATTGATCATGATATTTTACAATTCATCAATCATGAAGGTGGAGAGGAAATTACCATACCTCCCATTATATGATTATTGCAGCTTGGAATGTGAGGGGATTAAATAACCTCCTCAGACAGTTGGATGTTAAGGATTTTCTAGATAGTAATAAGGTAAGGGTAATTGGACTTTTGGAAACAAAGATTAAGTGTAGTAATTACCCTGCTAAATTAAGTGCACATTTCTCTCATCTGGAAATGATGCACAATTATAACAAAGATGAAAGTCGTAGAATTTGGATTTTGTGGGATAAAAGATCTGCTGATATTAGTCTAGTTGATCATACTTCTCAGGCCATGATTATTGAACTGAAGGCGAAGGATAGTAATGAAGTCTTATATATTGTTATGGTGTATGCTAGTGGTACTGATGAGGATTGAAGAATACTATGGGGTGATATGGTTAAATGGTATAAATTGTATGAAAATGAAAAGGTATGTTTCATGGGGGACTTTAATGAAATATTAAACATCAGAGACAGATTAAACTGCACTGATATAGACAAGGGGGCACTGGAATTTATCGAATGTATTGAAGATTCAAATCTGTATGAACATAACTATGGTGGACAATACTATACATGGACTAATGAGAACAAAAGTGACCAAATCCGAGCTAGTAAAATAGGTAGGATGTTTATTAACACTAGATGGTTAGATTCTATGAATTCTAGTGTGAGTATTCATCCTCCATCAACTTCTAATCATTGTGCTCTTAAACTGAACATTAGAGGTACAAAAAAAGTCTTTCTAAGCCAGTTCAAGTTCTTTAATATCTGGGCTATACATGAAAAGTATATTGACATTGTGAGAGAAGCCTGAAATATAACTGTTAATGGCAATGAGATGTATAAAGTATGTGTGAAGTAGAGAAATGTTAAGGTTGCTCTTAAGAAGTTTAATAATATTCACTTCAGGAAAAATACCATAGAGATTGAGCAAATGAAGACTCAGCTTAATGACATATAAATGAAAATTATGAAGGGGGATACTAATACATGTATACTCAATGAAGAAAAGATACTTAATCAGAAGATGGAGGAAGCTATCATAATACAACATGACATACTTAAACAAAAAGCAAAATGTGTATCAGTTAATGATATGGATTGCAACTCTGCATATTTTTATAGAATTGTCAAAGGTAGAGTTGCTAGGAATAGTATATCTATTCTTGTTAATGACTCAGGAGACATAATTGAAGATCCCAATCTTATTAAACAAGAGTTTGTACAATTTTATACACAACTCTTAGGGACCAAAGATGCAAATGAGGAGGTCTGCTCTAGTGAAACTATTACAGAATTGGTTGGATCTTTTCTAATAGATGAACAAAGAGCTGCTCTTATTGCACCTATCACTGATGCAGAAATTAAAGATGCTTTATTTTCTATTGGGGATAATAAGAGTCCAGGTTCAGATGGTCTCAACTCAGCCTTTTATAAGTCTTCTTGGAGTATAATAGGAGAGGAGTTTACAAAGGCAGTTAAAGAATGTCTAGTAAATTGCAAGATTCTTACTCAGATCAATGCCACAAATATTATATTAATACCCAAAAAAAAAGATGCTTCATGTGTAAGGAAGTTCAGGCCAATTTCTTGCACTAATATCTCATATAAAACTATCTCAAGAGTTATATGCAGAAGATTGAAGAAGGTTATAAATACTATTATATCTTTAACCAAGCAGCTTATGTTGGAGACAGGTACATAAGTGACGATATTTTAGTTGCTCAGGAGGTGGTACTTGGATATGAAAAGAAAAGCTCTGCTCCAAAGTTCACTATAAATTTAGATCTCCAAAAAGCCTATGACAGTGTGAATTGGAAGTTTTTAATGAATATACTGATGGCTTTCAATTTTCTAGAGAAGTTCATCATGTGGGTAAGAATGTGTGTGTGTACACCAACTTATTCTGTGTGTGTTAATGGGGAGGCCTGTAGCTTTTTCCAAGGTAAGAGAGAGTTGAGACAGGGTGACCCTCTATCACCTTATCTCTTTGATATGTCTATGGAAATTTTCACTAGACTGTTTAATCTATTGGGAGAGAAGAATACTTTCAGCTATCATAAATAATGTGAAGAGATGAAGTTGAATCACATCATCTTTGCAGATGATTTATTGATATTCTTTAAAGCAGATACTGATTCAGCTAAAGAAGTTAAAAAAGGACTTGAATTATTCTCAAGAATGTCTGGTTTAAGTATTAACAGCCAAAAAAGCGAAATTTACTATAGAGGTACTGATTATAATACAAGAAAAAGTATTTCTGAGATATTAGATATCAAAATTGGTAGCTTTCCTGTGAGGTACTTAGGGGTACCTCTACACTCAAAGAAACTCAGTGTTGAAGAAGGCAAAAAACTTGTGAATAAAATCTATAGCAGTATAAACAATTGGTCTTCAAAGTTGCTCTCATATGCAGGGAGAGTCGAGTTGATTAAATGTGTATTAATCAGTAAGATACTTTTCTGGTGTCGTGTTTTTCTTCTCCCTAAGCAAGTGATTTACAAATTAAATCAACTTATGAAAAGATTTTTATGGAAAGGAAATGTGGATGGTGCAAAAGGAGCAAAAATTTCTTGGGACAAAGTGTGCACAAGCAAACAAAATGGTGGTTTAGATATTCCGAGAATAGAAAATGTAAATCTTGTTTGTTTACTCTTTACTTTTTGGAGAATGTATGCTCAGGAAGGCAATTTATGGAGCAAATGGGTGAAATGTAATATAGTAAAGAACAAGTGCATATGGAGTCTTGAAGAAAAACAAGCACAAACTTGGATACGGAAAAAGATTCTTAAGGTAAGGAAACTTGCCTATAATTTCATACATAATAGAGTAAATAATGGAAAAGACACTTTTATAATTTGGGATAAGTGGATTGATGGATGTCGTGTACAAGAAAAGCTTGATATTGAGTTAAACAGGATAGATATAAATAGTAACAAAACTGTTTATAGCTGTTATGGAGGGAGTAGGTGGAGATTACAACCTAAAATTGGTAAGATCCTACCTTTTCTGAAAGATTTAAAGCTGAATGATAAGAAGGATGTTAAACTGTGGAGTGAAAATATTAAAATGAAATTCTCCTTCAAAAAGACACTTGCTAAGTTAACTACAGATGAGAGTTTAAGTCAGGTGTGCTGGTTTAAATTGGTATGGGCTAAAAAGAATATACCAAGATGTTCCTTTATAACCTGGATTGCTGTGAATGATAGACTTAGCACAAAGGAAAGAATGATACAGTGGGGTAGCAATGTAAATCCCCTGTGTCTTTTCTGTAAATCTGCAATAGAAAGTAGCACTCATCTATTTTTTGAGTGTTCTTTTAGTAAAAGAGTTTTATTAACAATTTTGGAGATTGGCAAAGTTACTAAATTACCGAGAGACTTTGATGAGCTGAGTAATGATTTAGTGAGTATAAAGTGTGATGAACAGGCTACCCTTGTTAGTATCTTGTTTACCTCATATGTGTATTCTATTTGGTGGTTAAGAAATGAAATTGAGCATGGGGGTAAAGTGTTAAATGAAGATCAGTTGTGCAGTATGGTTAGTAAAATGGTGAGAATGAAGTTTCAAGGATGGAAGGTGAAGAAAAAAAGCATTAAAGAGATGATAGAAAAACTTGATTAATAGATTGTAATTTATTGTTTTTAAAGTGGCCCGATTAGTTTATTTGTAATAAATTAGTAGTGGGCCTTTTATTCTATTTTATTAAAAGTTATGTAATGTTATTGCTTTCCTAGTGAAGTAAGGTGTGGGCCTAGTGGGTGTTAAAGTTTCCCATGTTGGGCTTTAAATCCATTAGGACTAAAGTTGTAAAGACAATGGTATGTTGAGTTTATTATTAATAAAATTTTATTCGATGATAAAAAGAATCATTGGCACATTAAGTTTATGAATTAATAATTGAAATCATGTTTTATAAAAAATTTAACAGAGGCTCAGATCTATTTATTATCAAAGACATATAAAGAGTCTAACCACGCAATGGTTGCAAACCCAGCAAAAATTATCAAATGGATTGCCCAACCAAGTTACGTGTAGATCATCTAAATAGCCTCATAAAATAGCTCAGAAAGAAACATAATTGAAATAGAGATATCATCACAGCCTCAATAATTTACTAATATATAGGGACTAAGTTTTACAATTTTTGTAAAACAAAGGCTACTATATAGAGATAAAACACACCATGGCTGCAAGCACACCAACATTAGGAAAGTTGCCACGCCAAAATATGGTCAGATTTTCTTATACGCCTTATAAATTTTGTGTAATGAGAAATTTAGAGATGTCATTGAGTGAAGGGAAATATTTAGATACGTAATAAGTGTTGTTGAATTTAGTGTTTCGATGGAGAAATCATTGGCAACCATGACATAGAGAGGACTGGGCAACCACCCTTCAAGAAATCCCAAGAACTCTCACCGCCGCATTGTCTCATTCTATTATTCTTTCTGAGCTATTTTATTACTTTTGATTTAGGGTCTCTACATCATTATATACTACTCGTCAAAGGGTAATTTTGTAATCGTGAAGGTGGATATTTCGATCAATATATTGTATATCTTTCTAAATCCGTTTTGTTGTTTTCTTGAAAAGAAAAAATAGATGTTATTAATAATACTTGAATTTAGATTTATAAAATTGTGATTTTATTTTTCATACATCCTAGGCCAATTACAGTAGTAAAAAACTAAACAACTACTTAGAAAGTGTCCAAAATTACTTTAAGTGTTGACTATTCACTCATATCTCTGGTGAAATATTATCATAATCTGTATAAAGGGCATTGCATTTGTATCATCTTCATGTATTTGCCTTTAGGTACATATGACACAACATAAAGCTCATAAATATACGTAACATATCCGCACAATCTCTCTCCTCTAAATGGGGATGTTGTTGTCGTTTCCCAAGGTGTGATAACATAACCTAACATATCAACGCCTCTAGAGAGCTGACTCACCGTAAATGCACATACCATTTGCAAGTAATAAAAAGTAAGTACTAAGAGTCATCGTCTCTACAAGGACTATGATGGTTAATCTTATAATGTGTTTTCGGAAAATATCTTAAATTGAGTTGTGAACTTAAAAAGAAAAGATAAATATTTGTTTTTTCCGTTAAAAAGAACTAAAGCGGAAAAGAAGAAAGGATCGGTTCAGGATCATGTGATCCTTTTGAATTAGATAGGAAGGGTTGTAACACAAAATGTACTTATAAGTAATTGCCCCACAGATCCTATATCAATCTGTATGAAGAAGAAATTATGTAATGAAGGGAATTCTTATTTGCACAAACGGTACTTCGAACTTAGAACCAACCACAATATATAATCATACTTCTTTTACATTTTCATGTGGTGCATCATTTAACAAATTGGAATAGGCATACTACAGATTCAGAATAATACGGGATGTCAAATTGAAAGAAACGCAATACCAATTTGTGACACAATACTAAAAGAAAAAACATATGCAGTCCTACAGGCTACATGATTATTCGAGGAATTCCTAGAAGAGGAGAAAACACTTTTCTCTGACAATCTTGAAATTATTAAAAGTATCAGGTAGATGTCATGTGCATGCTTGAAAATCAACCCAATCAATACATACCAACTAGAGCTGCCTGTTTCAAGGACTTTAACTATTTCACCAAAAAACTGACATTAAAAATATTAATAATATCACTTTGCATCTACCAAATGTTGTTTGTTGAGCATGTCTCCATAGACTTATATTGTGATATGTTAAATAACTTGAGAAGCTAATTAATTAAAAGGTATATTGAATGTCGTTAAGCTTTCAGATGAAGCAATAGGCTAAATGAATTGATTAATAACTAGATGTCATGTCAAGATTATATTTCATGTAGATCTCGAATTCTATCAACTCAGAAAAATTTCTCAAATGGCCAAGGAGTTTGGTCCGTTTGTCTTCAAACACATCCCTAGAATGTTGAACGGTCAAGCGAATAATCTTGCTAAAAACTAGACATGCACCCACCACTACAAGGAATCCGTCGATTGATATAATGATATGAGGTTTCAATAAAATCAGAATCGGATAAACTCATTGGAAGATAACAGTAGTATAAATTCGTCCAAAAACAAAACTCCAAAGGCATTCATGCATAATCACTAGGCACATACCAAGAGTTAACCATATATCATGGGCTTAATTTAGATTGTCGCTAATGCTCTATTAAAGTACCAAAATAAATCAAACATTTTTTAACCTTTTAAATTAAATTCCCTTTTATTCATTGATCCTACAAAAGGAATATAAGTCCAACAAAAAAAACAAGTGCAATAGCAATCAAATATTTCTAATAATTTTATTTTACTAACGCATATTTAGACTATGAAAGTTCTCTATAAAAATTTGCTGATATTTTACAAAGAAGCTATTAAAATGAAAGAAGAAGAAAAGGGCAAAAAATTCTAGGAATTTGGTAAGTATTTTTGGTGTTCTTGGTGACATCACCAAGTTTCACCAAGAACACCTACCGAATTTCTAGATTTTTTTTCCTAAAAAACTTATATAACTGAATATGTTTAAAACAACTGTACATTTAATATCTAACTCAATATTTATTAATATTAACGTCCAAGAACAAGAATAGACCATCAATTGCCAAATTAAATTAAACAAAACAGTTTAAGTTAGGGCACATGGGTTCGAGAGAAAGGCTTCATGTTTTCCATAGAGTAGATCTTATTCATGAAATCTATGAAGCAGGTGAGTAAGTTTGGAGGTGCACGAAGGATTCCCTATGCATTTGTAGCATTTCAATTGGGTCTGTAACTGGGCTTGAATCAATGGTGATGAATGGTCCTATAATTTATTGTTAAATATGTGATGTTGATGAACTGATTGTGATGATAGAGTTGAATTATGTAAGGGAGTTTTTTTTGTCAAGGGAAATAAAAAAAAGAAAATATAAGCTAACCAATAATCTACTACTACATATAGATGACACACTACTAAAAAAACTCAAGGATTGAGTTGGTTGAACATTTAGAAATATTGATATTCATCCTGACAGATTTTGCCACTTTGTCTGCTACATCATTGTATTCTCTTTTGGTGTGGATAACTTTCCAACCTTGGAATATCATCATCCATTTTAACGCTTCAGAAATCATTGGACATATTCTCCAATTGATTCCTTTTGCTTTGAAAATACCTTGAATGACTTCAAGGTAATCAGAGTAGAAAGAACAACTATGATAATTGAGATCTGCTGCAGATCTCATGGCCTGAAGAACGACCCATATTTCCCCTTCCACTGTCATATTATCCCTCGCTCTCTTGATGACTTTATGCTTACCTAAAGACACCATACTAGATGGGTACAGCTGTTGGTGAAAGACGCGTCGTTCAGCTAGATACATTCCACACTATCATTGAGAAAGTGGTTGTCGTCACCATTAATATGCTTATCATTATCGTCTATATGCAAAATAATCCTATTAATCTCACATTATTTTCCAAAAAGGTGTTTAAGCAAGGATTTTGTTTTTTCGTTGATTTCCAGAATGTTCCATGCTTTTCTTTCAAAGAAACCTTTCGTCCGAACTTTCCAAATGTTCCATAAAGTTCCAAAGATCGTTGCTGAGACAATTCTCTTATCCCAACCATTGCTAGAGTAACTTTCGATAATCAATTTAATCCACTCGCTAATGTTACCTCTGAAAGTCTCATCAATTTTACATTGAAGTTGGGAGTTGGCCCAAACACCTTTACTAAAAGCGTATTTGATGGATAAGTGTTCAATGGATTCAACTTTCGAATCACGCCATTCGCAAGTATCTATTACAAGACATTTTTCTTTTTAAGGTTTCACTTAGTTGGGATGGCGTTGTTGTGTAGCTTCCATATGAAGTTCAGGATTTTTAGAGGCACATTTGAGTTCCAAATTAAGTTCCACATTTTGCAATCATTATTCTCCGTCTTTAGATGTCCTATTTATGGCTCTCCTTTTGGACAAGTTAGTGATATCATGATTTAGTCGAATAGTCCCCGTCGTTAGTTTCTGGCCAAATGATCGTATCCTATTTTTCCATTTGCATAATCAAAATTTTTCTAATCTCTGTAGTGTCTCTAGCAGTACATAATTCCCTAATTCCAATTAGTCATGTTATTGTAAAACATTATTCCAGTCTATTGAGGTTGCACCCAGTCGATTTGTCCAATTTATATCCTTTCGTAATTCAAGCATCATCCTAAAGACTAATTCTAAGGCCATCGCCAACTTTCCAAAAGTATTCTTCTTTAAGGAACGTCAACCCCTTGTAGATACTCTCAACTCCTAGATCTTTTGTTTTTAAGTTTAGCGTTCCACATATAACAATTGGGGAAGTAAATTCCCTTGAGTACTTTAGCCACCAAAGAGTTCGGATTGTGTAATATTCTCCACGTTTGTTTCCCAAGAAGAGCAAGGTTCATTTAACGAATATTCCTGAAACCAATACCACTGATCTTCTTAGATTTCGCAATCTTTTTTCCAGGTGACCCAATGTATTCTCTTTTTGTTCCCAAAATTACACCATAATTTAGCCACAATGCTACTAAGTTATTTGCATAATGTGATAGGAAATTCAAATATAGACATGGCATAGTTTGGTATGGTCTAAAGAACTGCTTTAATCAAAACTTCTTTACCGCCGTCCTAAAGAAGATTAGAAATCCAGCTTGCCGATTTAGAAATTAATTTATCACTAATTTTGGAAAGATTTTCCATCTTGGATCTCTTAAGAGTCATTGGAATTCCCAAATATATACCCATTGATTTTGTAAGCTCAAAGTTTAAACTCTTAGCAATATCCAAGTTTTGTTTTCTGGAAGACCTTTGCTAAACATAATGGTCGATTTACTGAAATTAAGTTTCTGTCCCAAAGCATGACAGTAACTCGAAATGACTCTTTTGGAAGTATAAATTTCGATGTAATTAACTTTAATAAAGAAAAAAGAGTCGTCTGCAAAGAAGTGATGAGTACGCCCTGGAGCCGCTCGTACAAGTGAAATTCCTTTAATGTTGCCTTCTCTGCATTTATAATTAATAACTCTGGTAATGGAGTTGAATTATATGGATAACCATGATTTTGAACTTGCAAATTCACAAATAAATTTCACGGAAAAAAAATGGTGGATAGGGATGGGTAGAGGGACTGATTTACAAAGATTTTAAATAAATTAAGGATAGTTTTATAAATTTCTTAAACTTACATTTTTTAATTAATTTATTAAATCAAATAAAACGTATACCGCGAAGGCAATTAACAAAAATAAATGATAGGTACTAACAGAAGGAAAAATATGAAATGTTGGGTCCTTAATGTCCACTTTTGAAAAGTTTGATATCTATTTGTCAAAAGTAAAAACACCGAATACTTGGGAGTTCTTTTACCTGTATCTCACTATTATCTCAGCTATACACACTATTTACCTGGCTTATGCAAGTTATACGTGTGTTCATGTATAGATTGCAATTTTCTGTAATACATCGGAGAGCTGTTTCAGACTCGAATTCATTGACTCGCTTCGAACCTGTACCGCTTACTATACGATAATCTAATTATTTGAGTGTTTATCAGATCTGTTGATTAAGGAAAATGGTGTGTGAATTGGATAATATTTTAAGTATTATCGACCACCAATCAAATTATACGTAATTCACATTTATTCTAATTGAAACTCATCCAAAGTTGTGAAATGATAACAATATTTTGTATATATATATAATGTTCTATGGTACTTATTTCATAACATTTGTAATTCTTTTATAATGGTAAGAGTATCATAACCGAATCGTTTAGATCAAGATATTAAATATCTTCTTACGAAAAGGCGAAGTAGTGTGATTTTTTGAGGAAATTTTATCAAAAAATTATTTTAAATTATTAGAATATATGGATTAAAGGATCAATTAGAGTTTAGAATAAATATCCACAATTAGTCTCTAGGTAACAAAATAAGCACCATTTCTATAAGAACAAGTAAAGCTCAGATCTTGTAAATCAAGCAATTGTCTAATTCGCCATGTCTCTAAGAGTTACACCGCCAAGATACCAATTAATGCTCGATATTATTTTCCCAAAAAATTATCATAGCAACCTCTTTTGTTTTTCTATCTCCCACCTAAATTAGAGTTTATTCCGATTTGAGGCATATAAAAAGGGATCACAGGGGATAGTCGCTGCGGGGTTTAGTAATTTATTTATGACCAATTGGCCATAAATTTATTGGAAAAAAATCTCGATCAAAATTGATATTTTAAAAGAAACAAAAGACTACAAATCAAAGTTACTGACACATAAGGTTTATGGATTAATAAATGAAATCATGTTTTATAAAAAATTTAACGGAGGCTCAGATCTATTTATTATCGAAGACATATAAAGAGTCTAATCACGCCATGGTTGCAAATCCAGCAAAAATTATCAAATGGATTGCTCTACCAAGTTACGTGTAGATCGTCTAAATAGCCTCATAAAATAGCTCAGAAAGAAATATAATTGAAATAGAGATATCATCACAGCCTCAATAATTTACTAATATATAGGGACAACGCTTTGCCATTTTTGTAAAACAAAGGCTACTATATAGAGATAAGAGATAAAACACACCATGGCTGCAAACAAACCAACATTAGGAAAGTTGCCACGCCAAAATATGGTCAGATCTTCTTATACACCTTATGAATTTTGTGTGATTTGAGTCAGAGTAACAAGGGTTGTTGAATTTAGTGTTTCGATGGAGAAATCATTGGCAACAACGACACAGAGAGGACTGGGCAACCACCATTCAAGAAATCCCAAGAACTCTCACCGCCGCATTGTCTCATTCTATTATTCTTTCTGAGCTATTTTATTACTTTTAATTTAGGGTCTCTACATCATTATATACTACTCGTCAAAGGGTAATTTGGTAATCGTGAAGGTGGATATTTCGATCAATATTTTGTATATCTTTCTAAATCCGTTTTGTTGTTTTCTTGAAATAGAAAATAGATGTTATTTATAATACTTGAATTTGGATTTATAAAATTGTGATGTTCTTTTTCATACATCCTAGGCCAATTACAGTAGTAAAAAACTAAATAACTACTTAGAAAGTGTCCAAAATTACTTTAAGTGTTGACTATTCACTCATATCTCTGGTGAAATATTATCATAATCTGTATAAAGGGCATTGCATTTGTTTCATCTTCATGTATTCGCCTTTAGGTACATATGACACAACATAAAGTTCATAAATATACGTAACAGATCCGCACAACTTTTCTCCTCTGAATGGGGATGTTGTTGTCTTGTCCCAAGGTGTGATAACATAACCTAACATATCAACGCCTTTAAAGAGCCGACTCACCGTAAATGCATATATCATTTACAAGTAATAAAAAGTAAGTAAAAAGAGTCACCTTCGTTAGAAGGACTATAATGGTTAATTTTATATTGTGTTTTTGGAAAATGTCTTAAATTGAGTTGTGAACTTAAAAGGAAAAGATAAATATTTGTTTTTTCCGTTAAAAAAAAATTAAGAGGCAAATAAGTAAATGAAACTAAGATAATAACTAAATAAAGACTATAATGTAAATAACTACGAAGATGAAATGAGAATATAGCCCGAGAACTCGCAAGTAATCACCAGTAGTATTGATTTTACGTTTTATTGTTTAAGGGTGAATTGATAATTATGCAACAATCGGGATTCTAACTTCTTTCAAACTCTCACCAAGGTAGCTTAGAAAGCTACATCAACACTACCAAAGGACTCTTTCGAGGGAAATCTATGCAATTATTGATGCTAAAAGTTTGTAAACCTATTAACCAACCGGCTAGTCAAGCCTGTCAGGATCACTAACGCACATTAGACGTTTATGTATTGTATTCCGTAACCCGAACACCCCATCAGAGTGACATGCTTCGTCTCTCAAGGCATGATAAAATAAGGCTAACAAATTAAAACCTTGAAAGATCTAACTATCGAAAGTGTACGGATCATTGACAAGTAATAAAGCAAATATGTAAAAGTATCGTCTCCATAGGGACTACGAAGGTCAATTCTTAAGCAGTGCCTTAGAAAGTGTACTAGAATGACTTGTTCAACTAAAAAGATTTGATTTTGATTTTACAAACTAAGGTGTAAGAAAGATAAATAACTATGGAAATACGATTAAAGTAATTAACTAGGAATGAAAGGTAAAATAAACAAAAAATATGGGTAAATAGTTCAAAAAATTGCAATTAATCACCACTAGTATTGATTTTACGTTTGATTGTATAAGGGAAAATTGTTAATTATGCAATAGTCAAGATTCTAACTTCTTCCTAACCCCCGTCAAGGTAAGCTTAGGAATCTACTTCAACACTACTAGGGGACTCAGGTAAGTTAACCCTACGCAATGACCGGTGAGTAAACCTCTCTAATCATATCGACTATAAAGCTAGGCAAGCCCTTTAGGATCACTAACACACTCCATGATTATGCATCATTTTCAGTAACTGATCCCCTCTCTTCCGGTGTTAGGGTGACAGTCGTAATTACTAAGGGAAGTCTTAACTTGGCCAGAGCAAGAGTCGATATATATGGAAAATACATAACCAAAGCATAGTAATTAACAATCCAATTAAATATGCATTATCCCAAACGTAATAAACAAAAAACGACTAAGGTTCATATATAATTGCTGTTATCAAGCTATGAGAATTTATTTCATATTAAAGTAATTAAACTAAAGACTAAAAGTGCAAGAATCATGTTTAAAAGATACAACGAAACTACATGTACACAAATAATTTAAGACGTAAGGTTGAAGATAGAGTTAGAATGGCATGAACTGCTTCCAAGCTTCTTTTCCTCTTTTTTCTCTCTACTCTAGGCAATTTTTAATGTGTAATTATGATTGGGGACCCTTTTCTCTCTGCTCATCATGTTTTGGGTCTTGTGGGATCCTTTTAGCTAGCCCAAATCCAACAAAAAGATTTTAATCAATGGTTGGGCTGGTTTGACCCACGACTGGTGGTGGCAAAGGTATGATAAAATAAGATATAAATAAAGATAATAATAACAACCACACACCCACTATTACCACGAGAAATTCACTGCAAGTGCATAGATCGTTTGCAAGTTATAGTTAATAAGTGAATTTTGTTCACAGGGATTTAGTCTGTTAGCTCGATTTGTGTTTAGAATAGAAGTGTAGAAGAGATTAATTGTTTAACTAAAAAGACAATAATAAAGAAGATAAAAATTTGTTTGGTTCTCAAATAAGGAATTAAAGATAGTAATTAAACTAATGCAAATAAATAAACTACTAAGAATGGAGATGAGATTATAGCATGCTAGTATGCACCTATCCTTCTAAATCATCATTCTAATGTAAGGGTGATATAAGCAATTATAAATAGGTAAGATTCTATAATCCTCCTAACTCCCGTCAGGATAGACTTAGAAATCAACCTCAACACTACCGGGGGACTTGGGTAAGGGGACCCTGCGCAACGATCGGTGTTTAAAATTAAAACCTATTGACGATCTAGTTAGGCAAGCCAGTCAGGATCACAACCGCACACCAGACGATTATGTGGTGTTGTCTATAACTGAATCCCCCATCAGGGTGACAATCCAGCTACTACGGGCAGTCCTAAGATTGGCCAGATCTAGGTCTGGAATAAGTCAAAACATATAATATAGCTATATAAATAAGAAGCTCAATCAATTAACTGTCACTTTCCCAAATAACATAGAATATAAAAATAGAATTTAAGGATTACACATAATCTAAACCCAAGATATGGGAAATTTAGTTCATAATTTAAGGAATAAAACTAAAGAATTAAGAGATTAGAAACATAGTTAAGCTATAAATCTGATAAAATCTACCCTAATGGTAGAGTTGAAGGAGGGAGAAGAGGAGTTTGTGAGTCTCCAACTTCTTGTCTTCCTCTACTGGCTATGCTGTAGATCTCCCCGCCTAGGCGCGTCTAGGCTCCGCCTAGGCGTCAACTCCCCCCTCAGGCGCTTACGCCTAGTTAAAACTCTAGGCGTTTTTGCCTAGCGCCTTAGTCGTCGTGGAATAGGCGTCTAGCCCGTCTAGGCACCGATTAATGACAAAAAATGGCCGCCTAGGCGCCGATTAATGGCAAAACATTCCCACATAGGCCTTCTTGTTATGTTTCTTATTCTCGAGAATCTTTTAATTGATATTATAACTCAATTTATAGTATTTTCATATATAATATTGTGTTGTTAGATGAATTTTATTATTTAATTAGTTGAAATTGCTATAATTACTACATATATATTACTAAATATACAAAATTACACATCGAGATTCAAAACCGTATAATATCGCCTAGGCCCCGTGTAATCCCGCCTAGGCGCTAGGCCCGGGTCGACCGCCTAGGCCTCAAAACCAAGATCTACAACATAGTCTACTGGTCACCTTGCTTCTTTGGACAATCTCTAAGTATAATATTGATTAAGTACTAAGAAAGGATAAGAAAATATATGTTTACATGGGTAGGTAGTCATATATATAGGTTATAGGTCGAAATCTAGGTTATGGTCCAAGTCTTGGAGTCCTAATCCAACTTAAACTCGCTTTCCTTAATAATAGGGACTGGTTGACCTTTGGAGTTTGTAAAATTCATAACTCCTTCGTTACATCTTCAAATTCAGTGATCTTTGTATCAAAACGACCGAAATTCAAAGATATTTCCAAATATAGAAAGGCTCCTTCAAATTCCTTGTCGATTTTGCACAAAATCAAGAATACTACACGTTTTCACAACTGGACAACAATTTTTGGAAGCTTTTGCACTTTCTTAAAAGCAGTTTCTTTCCTTTTAACGCTTGGATTTGGCTTAGGTCTTCTTTACTTAACTCCTTAACATTTTTTTGGCATCTAAAACCATCATTGTACCTAATAACTTCACATTTAACACACAAATTACACAAAAAATGATCTAAAAGTAATAAACATCCAAATCAAGGCATGAATTGAGAAACTAACCATTAATAGGGAAAAATGCCTCAACTAAGAACATAATACACCTAAAACGATATATCATGAATATCTTATTTCATCACAAATATGGAGACATCAATGACATCAACAAATTATTAACTTCTAATTCAACTCCGAATCACAAACTGTTACTTGTAACTCCTATTAATATCTAGAAACCACAAGGATCCTCCAAAATGTTCATCGATCTCACGTGGTAACTTGAACAAGTCCCTTTCTAAATCTGGTCGACAAATGCTTTCACTTTCTAAAAATGATTGAATCTTCCTTTTTTGCCATGACTACGAAGTCGTCTTGTTTTCTTGACTTCTTATCATTGTCTTAGAGTACCTTATCATTCAAGTACCTAAGATTTGCACACTTAAGACATAAATTACACAAAAGCTCTAAAAGTAACCGAATTACCAAAACTGGACAAGAAAGTGTAAAACATCAATAATGCGGAAAATCCTTCAACTAAGTCCCCAATACCCCTAAAATGACGCATCGTGAATATATTAATCTATTACATAAATTGAGATATCAATATCCCCAACTCATAGTTTTGTCGTCCCGACAAAAGAAGAACAAAACTAGGGTGTCTAAGTCCAACTATATTTGACTAAAAAAAAGTCCAACTATTCATAGAAGAAGTAGAAAATAATGAATGATCCTAAATCATTATCCTAGCAAGTCTCATATAGTGATGTATAAGAACTAATACACACATACAGATAACATACTAACAATCAGCACATCGTGAATTCAAGATTAGATTAGATTCTAACCAGTTGAGGTAGCTCAACTGGCCAGAGCCTTGATATTTCTTCAGCCCTTAAAGGGGGTAAAGCAAGAGGTATAGGGTTCGAATCCCCTCCCTGAACACGGGTAACCTAGTTCTGATTAAGTGGGAATATGCATGAGGAGACGTGTATATTTCCTATGGGAATAGTCGTGGTGCGCGAAAGCTGGCCTGGACACCCATATATCAATAAAAAAAGATTAGATTAGATTCACAGGCATGAAGGAGCGGATCTCACTTAGGGTTTGTATGGATTAAAGAGGGAATATATAGTAAAGGATAGAAAAGAGAAATTTAGTAAAGGATTGGAAAGGAGAGTATTAAATATTGTTTGGATTAGATAAAAATAGAGGGAAGAATTTATTAAAGGATTACATATATTTGGTGTTTGGAGTAGAAGGATAATGAAAGGAAGCGATTCTTTTTATATCTAAATAACTTTTATACCCTTAGTAATATATCTTATATATAAAGAATATGGATGTTTTAAACATTATGACATAATAAAAGATTTTTTCCCTTATAATGACACCAAATTAGAGGGATTGGATATATAGTATAGGAAGGGATTAGAATAATCTCTAATTATTTTTAACCAAACAAGGGGTGAGATTGTTATTATTCTTTAATATAATCTCATCCCTTCTAATCTCCCAATCCAAACAAAGGCTTAGTTTAATATGACGGTGTCATAACCTATAAAATATTAATAAGTTACATTATGAAATATTAGTAAAATTGATTTATTTTTATTTTATATTTATTCATTTAAAGTTAATTTACTATTTTTATATAAAAACTAATTAATATTTACAATATTAATATATGGTTATGTGTCCTTGTTGACCAAATGTAAATTCTCCTTTTTAATATCAAAACAATTACTCTTGGTTGGTTCAAAATGTGTACTCCTTTCAAGTGTGTGATTTAAGTTCGACTCACTTTTATGTCCATAAGCTTGAACAATATTTTACACAATTTTGGTCATTAATATAGTATAGAAAATTGAAAAAGAAAATTTCACTAGAAAAAAGAAAGAAAATAGAAAATTACACCCGAGAAAAGAAGTACACTCCTGGAATAAGGATGAGAAGAAAAGGAAAAGGGTTTCCATCATTCCACATCAATTTACTATCAAGTTTTAGGTTAATCTTATTCTATTTTATCTTCTAAACATGTTTTTGGTATTAATTATCTTTAGTTTTCAGTTTTACATTATGAATTAACCCCCCCTTTCTTGAGATTGCATTGGGTATGAACCCTGAATAATTATTTGGATGTTTATTTTGGGATATAAATGAATAGGGTTATTTTTCATCAATTATATATTTAATCTCATTTCTAATTGTGCCCTGATAAAGTATTAAGTAGTCTCAACTATCGCCCGGGAAGGGGTTTGGATTGCGGAATTAGTATATAAACGCTTGGTGTGCGTTAATGAACCGGGAGGTATTGAATAACTAAGTAGTTATTAGGGTTTAATAAACTAGCTTTTGAAAGCATTCTAGGGTCATCTGGGAGTGGTATCTAGTACCGTAGGCTAGCTTCCTATCTACCGGGAGGGATTTGGAAGACCATTGGATCCCGACTAATGTGAATAAACCAATTCGCCCTTATATCGGGTACCATTTAAATAGTTGACTCTGAGAATTAACAACAAGACTCAAGTATATCTCTCATCTATTTTTCTTCTCCTTAACATTTTACTTTGTATCTCCTTTAGTTAATCTCTACTTATTTGTAATTTAGCTTATTAGTGAAAAACATTATTTGTGTGCCATCGATACATGTTCTAAAACTTCAACAACACGTTCGTTACATGATTATTGGGTTAACCTCAACAAAGCGTTCTTGATGGTACTGTTGATCGTTGGTTTTTATGGATGGATGCTCAAAATGTTTGATTGTTGCTGTGAAATGACCGATTCACTTCCTTGTAGAAAGTATGGCGTTATTGGGTACCCAAAAATTTCATCCTCCATGGCTGGTTGTAGAGAGTTTGATAGACGACAAATGGTGAATGAAGATGAAGAAGAAGGATTAATGACTCAGGAGTGGGGGGTGGGAGAATGAGTGTGATGAGGTAATCCAAGCCAGTAGGGTGGCTGCAACACTCATAACCTAATAACCTAATGCGTGTCTAGGGAATGGTGACACATGCAAACCGGCCACTAGAAGATAAAAGTAAACGCTACTCCACCCCCTACTCTAATAAAGGTATAACTATGTATAATATGAATTTTCACTCATATCTTATATGAAAATAATTGTAAAATCATTAAAAATAATCCGACTTATAAAGACTTAATCAATGGATGAATAACTACTCATCTAAGGAGCGTTTAAGAAGATAACACACTAATTATGATAAATCCTAAATTTATTCGATTAAAAAACAATAGGCAGATTATTTAATTTACGAATTTAATAACTGTCCTAATTATTTAAAAATCCTAAACTATACATTAAAATCCTAAAACATAGATTATCACAGTTAAACATGATCTTTTTAAAAAATAATCTCCTGGATAAAAAACTAAATTTAATAGCACAAATAACTTACCCACTAAAAATTAAACCTCTCCATTAAATAACCTCTTGATTTATTGTCTACATTAAATCACCCGAGATCAACCATCATCAACAACCAAAATATATTCACAATTCTTCAAAAGATCTCTATCAATTTCCATCGTCACAATGGATCCAATAGATGTTCACTTACTAGAAAATGTTATTGCACTCATTTTGGTGAATCTAACTGTAATGCAACTAATGTAAATGAAGTGTGTTTGTCAAAGTTGGCGCCAGTTGATTGGAAGTCCTTACTTTGTAAGATTGCATTTCCATGCAAACGAAAACAACAGTGGTTATTTCCTAACTACAAAGTCGTTATTTCATCGACCAACATCCAGATATTTGATTTATTATTTAGATACATTTGATGTACATGCGGCGGTGGTGATAACACAAGGCTTTTTTCACCTCCCCCCAGTACTTTCGTGGTCTGCTAATGGGCTTATTTGTTTTCGTGACACATCAGCCATTGTCTTGTGCAACCCTGCCTCAAGAACATACTATTTCCTTCCTCCTGCCAACGAATTTGTTTCATCTTTTTATGATAACGACTGTGTAACACGAAGTTCTAAACGATTGAGAGGATATGCATTTGTGAGGACAATTGGGCTTGGTTACTCTAGAACACTAGGGAGTTCAAGGTCTTCTCGTTTATAGAGGTTGGTGTATCAAGAGTTACATGTGTGTACAATTTGACTAGTAGGTAATGGGTAAGAATCAATTGTGATTTCCCTCATTTAACCGGTACAGGGGTGCCATTCAATAGAACTCTTCATTGGACAGCCAGGCCAAGGGATGGTTCTGTTCAAACACCAATTTACATGCTGATAAATCGAGATGTGTACAGAATCGTAACTTGTAATGTAAGAAGCCATGCATTTGGAGAATTGGGATTATCAGAAGGAGTGTTAGTAAACAATTTGAGCCTAGTGAATGAATCCCTAGCCATTTTTTCTAGAGTAGGTGGTGGAACATATGCTAGTGAGACGTATTTAATGAGGTATGGGTGATGCAAGAGTATGGGGTCGAAGCTTCATGGACCAAACAAGCTGGAGTAGGGCTATTAGTTTATAATCTTTGTCATTTCCAATGGAGAGACAAAGCTCTACTCTGTGGTTGCGATCATGATTCAGTGGATAACTGTTATGAAGATGAATTGATGTCAGGCAACATCAACACGGGAGGATTGAATAGGTTGGGAATTTTCTTCGATAATATAAGACTTTACAAGGAAACTTTGATTCCTGTGGATGGACCGGGACTTTGATCAACGTTTGCTAGCGCTAGTTTCATGCTATTACTGGGAAGTTTAATTATTAATGTATTGTTTGGATTCATTTTTTTAAAGGAAAGGAAAGGAAATGGTAGGAATAAATTTTCCTTTCCATTGTTTGAATTCGTTTTTTAATTAAAAGAAAGTAATTCAATGGATTGCAGAATCCTTTCTTTTCCTTTAAAACATCAATTATTTAATCCTCCCATTTTGGAGTCATTTCAAAGGAAAGGAAATGATAATTTTTTTAAATGTCACAACTAACCTTATAATTTTAGTATATAATATCTTTACATAACACAGAAAGGGTATAAAGGTATTTTTGTGTAAAATAATCCTTTCCTTTAATAATGTGAATTGTAATGTGAATCCAAACAAGTGATTCTTTAATCAATTACTTTCTTTTCCTTTATTAAATTTTTTATAATCCAAACACGGTTATCGCTTTCCTTTCCATTCCTTTAATATTTTTATATTCTTATCATTTCCTTTCCTTTGATAATCTGAATCCAAACAATACATAAGTGTTACATATTTTAAGTATTAATTATTACGCATTTCAATTGTATTAGGAAGTGTAGTTAGAAAAAAAGCTCTCTACAAAGATTGTAGCTATTGTAGGTTAATTGCAATCTTTATAAATATTTGTAATGACATGTTATAGGGTTAATTTAGTACTCATGAATGCATTGTTTGGATTTATATTTGCAAAGGATAAGAGAGGTTAGGAATGTTAAAATAAGTAAAGGAATGGAAAGAAACAGATAATCGTGTTTGGATTATAAAAATATTAATAAAGGAAAAGAAAGTAACTAATTACGAAACAACTTGTTCGGATTCACATTATTAAAGGAAAGGAAAGGTGTAGTTTACATAGAAATAATTTTATACCTTTTTGTGTTATGTAAAAATATTATATATTAAAATTATAATGTTTTTTGTGACAAATTTTAATAGTAATCATTTCCTTTACTTTGAAATGACTCCAAAATGGGAGGATTAAGCATTGTCTGGATTAAGATTATCAAAGGAACACTTGTGACAGGAATGGTTAGGGAACGGTAACCGTGTTTGGATTATAAAAATTATAATAAATTAAAAGAATGTAATTAATTCAAAACCAACTTGTTTGGATTCACATTATTAAATGAATGGAAAAAATTATTTTACATAAACATATATCTATACCGTTTTTGTGTTATGTAAAAATATCATATATTAATAAAATAAGGTTAATTGTGTAATTTCAAAAAGTAATCATTTTTTTAGAATTACATCCAAAATGGGTGGATTAAAAAATTGACATTTTAGAGGAAATTACTGGATTGTGCAACCTACTGAATTACTTTCCTTTATTTAGAAACCAAATTCAAACACCGAAGAAGAAAACGGTTTTCTAGCATTCATTTCCTTTTTCTTTATAAAACCAAACAATCAGAAAACTTTGTTTTGTAGTATTAATCATTTTATGTTGAGTTATTATTGCAAGGATTTATTTTAAGTGTTATTGGATAGGGCTACTAATAGTAAAATAAATGGTCTACTAAACAGAGATGGTAAAAAGGAAACACAATTCCAATTAAAATAATAAACAGCAAACAATTATAAAAAAAATACATGGTGCTCAAGTAGGACTTTTCTTGACTAAAAATTAATATTTTGGTGAATAAAATGCCATGTAAATAATTATTAGTAGACTAAAAAAAACAAATTGTGACGGGGTTTCGTGAACCGCTTCTGTCTCGGCTCTTTCAACCACGTCTCCTTGTAACTTAGGCGGTTTCGTTTGTTGGGGCAGTTATTCTTTTTGGTATCCAGGGATTCTACATCGACTTCATCTACGTGGTTGATTAGTGGTGGTTCCTTTGGGTCGTGCTTCAACAATATTTCTGCATTAATCCGTGTAGCTCGCGGAGGAATCTCAACACATGTTCCATCTTCGTTAGGAAAGTTGCTTGTGTTAGCTACCACGTTCATGATCGCTTCAAGTGTATCTTTGTATCCCCTCTCACTTCGGGCCGCATGGTACCACATGTCCTTCCACTTAGCATTCGGGTAACCCATCCTGGAGTTTTCTTTTTCTGTATGGTTGAACTCGGACAAACACTTATCCCTTAGGTTTAAGCTACTTCCAGGGGTCCATCTGAACATGACGCAACTTTCTGGGATCCGTCTGACCCCCTCGACCTTCATCACGTTGAACATATGTCTGCATGGTATCCCATGGGATTCGTACAGTTGGCAAGTGCACTCTAGTCTCACCCTCGACCCATCGGTAAAAATACAAACTTTCCTGATGAGCCTCCGATTATGGTAGGATGTACAAAAAATGTGCGAGATCCTGTGATGCGTGTGCATGTTATATGTCACCTTGTTTGGAATTTTCCTTCCTTACCTTTAAAAAAGGGACCGTGTAAATTGCTTGGTTGCTTCTAGCTCAATTTCATGCAACATCGTCGTTGTTACGGGACTAGTCTGATTCGTGAGATATTCTTTATTGCTTGCGTTGTCCCTGATGGTTACCATACCGTTCAAGAATGATTTAACAAATTCTATAAACTCGACTCTCTTGTTTAAGAACCTATTAAGGTAAGCATTCATACCTTCGCAGCGCTGCGTTGACTTCACAACACCAAAAAAACTACCCCGCAAATACGCCTCGACCTGACATAGCACGCCTCTTGTATGTCTCACGTATCCATCTATCCTCCCCTAGATCATTGTCAACCACCATCTTCCACCATGCTTCTTCAAACAATTCTTGAGTCAAAGGAAGCCCCATGAGTTTCTTAAAGATAGTCCCAAATCCGTCAACTTTCACGTTTGTAACAGCGTTGCGATTCAGATGCCAAGAACATAAACGTTGGCCTACCCTAGGGTAAACAATCTCGATCGCCGATTCCACTGATCTATCACCATCGATTACGACCAATCTTGGTTTCTTACCATTCATTGTCTTAGTTAATGTCTCTAGTACCCACACGTATGATTCCGTTGTCTTGTACTTAATCAACGCAATACCAAATATACAAGTCTTACGGTGATTGTTGAAACCCGCTAGCACAGCTAGCGGGAAACAGTAGGCATTGGTCTTGTAAGTGGCGTAAAAAACTAGGACATCTCCGTAAATTGCAAACTCTCTCCTAGATCTCCCGCCGCAAAAGTACAACTTGTCAAGACGATTCTCGTCGTCGACTGTAAATTTGAAAACGAACAGCGGATCAGTCTAACACCGGCCTTCCAAGTAAACAAGTGTAAAATTAACATCCCCCTCGCTATTCTCCTCCGACCATAACCTACCGAGAACATTGTATAGATCTTTTCTCACGAAACCAACACTTTGATATGACCTGGCCTCCCTTACGAACACGTCCATTATCTTAGTCCTTGGTACACCCGAATCTCTCAACGAAATGGCTTGATCAAGATGTCCTTCATCTATATGCCTGTGGGACCTCAGAAAGTGCGAGGTAGCTGCTGGAGTTAAATCGTGATCGTGCTCCAAGACGAATAGAGACACTACAAAGCATTCAAAATTTCTAACAAATTTGATCCGGAGTCGTGCCTTACATTGACACCTTGTCTCTGCCCTGTGCCCTCGAACTCTATCTTTCATCTCTAAGTACTGCTTTTGACGAATCCCGGCACATGGATAAACGAATAACCTACCAACGACTTCACTACCTCTATTGTCTGCCTTATCTAACCGATCCTTCTAAACACTAAAACCGATTGCACGAGCATAAGTGTTATAGAACATATATGCTTCTTCCTCGCTAGCGAACTTCAACTTCATCACATCTTATGTCTACATATCCCATCGCTTTGGCAACACTATTTATGGAACAACTGCCTAAAAGTAGTCAAGAATTAGATAACAAGTAGTAGGGTCTACATATTATGTCTACCGTGTATTGGTTTAATGTTTATTTTGGAGACCCAAAAGTATAAATAGATTAAGAAGCAACACCAATGATCTTTCCTCAAGTTTTTATGGATATGTGATTAAGGTCTAGTGATTAGTGAAAAATGAATAAGGTTTATTGTTTAGGTTTAGGGTTTTATAGTTTCTGGTTTTGGGTGCATGTATTAGGGTTAAGGGATTCCATTTAACGGTTTAGTGATTTCCTTACACATGCTAACTTGTTTATTAAAAGATAGTAATCAAGATATCAAGCTATTAATATTTAACCATATACATAATACATAAAATCAAACATCGTAACAATCATAAGTCAAATTTAAAATACAAGGATTAAAGAAAAAGGTTTAGTGTTTAGAGTTTAGTTTTAAGTATTAGGTTTTAAGATTCATGGTTTTGGGTTAAACTTTCATAACCATAGTGTCTACGGTTTAGGAATATTAGATTAGTGTATACTAATTACTTATAAATTCATACGGTTTAGTGTGGGTTTTACAGTATATGGTTTTGGGTTCATGTTTTAGGGTTAAGGGCCTAGGGGTAACGGTTTAGGGATTTGGTTATATGTCCGAACTAGTTTGATACAAAATGTTGTCAATCTCCTAATACTTAAACATATTCATATCACAAAAGAGAAACATAGTAACAACCATAATTCAAAAATACAAAATAAATCATTACTAGCAATAACTAACCATTTGAAGACATGCTTCTTGCTATTTCCTCAGCCGACTCACAATTTCTACAATATTATAATATTCTTGAAACTTCAAGTGATACAAAAAATTTGATGGTTCTTCTTAATTCCTCACAACTCTTCCTTTTATATGAAAAATTCTATATCATCATTTATTACGACAACTCATAGGTAGTTGAAGGTTCATTAACCATCAATTAAATATCCTACCAACCATATCACAATCATCTTCCCCTTCAAAATTAATATCTATACTATCTACAAGGAAGTACACAAAATACATTAACACCTCAACTAATATATACAATTTTAATTCAATTTTTTTTACTTAAAGGGTGTTATCCGATCCGATTACAACCCGATTACGTAAAATAAACTCTGAAATATAGGAAAAAATACACTAGATCCATATAATTCAAAACTCTAACAGCTTGCCACGTATAAAGTATAGTAATCATCACTAAAAGATAAACAAAAATTAACGAGTATAAAGGAACGGAAATATACACTAAAAGTTATATATTTCAGAACAAAAAAATACACTAAGTTTTTAATTGAAAAATGATCAATCCACTTGCTTTGATGTGACATAATATTATAATATCGGTTTATTAATATCGTGACACGTGTAAGATTTTTTAATTAAAGAAAATATTTTAGCATTGACTTTTTGGAACAAAAAATAAACCTAGCGTGTTTTTTAGAGAAAAAATGCACTGCAGCCCATGTTTTAGATCTCGGTTCCGCAGCCTAGGCGGTCGACTGGGGTCTAGCGCCTAAGAGGGACTACGCGGGGCCTAGGCGGGATTACGCGGTTTTGAATCTTGCTATGTAATATTATATATTTAGAAATACGCATGTATAATTATGATAATTTTTTCTATTTAAGTCATAAAATTCATCTAACACCACTATATTGAATATGAAAAATACTAAAATTAGAGTTATAATATCAATTCAAGAATTTCTGAGAGTAAAATAAATTTAATGGAGGGCCTAGGCGGCAAGTTTTTACCATTAATCGGTGCCTAGGCGGGCTAGGCGCCTCTTCCACGGCGACTAAGGCGTTGGGCAAAAATGCCTAGCATTTTTACTAGGCGTAAGCGGTTGAGGGGGGAGTTGACGCCTAGACGCGGCCTAGGCGCGCCTAGGCGGCGATATCTACAGCATAGACTGCAGCCACCAATATTAAACAATGGCAGAACGAAAAAGTCGAATAAAATAATAATAAAACAACTGATGTCTCCTCATTTGTGATAGTAAAATATACTCATGAGACATCATTTTAGGCGTATTTATTAGTTTATAGGTTGATTTTAGCTTATTTTAGTGCACTTTCCTATTTTGGGTCTTGATTTGTAGAATTATTATTTTTAGAGCATATTGGGTTTAATTGTTTATTTAGTGTGAAGCTTTAAAGATAATTATGGAGATTAATTAGAGTCCAAGTCAAAGACAACAACTTATGGAAGGAGATATGCATGGAAATTGGAGATAAGGAAATAATTGCTAAAAAGATTAAAAAGGAAAAGCTGCCTAAATCTGGGATTCTGCAAAGATAGGCGTTTTTACCTAATAAAGAGGCCGAATTTGGTAAATTACTCCTAAAGGGTCTAGATAATTCTGTTGCGATTCTTTTGGTATCTTGTGGAGCAAAATCGGACCAATAATAAAGAAGTTATGACCAAAACAACGCAGCAGTGTTTATCTTTATTTCCATACGAATTTGAGTTGGGCTAGGAGTCCATTACTTAACTTATCTCTAAAGAAACGAATTAGGTCAACCTCTAACCTATAAATACAGCCTCTTAACACTCTTAAATCATCCTTGGTGAAACCTTAAACCAAGAGGAAGCTTAGAACACAAGAGAGAAGTCCGGAAGGAGCTGTCATCAACAATGTCTTCTTCTACCTTTAAAGTTGTAATTTCTTTCTTTTCTTTCATGAACTAATTTTCCTTAGCTTGAGTTTTTAGCATATATGTATGAACCCTAGTTTTGATTGACATCTATCTAATTTGGGAATTTAATGTTTTAAATAGAATTATAGTTTTTATTCTCTGTTTATGTGTTTGATTTTATATTCTGTGTTCTTGTGGACGGCCGCCATTAGAATTACCATCTAGTAATTAGAATATCATTGACAACGGTGTTTAATTACATGTTTAGCACATAACGTTTAGTTTTAGGTTTGATCTGACAACCCAACCTAGCTAGATAATCACTATGGTTGAGTCTTGTGACTCTTTACCAATTACAGGAAAAGTTTGCTTAGGAAGCCTTATTGACACAGGTAAATCCTATTTTAAACTACCGATAGCATATTGGGACCGATTAGGGAAATACTACATGATTCACCCTTACATGTTTAGAACGGCAAAACTAGTGGGGATTGCATGCTAATAACTTAAGCTATATTCTCATATTACTTCTCTTTCATATTTAATTTTCTGTCTTTTCAATTCTTAGTTTAATTAGTTAATTAGAAAACCAAACAAAAATCTATTTATCTTTACTTTTATTTGCGTTTACTTGTTCTAGCTTTAATTACCTGCACTTGTTATTTGCATAAGATTCCTCTAACCTCTGTAGTCTCTGCGGAACGAATCTTTATCTAAAACTTGCATACGATCTGTATACTTGCAGAACCGTGTAGTTCTAGGGTGTTTTTGCACGTTATTTACATCTTATTTTATCACACCCTAGGCACCACCAAGTTTTTGGCGCCGCTGCCGGGGACTACATCGTTAGTCCTTGTGCATATATCTTGTGCTTTTATTTTCAGTTAGTTCTATTTTACGCTTTCGTTTTTAGTTTTTGTTTTTCAGATTTAGTTACAGATGGAGAATCCAAGGAGACTTGAGCTACCCATCGAGTTCAGAGTGGAGCCATGAGGAATTCGCGCTCCAGAAATCCAAGCCGCGAAATTTAAACCTGATCCTGGGATGCTAACTCAATTTACATCTCATGGATTATTCAGCGGAGATGCACATCAAGATCCGATCCGATATATCCAGAAATTCATGCAGATCTGTGATGCTTATATCGTAAGAGGAGTTACTAGGGAGCAAGTATATTACTTGATGTTTCAGTTCTTCTTGACCGGATGTGCAAGCGATTGGTACGATACCCAACACCCTCATGTTATTCCAGATTGGGACAAGCTCCAAACAAGATTCCTAGACCGTTTTTATCCGGTTAGTAGACGTTTAAAAGAGATGTTGGAGCTTGAACAATTCATACAGAAAGAGGAAGAGAGTTTGGGTGAAGCATGGTTACGATTTACAGATAAGAAGGCGAGATGTCCATATCATAGATCCTCGCCAGAATATTATTTAACCTTGTTTTATGGAGGCCTTAATGATAAATCAAGAGAGAAAGCAGATTCGTTGGGAAACGCGGGTTTTGTGTTGCTAGATCCTGTAGAAGCTGAGTTGGGGATGGAAAGAATTCTTGAGAACGAGAGAAGTTGGCCAAAGAAATCAGTAAAGGAGAACAATTCAGAATCTCTGAAGCTTAAAGAATTGGCTAAACAACTCGAAGAACTTAAAGAACAAGCCCGAACAATTGCTCAGGTGAATGCGGTACGCACAATTCCTTCGTGTCTTGGTTGTGGATCAAGAAATCATGTGTGGGCAGGATGTATGAATAATCCAGCAGTAGCTTCCGTTCAATATCCTCAAGATAACTATTACTCTAATGGTTATAATTATCCTCAAGAAAGCTACGCTAGTTATCAACAACCTCCACAACAAAGAAGTGGGGACAGAAAACAAGAAACTAATCAGCAATCCCAACTTCAACCTTATAATCCTCCACAACCTATTCAGAAAAAGGCACCCATTGTGAAGAAAACTTGTCAAGAACCGAAGAAAGATCCACCTAAAAAATCAATGCAATTGGCAAAACAAGAACAACTCCAGAGTTTGACTTCAAGTATGACTAAATTAATGGAAACCGTTGAGAAGAAAATAAATTATAGCCAACAAAAAGTTCGAACTCAGGAGAAGGTTATAAAGCAACTAGAGCATACTATATCACAGATGGCGAGTACATTACAAACTAGGCCGAAGGGGCAACTCCCAAGTGATACCGTTGCTCCTAGGGACGATTCTTGCCATGCAGTTGAATTGCGAAGTGGAAAACAACTACCTCCACCAAGACCAGAACCTATCCCTATTCCAGAACAAAGGGGGGAAGAAATAATCAAGGATACAGTCAAGGAGGTAGTTAAACCGAAGAGTGTCCAAGCCGAGACACCTGATAAGACAAGACAACCAGTGGACCACAATACACGCCCTCCACCACCATACCCTTCACGTGTCAGAAAGAAGGACAATGACCTGGAATTCAAGAAGTTCATTGACATGTTGAAGAAATTGGAAATCAATATACCCCTTGTTGAAGCTCTCAAGAGGATGCCAAGCTACATGAAATTTATGAAAGACATTCTCTCCAACAAACGAAGTATAGAGACTGGGGAACCAATTGGATTACCTAGGGAGTGCAGTGCTATATGTCAAAATGAGTTGCCACCGAAACTAGAAGATCCCGGGAGTTTTACAATACCTATCGGCATTGGAGAAAATTGGACCGGGAAAGCATTATGTGATTTAGGTGCGAGCATCAATCTCATGCCTAAATCCCTATTCGAGAAGCTTAATATCGGAGAAGTAGTGCCTACATCTGTGGTACTACAAATGGCGGATCACTCCCTCTCACGACCAATAGGTAAAATTGAAGATGTTTTAGTTAACGCGGGCTCTTTTATTTTTCCTTGCGATTTTATTATCCTTGACTACGACGCGGATAAGAATGTCCCCATCATCTTGGGTAGACCATTCTTAGCCACGGGGCGTACACTAATTGATGTTGAGAACGGTGAGTTGATTATGAGAGTACAAGGCGAACAGATACAATTTAATGTGTTTCAAGCTATGAAATATCCTAAAGCGAAAGACGAGTGCTTTAAGGTAGATGTCATCGAAAAAATTACGCAAGAAGTCTTCAATGAAGAGAACTTAAATAATGATCTTGACAAAGCCTTAGTACCTGAAACACCAGAACTCGAGATTCCCCCTGAAGATGTTGCTGCATTAGGATTAAACGTACGAGAACTACTTCGAGAGCCAGGTGACATTGAACCAATGAAACAACCATCTATAATATGTCCACCTGTTCTCGAAGAAAAACCACTTCCAGATCACTTACGCTATGCATATCTAGGTACGAACAAAACTTTGCCTGTTATTATTTCTGCTAACCTTTCAGGTCCTCAAGAGGAAAAGCTACTTCAAGTACTTCGTGCAAACAAAGAAGCAATTGGATGGACTATTGCCGACATCAAGGGAATTAGTCCTTCCGTTTGCAAACACAAAATCATTCTTGAAAACGAAGGTGGGCGATCTATAGAGGGACAGAGAAGACTCATGCCAGCTATGAAAGAAGTGGTGAGGAAGGAAGTTATCAAGTTGTTAGACGCAGGAATTATCTATCCGATTGCTAGCAGTGATTGGGTCAGTCCAGTACAATGTGTTCCAAAGAAAGGAGGTTTTACCACCACCCTTAATGATCAAGGCGAAGCCATACCATCGAGACCAATTGTGGGGTGGCGAGTGTGCATGGATTACCGAAGACTGAACAAAGCAACGAAGAAAGATCACTTCCCGCTACCATTCATTGATCAGATGCTAGACAAACTTGCAGGGAGAGAATATTACTGTTTCCTAGATGGATATTCGGGTTATAATCAGATTTGTGTGGATCCCCTTGATCAACACAAAACAACTTTTACATGTCCGTTTGGTACTTTTGCTTACAGAAGAATGCCGTTTGGTTTATGCAATGCACCTGCCACGTTCCAGAGGTGCATGATGGCTATATTTTGGGACATGATTGATAAATATTTGGAGGTTTTTATGGATGATTTTTCGGTGTTTGGAGACAGTTTTGATGATTGTTTGAAGAATCTTGAGAAAGTCCTTGTGAGATGTAGAGAAAAAGATCTCGTGCTTAATTGGGAAAAATTCCACTTCATGGTTCAAGAGGGAATTGTGTTGGGACACAAAGTTTCGAAGGCAGGGATGGAGGTTGATCGTGCTAAAATTGAAGTTATCAAAACACTACCACCTCCGGTTTCTGTTAAAGGAGTGAGAAGTTTCTTGGGTCACGCAGGATTTTATCGACGATTTATTAAAGATTTCTCCAAGATCGCCAAACCGCTCTGCTCTTTACTTGAAAAGGATACTCCTTTTAATTTTACTGAAGAATGTCTTCAAGCGTTTGTTACGATTAAGGAAAAACTGATCTCTACACCTATTGTTATACCTCCTGATTGGAAAGCTCCGTTTGAACTTATGTGCGATGCTAGTGATCACGTTATGGGTGTTGTGTTGGGACAGAGGAAAGACAAGATTTTCCACATGATTTATTATGCAAGTAAGACTTTCAACGCTGCCCAGATGAATTATACAGTAACGGAGAAAGAGATGTTGGCCGTGGTTTATGCTTTCGATAAATTTCGTCCCTATCTGGTTGGGAAGAAAACTATTGTATAAACGGACCATTCAGCTATTAGGTACCTCATGGAGAAAAAGGACGCTAAGCCGCGTCTCATTAGATGGGTACTATTGCTTCAAGAATTCGACATAGATATTCGAGACCGAAAAGGATGCGATAATCAAGTTGCTGATCACTTATCAAGGCTCGAAGGATCTGATGCGAACAAAGAACCATTATTTGTTAAAGAGGTATTCCCTGATGAACAACTTTTTGCTATTAAACGTGCTTTTGTACCGTGGTATGCAGATCTAGTCAACCTCATTGTGAGTGGTGTCTTTCCCAAAGATTTCAACCCACAACAAAGACAAAGATTGAACCACCATGCCAAACAGTATTATTGGGATGAACCGTACCTCTGGAAGATATGTAGTGACCAAGTGGTTAGAAGATGTGTACATGAAGGTGAGATGGAGAAAATTATTGAAAGTTGTCATAGTTCACCTTATGGAGGTCACTTTAAAGGCGATAGAACCGCAGCCAAAATCCTTCAATCTGGGTTCTATTGGCCAACCATACACAAAGATTGTCACAGTTTCGTCCAATCATGCCACAGATGCCAAAAAACTGGCAATATATCGAAAAGAGACGCGATGCCGCTTAATAATATTCTTGAAGTTGAAATCTTTGATGTATGGGGAATAGATTTCATGGGACCTTTCATCACTTCCTATGGAAATCTTTATATTTTGCTTGCAGTAGACTATGTATCAAAATGGGTAGAAGCAGTGGCAACACCAAAGAACGATGCTCAAACAGTGATTAAATTCTTAAAATCAAACATCTTTTCAAGACATGGTACGCCACGTGTTCTCATCAGTGATAGAGGCACCCATTTTCTTAATGCTCCCGTGAGACATTTTCTTAAAAAGTTTGGAGTGAAACACCGTACTTCAACCGGTTATCACCCACAAACTAACGGTCAAGCTGAAGTTTCCAATCGGGAAATTAAATATATTCTGGAGAAGACAGTGAACAAATCAAGGAAAGACTGGTCTTTAAAGCTAGATGATGCTCTCTGGGCATACAGAACAGCATTTAAAACACCAGTTGGGGCATCTCCATATCGAATGGTCTACGGTAAAGCGTGTCATCTACCGATTGAACTTGAAGCTCGAGCCTACTGGGCTATTAAAACTCTGAATCTAGACCCAGACTTGGCCGGGAAGCAAAGGATGATGCAGTTGAACGAATTGGAGGAGCTTCGTTATCATGCCTATGAAAATTCACGTCTCTATAAGGAGAAAACAAAGCGATGGCATGATAAAAGACTCCGTCCAAAGCATTTTGAGATTGGACAGAAGGTTTTATTATACAACTCTCGATTTTCGAACTACCCAGGAAAGCTTAAATCCCGTTGGGAAGGACCTTACATTATTACCAAAGTCACACCGCATGGAGCGATTGAGATTGAAAATCCAGCCGAGCAACGGACATTCATGGTGAATGGCCAGCGTTTGAAGAGATACTATGACAGTGAGGACTTTGAACAAGGAGAGAAAATCTACCTTGTCGAATGTGATTAGCCTGAGGTACACGTCTAACTCAAAGACGTTAAACAAAAGTGCTCTTGGGAGACACCCCTTGTTTTAATTGCTTTTTAGATTAGTTATTTTTGCTTTGTAGTGTTTAATTTTAAGTTAGTATATATTTTTAATTGTGTTTTCAAGCTAATGGGAGAGAAAGGTAGTGTGTTATTGTGCAGGAAACGAGTTTGGGGTCAAAAGGAAAAATTTGGAGGAACTTCAAGCTTGGCGCGGACTACCCCGCGGACTACCCTATGGTCCGCAGGGATGCACCGCGACCCAAAAACCCGTACCACGGGGTGGCTAGCTCGGGTTTTATCCAGAAAGTCGAAAAAAAATCACGGAGCATGGCGCGGTACACCGGACCCTAGTCCGCACGGTCAAAAACCCATGCCACGGGTTGTGTACCACGGGTTTTTTGACGGACACCCCACGGACTACCCCCTGCACCGCACCCCTGGTCCGCGACCCAAAAACCCGTACCACGGGGTGCTAGCTCGGGTATTATCCAGTGGGTAAAAATTTTGGAGCAACAGAAGCTGCGGTACACCGCGGGATATGTCCGGTGCACCGCAAGAGGCGGTTCAAGAAGGAATTCTTTTCCTAATCAAATTCTTACCTTATGAGATTAACCCTAGCCTTCCATACACGAATTTTTCAGACCCAAACCCTATATAAACACCTTAAAGCTTGTGCAAACCTTCACAATTAACACAGCAACTCATTAAATCCTCTCCATCATCTTCCATAAACACAATCCTTCATCAAATTCATCACACTACACCATCAAAACACCATCAAATTCAACAAGCTTTAAAGTTTTCTTCCAAGATCAATCAAATAACCTTTCTCTTTCATCAATTCCAAGCAACAACATCAAGCTAAACCAAATTTGTCCTTAACCTTATAACCGATCCTTGGTATAACTTGAGTTGTGGGTGAATCAAGTATGACTAACAGATCTGAAGCTATGGAATACAAGAGAAAGTGTTCAATCCTTGGGAAGAATAAGAGATTGCCTGGAGCCACCATTGAAAAACCCATCAATCTTGATGAGGTTTCTGAAGAATCAAAAGAACAGGCACCTGAACAACCACTACCAAAGAAGAGATTAACTGCTAGAATGTCCACACCATCAAGGAGGCCTTTAGACAAAATGAAAATCCAAGACCAAGGTTCTTCTACCTCTTCTTCCAAAATTGCTTATGTTCTTCCTCCTTGGGCTATTCAGTTACAGAACGAAGTTGAAAGATTACGTGAGGATAACAAAGACCTTTGGGTAGAAGTCATGCAATTGGAAACAAAGATAGAGAATTCGACCTTGTACAAGGATATAGATGATTACACCGATCCCTCAGCTTCAGAAGATGAGGATGACATGATGGATCTCTATGGCCAACCAGGTAGGTCATTCTAATTTTTCTCAATAGCTTGGATGCATTAGGTAGTTTAGTTAGTTTTATTTTAAATTTTATTTCATTCTTGAGTCTTTTTCGAGTCGTGGGGACACGGCTCACTTTTGAGTTGGGGGTGGGGATTCGTTGTCCTCGTCTTCTTTTCGTTTTTGCATAAAATTTAAATTTTTTTAGGTTGAATTAAGGCATAAAATATCTTGAATGTACCTATTGAGCATGATTTTATTAGGTCAATGATAGTAGGTAGTATGCTTTTGAAAGATGCAAATAATTTGTTTAGTTTGCATGTATGAAAACAGGAAATAAAGGATAGAAAAGTTAATGAGCAATGCTAAGAAATCACGTTGAAACTTAGGAATAGTTATTTGGTGTGTAGAACGTGAGGTTTAAAATTAGTTGAAAACCCACTTGTCTATGAACTATTAGTGAAAACGTAACAAAATCCGGTAGTTAGAAAAATGACTAAGGCAGTTCTTTCATGTTAAAACACTTGAAGCCTTTAGACTTTCTCACCCTTTTATTTGATTGTTATTTATCCATTCTTAGCCCCTCTGAGCCTTTCTAAAGCCTTTATTTGAAACACATTATAATCCATACCCTAGTTTTCAGGACTTATCTATATGACCCGCACTCGAATCGCAAAACCTGAGACACTCGTTTTAGAGCTTGAGTTTGGGGTGGTAGGTTTCATCATTAGGGAACTTTGGGATTTGGGAATTATGTTTGTGATTTTATTGATGATGAAATTGTTATTATTGTAACCCTTTGCCGGGGTAATAGTGAATGAAAAAGAAGCTACGAGCTAATTTTGCCAACAAGGGCATAAAAAGAATGAATATATATATATGAAAAATAGTGTGATATCTCAACATTAAAAGAGAATCATAGCTATACAAAAGAAAAAATTGATTTGAAAAGAGAATATATATTAGGACCGGCAAAGTGGATTTTATATCATCAAATGTTTTAATTGAGATTCTTGGGGATGCACATCAAAAGCATCAATAAATTGGGTTGAGTGAGAAACATCTTTGAGTGAAAACTCAAGCTCTAGGGCGATTCGTTGATGGCTAGTGAGGAGAGAGCCAAAATCTCACTTTTCATTATCCAAATATACCACACCCGTCCTTAAGCCAAGTTATAACCAAGACCTTAGGATTTCTAACTGCTAGATGAAGAAACAATTGAGCTATTAGGTAGTAGGTAAGTGGACCATTGGATGCTGTATTTGGGACCTATGAACAACCTATAGCCATTAACCTGAACTAAGTTATCATCCTCTCCTTCTGGCATTGCGAAATTAATCTTAACTTGAATTTATGGAATGTTGGTTACATGTATATTAGGCATGTTTGTGCATTATTTCTTGAGCATTACTACATGAGACTTTTTAGATATTTATGCTCTAGGATCATTCATTATATTTTGTTCTTGTTCTCCTCCGACTTCTTGTTTATTTTGACTACCCTACTGTTCTTTACTTTTATTGTATCGGGACGATACAACTTTGAGTTGGGGGTCTTGATGTCTCCTCATTTGTGATAGTAAAATATACTCATGAGACATCATTTTAGGCGTATTTATTAGTTTATAGGTTGATTTTAGCTTATTTTAGTGCACTTTCCTATTTTGGGTCTTGATTTGTAGAATTATTATTTTTAGAGCATATTGGGTTTAATTGTTTATTTAGTGTGAAGCTTTAAAGATAATTATGGAGATTAATTAGAGTCCAAGTCAAAGACAACAACTTATGGAAGGAGATATGCATGGAAATTGGAGATAAGGAAATAATTGCTAAAAAGATTAAAAAGGAAAAGCTGCCTAAATCTGGGATTCTGCAAAGATAGGCGTTTTTACCTAATAAAGAGGCCGAATTTGGTAAATAACTTCTAAAGGGTCTAGATAATTCTGTTGCGATTCTTTTGGTATCTTGTGGAGCAAAATCGGACCAATAATAAAGAAGTTATGACCAAAACAACGCAGCAGTGTTTATCTTTATTTCCATACGAATTTGAGTTGGGCTAGGAGTCCATTACTTAACTTATCTCTAAAGAAACGAATTAGGTCAACCTCTAACCTATAAATACAGCCTCTTAACACTCTTAAATCATCCTTGGTGAAACCTTAAACCAAGAGGAAGCTTAGAACACAAGAGAGAAGTCCGGAAGGAGCTGTCATCAACAATGTCTTCTTCTACCTTTAAAGTTGTAATTTCTTTCTTTTCTTTCATGAACTAATTTTCCTTAGCTTGAGTTTTTAGCATATATGTATGAACCCTAGTTTTGATTGACATCTATCTAATTTGGGAATTTAATGTTTTAAATAGAATTATAGTTTTTATTCTCTGTTTATGTGTTTGATTTTATATTCTGTGTTCTTGTGGACGGCCGCCATTAGAATTACCATCTAGTAATTAGAATACCATTGACAACGGTGTTTAATTACATGTTTAGCACATAACGTTTAGTTTTAGGTTTGATCTGACAACCCAACCTAGCTAGATAATCACTATGGTTGAGTCTTGTGGCTCTTTACCAATTACAGGAAAAGTTTGCTTAGGAAGCCTTATTGACACAGGTAAATCCTATTTTAAACTACCGATAGCATATTGGGACCGATTAGGGAAATACTACATGATTCACCCTTACATGTTTAGAACGGCAAAACTAGTGGGGATTGCATGCTAATAACTTAAGCTATATTCTCATATTACTTCTCTTTCATATTTAATTTTCTGTCTTTTCAATTCTTAGTTTAATTAGTTAATTAGAAAACCAAACAAAAATCTATTTATCTTTACTTTTATTTGCGTTTACTTGTTCTAGCTTTAATTACCTGCACTTGTTATTTGCATAAGATTCCTCTAACCTCTGTAGTCTCTGCGGAACGAATCTTTATCTAAAACTTGCATACGATCTGTATACTTGCAGAACCGTGTAGTTCTAGGGTGTTTTTGCACGTTATTTACATCTTATTTTATCACACCCTAGGCACCACCAACAACTATTCATGAGAATAAACAAATATTAAATGCACTTTCATTGACATGGTAATACATTGAGGGTAATTATTACAGTCACTATTCATGGTCATCATTACATGCAGAAGGGTAGTAGATTCTTTTTGCAATATCATTAGATAATAATAAAAAACGAACGGACAAGATTGCTCTACATCACCAGCTCCTCGCCACGTGTCGCGACCTCTTTCATACGCACCTACACGAGTTGTATTGAAGAAATTTCCTCTAAATATGCAATACCCTGAACCGTCGTACTCTTTTTTTTGTCATAAAAAACTATTACAAAATGATCAGAGACAGATTCAGAGCCTAAAATGAGAAGTTTAGAATATATGAAAGTTTGGAGATATTATACCGTTTTCTTTAAGGATAGCCTTATAGGGACCTAGTGATGAAAAAGAAAATCTAGAAAGGTTTTGTGAAATATATATGCAACTTGATCAGTTATTTAATTGTATATTGAAAGTTGGAAAAAGAATACTTAATATCATGTAACTTAAAATAGACAAATGAAAAATTTAAAAGATAAAAAAAATTCCAATCCAAAAATAAACTAGAAGATGAAATTACAAGACATAAATAATTAGTTATTAATAAAATATTACTTCAATTTAGTTTGTATAATAGAGTTTTTATATATGATCAGATGGTTTTGATGGAGTAAAGAGATTCAGTAAATATCAAATAAGGGAGTGAACCGTAAAAATATTACCGGCGAATATACAAAATCAATGAAATTAAAAAGTAGTGAAAATTTTAACTTTGTATAAATTACTATAATAATTATACCTTAAATTTTATAATTAAATAATTATAACTTAAATTTATACAAAATAAAATCTAATAACTCACATAAAATTCTTCAAATTCATATAAAAAATACCCGAATAAAAAAACTCACTTAAATTTCTAACCTTCGTAAAAGAATAGAATGGGACTTAGGAACGGATCTGTAACCACTCTTGAATGTGACAAATGCAATATTGGTAAAAGAAAGTAGGTGTAATTTATAAAAATTAAATTAAATAATCGATTATATGTAGGTTAAAGATAATACTTGGATTTACAAAAAATTTGGAATTTTCTTTTCTTTGGGCATTAAGTTACTTTTATGCAGAACAAAAAAAAGTAAAATACTTTCAGGAGGCTTAACCCCAGTGGGCCTTTAAGGATCCACCAGTGTCAATGATATTATCTCGCACCTCTTTCTAACACGATTTTGAAATAAAGTTAAAAGAATCAATAAGTGATGTGTATTGCCATCCTGAAATGTTGATATATAAGATCGGTAGTTGGTCTATTGGTTAAACTACTCCGCAGAGACCAAGAGGTTCTGGGATCGAATCTTATTAGAGTCAAAATGATTCTGAGTCCAAAGTGGCTCTCATATATATATATATATATATTAAAATAACGAAGAAGAAATGTTGATATTTTGTCTAACACATTTGCCTAAGGCATGGCCAAGGGAATGGTTTAAAATTCACCTTTAATGGTAGCTTTAATTCTACATCTCTTCATAATTTTGTGTGCGAATTCACCTTGTTGATTGACCACAACTAAAGCCATACCTGTCCATTCTCATTCCTTTGTGAAGAATGTATCATTAAGCTAAATAGTCTCAGACCCATCTTACATAATTAAGTGCTCCAACCCCTCACCCTTACACTGGATTTCAAAAAAGATCTTCGCGTTATCCTACACATCAAAAGAATACCAAACAAATCAGTAATAGTCTTTTTTTTATCAGTAAATCAAAATTTTATTAAAATATAGTCAACTTAAAATATCCTTACAAAACTTTTTTTAGCCCATTTCTACAAACTAAGGCCCAACGGCCTAAATAGAAAAGAAACCATTACAATAAGCCTAAATTCAAACCAATAAACATTAGCCCATCTCAATTGCTTCCTTCAAATTGCGAAACATATCCCCAGCCTTCTTTTTTTATACTTCCTTCTGTTAACCTTTATTTTAAACAAGCCTAAATTCTCTTCACCAATTGTTCCTCATTTAGACAATTATTCCCATGGGCCCGATCATTCCTCTCACTCCATATACAATATACATAAGTAATAGTTGAATTAGTCCTGCCAATAATTTCTTTAATGCCTCACTTTTTGTTTTCGAAGAAATATTGTATACTTGCCTTCCGAAGTTCCAAATCATGCAGACTATATAAATGTAAGTAATGACAAGTTTGTAGAATTTTAGTACGTCCCATATGACGTTTTTAAGGACCGAGCTTCCACTATGCCTTTGGAGAATATTGTGTGGGACACATGTGTTACCCCTTAAGACACGATTATACATTGGATGTACTTGCATTAAAAGTTACAAAGCAAAGGCCGTATGACATGCATGAAAGTGTCTGTTTCAAGCTTTAAACTAAATAAGAACATATACTTTGAATGCAAAGTTTCGACAAGGGTGTGGATGGAGGTTCGGAGATGGCTAGGAATTTCAAAGGAAATGACCATATTAGTGAGCTCTTTGAAAGGGACAAAAAATTACACGTCTGTGATCTACATGGAAAAAGAAAGTTAAGAGGATTTCTTTTGCGGTTATGGTTTATTTTATTTGAAGAACGTGGAATGAGCTTGTTTTTAGAGGAATGGTTTTTTTGATTGAGACCATACTCAAATAAGTATAATTTTGCACCTTTTGTAATATATATGCATTGTAAATAGTGGATTTCTTTTAGATGTATATTAAAGTTGGATAGATCAAAAGAAATGGTTGGATTACTCGGATGGTAAGTAGAGTAGTAGTTTTTATCCTTTTTTACATTGAACAGTTATCTTACTCGATGGTAAGTAGAGTAGTAGTTTTTATCCTTTTTACATTGCACAGTTTTCTTACAAACTAGAATTATTTTCCGATCTCTTCTCTCTCTAGAAACATCTCCATTACTGATCTCCTACACTTCTTCAAAATAGTAGACTTTCTCCCTCACCTAAACACTCCTTCCCTGGATGGGTTATATCTCTGTACGAGAACACATGGTCATTATGCTTTATGTGTGGTCGTATACGGCATAAATACGGTGAGTGAAAGGTGAAGAATATCAAGAACATTGAGGATATAGACGAACGCAAGTAAGTAACTTGGAGTATAGATAACATAGCAGAGGTTTCACCTTTCAACCCTTTTTATGGGCTTCAATTGAAAGTTGGTGGTAAATTTATTTTCTATGCTTATGGGGTTAGACGTGACATGAGACATACAGTGCAAAATGACTCTAACAAAAAAAGTGAAGGCAGAATTGTTATAAGAGACAGTGGAGATGTCGATATAGGTGGATATGATTATACCAAAGGGTTAAGAGCACGAAACCTTGTGGAGAAGAGAGACCAAATATACAAAGAAGCAGGGGAATAGTGGAACATGACTAACTGGAATAAAAATATGAAGGATTTGAGAAGAGAAATTCAAAGAACAGCTCATATGTTGGATGTTTATGAAAGCATAACTGAACAACATGAGAATGATAGAGATACAAACTGAAAAGTGAATAACAATTATGAGGATAGAGATAGTGGGGACATTCGTGATAACAAGGGAAAACGTGATGGTTTAAGGTGTTAAAATCTCATTTGATAGTGAGTCTATCGGATAAAAAAAGGCAATGGAGATAAGGAGAGAGATTAAAGTTATGATGTGTGGAGGAGGGAGCGGCAAAAACAAATCGATTCAAATTAGTTGCGAGTTATTGATTACAATGAAAAGGTCAATTATGTTAATAAACAGGGCAATGAGAATAATAAACTGGTAGAGGATGTTGAAGAGGAAGATCACTTGAATAATGACAATTATGAAATTTGAAAAATGATCGAGGATGGATATGCTTCACAGAAAGAGCCCGAGGAGGAAGAAGGTAGTTTTGAAGTTGATAAAGTTGATGACAAAGATAGAGGGGGAGAAGAGATGGATAGAGAGATGTTTTACAGATTTGTGGATGCAAAGGAGGAATAAAGAGAGCCTGATAGTATCCAAAAGGGAAGTGACCATACCCATGAAATGGCCGCCGATAAGAAATGAGCATGGTCTTTTGGAACTGCCAGGGAATTAGGGCCCCTAACAGTTTCTAACATTAAGTCGGTTGTGGTGCGCTTTAAACCGGGAGTTGCCATTTTTTGTTAGACTATGTTGAGAGAGGTCGACTCTCCAGATATAGTTTGTTTTTTTTGTTTCAACTATAGTTTTATCGTCGATCCCACCAGTAATTCTTTTCACACCAGTGGTTTTCTTATTTTGTTGCATCTCGTTATCTGTCTTGTTATTTCCTATAGTTGTCCTTTTTTTTTGTCATTTTCCACATTAATGAAATTTTTGTTTCCTATTATATAATATGTATACATTCACGTAACAGTTTTAATGACAAATTGTGAATATGGCAAGAAATCAATGAATGGAGTAAATATATGAAGGATCTGTGGATAACAATTGGCGATTTTAACGAGGTCTTAAACATCAATGAAAGTTGCAGCCCTAATCCTTCTTATTTAAATCACATTAATGAATTCAAAAATTTCACTGTAAATAATTCTCAAATTGAAATTAATTATACCAGATGCTTTTATACGTGGTCTAATAGAAGAATCTGGCATGATCTCATTAAAATCAAATACGATAGAGCATTAGCTAACTATGACTGGATACCACTATACCCCAAAGCTCAAGTTTATATCTCTACCGCTATCGAATCAGACCACTCCCCTCTTATTTTACAGTTGGATACTAATATTAAATATTGTTCTAAACAATTTATATTTGAATCATTTTGGCTTAATATACAAAATGCATATCGATTGTTGAAAAATTTTGGAACATCCTAAAGATCAATCCCCCAATGCCAAACTATATTGTCAAAACAAATAACACAATATATCACTTGAAGAAATGGAGCAAAGAGATTTTCAAAAATCACGAAACACATATTATGTTACTTCAATAACAGCTTACTAAGATTAATAATTCTACAGAAAATCCAGAATTAATATAGGAGGAGATAGATATTAAGGCCTAGATAAATTTTGATATCGAATGAGAAGAAACATATTGGACCAATAGATCGCGAAAAAATTAGCTTACTGGTGTCGCCTAAGGTGTGATAAAATAATAGATAAAATAACTGCAAATAAACACCCTAGGCTAGCACGGTACTGCAAGTATTACAGGACGTATGCAAGTTTTAGTGATAAGAGAATTCGTTCCTCACAGACTACGAAAGTTATAGAGAACTTATGCAAATATCAAGTGCAAATATAAAAGCTAGAAGAAATAATACGCAGGAATAAAGAAAAGACAAATAGATTTTTATCTGGTTTTGAATAAGAATAATTAACTAAATATATTAAAGACAACAAAGTAAATAAGAAAAGCAAAGAGTGTGAGAGTTTAGCTCGAGAAATAGCAAGTAATCTCCACTAGCCTTGTTTATTCTAATCATGTAAGGGTGAATTATGTAGAATTGCAATAACCAGGATTCTAAATTCCTCCGTACCCCCCGTCAGGGTGGACTAGGGTGGAGACCTCACAATCATGAGGGGACTTAAATAGGGTGCTCCTACTGCACTAGGTTCCTAAATGAGACTGGCCTTCTAATGATGATTGATGGTTAAATCATACCCTAATGGTTATCTAGTTAGGCAAGCCCGTTAGGATCACTATCTCACACTAGACGTTTATGTGGTGGTTCAATAATTAGACACCCCTTACGGGTGACCATCTTACTACTATTAAGGTAACCCTATACGTTTGCAACTGCAAGGAAAACATACAATAAGTCAAAGCACATAAAACATAGAATAAAACATTACTTCAAATTAAATACAATGGTATCCTAAATTAAAATAGATGTAAAACAAGTCTAGGGTTAATACCCATATGCTAAATCTCAAGCTGAAGGAAATTAGTTCATACAACAATTACAAAATTTAAGGCTTGTGAAGACAGGATTTGGTGTTCAGCTCCTTCTAGACTTCTCTTCTCTTGATGTAGGCTTCTTCTTGGCTTAAGGATTAGCCAATGACATGTTTCTACTGATTAGAGGGTGTATTTATAGGGTATAGGAAACCCTAATACGGTTTCTTGGAGTGGAAGACAAGTAATTGGACTTCTAGCACAACTCAAATTCGTAACCCTAAAATATAGAAAAGGTAATAAAATGTTGTTCTTTTGTTTTGGCCATACCTTCTTCAATGCAACTCCGATTGACGCGCTCTTTATATCGAAACTGATCATCTCGGAAAGCTCTATAACTTTTCTTCAGACATTCTCCCAAATTACTAGCCGTTTTTGAGTTATTATCAATTTAATGGTCGTAGCTGCTGGAATTCAGATTTATTTGGCAACAATATCTTTCCATACTTATCCTTTACTTACTTTATATCCAACTTTCATGTATATCTTCTTTCATTTATATCTTGGAATTGATTTAGAATCTAATTTAATTACCATATATCTTTAAAGCTTCACATTTAACAAACAATTAAACCAATATGCTCTAAAAATAATAAATAATCAAATCAAGACAAAAAATGGGAAATTAAACAATTATGATTAAAAATTGACATATAACCTAATAAATACACCTAAAATGATGTCTCCAACTAATATTAAATCATCACAAATAAGGAGACATCATTTACTTATGGAGATAATATATGAAATTTTTTCATCTATTAATTATCCAAAGAAGATATCTGAATAGATTACTAGAACAAATAATGAGCAAGGCGACTTATATAAAATATTGTTTTCAAATCTTTTATAAAACCCTATTTAGTGTACAGGTTGCCAATAAATAGAAAATGGAAAAAGCATTTCAATGCATTAAACCGAGAGTATCCCAAGAAATTAATGATATTTTAACTGCTCCCCCAAGCGTTGAAGAAGTGAAGAGAGCAGTGAGAGAATTATCTCCCTCAAAAACTTCGGGCCCAAATGGTTTTAATGGTAAGTTTCATAAGAATTTTTTATATCATCAAAGAATATTTTTTTTATTATGATTAATGATTTCTTTGTTAATAATATTACCTTAGAGAAATTGAACGATGCGCTTATCACTCTTATCCCTAAAGGGGATATTTAGGAAAAATTAGGTGATTGCCGGCTCATATTATGCGTTAATTTCGGTTATAAAATTATAGCGAAGATACTCTCTAATCGACTACAGGGATTTATGAATGTATTAGTATCACCCACACAATCAGCTTTTATCAAAGGTAGAGATATTCAAGATAACACCCGAATTACTCAAGAAATCTCTTTTTTCATGAGTAGGAAAAATGAAAAACATATGGCGGCGATATAAATCGACATGGAAAAAGCATACAACCATGCAAAATGGGATTTTTCTTTGTTCTAAATAAATTAGGGTTTTGTGATAAATAAATACCGTGGATTAAAAATTGTATCACTACGGTGTCTTATCAAATTAACCTAAATGAGAAAGACTTGAGAAATTTATGCCAGGAAGAGGAATCGAACAAGGTGACCCGCTATCCTCTTTTCACGATAATGACTGGATCCCTTATTAACATTATAGAGTATTATGAACTCAATAATATATTTAGGGGATTCAAAATAGATATAAATTACCCCAAAATCTCCTATTCACTTTTCGTAGATGTCTTTTTGTTTTTTATAAATTAGATGATCCAGATATGCAAGCCTTCAAGGAATGCCTCGCTATTTATTGCGATGGCTCGGGACAAAAAAATATATTTTGAGAAATCAACTACTGTATTTAGTAAAGAGACACCTTAAAATAAAAGAGACTATGTTTCAAATGAAATTAATATTAAAGAAACAAAAGATTTAGGGAAATACTTAGGAATTCCACTTTGTCATAAAAGATCTAAGGTGGAATCACTGGAATGGGTTACGAAGAAACTTTTTAAGAAAACAGATGGTTGGAAAGACAAATTACTATCAGAAGGTGGCAAGGAAGTTCTTATTGAAACCATTCTTCATGTCATACCTAACTATACTGTGTATACTTTCTCTTACCCTATTACGTTCTCTAACAAGTCAGTCTCAGCTATTTCTAACTTTTGGTGGAATTCTGGATATAAAAATAGGATTCATTAGTTGGCATGGGAGAAATTGTCATTTGGAAAATTGATAGGAGAACTTGGTTTCAAATACTTCAAGAGAATGAATACTTCACTTTTGGCAACACAAGCATGGAGAATTTTGAACAACTCATCCTCTTTAGCATCTAGACTTTTTAAAGGTACTTATTTTCATAATAATAACTTCATGGGTGTTAAATTACGTCAGAGTAGAACTTGAAGTTGGGCCAGTATGTTAGAAGGTAGGGATCTCATTAAAAATACGGGATATATCAAACAGGGAATGGTAAAAATATTAATATCTAGAAAGATAAGTGGATTTATACAAACTGGGAACTGGAGAGACCCATTAACTGTGAACTCAAGTATGTGAATCAACTTCTTAAGGAAGATCAATTAAATTGGGATCTTGAATTACTTGGTAATTTAATCCCTAAGCATGTCATTTTCATGCATAACTAGGATACAAGCCTTGAATATTGATAATCCTAATAAACTGATATAGTCATACTCTTATGATGGAAATTACACTACTAAGACAAGTCATAAAATTCTTACTGATGAACAAGTTATACAGATACCTTAGTCGACCAGTACTCCAATAAGGTATAACTCTAACTTATGGAAAATCACTTGGAATTCTAACATTCCTAAGAAAATAAAATAAAAATACTTGGAAATCATGCAATAAATCTATACCTACAAATAATAATTTATATAAAAGAAATCGTGTCGATACCTATTATTGCTCGTGATAGTTGATCACCTACTCCTGAACTTCAATGTTAGTAAAGCTATATGGGTAGGTTCATCTTTACAACTAAAAATAGATAACAACCTTAAGAAGGACCTTGGAGAATTGATACTATAAACAGTTAAAATTTCTTCTAAAGGAGTATGGGATAATAATAAAGTATTGGACTACATTATGATATGTTTGTGGAATATATGGAAAGCTAAGCTTTACACGACAATTGTTGTAAAGACGAGGAAAATTTGATCTACGTTACAAACAAACTTATGAATGAAATATATGGTATTGATTAGAGAAATGTCTATAACCCGACAAAAAAATTATTACAACGGAATTCAAATTTGGAAACAAATTCTTTGAATTGGAGACAAGTATTTTTTTTTCCTGTGATGCGTCTTTTAACCAGAAGGTTGAACCAACACGGATCGGGATAGTGCAAACACATAAAATCAATAAATGTACTGAGAAAGTTAAAGCAACAATTTTTTGCAATTCATGTGTAAAATTCGAAACTCTGGATATTCTAAAAGCTACCAAAAAATATAAGGAATTCCCTAAGGAGAGTAAATCAGTTCTCTCAGTTAATCTTGAATTGCTCCAAGGTATCAGGCATGAATCAACCGCAAGTTGAAAAATTTAACCGATCAATGAAAGTATCAACAACTAGGCGTTGAAGTGAGCCCTATTACTTTCAAGTTTATTCCTAGAAAGCTCAACAAAAAAGTGGACAAACTCGCAAAAAAGACTAGACACGAAGCCACGAAAATCAACAGAAATAATAGTAACATAAACGAGTTGATGAAAGATTTCAGAAGGACCAAAATAAGTTAACTTTGTTCTATTGCTTCTTTGGTGCGTCTAGCACCTTTTTTTGTCAAAAAAAATATTGCGTAGTTTTTTTTTCATTTATACATTATAGAAGTTATTACTCTTTTGGATTAAATCCCTATTTAGTCATTTTTGTGAAATTTTGATGACTAAGAAAAGAAGTTTATTGTTTAAATTTTTGTTGAAATTAAGAATCTTAAATCAGTTAGGATTAATTCAATTGGCTAGAGTTTTAATTTTCTTTTTAAATGATACCTATTCAAATCGAATGAAAGATTTCGAGTCTAAAATGATTTTTCTGAAATATATTAAAAAATTAAGAATCTTATTATCCATTAGGTATCAATGTGTCATATGACACATATTGTATAAATTTTCACCACCAATAGACTATAATTTCTTAAACATTTCTCTGAGATAGATAGTTGGTCTAGTGGTTAGGCTACTCCGCAGAGACCAAGAGGTCCTGGGATCGAATCTCATTGGAGTCGAAATGACTCTGAACCCAAAGTGGCTCTCTCATGTACTAAAAAAAAAACATTTTTCTAATATTTAGAATTTAGATACAATTAATTAACCAATTCTTAACCTACTTACATTTGACCAAACGACTTCATGAATCCCCACGTTCCAATATTCTATCAAATAGTTGCCCTACTATATCTTTTTACAAATTGAATATTACCACATTTTTGTCATACTATTAGCCGATGACTCAGCCTTATCAGCAGCACGAATTTAACTGAAAAAGTATTTTTAAAAATTTAACTACTTAGCCAGTTTTTTAATAAGTTAATAATTTCATATCATACCAAGAAATATATTAGTCTTTTAGCTCATTTTATCTTCTTCGCTATTTAAACGTTACTCATTTTCCTTTGTCCCACCCTCTTATAACCTATCCATTAGACCATTTTCTACAGATACGCTATTTTTATACTCTATATTTTATTATACCGTATCAAAATACTATCTATTTCATAAATTTACTGCATCAATTTCTAGTTTTACTATTTCAGTTATTCTATAATTTTATTTTATATCTACTATTTATTTATAATTTTATTTTTTATTTATTTTTTATAAAATAAAAATAATATATAAGTCTTGTAATATTTAATTTATTATTATTTAAGTGAATTTTTATTTTTTTATTTTTCAATAACATAAAGAATAATAATTGTATTCATATTATAATATTTAATTTTATTTTTGTTTGAATAAAATATTAAATTATATATAAATATATGAATTACTTTTATTGTATATTTGCCTTTATAACTTTTTTTAAAAAATTTGATAATTTAAATAAAAATATATATATTCGATATAAAGATAATATATAATATTATTATTTATAACTCTAAAATAATACAAAAAAAGAAAAAAAAGTTAACTCAATTTTAACTTAATTCAATCACTTTTATAATTTTTCAGAATTTTTAAATTATAATTAATTGATTTAAAAGTATTATATTATTTTTAAAAAGAAAAGAAAAAATGTATTAATTTTATTCATAATTCATGAAAGGATAAAAAAATAAAAGAAAATCTTATACCGTATGAGGAGAGATGCAATGAGAATAGCGCATATAGGAGAAGATATACCGTGTCTATTTTGTAGGTCCCATAATTTAAAGTGTCTGCTGGAGTAAGCAATTTGCTCTAATACGGTATTTTTTTTAATTTTTTTCATTTGCCGCATCTGCTAGAGATGGTCTTAAGGAGTTCAACGTAAAAATAACGGTGTAATATAATACAGAAATTCGGCTCACAGTTTTTTATTCAATCTTATTCACTACACAAAATAATAAGAGATTTGCTACAAATTTTGATGTAATTAACTCGTAATCCTATATAGATATTCTCATTCTCATCACTAATCAATCTGCAATCACTGTAATAGAGTTCGTTTAAGATAGTTTTTTAAAATAATCACTTGAATTTATTTTAAATCTATATAAATAGTTTAGACCTTTAAAATTAGTTTTAAGAAAAGCACTAAATAAGTAATTATTAAAATAATCACTTGAAGTGATTTTAAATGTTAAAATAATTTTTAATTATTTTTACAAATATTTTAATTTTAATCAAAAAGCAATTTTAACTCTAAAATAATCAATCTCAATCGGGCACATAGTAAATTACAAAAAATGTATCACCGTCCAATCCTTCGTTTTTATTTTGCTTCAATGGTCGACAGCTTAAGTGCAGATCCGCGGGCTTTGTTTTAATTCCTTCATCTGATTGCTTTTTTAACTACTTAATGCTCTACTTTACCACCTACTATACTTCAATAGCCAAAATAGAACTCCTACTATTTTTAGAAATTCCAAAAAATTCATCAAATCCAAGCTAACCAATGGGAGAAAATGGCGGTGATTGGTGGCGAATGGTGAAGGTGATGATGTGGCAGGTTGTGCTATGGAGAGAGAGGAAATTTTAATGGAATTCGAATATATTTCAACCTTAGAGAGATAAAGTAGAGAGAAGAAGGAATACTTATGAATAGTCTCTGATTTCCGAGGTTGCATCGGTTATGTGAACCCTCTTAGATTGTCAAGGCAATGTCAGTATGTGAATAATCTTTAACTTCTGAGGCTACGTCGGTCTTATGGGATTTGCCGACAATACTCCCGTCTTACGGATAGTGTTTGATTATCCTGACTACATTAGACTTGTGAACTCATTCTAATTTGACGAGGCTACGTCGGTTATATGAATAGTATCTAACTGTCGAAGCTACGTAGGTCTTACACTTACTCGGAATACGCAAAATCTTCCCATACTAATTACCTTGGGAAGATGAAAAGTCATCTTTCATGATATAAGTTGTGTGGTAACTTCTTGTTGGTCAAATGGGATTTTCCCAAGTGTTGACTAGGTTGACGTGACTTGATTAATACGTTTATCTAATTGTAAAGACTATTTACTTGGTTAAAAATTATTTGAAATTGAATGAGAAATTGAGTCATGAAATTTTTGGAGGAAAATGAATAAATAAATAAATAATTTAATTTATTTATATATAGTAAAGTGAAAAAAAATTAATTTTTCAGTATTGGGCGAAGCCCAAAAGTTATTTTTTTTCATGTGGAAGTCTTAGTATTAACATTGGGTTTGACCTAATAGTACAATTATAATAAGTGCTAAGGATCCATTACTATTGGGTCGAGCCCAATAGTTATGTATTTTACTATCTTACGAATCTTTTACTTAAAAGACAGAACTCCAAATTTTAAGGTAACAACCCTTTCTAATGGATTCCTAGTCACCTATTATTTTTCTATAAATAGTTGCCAACTCAAACATTTTCTCCATTCAGTTTTCTAAAGCATTAAAAAAATTCATATGAGAGAGATAGAAAAGAAGTAATTTTATTAAGTTCGTTGAAATTCTGAAGAATTTGTGTGTCAGTATCTTCCGAATAGTTTTATCATGTATCTTGTAGGTCGAGGCCAACAAACGTAAGACACCGGTACATGGCCTAAGTACCTTAAAGATATCAGATCCAATCCGAGTCTCGACAAGTAAAGTTACTTATTTTTTTACGTTTTACTTTATTTCTAGATTAGTTTTTATATTGTTTTACTGGTTTATACATATAAAACCCAATAATTTAAGGTATTTACGATTCAAGTTTTATAAATCAGAAAATGTTTTCTTTTTGTTTTATAAACTCTACGTTTGCAAAATTTCTGGGTCTGTGTATACAGAACATGAATATTACATTCTATTTCTTTTCTCTTATTTTGATTTCCAAACTTGTGTATACATACTATAAAATTAATCGCTTACTAACGTCAGAGTTATGCTTCATATAGAATATGGGGGAAAATATTGAACAAAGTGAAAAGCAACCTGAGACGGGTAATAACTCAAGAACCAAATTTTATGTACCCGCACCAACACCCATTGGACCAGCCGATACAATGATTCTGACTTTTAGTGGTGGCAGCAAAAGATGTTGTTATACCTGACCACTCTTAGCTTGGCAAAATTTTTGACGGAAGATTCACCGAAAATGGTATCCAATCCAAATAGTGAGACATTCAATGCAATGGATGCTTGGAAGCATGCTGTTTTCCTATGTAAGAATTATATTTTAAATTGTTTGGATAATTCCTTATATAATGTCTACATCACCATGACAACTGTCAAGCAATTATGGAATTCTCTTGAGAAAAATACAAGACTGGAGATGTAATCACAAAGAAATTTTTGATCGGTAGGTTCCTTGATTTCAAGATGTTGGATTCAAGACCATTAATGTCTTGAGTACAACAAAACCAGTCGATTCTTCATGAGTTGAGCACTGAGAGTATGAATCTGGTAGAACCTTTCCAGGTTGGTGCTCTTGTGGAAAAGCTACCCATGTTGTATAAATATTTCAAGAACTACCTCAAGCACAACACAAACCAATAAGTCTTGAAGATCTAATTGTAAGGTTAAGAATCGAGGAAGACAATTAAATGGTTGAAAAGGCAACTAACCCTCGATTATATGAATACAAGGAAAATGTTGTTAAACAAGAGAGGACTAACCAAAACAACAAGCGCAAGAGTCAAGGACATTCAAATAACAAAAAACAATAAAAAGGTGAAATTCAACGGGGATTATCACAACTGTGGAAAGCATGGACATCGTGCAAAAGGGTGTCGAAACAAAAAGGCGCAAGGAAACCAAAAGAAAGGTAAGGGCGGTAATTCGTATGTGGCTGAGATATCCGAGGGTATTGACGATTTGAACCTGGCAACAACAGTCTCAGAAGTCAACCTCATCAACAACCCAAGGACATGGTTGATAGACACTGAAACAAACAAACATATGTGCCTGTACAAATCTTTGTTTAAAACCTGGAAGAAAGCTACAAATGAAGAAATCTTGTATATGTGAAATTCCACCACCTCAAAGATTCAAGGTATTGGAAAGATTATGCTGAAGATGACCTTTGGAAAAGAGCTGACCTTGAATAATGTCCTCCATGTTCTAAACATTAGCAAGAACTTAGTTTCTGGTTCCTTGCTAAGCAAGGCTGGGTTTAAACTTGTATTTGTAGCTGATATATTTGTATTAACTAAGAACGAAATATATGTAGGAAAAGGGTACCTCTGTGACAGACTATTTAAGATGAATGTAATGACTGTAGTACCTACCAAAAATGTAACCGACAAAGAAATGAATGAAAATTATGATTGTGTTTATATGCTTGACTAACCTAATTTATGGCACGAGAGATGAGTACATGTTAATTTCGATTTATTAAATAAGTTAGTAAATATCGGGTTATTACCTAATGTGCACTTCAATTATCAAAAGAAATATGAAGTATGTGTTGAGTAAAAATTAACTAAAGTCTCATTTAAATCTATAGAAAGGACTTCGATTCCTGTATAGTTAATTCATAGTGACATTTTTTATTTATAATTTGTACAAACTAGAAGTGGGAAAAAGTATATTATAACTTTCATTAACGATTGCACAGGTATTGTCCAATATACTTGCTTCGAAGTAAGAATGAGGCCTTAGAATCATTTAAGCAATACAAGAATGATGTTTAGTATCAACTAAATAAAAAGATTAAGAATCTTAGAAAAGTAAGGGAGGAGCATATGTGTCTTCTTTTGAATTTTGTGTTGAACATGGAATTATCAATCAAAACACGACCCCTATTCATCTCAACAAAACGGAATTGCTGAACGCTGGTGGGTCCTGGTGTATTAGAAAATAAAGCGATAAATAAAGAGGAACCACTTAACCGTAAGTGTACGGTTGTCCCAAGTAGTATATGATAATCAAGATCGTTCTCAGGGACGGATTAGGTTCAACCCAAATATTAATCAAGTAGGAAGAATAATTGCTAAACGGAAAATAAAAGATAAGAATTTATGTTTGGTTTTTGTAAATTAAAATTGAAAATAAAATAAAGACTAAAATTAAATAAACAGAAAGGAAATAAAGCAAATAAACGACTAACTTCAAATAAGAGAGATACTTGAGTCTCGCAGGGAATCCACTTAATCAATATAATCTATGCTATGTTTAAGGGTAGAATTGAAATTATAATATTAGTCGGGACTCTAATATCTCCTATCCCACTGTCGGGTGGACCTAGGAGCTATCCTGAAGTACTATAAACACCTGTATGGTCGAATATGCCTCTTCGGATGATATGATTTTACCTCTTTGGCTATGTAACTAGTTAAGCCTATCGGTCAATAACGGACAGTACACGGGTATTACCTAGATCTGTATTCAAACCCCCTGTCGAATGATCACTTCGCCACTAAAGTGAATAGCCCAAATACTAAAAGCTAATTCTAGTTTTTCCTAAAAGAATTAGTAATGAAAACAAAGTAATATCCAATATATAAAACTCAATTCAGTTTAAATCTAAACAATCCCAAATTCAAAACATAGATTAATTAATTAAGGTTCATCCCTTTAATGCGATTCTCAAGTATAAATAAATTTAGCTCATAAGAAAATTAAAGACTAACATTAAATAAAAAGAGTTCATGTTCAAATACAGATGATAAATTGATAACCTAAAGGGTAGGATGACTGCTGATGGAATAACAGGATTCCTCCAGCACTAGCTTCTTCTTGCCTTCTTGCTCTGACTTGAAAACCTTAAGTCTCTTGTGTAATTCTATGAAGTGTGTGAAAAGAGGAGGCTAAGGGGTGTATTTATAGGTGTTAGGGAACCCTAGGTCGAATTTACTTGGAGTGGAAGACAAGTTAAGAACTCTCAAATCCGTAGCCCTAAATTCTAGGAAAGGTAAGATTATGTTACTGATTTGATTTGGTCATATCTCATTCAATAATTATCTGTTTGAGGAGTTCAATATATGAAACTGCTTGTCTCGAAAAGAGCTTTTTATTGGTGCATACCACTCGTCCAGATTACTAGCCAATCTTTAGTTATGGACTCGTCTTTGAAACGTGGCTGGAATTTTAGATTCATAAGGCAGCTTTATCTTTTCCTTCTTTGCATATATCCTTCCTAAATCTTCTTATTTCCATGTAAATCTTCTTTCCTTTACTTCTTTATCTCGACTTTGTCTCTAAGTAATTACCATATATCTTTTAAAACTTCACATTAAATAAATAATTAAACCACATATGCTTAAAAAGAATAAGCCAATAATTCAAGAAATAGAAATAGGAAAGCACACTCTAAAAATAGAAACTCGAGTAAAAACATTTCCTAACACTCTAAAATACACTAAGACTTTAATTCTCACTTCTCCTCCTTGGATTGGTCTTTCATGAAATTCAAGAACCTATTAACTTTGCATTAAAACAGTCAAATGTACGCACAAAAGCTCAGAATCTACAAATAGTTAATTTCCAAGGGGAGGAAGTGCAATATGATCAATTAAGCTTAAATGTCTATCAAATAGGTCATTTATTCACCTAAATGGTTGTCTCCAAAGGGCTAATAATTAGAACAAATAGGGAGACATCAAGACCCCAAACTCAAACCTTTGTCGTCCCGACAAAGTAAAATAAAAACAAGGATCTTTTAGGTGAACGCAGAAGGTAGAATCTAGAAAATAATCCCAAAGCACAACATAAAACAAATCTCATATAGTCTAATCTAGAAATTAATATACACCTACTCTTATCATGCAAACTCAAACACAAAATAATATCAATCCAAAATTAATTTTACAATGCTAGAAGGTTACGCTTAATACTTATCTCAAGATGGTGGCTCTAGGGTATTCATTGATCTTTACTTGCTTTGAACGTTCCACTTAGCATATCCCCTATTAACTCACTGCGTATCTAGAAATCACGAGGTCTTTACGGTTTTAGAGTAGGCTGAAGGACGGTATGGTATGTATATTTAGTAAATTTGAAGTGAGCTTTTGGCTCTCTCCTCACTAACCATCAACAAACTGTCCAAGAGCTTGAGTTTACACTCGAATAACGTTCTCACTCAACCCATTTGACGCGCTTAATTAGCGTCCCCAAATTAATCCAATAACCACTAAGAATGATTCACTTAAAAATTTCCACTTTGGCGGTCCGAATATATTTTCTTTTCAAATCATTTATTATTTCCTTTTCTTTTCTTTTGTATAGCTATGACTCTCTTTTTAATGTTGAGATATCATGCTATTTTTTCATAGTTATGCCTTTTCATAACTTGAGCTCGTAGCTTATTTTTCATTCACTATTACCCCGGCAAAGGGTTACAATATAATAAATATGTGAATCATCATCATGTATAGCACAAAGCACAATTGATAAGCTCAAAAATCCCAACCCAATGTAAATTCCCATATAGTGGACCCACTACCCCAAACTCAAGCTCAAGACAGGAAGTCTCAGGATCGTGATTCAAGTGCGGGTCATATGGTCATGCCTAATAATCTAAAGGGATATTGGCTAATAATGTGGCGACAAAAGAAAGGCTTAAAGGCTAAAAATTTGGCTAAGAAGGATAAAATTAATTCAGGGATAGACGGCCAAAAAGGATTCAAAGGGCTAATAAAGAACTCCCTCTATCATTTTCCTATCTACACAGTTTACCTCTAGTTCATACCTAAGTGGGTTCTCTACTCATTTAGATCTCACGTTCTACAAACCACCTGTTATCCTTAAGTGGGTTCATTAATTCTTCCTATCAATTATCTCATATTTGCATGCAATCAAAGTACAGTTTACACTAACTCCTTGAGTCGACTATTTTCTATCATAAATTCATGAAAAGAATGCTTGATGGGGGCATTTAAAATACTCTACAGTCAACGCAACCCTAAGATTAATTTTATTTAAAGCATGTAAAACACAAAAAATTGGGATGAGACAACGAACCCCACCCCAAACTCAAAAGTGAGTCCTGTCCCCACGACTCGAAAAAGACTCAATAAAGCAATAAAATTAAACTAAACTACCTACCTACTGCCTACCATCAATCAAGAAGAAGAATTAGAACAGGGTACCTGGCCATTAAGATCCATCATGTCCTCCTCCGAAGGGGAAGAATAATTATCGATTTCCATGTTCGTAGTTACCTCTTCCAGTGTTGACTCAATCTGTGTAATTTCCATCCAAAGTGCTCTGTTGTCTTCTCTCAAAAGTTTGAATTCATGTTGCAATTTGAGAGCCCATAGAGGAATACAAGAATTAGTTTGAGGGGAAGAAGAACCTTGATCTTGAACTTGTGTCTTTTCTTTAGGTTTTGATGATACCCTCATCCTTGCTGTTAATTTCTTGTGTAGTGGTGGTGCATGTGCCTTTTCCTTGTGTTTTTCTTCAATAGACTCATCAAGATTTATGGCCTATTCAATTGTAGAACCAGGCAAGTTCTTGTTCTTCCCTAGGATACAACACTTCCTCTTATAATCCATAGCATCTTTTCTGTTTGTCATGGTTGATTTGACTCCAAACTCAAGCTATACCAAGGATAGAATAAAGTTAAGAAAACTTGGTGTAGCTTGAGTTTCTTGCTTGAATTAGATGAAAGAAGAAGGTTTCTTGATGAATCTTGGAAGAATACTTGAAAGCTTGATGATCTTGATGGTGTTTAATGGTGTATTGTGATAAATTTGATGAAGAAGGTGTGCTTATGGAGGATGGAGGAGAGAATTATTGATGTTATTGTGGAGGTTTAATCAAGCTTCAAGGTGTATTTATAAGGTTGGGAGCTGGAAAATTCATATGGTAAAGGCTAGGGTTTGCTTGTGATAAGGTAAGAAGTGTATTAGGTAACAAATTCTTCAAACCGCCATGCTGACCGGCATACCGGCGGATCTGTCCGGCTAGCCGGTGCTGGATGTCTTCCTTTTTGTACCTCTCGGCTTTGAACCCATGTCGTGAACCGAGGCCACGTTTTTTCTGTTCACCGGCATACGGGTCGTGTGACCGGCTAGCCGGTGCTGCTTTTTGTCCAGCGGCGCACTCCGTCAAAATACCCGAGCCTAGCTACCGGTGGCCACGGGTTTTCTTCTGGACGGCATACCGGTCCCTGTGACCGGCTAGCCGGTGTGCTTCGTGTTATTTTCTCGACCTCTCGGCAAACAACCCGAGCCTTGGACCCGTGGGCACGTGTTTCTGCTCCGCCGGCATACCGGAAATCGCCGGCATACCGGTCAGAGCAGCATATTTTTCCTTTGCGTTTCCTAGCACCCCAAACTCAATTCCTGCACCATTAACACACTGCCTTTCTCATTTCTTTTTAAAAGTAGACACTAAAACTTGACACTAACTTAGAATTATACACTAGGAATTGAAAAACTTAAAGCAATAAACTAATATACAATGAACTAGCTTTTGTTTAACGTCGTTAAGCTCGACGGGTTACCTCATGAATCATTTTTTCACATAACCTCCCCAGCAGTGAGTGAGGTTATCAACGTTTGCTACACGGAATTTGCATCCCTTAGCTTTAATGACCACCAGTTGATTCGAAATAACCTTTGTGACCATGAACTATCCTTGCCAAGAACTCTTGGCTTTGCGCGTTTTCGGAGGAGGATTAGGCTTCTTCAATGCAACCTCTTCGCCTACTCTGAACCCCCTTTTCTTTCTCTCTTTCTTAGTTTCTTTTGGAACCTTCACGTCACGCCCTTTTTCTTTCTTCTTCGCGTGGTCAAGGTGTGGATTTTCCTTAGGATATGGGGGATTTTTTTTAGGTGGTTTCTTTCTGAGCTCTCTTTCCTCCATTCCTAAGGTTTCCACAACCTTAGTTGGCTCCTGTTCAATCACATCAATCCGGAAGCAATCCTCCGTGGGGTTTGGAAGCTTCATTATCTTGAACACGTTAAATTTTACCTCCTCGTCTTGGATACGCATAATCATTTCACCGTTCTCTACATCAATCAAAGTACGCCCATGGCTAGGAATAGTCTTCCCAAAATAATGGGGACATTCCTATCCGCGTCGCAATCAAGTATAACAAAATCAACAGGAAAGATTAATGTACCAGCCTTGACGAGGACATCTTCTAGTCTTCCCTCTGGATGTACGAGGGATCTATCAGCCATTTGCAAATCCATAGAAGTGGGTTTTGCGTTTCTTATCTCCAACTTTTCAAACACGGATTTGGGCATGAGATTAATACTTGCTCCTAAATCACACAAGGCTTTCCCTTTCCATTTAGCACCAATGGAAATCGGGATCATAAAACTTCCAGGATCAAGTAATTTGGGTGGCAACTTACTTTGGCAGATGGCACTACACTCCTCTGGTAAACCCACCATTTCATTCTCAAGATACTGACGTTTGCTGGTGATAGCTCTTTTCAAGAATTTCATATATTTTGGTACACCTTTGATAGCTTCTAAGAAAGGTATATTAATGTTAAGCTTACTCATCATGGTCATGAATCTCTGATATTCCGCAGTATCTCCTTTCTTTGAAGGGAATGGTGGAGGAGGACGGATTTCTATAGCATCTTTCTTTTTCGGATTTTCCGGAACCTTCTCCACTTCCACTACTTCTGGTTCTTCTTCTTTTTCCACTACATCCTATACCGTTTTATCTTTCACAGTTGTTTCTTTTTCTTTCATAACGGGAAAAGGTGGTGGTAGGAGCTTCTTACCATTTCTAAGAGAGATAGCGTTGCATTCTTCATCTGGTTTAGGTTCTTCAGTATCGCTTGGTAATTGTCCCTGTGGACTCTGATTTAATTGCTTTGCCATCTGAGCCATCTGAGTTTCCATCAATTTAAGTGCTGCGGCCGTAGTTTGTTGATTTTGGATCTGAAGCGCGATTAATTTCTCTACAGTTTGACGAAGATCATTCGATCCTTCTTGAGGTTGAGCAGGTAAGGCTTTTTGATTCATTGTATCGTTGTAATCATCTTGAGGGTGCTGTCTTTGAACTTGATTTCTGTAAGCTTGTCCACCTTAATAGTTGTTTAGAGGTCTTGGTTGATAGTTATTTCCTTGGGGACGCGGTTGATATGCATGTTGTGGATTAGCGGCCCCATTTGGATTTGAATATTGGAAATCCGGATGGTTTCTATTTGGTTGATAACCTTGACCTCCTGAATTATAGTTTCCTCGGTTGGAAACAAACATTACGGCTTCTGGATTATTTTGATAATGCTCCCATTCATGATCTTGTGCACCACAGTTAGAACACCCATAAACTTCTTGTGTAACATTGACTTCTTCTCTTCTACCTGCAACACTCTTTGTAACAGCTAGAGTAAGCTGTTAAATTGTTGCTCAAGTTTATTTTCCATGGCGGTGAATTTTTCTTCAATTAATGCACTATTTCCACCTCGTATAGGTGTCCTCACAGTATTCGAACCCAGTTAATTCGTAACGGTTCTATTCAAAATAATATTAGCATGGACTGGTTGTACCTGTAGAAATCCACCACCGCAAAGCAAGTCTAGCTCCTTTCTTGAAGAGCCATCAAGTCCTCGGTAAAATATCTTCATCTGTTGAACTTCTGTGAGGCCATGATCAGGGACTCCTCTTAAACAAATCTGAAATCTCTTCCAACTTCTACCCAAAGTCTCGTCTTGATCTTGTTTGAATGAAGTTATTTCAACTTGTGCATCTAATCTCATATTCGTTGGGTAGTATCTATCGAAGAATGCAGTTTGTAATGCATCCCATGTTGTAATTGTTCCGGGTTCTTAAGAATCATGCCACTCACTTGCTCCATCAATAACGAAGTATCTAAAATTAGGAAAATACATTTGCTCTCTAGTTACTCCTTGCGTAATATAAGAATCGCAAATTTTCATGAACTTTTGTACGGCACGGATTGGATCTTCGCTAGGTGCTCCTCGGAAATTGCCATAACTCTGAAATTGAGATAACATACCAGGATCGGGTCTGAATCTCTCGACATTAATGTTTGCAGGGCCAGTTGCGAGGGCAGGAGCTCTAAATGGAGCTTCTTCAGGGCCATTGATGAACCACGGATCATTGTTCTGAGAAGGTTGAGCTTGTGGAACAACAGGAACAAGAGGAGGGTTGAGTTCATGATTTTCAGCCATTGTTTCTCTTGCTAATTGCTCCTCTAACTCTTTTGCGTTAGCTTCTCTCTTTCTTTTATTTGCTTCTCGAACTAGGTTTTCGGGATTTGCAAGAATCACGATATCTTCACGCATAAACCAAAACTTGTAAACCTGAGAAAGAAAGACAACCCAAAGCGTAAAACTGAAATATAAAACTAAAACTAAACTAACAATTAAACTACTAAAAGATTAACACCGGGGTCACAGGCTACCGTCCCCGGAAGCGGCGCCAAAAACTTGGTGGGTCCTGGTGTGTTAGAAAATAAAGCAATAAATAAAGAGGAACCACTTAACAGCAAGTGTACGGTTGTCCCAAGTAATATATGATAATCAAGTTCGTTCTCAGGGATGGATTAGGTTCAACCCAAATATTAATCAAGTAGTAAGAATAATTGCTAAACAAAAAATAAAAGATAAGAATTTTTGTTTGGTTTTTGTAAATTAAAATTGCAAATAAAATAAAGACTAAAATTAAATAAACAGAAAGGAAATAAAGCAAATAAATGACTAACTTCAGATAAGAGAGATACTTGAGTCTCGCCGGGAATCCACTTAATCAATATAATCTATGTTATGTTTAAGGGTAAAATTGGAATTATAATATTAGTCGGGACTCTAATATCTCCTAGCCCCCTATCGAGTGGACCTAGGAGCTATCCTGAAGTACTATAAACACCTGTATGGTCGAATATGCCTCTTCGGATGATATGATTTTACCTCTTTGGCTATGTAACTAGTTAAGCTTGTCGGTCAATAACGGACATTAGACGGGTATTACCTAGATCTGTATTCAAACCCCCTTGTCGGATGATCACTTCGCCACTAAAGTGAATAACCCAAATACTAAAAGATAATTATAGTTGTTCCTAAAAGAATTAGTAATGAAAACAAAGTAATATCCAATATATAAAACACAATTCACTTTAAATCTAAATAATCCCAAATTCAAAACATAGATTAGTTAATTAAGGTTCATCCCTTTAATGCGATTCTCAAGTATAAAGAAATTTAGCTCATAAGAAAATTAAAGACTAACATTAAATAAAAGGAGTTCATGTTCGAATACAGAAGATATATTGATAACCTAAATGGTAGGATGACTGCTGATGGAAGAACAGGATTCCTCCAGCACTAGCTTCTCCTTGCTTCTTGCTCTGACTTGAAAAACTTAAGCCTTTTGTGTAATTCTATGAAGTGTGTGAAAATAGGAGGCTAAGGGGTGTATTTATAGGTGTTAGGGAACCCTAGGTCGAATTTACTTGGAGTGGAAGACAAGTTAAGAACTCTCAAATTCGTAGCCCTAAATTCTAGGAAAGGTAAGATTCTGCTGCTGATTTGATTTGGTCATATCTCATTCAATAATTATCCGTTTGAGTAGTTCCAATATATGAATCTGCTTGTCTCGGAAAGAGCTTTTTATTGGTGTAGACCACTCGTCCAGATTTCTTGCCAATATTTAGTTATGGACTCGTCTTTGAAACGTGGCTAGAATTTTAGATTCATAAGGCAGCTTTATCTTTTTCTTCTTTGCATATATCCTTCCTAAATCTTCTTATTTCCATGTAAATCTTCTTTCCTTTACTTCTTTATCTCGACTTGGTCTCTAAGTAATTACCATATATCTTTTAAAGATTCACATTAAATAAATAATTAAACCGCATATGCTTAAAAAGAATAAATCAATAATTCAAGAAATAGAAAAGGAAAGCACACTCTAAAAATAGAAAATCGAGTAGAAACATTTACTAACACTCTAAAATACACTAAGACTTTAATTCTCACTTCTCCTCCTTGGATTGGTCTTTCATGAAATTCAAGAACCTATTAACTTTGCATTAAAACAGTCAAATTTACCACAAAAGCTCAGAATTTGCAAATAGTTAATTTCCAAGGGGAGGATGTGCAATATGATCAATTAAGCCTAAAAGTCTATCAAATAAGTCATTTATTCACCTAAAAGGATGTCTCCAAAGGGCTAATAATTAGAACAAATAGGGAGACATCAAACGCAAGAACCACATGTTGAAGGAAATGATGACAGCCTTGTTGATTAACCTAGGGTTACCACAAAACTTATGGGTAGAGGCTTTACTCACCTCAAACCACATCCTTAACGCGGTACCACATAAGAAGGTAGATAAAACTCCTTACGAATTATGGAAAGGAAAACCACATTCCTTCAAATATTTAAAAGTTTGAGAATTCTTGGAAAAGGTAGCAATCCCTGCTCCTAAAATGGTCAAAATAGGACCAAAGACCGATAGGCAAGCCCGTCAGGATCACTACCGCACACTAGACGTTGATGTGGTGTTTCAATAATTGGAAACCCCTTCCGGGTGACCATCCAACTACAAAATACAGTCCTAACGTGATCAAGATTAGGGCTGGAAATAAGTCAAATCACATAAAACAGATATAAAGGTAGAAGCTCAATTTATTTTAAAGGAATATAGATAGAAGAAATAGAATTCAAAGATTAGCCATGGGAAAATTAGTTCATAACTAAAGACATAGAGATAAACTAATGTTAACAGTAATTATAAACAAATATAAGCTAAAGAATCTAATACAAATTACCCTAATGATAGAGGAATAGGATCGAGAAGAGGAGTTTGCAACTCTCTAACTTCTTGTCTTCCACTCTAGGGCGTCTTGCTTCTTTGGATGATTATAAGTGTAATTATAGATCTTAACATGAGCAAGGACAATGTTTACATAGGTAAATAGATTTATTTATGGGTGTTAGGTCAAAATCTTGGAGTGGAAGTCAAGTTATTGGAATCCTTTTCCAATTCAAAATCGTTTCCGAAAATGTAGGACATGATAAACATTGTTGCGTAATTTGATCATATCTTCTTCGTTACTGGGACAAATTCAATGTACTTTATATCAAAACTACTGCAACCGAAAGATTTATCTGACCCTTTAAAGGATCTTCCAAAATCGTAGCCGATTTGTAGTTATCATAACTTTAGTGGACGTCACTGCAGATTTCGCAGATTTATTTGACAGCTTTTCCTTTCCTAATTCAACTTTCTTTCCTTCTAACTCCTAATTTCACCTTGGATCTTCTTTCCTTAACTCCTTCTGATTGATTTGTCATCAAAGTATATTTCCATAAACCTTAATAGCTTCAATTTAACAAACAAATTATACTAAATATGCTCTAAAAGTACTAAACTTCCAAATCAAGACACGAATTAAGAAATTATCTAATAATGGGGAAAAATCCCGTAAATATTAATCAAATACACTTAAAAGGATGTCTCCATCCTAGATTAATATATCACAAATATAGAGACATCTCTTAGTAATAGACAAAATAATAGGTTTCGGCATTATGTCATCAAGGATCTCCTTATTCCAAGAACACTTATTAAAATTAATCAAGTGGCTTACCTTATTAATCATGCATCCTATAGGTTTGTCTAACTTCCATATTGTATCAATCCATCTATCATTACATATATCCGTATCCATCTTATTCCCTATCTGGCATAATCCATACTTCTTTATAAAATCTCTTCCTTCCACCAGGCTTGCCAAGCTCTAGGTTCCACTCTGCCTTAATTTAATATCCATAAATTTTTATTATGAAAATAAATACCTTTAAGTAGTCTTGCTGCCAGAATATCTAGATTTTTTCAATCTCCATGCTTGCGCCGCTAATAGTGATGTGTTCATTCTTTTGAAATCTTTAAAGCCCAGTCTTCCTATCATCTTCCCCACTACCAATTCCTCCCAAGATACCCAATGAATACAATTTCTCTCTCCTGAATTCCACAAAAAATTACAAATGGCCAAAATTAATTTATTACAAAGGGAAATAGGAAAAGAAAAAATAGACATATAGTAATTCGGAAGCTCTTCTAAAACAGGTTTAATAAGAACTTTCTTCCCTCCCTCTGGTAGATGTTTAGATTTCCATCCCTCTGCATGCTTAAATAACCTTTTTTCTATCCATTATAGTGATTCTACTTTGGACCCCTTGTGCACAATGGGATTCCCATATATTTCCCTAAATATTCTGTTTCACTAATATTAATTTATGTGGTTATAAGATCTCTCTTTTCTTGAGTTGTTTCTTTACTAAATATAATTGCTGATTATTGAAGTTGATCCATTCTCCCGACCCTGTGCAATATTGAGGCATTCTTGAAAAGCATTTATATTAGTTTCATCAATGGTTATGAAAAAAAAGTCATTAGCAAAAAGTAAGTGAGATATTTCGGGGAAATTTCTATTAATCTAAATTCCTTTTATAAGTCCCGTGTCTGAATAAGATTCAATAATACTAATCAGGGATTCTATCATAATGGTAGACAGAAACGCCAAGATGGGATCACCTTGTCTCAATTCCCTACCTGGAGAGAACTTTTCCAGCCTTTCTCCATTAATAATTAAGATGAAAAGATACAGTTTCTATACAATTTCTTATCCAAAGTATCCATTTATCACAAAAACCAAGTTTCTCAAATACTAAAATAAGGAATTTTCATCTTACCCGATCATATGCCTTAGCCATATCTATTTTAATAGCAACCATATGCTTTTTATTCATCCTTTTCCTATTCATAAAGAAAGATATCTCTTGAGATATGATGATTTTTTCTATATACGCATGCACTTTAATAAATGCTGATAAATTTTGTGAGACAATAATATTCATATAATTCTGTAATCTATTAGCTAATATCTTGGTAATAATTTTATAAATAAAATTAACATAGGAAATAGGTCTAAAGTCTCTGAGACCTTCTTGAATGTCCCATTTAGGTATAAGTGTAATAAGAGTACCGTTAGTTCCCTCGATTATTATTAGAGAAAAGATCCAGAATTAATTGAAAAACGTCATCTATAACAATGTCCCAGTATTCTTTATAGAATTTACCGTTTAGACCATCAGGGCTCGGAGCTTTTACCGTTGCTAAATCACGATCCGCTCTCTACTTCCTCCATAGCGGTTTCTTTTGTAAGTTCTTCGTTCATCTGTTCATCGACTTTAGGCTGAATATATTGTGTAGCTCTAATCATATTTTCCACACCAGTATGTTATTCTAAGAAATGATTCTTGTAAAATTCTTTAAAACCCTTTTAATCTCGGATTTATCCTCTAACCATTCTCCTTGTTCATTCCTAATTCTTTTAATTGTATTAAGTTTCCTACTCTGAATCGTTGATAAATGAAAAAAAAATATGTATTCTTATCTCCATATATTAGCCAATTTTGTCTTGATATATCATCCCAATATTTTTCTTCACTAGCGTGAAATAATTAATAATATAATTTTTCTTTAATTTAATTATTCCAATTCTTATCATGCCATTTCTTAGTTTTGTAATAGTAAAGTTTGGCATTCTCATTCGCATGAAAGCGGAACTCATCAAGCTCATTCGAATTTATCATTCTTTTCTCTCCGGCTAGTAGTAGATCTAAGTTCATCTCTTTTATTGCTCAATAAGCTTTTAATTTAAGTCCAACTGGTAAGTGACCACCCTTACCATATACCATTTGGTGGTGACAAATGTATAATAAAATAACGAGTAAATAAAGATAAGAAAAGAACACACACCCAATACTACCACGAGAAAGTCACTGCAAGTGCACAGATCGATGGCAAGTTATAGTTGATAAATCAGTTTCGTTCTCAGGGATTTAAGTAGTTATTCTAAATTTGTGCTCAATATTAGAATAGATTGTTTTAAATGTTTCAGTTAAAAATATAAGAAAGTAAAGTGTTTTGTTTTCTAATAAATCAAAATAAAATAAACAATAAATAATTATGCAAATAAAATAAGGAGATGCAAGTATAAACCTCTCCTATTGAACTTATGATTTCTAAAAAAAGGGTGAATGAGTAATTTCACAATAGTTAGGATTCTAATGTCTTCCTAACTCCCATCAAGGTAGACTTAGGAGTTATGCTACGGTATTAATGGCCCTGTCACGGTTAAAATAAGCTACTTTCGAATGATCAAAATTTTACCAAATTAGCTATGTGGTTGGTTAAGGCCGCCATGCTCAATAATGGACACCACGCGTCTATATCCTAGTTTTGTAATTAGACCCCCACCCGGATGATCGCCGTCACTAACGAATAGCCTAAATACTAAGGGTTATACCTAATTGATCAGAGAAGATATAGTAAATAATACAAGAACGTAATCAATGGAAATTAATTAAAAACCAAATCAATTAAATACTAAAACCTCAAATTCAAATTAAACAGAAAAACAATAATCAAGTGTTCATATAATTACAATCCTTTAAGAGAAATTATGCATAGTGGATTTTTTGAATAAATAGCTTATAAATAAATCATAGAAAAAAATACATTTAATACTAATTTACCCAAATAATAGATATGGAGAAGTATAAAATTGATGTGGTGAAATCCTGATTCGATTTATTGATGAATATTAAGCTTAGGTAGCAATGGACGATTTCTAAGGTTAGAAACTAATATATATATATATATATATATATATATATATATATATATATATATATAGGTGTTAGGAAAAATCTTGGAGGTCAGGACTAGTCTTGAAGTCCTAATCCAACTCAAATTTGTTTTCCTAACTTGTAGGACTGGTTGACCTCTTGAGTTTGTAAAATTCATAACTCCTTTACTGAGCCAAATTCAGTGATCCACCCAACAAAACGACCGCAATTCAAAGACCTATATGAATATCAAAGGGTTCCTTCAAATTCCTATCCAATTTTGTGGATCAATCAAAACGCTTGACGTCTCTAAATTTGGACAGCACTACACCACTTTGGTAAATCGGTCGTAACTTTTGCATCGTAAACAAGATTACATATAAATTGGATTAACGATTCTTCTTCAGAAGATGAATGAAAAAAGATGCTTTATGGCAAGGTACCACCTTCTAATCCTTCTTCTTAATTGCTTATATGCATTAGTTTAGTTTAGTTTAGTTTAGTTTAACTTTTAGCTTTATTGAGTCTTTATCGAGTAGGCGGGACATGGCTCACTCTTGAGTTGGGGGTGGGGATTTGTTGTACTCATCTTCCTTTTTGTTTTTAGCATACAATTTAAAATTTTAGGGCTAGAAGTGGCATAGAATATGGTGAATGGCCCTATTGAGCATGTTTTAATTAAGTCAATGATAGTGAGTACTATGTTTTTAAACAGTGTCACATATATGTTTAGTATGCATGTATGAAAACAGGAAGTAAAAGATAGGGAAATTTAATAAGCAATGTGTATGAAGTGTTAAGTTGGAACTTAGGGAGAGTTAATCGGTGTGTAGTACATGAGGTTTAAAATTAGTTGAACGCCTTCTTGTCTATGAACTAATAGTGAAAAAGTTACAAAATCTGGTAGTTAGGAAAAGTGAATAAGGCAGTTCTTTCATATTGAAGCCACTTGAATCCTTTTTGCTTTCTCGCCCTTTTATTTGATTATTAGTATTATTATTGTCCGTCTTAGCCCCTTTGAGACTTTCTAAAGCCTTTTATTAACCATATTACAAGTCATATCCCTTATTTTATAGGACTTATCCATATTACCCGCACTCGAATCGCAAAACCTGAGACAAGTTGTTTTAGAGCTTGAGTTTGGTGTGGTGGGTTTTATTAGTAGGAAACATTGGGATTGTGAATTGATTGTAATTGTGATATTATTGATGATAATGAGTTATTGTAACCCTTTGCTGGGGTAAAAGTAAATGAAAAAATATATGTTAAAAAAAATGAAATATGAGGAAAAGTAATATGACATCTTACCTAAAAAAGGAAGTCATAACCAACTTAGAAAAAATTTGAAAAAGATCAAAAAGATTTGGACCAACAAAGTGGAATTTGTTATGTAATCATCATAAAACGCTTTATTCGGGGATGCAAATAAAAGCATCAAAATTGGGTTGAGTGAGAACATCTTCGAGTGAAACTCAAGCTCTAGGGCGATTCGTTGATGGAATGTGAGGAGAGAGCCAAAAGCTAACTTTTCATTATCCAAATATATCATACCGTCCCTAAGCCATGTTATAACCATAAAGAACTTAGGATTTCTAACTATTTGGTGGAGGGATAATGGAACAATTAGGGAATAGGTGAGTGGACCATTGGATACTATATTAGGACCTATGATCACCCTATAGCCGTCACACAAACTCAGTTGAAGACCTCTATATTTACTGTTAACTACCCTATTGTTTTTATCTTTATTGTATCGGTATGATACAACTTTGAGCTCTTAGTCAAAGTCAAAAAGGAAAAATTTGAATATATTTGGAAAGTAAAGAAGCTGCCAAAACTACACATACGTCCACTAATTAATTTACTACAGAAATTCAGTTAGGAATTAGGAGGAGCCTTTTATATGATTAGATAGATATTTAAATTGCAGTCCTTTCCATATAAGATACATTAAATTCCTATAAGTAACGAAGGAGATATTACTAAATCAATATATGAAAAGGTTTATTCTGTCCTACAAGTTAGGAATACAAATTTTCGTAAGATCAGGTTTCCTTAACTTTCGGCCTACTCCATATTTCAACCAAGAGCCTATATATATCCATTCCTACTATAGATAAATCATCCTTGGTCATTCCTTAATCATCTAAAGACCAAGAGGAAGCTTACATCAAGAAAAGAGAAGACAAGAAGAAATTGGACACTATTTATGCCATTCCAACCCTTCAACTTATTAATTTATTTTCTTTCTTTCTCTAGTATGGACTAATTATATTTAGCTTGATATTAGCATAAGGTTATGAACCCTAGACTTTGTTTATATCTATTTTAATTTGCGATGTCTTTTACATTCAATTGAAATTAGTAGTGTCATCTCTGTTTTTATGTGCTTTGATGTATTGTCTGTAGTTCTTGTGGTGGCCAACGTATAGGATTACCATAGTAGTTAGATGGTCACCTGGAAAGGGTTTCTAATTATTTAAACACCACAAAAATATCTAGTATGTGGTACTGTCGTACTGATCCAGAATGGATTGCCTAACTAGATAGTCATTAGGGCTTGAGATTAACCACCGATCATTGCGCAGGGTCCACTTACCCAAGTCCCCTTCTAATCGTTAGGTCGCCACGTAAGTCCACCCAGAAGGGGACTACGAGGAATATAGAATCCTGGCTATTGCATATCACATAATTCTCCCTTACATAAATAGGTTATAACACAAGGCTAATGGGGATTACTTGATATATCTCGAGCTAAACTCGCATACTACTTCTTTCTTTCTCTTTATTTTCCTGGCTTTATTTTATTTAGTTAATTGTTTAGAGTCTCAAAAATCAACAAATATTTTAGAGTCTTTTCAGCATATTATTCTTCTAACTTATTTTATTTGCATTAGTTCCTAGCTAACTTTCATAGTCCCTACCAACAAATTCTACTTATCAACTAAACTTGCATACGATCTGTGATACTTCCCGTGAATTTCTGTGGTTGTTAAGTGTGTGTCCTTGATGTCTCCCTATTTTTCATGAATTCATCTTAGTTGGAGACATCATTTTAGGTGTATTTATTAGGTTATAGGTCGATTTTCTCATGATTTAGTACAATTTCCTATTTTGTGTCTTGAATTAATTATTTATTATTCTTAGAACATATTGGGTGTAATTGTTTATTTAGTGTGTAGCTTTAAAGATTTATGGTAATTAATTAGAGTCCAAGTTAATTCTAATAGCTAAAGGAAAGAGGATAAACATGGAAATTGGAGATAAAGACAAGAATTATGAAAAAGGAAAAGATAAAGTTGTCATATAAATTTGAATTCCAGCAGCTACAACCACAAATGGGCTTATATCTCAAGATTGGCTATGAATTTGGAAGAATGGTCTGCATCAAAGTTAAAGAGCCTTCTGATTCGATGAATTTCGACTACTCAAACGCGTCAAACGGATAAGTATTGAATCAGTTACGGCCAAAACAAAATAGCATCAAAATCTTACCTTTTCTAGATTCTAGGGTTACGAATTTGAGTTGGGCTTGGAGTCCAATACCTACCCTATACTCCAAGAAACGAATTAGGTCTTCCTATACCCTATAAATACAGCCTCTTATCATTAGAAAAATTATCCTTGGCCAAACCCTTAAGCCAAGAGAAAGTTGCAACACAAGAGAAGAAGTCTGGAAGGAGCAGAACACCAATTCATGTCTTCATCAACCTTTCAATTTGTAATTTCTTTCTTTTCTTTTATTAGTATGAACTAATTTACTTTTAGCTTGAGATTTAGCATATATGTATGAACTCTAGTTCTTCTATCTGATTTGGGATACCACAGTATTTAATTTGAATTCATGTTGTATGTTCTATTTATGTGTGTTAATTTAATGAATGTTTTCCTTGCTAGTGCACGAGTATAGGATTACCTTAATAGTAGTTAGATGATCACCTTAACTGGGTGTCTAATTATTGAAACACCACATAACGTTTAGAATAAGGTTTAGACCAAACAAATCAACCTAACTAAATAGTCATTAGGGTATGCTTTCACTACTATCACCATGTTGGAATTGAATTGCTTAGGGCATTGGTGGAGCTTGATAACCCTAGGTTTAGGCTGCCTCATGGTGTGTTCGTAGCACCCTTAGTCGCTCTCAAGGTCTAAGGTATGTGAATTTAGAATCCTGATTGTTTCATATTACTTGATTCACCCTTATACGATAGAATTACCAAAACTAGTGGGGATTACTTGCTAATATCTCGAGTTAAACTCTCATACTATTTGTTTCGCTCTTTTATTTAATTTTTTGTCTTTTAATTTATTAGTTAATTGTTGGTGGTCCTTTGTGTGTTCTAAATAAATGCAAATAATAATCGAACCACAACCGCAAGTGTACGGTTGTCCCAAGTAGTATAACTGATAATACAGATTCGTTCCAAGGACGGGATGGTTGACTACAATGCCTATCTAGTAATGATTGATGCACTTATGAAAGCAAATAAAGGTAAAATGTTTGTTTGGTTTTGTATTAATTCTAAATAAATGAAAGACAAATATTGAAATGCAATTAAAAGCTAAGACGCAAGTAAAATGATGTAAAACGCAATATGAGATGTAGCACTTGAGAACGCAAGGATCCTCCCAATCCTATTTTCTAACTTATGTTGTTTAAGGGCTAAATTAGTCAATTACAATGGTCGGGATTCTAAATTCCTTATACCCGCGTCAGGGTGGACTATAAGGCGATCCTAAAGTGTCACTAGTCCCGTCAGGGTAAATATGATCCACCGTTGGATGATTAAGTTTTATTACCTCATTGGCCCCTAGCATTAGCTAAGTTCGTCAGAATCAATAGCTTCTATCCTAGATTGAATAAATGGTTCTGTACCTAAACCCTCCGTCAGGATGATCCAATCGCCACTAATTGGAATAGCCTAGATACTAACACCTGTTCCTAGTTCATGACACTAAAAACAGTAAACATTCACAATTTATCGAAAAAAGTAAAAGCCCTAATTTAGTTTAATTTAACAGAAACCCAAATTCAACATTCGTTATTTATTAAGATTGGGATTCACCCATTGTTTGTTCTCAAGCACTATGAAAAGCTTAGCTCATATTAAAATGAAATACGAAATTAAATGTAAAGGAATTCATACTGTTTACAAAATTAAAAGATAAGAAAAACCTAATTTCCGGAATCGGAATGACTATGAACGGAGATATAGACTCTCTCCAGCTCTTGTAGCTTCTTCTCCTTCCTTCAGTTGCTTCTCTCTGGTGTTTTTAATCTTGCAGAATGTGAATTGTGTGTAAAATAGAAGTCAAGGACTGATTTTATAGGTGGAAATTCGGACTTGGCCCTAGGCTTTTAATTAAATGAAATATAAAAGGCCCAAGTCTACTAACTTAGCCCAAAATCCCGTAACTGCTGATATGTCTTCACTAAAACGGATTTTCCCGATTCGTTATGACCCCGATTGACCTCATTCCAGTTTCTAAAGTTCCGTAACTTGATAGGGAGCGTTTTCTCTTCAAAGGTCAGCGGCTAAATCATCGCTTAAGCACCTCGAAATCAGAAATCTATGGCCTGGAAAATGGGTTTTCAGCTCTAAAAATAATATCTTCGGGATTTCTCTTCAAGTCTTGACTCTATCTCTTGATCTTTGACTTTCTCCTTGGATTCCTCTTCTAGCTAACATCTAAAACCTGTAAACTTTACACTAAAAATACCAATATTACGCGCAAAAGCTTAATAAATCAAAAATGCTAAAATTAAAAGAGGAAAATCATATTATTGCATATTTAGTCCAAAAGTCTATCGAATTGATTAAATAAACACAAAAAATGATGTCTCCTAAGGGTCGAAAATAAGAACAATTAAGGAGACATCAATTGTCTTATTTAAAAATCAACAAAAATCTCTTTTCGTTTATTTCTTTGCGTATTATTTGTTCTAGCTTCCAATAACTGCACTTCAATATTTGCATAAGTTCTTCCTAACCTTGGTAGTCTCTGAGTAACGAATCGTACTTATTCATTAAAACTTCCATATGTCATGTATACTTGCATAACCGTGCTAGGATTCACACCCTAGTCGACACCAGTCCTCATCTTTATTATTATTTAAATAATTATTTTATCACACTTTTCCCCCCGCCAATATATATATATATATATATATATATATATATATATTCGGGTCGCGCCTTAGAAGCTCCTGGAATTTCCTTCTTATTTTCTAGAACCACAACATAATACATTTTGGCTATTTCTCTACTTGTTCATGTATAGTTTATCAATTCTATTTTCTTTTTATCTAAGTTTCTTTGGAAATTATATGTTATAATCTGAAATTAGCTACTTAACCATACATTTGTTTTATGTGTTTGTATTTATTGTCTGTCTTAAACCTGATCAATTTAGGGGTGCGCTAATAGTAGTTAGATGGTCGCCTGGAAGGGGTGTCCAATTATTGAAACACCACATAAACGTCTAGAATAATGAATTGGTCCTGACAACACCAACCTAACAAGATAGTCATTAGGGTTTGTTTTCATCACCATATCACCAATTGAAGGAATTGTTTGCTTAGGAACCAGTGGCGTAGGATAACCCTATTTTAAATTGCCTCGTGGTTGTGTCGTAGCCTACCTATACGCTTTTCAGGTATATGTAGGAATTTAGAATCCTGACTAAGTAACTAAGAGCTATTGTCTCCCTTATTAACTGAAATTGATAGAAAGAATTAGAAGGATTAGTGCATACTAGCAAAATCTAAGCTATACTCTCTCATCTCATATTCTCTCATATTAACTTTATTGTCTTTTACTGACTTAGTTTAATTATTTATCTCTCAATCAATCATCTTTATTTCTAGTTCTTTTAATTAATTATTACTACTTGATTTATTTGCTCATTCGTGTAACACGCTAAGTCCTTGAGAATGAATTCTTCTTATCATTAAAACTTGCATACGTCCTGTAATACTTGCAGTACTGTGCCTGTCTAGGGTGATTAGTGCATTCTTTTTCGGCTTATTTTATCTTATTTTTATCACACCCTATGCGACACCAAGTACCTTTAAGCACAAGACATAGTTTCGTAAATTCATATAAATTCTCATCAATAGATTTAGAAACATCTATTTTGACAAAGAACCTTTCAATAAAGCAAGATTAGGCACAGATTTAGAAGCATATAAAGTTTCGAGTTTATGCCACAGCTCAAGAGCTGTATCACCACCATCGACTTGTCGAATGACAGAGTCAAAAAGATTCAAGAAAAGAATGTTGTAAGCGTCTTCTTTAATTTGTGCTTCTTTATCAAGTTCACCTTCACGCCAATCTTTAATGTCAGCTAGTAATGCGCTTCCAACTTTGTGATGAGAGAGTAAGACTATCATCTTTTTCTGCCAAACCTCAAAATCCATTTTCCCATCGAATACAGACATATCAAATCGAGTAGAAGTGGTCATCGCAATATACGATTCAAGAACGGAGAATTTTCAATTTATAAACCCACAAGATTAATCAGAAACCCTAATACTTTCAAGAAACCCATAAATTAATCGATAAAACCTTTAGATTTGAACACACGATCTAAAGCGCCCAAGATTGAAGAATCGAGCTCTGATACCACTATTGTAATTATGCCTTTACATTGAAGTCCCAAATCAAATTACCTAGATAAGAACTATAAGAAAGATTGTGAGAAATTAAAGAACACTAAGATTTTTACCATGGTTCAGTCAATTGACCTACATCCATGTTGAGCTCCAATAGAGTAGCTCAGTCACTATAATGCCACAAGTATTACAAAGTTTCTCAATACAAACCCAAATAAATCGAATCAATCAAGCTTCAAACCTAAACCTCAAACCCTTATTACGAGTATAAGGCTATCTAGTGATTAATCAAGATGATTATCACAAATTACAAGATATATATCAACATCAGAAGCTAAGCTATTGATTACAAGAAAAACCAGAGGTTAAACTCTATAAAACTAGGGTTTCGAATGAGAAAGGCGAGAGAGAGAGAGAGAGAGAGAGAGAGAGCGAGAGAGAGAGTTGTGAGTGTGAAGAGAATGGGTTATGACTTCGGTCAACCCTTCTTCTATTTATATGAGACAGAAGAAAGGACCAAATATGATCCGTCGGATCTTTACTCAACCTCAAGGGACAAGATAGTGCCATGTCACCACGAGATTAATAAAGGGCAAACAACTTGATATACACTTCACCAAATATATAATGTACCACATACATATATATTCTACAATTTCCAGTTCTCATTCTCTCAGGATTACTTTAGAGATGTGATTAATATTTGAGACTTTTTTTAGCTCACATAGAGCCTCAGTAGTATATTCATTAGCCTGAATGTACTTATCATAGGCTATAATCGATTTTTGTAGAGTGTTTAAAGGGTTGGGGACATTTCCTTTGAAAATATATTCATTTCTACCTTTTCAAATAAACCAAGCAATGAAGAAAGTAAGTTATACCAAATCAGAAATCATATTAGCTCTTTCTTTCTTTTGAGTTAAGTCTAACAAACTGTATCCATTTTTAAATATTACAAGATGGTTTAATAATTGAGTTAAAGCTGAGTGGATTAGCCAACTAAACAACTCTAATCTAAGAGCATTAAAAAAATTAATGTTTAAATTTTTCATCCTTAACACCACAAATATCACACTTTGGAGAATCTATAAACCTCCTTTTATAAAAGATAATATAAGTTACTTCTTAATATTAATTGTTAGTACATAAAATCTTTTAACATTTTGCCACAATTCATCATTTTTTTTTACGTAAGAGGATTAGGTAAGCTAACACTTTATGATCTCTCATACCCTTCTCATGAAAGCAAGCAAGGTAGAAAATATTGCTTAGCATTTTTTGAATATGGATAACTTAGTCTTGATTTACTTAAGAATATGCATAGAAGATGTGTATATTTTTTATAATATTAGTCGTGATGCGTGAAATTTAATCTGGACACTCATGTATTAAAAAAATGAAAAAATGTTGCTTAGCACTCCAAACATTTACCAAAATGGTCCACATATATATTTATTTGCCAGTGGAATTTAATTATTGTACTATTAGTGTATTAAGAAGGTCTTTTCTTGCCGGCACCCAAATATACAGTATGCTACATCTGGAAGGCATGTTCATATACTAATTAATTAATTCTCAATTTATTAGCTAATACGTTAAAAATCCTTTATCAGCATATCAGCTAATATTGAAGCTGATTAGGATGAGACATTGACTAAAAAAATTATTTTTTGGACGGTGACTAATATTTAATTCGGTAAGCAATCTGGTTGTTGCTAAATATTTAGTAATTTCGGTTGGAAACCTGGATTTAATTTTATACTCAGGTTAGTCAAATATAAGTTGGATAAGAGTTGCAGGTTGAGTATTGCCCACTTCTGCTATCATTCTAATGTTGGAAAAATTATTAACAAATTATTGGGTGTGGTGTGGTATGGTGTGGAATAAGCCTTGTTCAACAACAAACTAATTAAATAACAAAGCTGTTGGAAAAAAAAAATTATACAACAAAGCTAGCAAACAATAAAGAAACCAACAAATTATGGTGGTTTTTTTTTTTTTTCGGTGGAGTACATGTCCCTATTAAACTATACTATATGATCCCTAATTTCTAAAACGTATTGCAAAGTGTTGTTGTGTCCTATATTTGGGACCTTGTCCCCCTCTACCTAGTGTATCTCGTAAGTCTGTCTGCTCGTCCATTGAAATGTCTCTGGACATGTTGGAACTTAACTGGCCCTCTATTACTGGCTTGTCTCCGGTTTTTCATATTATTGGGTGGATTGTTCAGCTTGCCGCTGACAATTGCTTTATACCTTGAATCAGTTCAAGGTTGTCTGAGAAGATTGTTTTCGTCTCATCTGGGAAATCTTTGCATCGTTTAGTAGATTCTATAACTGCAAGTGCTTCTCCTTCAAGCGCGGAGTTGCATTGGAACACTGTGGATGTGTCTATTATCACTCCTGTCTGTTTATGGATTTTACGCATCTGATTCCTGTTGGTAAAATCCTATCCTCGTATGATGCATCACAATGCCAAGTAATATCTGATAGGTTAGCAAGAGACATATCTAGCTGTTGATCGTCACTGTGGGTGGTTCTCTGCGCTGGTTGCCTTGAGTACCATAGCTGTCCAAATAACTCCTACATGGCCTTGTTAGAAATAAAGATAACCGATTCACAGACAATAGGGGTGTTTTCTTGTAGACATTTCATTTTTGCTTTCTAGAAGTTCCAGCAAATTAAAAATATGTATGCGTATGTCCCAGCCTTCTCCACTAAAAATTTGTGTTATTTCAAGGATTGTTGCGCTGAGATTTTGTGTATCCTGCTCCCGCATACATAGTTGCAGAGCCGATCCTTCCCAGATAGTTCGAGATATTATGCAATTTAGGAGTAGATGTTCGGTGCTTTCAATTTGATTAATACACCAAATACAATCCTTAGTATCAACACATCGTCTTTTGTACAAGCAAAGATTTGTCGGAATGGAATTATTACAGATTCTCCACATGAAATTACGTACCTTGGTCGGTACATTTGACTTCTATATTATTGTCCATATCTGTGGGTGATCAGTATGTAAAGAGGTGGAGGTTTGAGGGGAATGGTAAACCTGTATTTTGTTCAGTAATCGGTGTCTTGATTTAGTAGTGTAGACTCCATTTCTTTGGTGCTGCCAAATAAAAAATTGGTGTCGCCTAGGGTGTGATAAAAATAAGATAAATATAAGTCAGAAAACAACGCACTCTCACCCTAGACAGGAACAGTACTGCAAGTATTACAAGACGTATGCAAGTTTTAATGATAAGAAAGTTCGTTCTCAGGGACTTAGTGTGTTATACGAATGGGTAGAAATAACGAGTAAGAAGCAAATAATTAAAAGACAGGAAATAAAAAGAGAGTAAATTCAAAATATCTAAAATTAAACTAAGGAAATTAAAGACAATAATTTAAATACGAAGAAATATGAGATGAGAAGTATAGATTAGGTTTTGCTAGTATGCACTAATCTATCTAATTCTTTCTATCAAATCTAGTTAATAAAGGAGATAATTAGCTCTTAGATACTTAGTCAGGATTCTAAATTCCCATACCTTAGACCTTGAGAGCGATTAAGGGGGCTACGGACACACCACAAGGCTGGTTCAAATAGGGTTATCCTACGCCACTAGGTCCCTGAGCAATCAATTTCCATACATGGTGATAGTGATTAAGTTATACCCTAATGACTATCTAGTTAGAATTAGTGTTGTCAGGACCAATATAAACACTAGACGTTATGTGGTGTTTCAATAATTAGACACCCAACTAAGGTGATCATCTAACTACTATTAAGGTAATCCTATACTCGTGCACTAGCAAGGAAAACAGTCATTAAATCAAAACACATAAACAAATATAAAGGTAAGCAGCTAATATCAGATTAAAACATTAAATTCCCAAAGAAACTTGGATAGAAAGAAATTAGAATTCATAGATTATACATGATGCAAAACCCAAGCTATGGGAAATTTAGTTCATACCTGAAGATTATAAACTAAAGGAAATAATAAAAGACATCATCTTGCTCTCTACAATAACTTGGAAGAATAAAACCTTAAGAACTAATTACTATGAGGAAAGGATAATTTACAAGTGATATAAGGGTGTATTTATAGGTGTTTAGAAGACCTAATTCGTTTTCTTGAAGGAGAAGGTAAGTAGTGGACTCCAAGCCCAACTCAAATTCGTAACCCTAAAACATGAAATCAGACCCGTTTTTGTTTTGGTCCTAACAGCTTCAATACTCATCCGTTTGACGCGTATGAGTAGTCGAAATTCATCGTCTCAGAAAGATCTTCAACTTTGCTCTTGACTGTTTCTCCAAATTCCACACCGATTTTGAGATATAAGCTGATTTGTGGTCGTAGGTGCAGAAATTCAGGATTAAGGTAGCTTTTCCTTTTCCATGTTTTTAGCTTTTGTTTCCTTATCTCCAATTTCCATGGTTATCCCTTTCCATATCTTGTAGTCTTTGACTTGGACTCTAATTAATCTCCATAATTATCTTTAAAGCTTCACACTAAATAAATAATTAAACCCAATATGCTCTAAAAATATTATTTTACTAAATCAAGACTCAAAATAGGAAAGTGCACTATTTCTCAAGAAAAACGATTAGAAAGACTTCTAAATCACTAAAAATGATATCTCATCTTAACATAAATCTATCACAAATGAGGAGACATCAAAAATGTATTGTACTTTGGACTTGTACACTTTTGTTTTAAATATTTTTGCAACTACATTTTGTGGAAATACGTTGTCAGTTAGTTTTGTATCCCAATCCCATGTGTTCTGATCACGTAATTAATTAACTAGTGCACCCACTTGGCTTATATATATTTGTGTTATCCTGTAACCACTTATCATTCCAAATGTCAATATTTTTCCCCCGTCCTATCTGGTAATGTCCATATTTTTTTAGGAAGTCTCTCCCTTCCATCAGGCTGGCCCATGACTAGGTTCGTGATTGCCTAAGTTTCACATGTAAAAAAACAGATTTAGGATAGTGGATACCTTTCAATAATCGTGCTGCCAGCGTGTTGGGGTTGTTCAAAATCCTCCAGGCTTGAGCCGCGAGTAATGATGTATTCATACTCTTAAAGTCTCTAAAACCGAGCCCTCTGAGCATTTTCCCAATGGCAATCATTTCCCATGCTACCTAGTGTATTTTGTGTCGTTCTCCAGAATTCCACTAGAAATTGGTGATGGCGGGGATAAGCTTTTTACAGAAAATAAGAGGGAAAGAGAAAACCGACATAGTATAGATCGGAATAGCTTAAAGAACAGCTTTTATAAAGACTTATTTACCTCTGTTGGATAATAATTGTGCTTTTCAACCTTGAGCTTTGTTGAAAAACTTTTCCGCAGTCCATTGTAGAGAGTCTACTTTTGATCGTTTGTGACAAATAAGGATATCCAAATATTGACCCAAGTCTGAAGTTGTTGTGATCTGTAATTTTTGAGATACTGCCTTTTGAACATCCTCTGGTGTATCTTTACTAAAACAAATTGCAAATTTTTGTAAATTTATTCGCTGTCCAGAATTTATGGTGGGTTCAAACGGGGTGAAAACATTGGGAAAAAAACAAGTGGGTAAAACAAAAGTAAAATTGATCATAAAATTGGTTGATTAGGGATAATTTTTTAATAAATTAAAACCGTATATAATTTTGACGATTCAATTTAACTAGATCCATACAAATATACAATTCCGTTTATAATATAGATGATAGGATATAGATGATAAGGTATTTAAAATAAAAAATTAATGTAGAAATATAGTTATTAAACAAATTATATATATAGTTCATGGTTAATATGTATAATATATTATAAAAATATGAGCTAATTTATTATAGGATTATTGACTTAAAGAGTCCACGAACGATGGCTGATTGTCCATCAGTTTCAACCCACCTCAAATGACCGTCCTGCCCTTAATAACCCATTAATTAGAATTTAGTTACCAAAACAATTTTCCCTGATTCCATGCAATTAGTCAAAAATTAGTAACCCATTAATTAGAATTTAGTTACCAAAATAAATTTCTCTGATTCCATGCAATTAGTAAAAAATTAGTAACCCATAAATTAAAATTTAGTTGCACAAATATTTTGTATTGGGTAATAAAAATGGGGGTGAGTAATGTTTGTTTTTGTGATGGGTTGTCTTTAAAAATGGTGGTACACGGAACACTACAAAAGTCTAATTTTTAGTTGGTGGGTAATGTTTATTATTTTGATGGTGTGTTCGAGCAAATTGATGGGTTACGCTTTTTGTCGAGTTAAAAGGGGGTGTGTCACCTTTGTTATTTTGATGATTTATGCGTTAAGAGTGATGATGTATATAAGTTACCCATGTAAAAACTCAGCAAGTTTGAACAACTAAATATAAGCTCTAGATCCGTCAAATCTGTACTTCTTCGAAACTGCATTCAGTCCGATTTGATTGGGGTTCATGTTGTTGTTTAAGCCTTTATCTATAAGACTTCGTTTGTAGATATCTTGAAAAAAAATCTGCATTAATCCCCCATTCACGAACAGAAGAAGAACCATGAACAGATCGAGCACCATCGGATGCAGCAGTAGTCTTTCCGGCGAGCACAAAAACGGAGCACCTCTGCAATGAAGGACCACCATCAACCTCACTGCATCTTGCTCGATGCACCACTGCAACGAAGGACCACCAGCGACATTGCAGCTCATTCACCGGAGTGCAGCTCATTCGCCGAAGTTATTTCACAGTGCAGAAGGTGGAGAAGGGCGGCTTGGCTTCGGGTAGATTGGAAGAAATGGTTGTCCTTGTTGTCGGAGGGGGTGGAAGAGAAGAAATCGGATTGGATGCCATTAAGAGATATGCTACTTAAATAGAATTAGTTAATTGCGATAATCATGGAAATATTTGATATTATCTAATTATGGTGAAGGGTAACGATGGAATATTGTAAAATTCGCTGGACCTGCTAGGGAAAAAATCAAAGGTTGTACCTGATGAGGATGGATAGTTGGGTTGTAGGACTTGATGAGCTAATATCTTTTTATTATAAATTACGTAATATACACTAATTTATTATAAATTACGTAACCCATAAAAAAATCACAATTTATAAAAATATAAAGATAATTTATTGATTATTTAAAATTTAACTTATTAAGTAAAAAAAAACAACTTTGAAAGACAAAAGTTCTCTCTCTAGAGGCGATAGCAGCGATACTAGAGTTTCTCATCAGATCAACACACAGATCCAGTTTCAAAGTTAATCATCATCAGACCTTAATCGGAACTCAGCGTTTATCTATTCAGGTTCATATTTGATGTCTCCCTAATTGTTCTTATTTTCGACCCTTGGGAGACATCATTTTTGGTGTTTATTTGATTAATTTGATAGACTTTTGAGTTAAAGATGCAATAATCCGGAATTCCTATTTTATTTCTAGTATTTTTAATTTATTAAAATTTTGCGCGTAATCTTGTGTATTTTAGTGAAAAGTTTGTAGGTTTTGGATATAAGCTTGGAATGGAATCCGAGAAGAAAGTTAAAGATCGTGATATGGAGTCAAGACTTGAAGATAAATCCCGAAAGAATTTGTTTTTAGAGCTGCAAATCCGTTTTCCAGGCCAGAGATTGCTGATTTCGAGGCACTTAAAAGATGATTTAGCCGCTGACCTTTGACGAGATTAGATTCCTTATCAAGTTACAAAACTTTAGCAACTGGAATCAAGTCAATCGAAGTTATAACGAAGCGGGAAAAGCCGTTTTAGTGAAGGTGTATCAGCAGTTACGGGATTTTGGGATTAGAAAGTGGGCTTGGACATTTAATTAGTGTTTTATTCTTAGGTCCAAGCCCTAATCCGTTTTTCCACTTATAAAAGGAGCCTTTGACCTCTATTTTCAGAACAATTCACTTTTTACAAGATTAAACATCATAGAGAAGCAACAGAAGGAAGAAAGAAGAAGCTGCAAGAGCTGGAGAGGGTATATATCTCCGTTCTCAGTCATTCCAATTCCAGAAATTAGGTTCCTTTTATCTTTAATTTTGTAAGACAATATGAATTCCATTTTATTTAATTTAGTTTTCTTTTCAATTAGTATGAGCTAATTACACTTTAGTGCTTGAGAATGCTTTATGGGTAAATCCCAATTCTATTGAATTTCATGTCCCGAATTTGGGTTTCTGTTAAATTAAATTAAATTGGGTCTTTTACTCTTTTCAATAAATTGAGATTATTTACTGTTTTTAGAGTAGCTAACTAAGAACAGGTGTTAGTATCTAGGTTATTCCAATTAGTGGCAATTGGATCATCCTAACGGAGGGTTTAGGTACGGAAATATTTATTTAATCTAAAATAGAAGCTATTGATTCTGACGAACTTAGCTAATTTTAGGGCCAATGTGGTAATTAACTTAATCATCTAAAATTGGATCATATTTACCCTGACGGGACTAGTGACACTCTAGGATAGCCTTATAGTCCACCCTGACGGGGGTATAAGGAATTTAGAATCCCGACCATTGTAATTGACCAATTTAACCCTTAAACAGCATAGGTTATGAAATAGGATTAGGAGGATCCCTTGCGTTCTCAAGTGCTACTTTCCTATACTTGCGTTTTCCACTTATTTACTTGTGTTTTACTATTTACTTGCATTTTATATTTAGTCTTTCATTAATTAGAATTAATACAAAAACCAAATCAATCATTATATCTTTATTTGCTTTCATAAGTGCAATCGTTCATTAATCGATAAGCATTGTAGTTGACCAAACCGTCCCTGCGAACGATCCTAGAATCACTTATTACTACTTGGGACAACCGTACACTTGCAGTTGTGGTTCGATTACTTTTGCATTTATTTTAGAACACACAAAGGACCACCAAGTTTTTGGCGCCGCTACCGGGGACGGTAGCGTGTGACCACGGTGTTTATCCTTTAGTGATAGTTGCATTTATTTTTATTTCTATTTTTTTCGTTTTACGCTTTTGTTTGTTCATCTTTTTCAGGTTTTTAGGTTTGGTGTATGCGAAGAAGGCTTAGATTTGAACCACAAGTTCAAATCCTTGATAATCCGGATTTGTTAATCAGACTTGCTAACAAGAGAAGGAAAGAACAAGAAGCTAGAGAGGTAGAAGAATTAATTAACAGAATAGAGAACGTTAACCTTCAGAATCAACAAAACAATAACTGACAAGTTCAACTAGACGCGAATGGCCAACCCATAGCGCCACAAGTTCTTAATCCTCTAGTTCCACCTGGCATTCCTAATCCTCAAGTCCAAGTTCAAATGGCATTTAATCAAGATCCATGGTTTGTTAATGGTCCAGAAGAAGTTCCATTCCGTGCTCCTGCTTTAGGGGTAGGTGCTCCAGATATAGATGTTCCGAGGTTTCGTCCAGATTTGGGTATGTTAGCTCAATTCCAAAATTTTGGAAATTTTAGTGGTAAAGCTGTAGAAGATACCCTACGAGCAGTACAGAAATTCAAGCAGATATGTGATTCCTACATCACACAAGGAGTTTCCAAAGAACATATGTATTTTGCTGTATTTCGATTTTTCGTTATTGATGGAGCGAGTGAATGGCACGATACACAAGATCCTACGAAGATAACAAACTGGGAACAATTAGAACTGCATTTTTCAACAGATATTATCCGTCCAACATGAGGTTAGATGCTGAACTAGAGTTAACACATTTCAGGCAAGAATATGATGAAGCGTTGGGTAAAAGTTGGTCAAGATTTCAGAAATGATTACGAAGAGTCCCGAATCATGACCTTACTGAACAACAACAGATGAAGATTTTTTATAATGGTCTTGAAGGAGGCTCTAGGAAAGATTTAGATTTGTTGTGTGGTGGTGCGTTTTTGCGAGTTCAACCTGCGTATGCAAGAATTATTTTGGATAGAACAGTTGATAATGAAGTTGGGTGGAATATGTTGGCCTAACGTCCTTTTAATCTTGTTTTAATATTTGCCAAATCGTGTTTTAATTACCCCCGAAATAGTGCTTTTTACTTGCCCTAACTTAACACTATTTCTCCTTGTGTTTAACTTAATTTTTCAAGGAAATTGATTTGGTGGGCCGGCATACCGCCCAAATGACCGGTATACCGCCGGGAAAGAGCCGTTGCCTAACGGTCACAAGCCACGTGGATTTTCCCGTTGACTAGAAGACAAGCATCACCGGTATACCGCCCAATTCACCGGTATACCGCCCAGAGGTCAGAAATGCCTATGAAAGGGAGCTTTATCACATCCAAGAAACTACCTCTTACCAATCCAATTCTAATCATTCTTACACATCAATTAGAGGTCTCAAGCTAACATAGAATCAATCCAAGCTTGATCAATCAACTTGTCATATCTACTCATTCAAGGAGTAAATCAAAAGGAGCTTCAAAGTTATTATCTACTCAAGAGGAGTTTACATGCTTATAGTTATATCTACTCTTTAGGAGATTATTTAGCAAAGTTGTTTCACCCTTTAAACACTTTGTATTTATCCTCTTAAGTCTAGTTCTTGTAATAGATAGATTAAGAGAGAATTAGAGTATCGGGAGTATACTCGGTGTCCTTGTGTTGTGATTACACAAGAGTTTCCTTCGTGGTTTCGAAGAGGTTGTCCTTCGTGTTATCGAAGAGGTTGTAAGGGTTATTGTGTTCTCGACCCGGTTAAGAGAGACACGGGAGCTTAGTGAAAAGCTTGAAATCCTAAGGAGGCTTCCTTAGGTAGTGGATGTAGGGAAACTGAACCACTATACATCGTTGTGTACTTTCTATCCCTACTCTATTTACTTTCCGCACTTTATATATGTTTGATTACATGCTAGTATAAATATCGTAATAATGTTTACCTAGCTAATCAACCTATTGCCATCTAGAGTAGTAAGAGAATAGAAACTCGTTTTACTTGTTAAACTTATATATCAAACCTCTTACTTATCCTTTGCATGATCCCATAAGTGTTTGATATATTAGTTGACTTAGAAGTTTTCTCTTAAACTTATAATTGTCCAAAAGATTTTTTAATTAGGCATTAATCTTATTAGTAATCCTATTCACCCCCCCCCCCCCTCTAGGACTTTCAATTGGTATCAGAGCCTAACTCTACGTGAATAGCTTAATCGTTAGTAGAGTAAATGGTATGGATTTAATCTTTTGGAAGAGTCGTCTTCTACCCGACCTCCACTTTTTGTAGGAACTTACTATTTTGCTTGGAGAACAAAAATGGAGGAATTTATCAAAGCCGAAGATCCCGATCAATGGAGAATTGTTATGGAAGGTCCATTCGTTCCATATAAAGAGGAGTTAAATGAAGCTGGAGTTCTTAAAATAAATCAAGAATAAAAAGATTATGATGAACTCACCGATGAGGATAATGCTAAGCTCACTCAAAATGCAAAACCGATGTACACTCTAATTTGTGGAATATCCGAAGAGATTTTCTCACAAATTATAGATTGTAATTCCGCAAAAGAGCTTTGGGATCGTTTGGAGTTTCTATATGGAATTGTCGAGAATGATGAAGAAAAAGAAAGCTTAATCCATGATGAATCTCATGACAATCCTAATCCAAACCATGAGGTAGCAATCTATCCTAACTCTTTGTCACCTCCATATAATTATGATGATATTAGGCATATTTCATCCCTTCTAAAAATTCTTGATTCTCAAATCCATTTGAATAACCTTTTGTTGAAAAAGGCTAAAATTGAACAAAAGAATTGTTTTAATTGTTGTATCACTTTAGATGATATTTTGGGAAATACTAAGAACCCTTGTTTTGAAAATATTTTCTCTTCAAATAAAAGTCAACATCCTATGAAGAAAAATATAGAAGGTTTTGAAAAAGTGGATGAAGCATTTTCCCTTGCTCTTAAAACTTTAGAAAATCATCCCTATTTAAATGTCACTCCATTTGATGAAAATGATCTTTTTAAAGAAAAATTATTTTTGAGTGAAAATTTGATTTTACAAAAGAATGAGAAAAATTCGTGTTCAAAACCTTCTCGTGATATTTCTTTTCATAAAAGGAGTACTTGTAATTATTGTGGTAAACCCGGCCATCATGTTTCTACGTGTCATTACCACAAACAACTTGAATACGGGTCTTTGATACCCTAGTGGGAAAAACCGCCATGGATCGTGAAAAGTACTAATCGTGTTCCCGGATCCATTTCACCTTGGATACCATAGCAATATTTTATTGTAGGTGTTGAGCGTCAAGAAATTGAAATGATATACAAAAAGACGCTCAAATCTCGTAAAAGAAAAATCCGGTGAATTCTTTCCTTCTTTTCTTTTTTAGATTGTGTTTTATTATGTGGTTATGTGCTTTTTCCTCTATGTGCTATTATCTTTTTGCTTTACCCTTTTATCATGCTTGACATTGCTTAATTTTCTATTTGGGTCTTTTTTGTATTTTTTAGAAAGTATAGGTTTCTTAGGAAATTATCTGTTTTTATGTTCTAGCCCTTTTTACTTGCTTGTTTTCAAAAATAAAAGTCGCCCCAGTTATATTTTTACATTATCTAACTATTGGGGAGGTTTCGGGCTAATTTCGAGCACATTTTTATCCCTATTTCCGAGAGTTGAGCGGCATACCGGGCTTTCCGCCGGCATACCGGCGGGCTTGAACAGAATCATGCTTTCACTGGACCAGCATACCGGGAAATCCAGCGGCATACCGGTCAGGGTTTTTCTGCAGCTACGAAATCGATTTAAAGAGTTTCTAATACCCTTTTCTCTTCATCTTAAAACCCTAACTTCCTCTCTTCCACGATTCTCTCTGTAAATCGGCCATCATTCATCTTCTTCATCCATTAATCCTCTCTAAAAACCCATATCCTTCAAGTATCTTCATCATCTTTTGCTATGGGGCCAAGAAAAGAAGCCTCTTCATCCTCTACAAGAAAGAAGACCGGAAGCTCCTCTAATCCTCCTCCACCTTCAAAGCCTTTCGATATTCAACCGGGTAGAAAGGTTGAATCATCCGCTTTCCCCTCCGGTAATAGCTTCTCTACTCATCTTGATTCACAAGGGTTTGTTCCTTTCCTTTCAATTGAATCAAATATTGCTACTAGTTTTTGTCAAGAATTCTACAAAAACTTCCAATATAATTGTGATAGGAACTTCATTTCGTCTAAAATCAATGGAAAAATTGTTAAAATTGATGAAACCCTTCTTAGCTCTGTTTTTAATCTCAAAACTTCGGGTTTTAACTCTTTTTGGAATATTAATTGGGGTGTTCTTGATATAACTACAATCCCTCTTGTTGAAGCCTTTATGGAATCCCATTTAGTTAATCCGGCCTCAATTAATCCCGAGTCTTAACATTGGAGGTCATATGATTTCACACCCGATTTTCAAATTGCTTACAAAATTGTTCTAAATGGTTTATTTTGCAAAAACAAACACGGTGCTACTATATCTCCTTATGAAGCTTACATTCTTTATCGTATTTATCACAATGAGCCTATCAATTTTCCCGCTATCATGATCAAAATGATGAATCATGCTTTTCTTAACACCAATAGTGTCCCCTATGGTTTAGCTCTTTCCACTATTTTCAATCACCTTGGTTTTAAACTCGAAAATTCTCTTTCTAAAAGCTTCAACTCAAATTGGGTCATAAACTACAAAGCCGTTAGAAAAATGAAGTTTGTGATTTACAATGATGAATATATTCCGGAAAATCATGTCAATAACTTTGGGGATCGAGATACTATCTCTAATATCCTTTCATCTTCTTCACGTGTTACGGGTCCACCTATCCCGGCCTCTCCTATCCATATTGAGCCTACTCATAACCAACCCATACATGAGGATTCCTCTAATATCTCTCGGATTGAAGCTACACTTAACCGTTTTATCAATTTTGTGGAAAGAAAATTTGAGGTGTTTCAAGGAAAATTGGAGAATCTTGCTCGAGATGTTTCTTGCATTAAGGATGATGTGTCACATGCCCGCCGCCGTTCTAGAAGCCGCTATCCTCGGGAATATCGTTAATTGTTCTTGTTGGGTGTTTTTAATATTTATATTATCCCTTTTGGTTTCTAGTTTTCATCTTGTTTGGTTTTAAGCATGAACTATCGTTTGTTATCTTTTAGGTTATGTAATTGTTGGATTTTGGAATATTTGGGTATCTTTCATTATGCTTTGGATAATTAGTTGTTTTGGATGATTTTAATCTTGTTATGGATATTTGGTTGTTTTTATTAGTTGTTTAAATTGTGTTTTTCGGATTTTATCTATTGCGATATTGTTGCTAACATTTCATTTGCTATTCCCGTAAGTTATGCTACTTATTACTCGTCACTAATCTTGCTTACCTTTTATAGGAAATCTTGCTTGTTTAATCCTCCTTGTTGGATAATTGCTCTTCCATATTATCTCTTAGTGTATTGTGATATTTATATTGTTAACGTTTTCTTGGTGATGTAGGTGCTTTCAAGTTTCTAATTGTGTTAAAAATTGCTTTTTATAGCCCCTACATTTTTTAAAATGGCACGAAGGTCCCTTGGTGATATTTTATTTTGACCTCACATGTCCTAAAAAAATGATGGTCAAAATTCCTTTCTTCTAAAATATTCACTAATTCTTTTTGTTGTTGACAAAGGGGGAGAAAGATCAAAGATACAAACTTAAATGTTTTATAAACCATAAAGTATCTTTGAACACAATTTTGCATTGTTATTATGCCTTGTGTAAGGGGGAGTTTTTAAATGAATTGTTTCACGGAACCTTTTTATAAAAATACCTTATGCATAGAGTAAGGGGGGGTTACTCCAATTACCAATCGATAACTCATTTAAAGGTTTTCATTTGTTAAAAACTCTTTATTGGCAAACTTGTGTTTTCGATTTGTCAAACATCAAAAAGGGGGAGATTGTTGGCCTAACGTCCTTTTAATCTTGTTTTAATATTTTCCAAATCGTGTTTTAATTACCCCCTAAATAGTGCTTTTTACTTGCCCTAACTTAACACTATTTCTCCTTGTGTTTAACTTAATTTTTCAAGGAAATTGATTTGGTGGGCCGGCATACCGCCCAAATGACCGGTATACCGCCGGGAAAGAGCCGTTGCCTAACGGTCACAAGCCACGTGGATTTTCCCGTTGACTAGAAGACAAGCATCACCGGTATACCGCCCAATTCACCGGTATACCGCCCAGAGGTCAGAAATGCCTATGAAAGGGAGCTTTATCACATCCAAGAAACTACCTCTTACCAATCCAATTCTAATCATTCTTACACATCAATTAGAGGTCTCAAGCTAACATAGAATCAATCCAAGCTTGATCAATCAACTTGTCATATCTACTCATTCAAGGAGTAAATCAAAAGGAGCTTCAAAGTTATTATCTACTCAAGAGGAGTTTACATGCTTATAGTTATATCTACTCTTTAGGAGATTATTTAGCAAAGTTGTTTCACCCTTTAAACACTTTGTATTTATCCTCTTAAGTCTAGTTCTTGTAATAGATAGATTAAGAGAGAATTAGAGTATCGGGAGTATACTCGGTGTCCTTGTGTTGTGATTACACAAGAGTTTCCTTCGTGGTTTCGAAGAGGTTGTCCTTCGTGTTATCGAAGAGGTTGTAAGGGTTATTGTGTTCTCGACCCGGTTAAGAGAGACACGGGAGCTTAGTGAAAAGCTTGAAATCCTAAGGAGGCTTCCTTAGGTAGTGGATGTAGGGAAACCGAACCACTATACATCGTTGTGTACTTTCTATCCCTACTCTATTTACTTTCCGCACTTTATATATGTTTGATTACATGCTAGTATAAATATCGTAATAATTTTTACCTAGCTAATCAACCTATTGCCATCTAGAGTAGTAAGAGAATAGAAACTCGTTTTACTTGTTAAACTTATATATCAAACCTCTTACTTATCCTTTGCATGATCCCATAAGTGTTTGATATATTAGTTGACTTAGAAGTTTTCTCTTAAACTTATAATTGTCCAAAAGAGTTTTTAATTAGGCATTAATCTTATTAGTAATCCTATTCACCCCCCCTCTAGGACTTTCAGAATACCGTAAGAACACCAGTTAGAGGAGGAGTTAATAATGTCAATATTGAAGAAAAGTTCAACTCCTTAGAGAACAAGATTCAAACCACGCTAGAACAACAATTGACACAACTCACTTTAGCCGTGAAAGAAGGTTTTTCGAATAAAAGAGGTGAGGTAAAGGTTGCACAAGAAGTGTATGGATGTGAGTATTGTGGTGTGAATGATCATAGTTGGGAAAATTGTCAGAATAATCAGGAATCCGTGATGTTTGTCTCCAACAGAGGTAACTTTAATTCGAGTGGTAATGGATATCAGCCTAACAGAAACCATCCTGGGTTTCAATACTCAAATCCTAATGGGGCAGCCAATCCTACATATGCGTATCAGCCGCGTCCCCAAGGTAACAAATTCAATCCAAGACCACAAAATAATTATCAAGGAGGACAGAATCAAGGGAATTATGTTCAGAGACAAGCTCCACAAGACAATTATGATGACACCATGAACCAGAAAGCCTTACCCGCTCAGCCACAAGAAGGTGTGATTACCCTTCAGAAAACCGTAGAACAATTGATTGCCCTACATGCACAATCAATCCAAAGGCAACAAGCTGCTGAAGCACACATTCAGATGTTAGAAAATCAAGTCTCGCAAATGAATAAACAACTGAATCAACGTCAACAAGGGCAACTCCCTAGCGATACTGAAAATCCGATCCAAACCGAAGATTGTAAAATCATCTCTCTCGGGAGTGGTAAGAACCTTCCTCCACCTCCTTTTCCTATTATGAAAGAGAAGGAAGTTGCTAGAAAAGAAAAAGATGTAGTGAATGAAGATAAAGAAGTTGAAGTAGAAGAAGTGGAGAGGTCTAGTGAAGTTCCGAAAAAGAAAGATGATACTATAATAAACCGTCCTCCTCCACCATTTCCATCAAGAGTTCAAAAGAAGGGTGATATGGCTGATTATCAAAAATTCTTTAACAAGGTAAGAGGTCTTAGCATAAATATTCTGTTGCTAGAAGCTATTCGAGATGCACCCAAATATGCTAAATTTCTGAAAAGAGCCCTCACCAACAAACGGCCATATTGCGATAATGAGATGATTGGCTTACCTGAAGAATGTAGTGCAATATGTCAGAATAAATTACCTCCGAAACTACTTGATCCTGGGAGCTTTACAATTCCGATATCTATTGGTAATGAGTGGAAAGGAAAAGCGATATGTGATTTGGGTGCAAGAATTAATCTTATGCCCAAGTCAATCTTTGAGAAGTTGAAAATAGGGAATGCGAAACCTACATCTATGGTTTTGCAAATGGCGGATCGATCTCTTGCACATCCAGAAGGCCGAATCGAAGATGTCCTCGTTAAAACAGGTACGTTAATTTTTCCCGCTGATTTTGTTATACTTGATTACGACGCGGATAGGAATGTCCCCATTATTTTGGGAAGACTATTCATAGCCACGGGGCGTACCTTGATTGATGTAGAAAACGGAGAAATGATCATGAGAATCCAAGACGAGGAAGTGATATTCAACGTGTTCAGACCAATGAAATTTCCAGATGCACAGGAGGATTGTTTTCGTGTAGATGTAGTTGAACAGGTACCAAAGGAGCCAACTAAGGTTGTGGAAACCTTAGGAGTGGAGGAAAAAGAGCTAAGAAAGAAACCACCGATCAAAGTTCCTCCAAATCCTAAGAGCAATCCACAATTCAATCATGCAAAGAAGAATGAGAAAACACGTGTCACAAAGGTTCCAAAGGAACCTAAGAAGGAAAGAAAGAAAAAGGAGTTCAAAGTAGGCGAAGAAGTTGCTATGAAAAAGCCTAAACCTCCTCCAAAGACATGTGAATCAAAGAATTCTTGGCTAGGACCATTCATGGTCACGAAGGTTATCTCAGATAAACTAGTGGGCATAAAAGCTAAGGGATGTAAATTTCGAGTTGCAAATATTGACAACCTCACTCACTGCTGGGGAGGTTATGTCAATGACTGATGAATGAGGTAACCCGTCGAGCTTAACGACGTTAAAAAAAAGCCATTTCTTGTATATTAGTTTAAGTTTTTATTTTTCGTAGTTTAGATTAGTTTGATTTTCGTTAATTTAGTGTTTATTATTAAGAAATGAGGAAGGGTAGTTGTTTTTGATGATTTCAAGGGTAAAAGGGTCATGAGTTTGGGGTCAAAACGAGGAGAAAACAAAAAATTATGGAGTCAACAACAGGTTTGACCGGCTAGCCGGCGAGCTGGCCGGCATACCGGCCAAAACGAGCTGGAGACCCCAAAAGCTTCTGACCGCTGCGTCAGCAATGACGCAGCACTATTGCGTCTCGAATTGCGCCAGCGGGATTCGCCGGCATGCCGGTCAGATGACCGGCTAGCCGGCCAGCGAAAGGAGGGGTTCTGATCACTGCGTCAGCAACGACGCAAGAACGCTGCGTCTCGAAGTGCGCCAGCGACATGCCGCCGGCATGCCGGTCAGAAACCGGCTAGCCGGTCAAGGAAGCTGAACATTCTGATCATGGCGTCAGCAATGACGCACGTGGCTTGCGTCTGAGGTATAAAAAAAATTCAATTTCGCATTTTTATTTTCCGCCGACACAGTGACCGGCATACCGGTCAGCCGCCGGCTAGCCGGTCAGCAGCTGTGAGAGGCGATTTCAAGGGTTAAAACCTTATATTTTTAGCCTCATTCTCATGCTAGCCTCCATTGACGAATCCTAGCCTTCAACTACTCTGAAAATCATCATCAAAACAACATTATACCACCAATCCTTCCCTCTAAACATCATCCAAGCTCACAATCATACCATAAATCTTCCAAAATACCAAAGATTCACACTTTAATCCGAAATTTTCTTTCACCAAAGCTAAAGTTTATCCGTTAAACCTTTCCCAAACCTTGAAATACCCATGACCCAACTCTAAACAACCCATTATTCTTATCCAAACCTTCAAGAACACTAGCATCACAATTTTATCCAAAACTTTTGAAAGTCCTTGAAGCTTTGAGTTTGGGGTCATCAGAGATGACCATGAAGGTTGGAAAAGGTACGAAGAACACGATGAAGAAAGAGAATTGGTATTGAGGGAAGATTTTTGAAGAAGAGATGATGATTTTGAGGGCTAGGAGATGATTACTGCTTTAGGAAACGTTGTCAAAGAACTGGACCTTACCCGAAATCTAATACTTGGCGTGAACACCGTTCAAAACGCAACTTATATGTTCTAAGCGCGAGTTAAGGGTCATGGACGCAACACCGACACCAGCCTCGCGCTGGTTAAGATACGTTTTCTTTCCTCTCTCATTTAGTGTAGATTATTTTATTTCTTTGAGTCTCTTCGAGTCGTGGGGACACGACTCATTTTTGAGTTTGGGGTGGGGTTCGTTGCCTCATCCAAGTTTTTATGTGTTATATGTTTTATTTTCAATAAAATAATTTTCGGAGTTGCGTTTGACTGTAGAAGATTTTAAATGTCCCTTTAAGCATACTTTTGATAAATTAATGATAGTAAATAGTGGGCTTTAGGGAATAATATAAAACGCACTTAGAATTGCATGCGAACATAGGTAATTGATAGGAAAAATTAATGAACAATGCAAATGAAGTAAGCTTGTACTTAAGGAATATGTTTGGTGTGTAGAACGTGAAATCCTAATTAGTAGAGAACCCACCTAGATGTGAACTAAAAACGAACTATGTACTTAGGAAAATGATAGGGGCAGATCTTTGTTAGCCATTTGATGCCTTTTAGCTTGCTATCCCTTATATTAATTTTATCCGTCTTAGCCCAATTTTGAGCCTTAAGCCTTTTCTTTTGTAGCCACGATATAAGCCCATTATCCTTTAGATTATTAGGCATGACCAAATGACCCGCACTTGAATCACAACCCTGAGACTTGTCTCGAGCTTGAGTTTGGGGTGGAGGGTCCACATTTGGGAATTTACATTGAGAAGGGATTTTATGTGTTTGTATTGAGGCACAAAAATAAAAGATGATATTATTATTTGTAACCCTTTGTTGGGATTTGAAAAAAAAAAGAAAAGAAAAAAAATTATGAGAGACATGACCTTTCACATCAAAATGATGGTCATGGGTATCTTATACAAAAAGAAGAAAAGAAATGAAAAAAAAAGAATAAAATAAACCGGCAAAGTGGAATATTTTTTTGGAAATCATCTTAGTTTTTATTTGGGTTGACATGGGGACGCAACATTAGTGCGTCAAATGGGTGAGTGAGAACATTTTTGAGCGTAAACTCAAGCTCGAGGACATTGTTGATGGTAAGTGAGGAGAGAGCCAAAAGCTCACTTCAAATTTACCAAATATACATCCACACCGTCCTTAATCCATTATTAAAACCGTAAAGAACTCGTGATTCCTAAGTGCATAGTGAATTTATGATTCTGTTGATAGGGAATATACTAGGTGGAGCGTTCAAAGCGAGTTAGGATTAATGACCACCCTATAGCCATCATACAGATATGAGTACAAGTGTAACCTTCAAGCATTGCAACTTTAATTTTATGATTGAAATTATTTATGTTCGATTTTGTATGATAAGTGTATGTATATATTAGTCCTAGAGTTTTGCTATATGAGATTTATCTTAAGAAGTGCTTTAGGTGTATTTGCTAACTTCTATTTGTTCTTACGTTTACTTCTACCCCTTTGTTTTGTTTTGTTTTACTTTGTCGGGACGACAAAGGTTTGAGTTGAGGGTCTTGATGTCTCCCTAATTGATCTTATTTTCGACCCTTGAAGAGACATCATTTTTGGTGTTTATTTGATTAATTTGATAGACTTTTGAGTTAAAAATGCAATAATCCGGAATTCCTATTTTATTTCTAGTATTTTTAATTTATTAAACTTTTGCGCGTAATCTTGTGTATTTTAGTGAAAAGTTTGTAGGTTTTGGATATTAGCTAGGAATGTAATCCGAGAAGAAAGTCAAAGATCGTGATATGGAGTCAAGACTTGAAGATAAATCCCGAAAGAATTTGTTTTTAGAGCTGCAAATCTGTTTTCCAGGCCAGAGATTGCTGATTTCGAGGCACTTAAGAGATGATTTAGCCGCTGACTTTTGAAGAGATTAGATTCCTTATCAAGTTATGGAACTTTAGCAACTGGAATCAAGTCAATCGGAGTTATAACGAAGCGGGAAAAGCCGTTTTAGTGAAGGTGTATCAGCAATTACGGGATTTTGGGCTTAGAAAGTGGGCTTGAACATTTAATTAGTGTTTTATTCTTAGGTCCAAGCCCTAATCCGTTTTCCCACTTATAAAAGGAGCCTTTGACCTCTATTTTCAGAACAATCCACTTTTTACAAGATTAAACATCAGAGAGAAGCAACAGAAGGAAGAAAGAAGAAGCTGCAAGAGCTGGAGCGGGTCTATATCTCCGTTCTCAGTCATTCCAATTCCGGAAATTAGGTTCCTTTTATCTTTAATTTTGTAAGACAATATGAATTCCATTTTATTTAATTTTGTTTTCTTTTCTTTTCAATTAGTATGAGCAAATTACACTTTAGTGCTTGAGAATGCTTTATAGTTAAATCCCAATTCTATTGAATTTCATGTCCTGAATTTGGGTTTCTGTTAAATTAAATTAATTGGGTCTTTTACTTTTCAATAAATTGAGATTATTTACTGTTTTTAGAGTAGATAACTAAGAACAGGTGTTAGTATCTAGGCTATTCCAATTAGTGGCAATTGGATCATCCTGACGGAGGGTTTAGGTACGGAAATATTTATTTAATCTAAAATAGAAGCTATTGATTCTGACGAACTTAGCTAATTTTAGGGTCAATGTGGTAATTAACTTAATCATCTAAAAGTGGATCATATTTACCCTGACGGGGGTATAAGGAATTTAGAATCCCGACCATTGTAATTGACCAATTTAACCCTTAAACATCATAGGTTATGAAATAGGATTAGGAGGATCCCTTGCGTTCTCAAGTGCTACTTTCCCATACTTGCGTTTTCCACTTATTTACTTGCGTTTTACTATTTCCTTGCATTTTATATTTAGTCTTTCATTAATTAGAATTAATACAAAAACCAAATCAATCATTATATCTTTATTTGCTTTCATAAGTGCACTCATTCATTAATCGATAAGCATTGTAGTTGACCAAACCGTCCCTGCGAACGATCCTAGAATCACTTATTACTACTTGGGACAACCGTACACTTGCGGTTGTGGTTCGATTACTTTTTCATTTATTTTAGAACACAGAAAGGACCACCAATATTCCAATTAATTTATATCTTCATAATCTAGGGGTTGTTATTATGAATTCCTCCTCTGACGGCGAATACCCCTCTTTCTTTAAAGTCAACGATACCAATATCTTAGATTTCAAAGAATATAGCTATGATTACCATCGATATAGACACAAAATCTGTTTTCTCGGTTTCATTTTCATCTCTATGAAGTACGGCGAGGAGATCAATTTTATTATCACGAAACTTAGGAAGGTAGGGTTTTTCCTTTCTGACAACGGCGAAGGCGACGATGACACAATTAACAGAACTAAGAATTTACGCATCAACAACAACACACAAATTGAATATTATTCTCAAAGGCCCGAATTAGCTATACCAACAATCATATATACGAAGCTTTTTTCTAAATCAGCAAAGGAAAGGGAGAAGATATTAATCAATCAAAAGAAACAAATTTACCAGCCTTATTATAAATTTCAATGTCTCAAATCACCAGGTTTTATGGCTATCCCTAATTTTAATTTCTTTTCTCGTAAGGATATTAATGTTAATTTCCAACTATTAAGAAGGTTCTCTTTACTGGAAATTCAATTTGAATCCATTAAAACTTCTAGTAAGTATTACTTTTACAACGGAGTCGATAATAGCTTTCAAAAACCAGATTTTATAAACCATACTTGTATTTCTGATAATATTGGATTTCTGTTATTTTCAAAAATTCTCAGTTTTTGTATCGCAATACATTACAAACAATTAACACAAGTTTGTTTCCATTATCCTACAACACAGAAACAAATTTCCTTCACAAAACAAAATCTTTTGATGTCTCACAATGACACTCTCCATTATAACATTAATATGATTTTCGATATCAAGTTTAGGAGTAGTTTGGTTACTAATCTTTGTTGTTCTAAGTTTTACTGTTGCAGCTTTGTAAGGAAGAAATTGGGGGTTTTTACTTTGAATGAAGATTTTAAAATAGTGCTCAAAGGTTGTCCTGGTTATACGTTGGTTTTAACAAGCAAAGATGATAGTGACACAGATACACCCACATACATTGGTTTTGTGACCATATCAGACTTAGGGGTTATAAGGAACCAAAAGCTCAATGAAGAAGATTCCCAGTACGAACCAGAGGAGGAGGAGGAAGATGATGAAGAGTTAATGAAGGTTGGAAGGATCGAATTGGTATACGAGATGATGTTGAGAGTGGAGAGGAAGTTCAAAGCATGCGCAAATTCAGGAAAAATCATAATAATCCCTTAATCATCCAAGAGGAACGCGGCACACCTAAAGCCGCCACTGGAAAATGAATCTTTTGTTTTGGAATTGTCAAGGGATTAGGGCCCCTTGACAGAAACATTAGTTAATTCTCTTTTTTAAGTTTAAGCCCGACTTTATTTGTTTTTGTGAAACGTTTTTAAGACAGGTGGATGCGAAGGAGACTCTTCGCAAGGTTGGTTATAAAAACTGCTTTATTTTTGACCCCCTTGGGAGTGCTTTTCACTCAGGGGGTTTTTTGTTTTTGTGGAGTGACTGTTTGAACTAAGAAATGGTTTTTTGTAATAGGCATTATGCCATTATATATATTAATGATCCTATCTTTCCTTATTATATTATCTGTATTCATGCACCTAATAATTACGATGATAGAATGCATACTTGGACTCAAATTACTAATTGGAGTGATACAAACAACAAACCATGGATAATCATGGGAGATTTTAACAACATTCTCAACGTGGAGGACAAAAGTAGTCTAACTCCACCCAATACACAACACATTATCGATTTCAAGAATTTCGTTAATAATAATGGATTAGCCGAGATCAACTCCAATGGTTGCAAATATACATGGACAAATAGACAAGTAGGTAACAAACTAGTGCGTAGCAAAATTGATAGAGTCATGGGGTCATATCAATGGATAATGAAATTCTCTCAAGCGAATGTTTACATCCCTCCAGCTATCGGGTCAGATCATTCGCCTCTCATCCTACAACTGGAATCGAAATCACCAATTCGTAATCATTTCTTTAAATTTGAATCCCATTGGTTGGATAATAATGAATGTAGGGACGTCGTTCAACAAAGCTGGGAAGGTAATAGTCATCAACAACCCTTACTCAATTTTCTCAAAAGAACCAAAATACCATAAACGCGCTTGAAAAATGGAGTAAAATCACCTTAAAAAACCATCAAAAGCAAATCAAACAAATACAAGAAAGACTGATAGAAATCACAAATCAACCAATAAACAGAGAACTTCAACAAGAAGAAGAAAACTTGAGATCACAACTCTCCTTTGAATTCTCTTGTGAAGAAAAATATTGGGCAGATAGAGCTAGACAACAATGGCTCACATGTGGAGACAAAAATACAAAATTCTTTCACATGGCTACTATGCAAAGGAGACCACATAACAAAATTACTAGAATAAAAAATGGAGAAGGGAAATGGATAGAAGATATAACAGAGGTTAAATCAAATTTTCAATTTTACTATAATAACCTTTTTGCAGAAAAACTAACTACCACCGAGAATATAGACCAAGCTTTAAAATTTGTAAAACCCAAGGTGACTGAAGATATGAATCGGATCTTGATAACAAAGCCAACAACGGAAGAGCTGGAGAGGGCACTTAAAAACCTATCACCCACAAAAGCTCCGGGTCCGGATGGACTTAACGGTAAATTCTATCACGAATTTTGAGATATTATTAAAGAGGATGTATTTAGTGTGGTGGAAGACTTTTTCAATAACAATATTCCGTTAAAAGATATGAACGATACCCTAATTACTCTTATACCAAAAAAGGAGACATTCAGGAGTTATTGGGCGATTACAGACCCATCTCGTGTATCAATTTTGGATACAAATTGATCGCTAAAATGCTTTCTAATCGACTGCAACAGTTCATGAATGTGATAGTATCACCTACACAAGCAGCCTTCATTAAAGGCAGAGCAATACAAGATAATATTCTAATAGCACAGGAACTTTCTTTTTATATGCAGAGGAAGAGGAAGAATCCAAAACCTATGGCTAGTATTAAAATTGACATGGCTAAAGCATACGACCAAGTCAGATGGGAATTCATTCTCAACCTACTCACACGATTAGGCTTTCATGAAACATGGATACAATGGATAAAGACGTGCATCACAGAGGTTTCTTTTCAAATTAACTTCAACAGACAAAGACTTCCGCATTTCAAATCAGGGCATGGCCTGAGACAAGGAGACCCGCTTTTACCATTTATGTTCTCTCTGATGACAGAGGCCCTGATTTGCTATATCGAAGAAGCTTGTCAAGAAGGACAGATACAAGGAATACAGATTACGAGGAATTGTCCAGAAATATCCCACCTCCTTTTCGCTGATGATTCCTTATTTTTTATTACTATTGATAAAACTAATTTTACAGCTTTTAACGATTGTCTGGATATCTACTGCAAAGGCTCAGGTCAACAAATTAACTTCAACAAATCATCTATCTTCTTCAGCAATGATACTCCTCAAGATATACGGGAACAAGTGACACAGGAACTTCACATGGTAGAAACAGAGGACCTAGGAAAATACTTAGGTATACCGTTATGCCACAAAAGATCTAAAGTTGAAGCTTTGGAATGGATAGCTAAGAAACTTTTTGCAAAAACTGAAGGATGGAAATCCAAATTGTTATCAGAAGGAGGGAAAGAAGTACTTATTAAAGCAGTCTTACAAGCAATACCTGTATATACCATGTCAATCTTCTCCTATCCGGAGGCATTCTGTAAGAAGCTTATTTCAGCGATAGCTAACTTTTGGTGGAGCTCAGGGGAAAAGAATCGTATTCATTGGATGGCTTGGGAGAAACTAACGATCAGTAAGATCCTTAAAGGACTTGGATTCAAGGACCTTAAGAGAATGAATAGGGCTCTGCTAGGCGCCCAAGCTTGGAGAATCTTCAAAAATCCGGATACACTGGTTGCACGTCTGTTAAAAGGTATCTACTATCCAAAATCTGATTTTATGAGTGCTAAATTAAGATAGAGTAGAACCTGGAGTTGGGCTAGCATTATAGAAGGAAGAGACTATATTAAACAACAAGGGATTTATCAGATCGGAAACGAACAACATATTAATATTTGGAATGACAAATGGATAGATACTTCCTGGAAACTTGAAAAACCTGAATCATGTTCCTTCCAAACGGTTAACGAGCTGTGGAAACAAGACTCAAAAGAATGGGATACTACGATTCTTGATGAAATCTTTCCACAACCTATAAAACCGGAAATCACTAACATACGAATTTACGAAACGGAACAAGAAGATCGATTTATTTGGCCGCACTCGAAGGATGGGAACTACTCAACAAAAACGGGATATAAAGTACTTACAGAAATAGTAACATTTCACCAACCACAAAACACGTCAACCATGGATCACATAAGACCCAAACTTTGGAAAACTATTTGGGACTCTAACACTCCAAAGAAGATTCGGCTCTTTAATTGGAAAGCTTGTAACAACGCGATACCATCAGTTGACAACCTTCTAAAAAGGAAATGTACAGACTCCGAGATTTGCCTATGGTGTCAGACAGAAGTTGAAACTACAGAACACCTTCTACTCCAATGTAACATCAACAAAGCAATTTGGGCGGCCTCTACTTTTCAGATATGTATACAACAAGATAAGATTATAAATTTTGGGGAATGATTTATGCAGGTGATTGATGTTTAAAGTTCTGGAGGTTGGGAGAAGAAAATAGTGGTTGACTATATCCTCATTTTACTCTGGAATATTTGGAAAGCCAAGATGAAAGCTGTACATGAAAATACTAGTATTAACATTGATCATATTATTCAAGCCACATATAAACTTATGACCGACTTACATGGTAATGATTGGATTAAGCCTAATCAACAAGCGGGTAATAGTATACCTATTAACCCAACACAAGCACCAGGACCTCATAATACTGAAGACATTCTATATTATTGCGATGCCTCTTTTAAAACTAAATATGAACAAACATGTATTGGAATAGTAATCAAAGATCAACGATCGTGAGAATCAACTGAAGTTTACAACACGCGAAGATGCAACACCATATTAGAAGAAGAAGCTTTAGCGGTGCTAGAAGCATTTGAAAGCAGTATTTAGAAGAAAGACAGAACGAAGGCTATACTTTCGGATAACCTTAAAGTTATACAAGGTATTAGGCAAGTGTCAACGGCAACATGGACCATTCAACCGATTCTCCGCCTTATTCAGCAGAGAACGGTTGAAACAGGACAAATCTCCTTCCGACATATTCCACGAAGGATGAATAGTCAGGCGGACCGGATTGCGAAAATCGTTAGACACATAGCCAATGGAGAAAACTACGTAACAGGAAATTTTATCGGGGATTTTAGACGTCTCGGTATCGGATAATAGAGGGTTTCTTTTTTAGTGAACTTTGTCCAAAAAAAAAAAGTAAAATAAATTTTATTTTTTAATTCTTTTAGAAATTAAGTGTAGATTATATTTTTGAGCGATGTGGTCAAACAAAATTTAACATATTTTAGTATAACTTATTACAAGAAAATCATGATCACCTAGTATTTTATTACCCATAAACTGCACAAGTGTATTATTCCTTTTCCCCTATTTAATATCAAAGCACTAATTCTTCACCTAATACAACATTCTTAAGATTCTTGACTTTATATTACCTTTAACATGGTTTGTGCTACTCGTTGAAATTAAACTATAATATACATTGATAACGGCAAGACTTACATTTAGCTCACAAAACCCACTCATATATTGTCCAAAAAAATGAAATATGGGATACAATGTCGCTGGAATCACTAAATTAAAATAATTTCTTATTAATTCTTTCAGATTATAAAAAAAAAAACATTTATTTATTAATAGTTACACCTTCAAAAAAAGCCATTTATTTGTTAATAGTTACACTTTCACCTTCAACAATGTCGCTGGAATCACTAAATTAAAAAACTTTTTCTTAGTTAAGATTTTTTTTTTTTTTGTCATACATAAAAGAGAATCTAATTAGCTATTACAACGACTAGATAAAAATCTAAAGGAGCCTGATGCTGGGAAGTCTTTCCATCCTGTTAGATTGATGTCCTTCCTGATACATTTAGCAAATGCGTCTGCAATGATATTATATTTCCTATTGATATAGGAGATTTTCCAAGTCGGAAATTCTGTAAGCCATCTTCTAATTTCATCAATGATTGGATTTAATTTCCAGTGGAGGAGGCTTTGATTTTTAATTCCTTGAATTATTTCAAGGTTGTCAGAGTAGAACGAAGTACTCTGAATGCCTTTTGATTCTGCTGATCTCAAGGCAAGGAGAAGAGCCCACGCTTCTCCTTCGGTAATATTATTAACTTTACATCTGATTGCCTTTCTTTGTGTAATAAATCCATCCCCATTAATTTCAATTGCTGCAATAGCCGCGGGTTCCCAGCATGATGTAAACGATGAATCACTGAACAAGATCATTTCAGATGTGTCTTCTAATGATGGATTAACCTTATCTTTTGTCGAGATCTCTTCACTTTTATTGGACTGTTTAGGTTGGTTTTTGTTGTCCTTCTCTTCGAATAGACGTTTAATGGTGTCTCTTGTGTTTTTCGTTATGTTGTCCACTGCCCATTCCTTTTTTTCAAAGAAGCCTTTCATTCTTTCCTTCCATATATTCCAAGCTGTGACCATAATAGTAGCCGTAACTTTCCTTTTATCTGCTCCATTTTCCACATAGTTGTTAATTGTTCTAATAAACCATTCTAAAAAGGGTGTCTTTGATTGGTTACAAATCTTAATTTGAAGTGATGATTCTGCCCAAGCTTGTATACTGAATGAGCATTTAAGAAGTTGGAATTGGCTACTATCATTCAACATGAAGTCATGAAGCAGAAGGCTCAAGCCATGTTCATTAATGACTATGATTGCAGTTTTTCTTACTATTATAAGATGATTAAAGAAAGATTAGCAAAGAATCATGTGTCTACATTAATCAAAGATGATGGAGAAGTCATTAGTGATCCTGAGTTGATAAAGAATGAATTTGTAACTTACTATAAAAATCTACTCGGGCTGAAGAAAGTAATCGAGAAAAGTGCTCTATATCTACACTTAAGAGTATTTTGAACAAGGTAGTTCATGAGGATCAAATAACATCACTAGTCTCTCCAATTACCAAGGAAGAGATTAAGGTTGCATTGTTCTCTATTGGTGATGGTAAAAGTCCTAGTCCTGATGGATGTAGTGCTTGTTTCTATAAGTCAGTTTGGAGCATTGTTGAGGATGATTTTTGCTCAGCTATTAGACAATGCTTCAGCTCTAGAGAATTGCTTAGTCAAGTTAACTCTACAAAATGCCCCAAGTGTGAAGAAGTTTAGACCTATATCATGTGTTAACATCACTTACAGAACATTATCAAGAGTGATTATTAACAGATCAAAGAAAGTACTAAATTCTATTATATCCTTAAAACAAGCTGCATATGTAGGAGGAAGATATATCAGTAACAACATTTTAGTTGTACAAATAATAGTCCTTGGCTATGAGAAAATGGATTCTCCTTCCTCTTGTATTATCAATTTGGACCTTCAGAAGGAATATGACAGTGTAAATTGACACTTCCTAATCTCTACTCTACATGCATTAGAATTTTCTACTAAATTTAAAAAGTGGATGGAAATATGTGTGTGTTCTCCACACTACTCTATTTGTATTAATGGTGAGGCTTGTGGTTATTTTTAGGGTAAGAGAGGGCTCAGTAAAGGGGACCTTCTCTCACCTTATATAGTTTCTATATGTATGTAAGTCTTTTCAGGGTTGTTTCATCATGTAGCTAAGAAGAACAAGTTTAATTTTCACCTAAAATGTAGAGAGATTGGCTCAAATCATATGGTGTTTGCAGACAATCTCCTCATTTTCATGAAGGGTGAAGAGAGGCCAGCTATCATAGTTAAAGAGGCTCTTGATTTGTTTACTAGATTTTCTGGGCTTCACATTAATTTCCAAAAGAGTAAGCTCTATTTTGGAGGGGTAAGTGAGTGCACAGATAGCTATTTCTAGAATTTTAAATATCAATATTGGGAATCTTCTTGTTAGATATTTGGGAATTCCTTTAACCTCTAAGAAATTAAGTGTGAAGAATGGGAATTTGTTAGTAGAGAAGATCTGTAGTAGCATCAATCAGTGGAATTCTAAGCTTCTATCATATGCACGAAGAGTAGAGTTAATTAGAGATGTCTTGATTAGTAAGGTTTTGTTTTGGTGTAGGGTGTTCTTTCTTTCTAAACAAGTGATATATAAAATCAATCTAGAAAATTTCAAGTTTCCTGTGGAAAGGATTCCTTGAAGGGGCTCATGGTGCTAGGATTTCATGGGTGAACATCTGTCTCAGTAAAGAAGTAGGAGGATTAAACATCCCCAATATTGAGAATATTAACAAGGTGTACATTTTGGAGATTTTACTCTCAATGTGGTCATATTTGGAGCATATGAGTTAATGCTAGTATACTAAAAAAACAAATGTATTTGGAGTCTCAATGTTAAACACATCACTCTTGGATGTGGAAACAATTGCTTAAGATTAGAAGTGTAGCTTACAAGTCCATCCATCATGAGGTAAAAAATGGAGATAAATATTATATATTAGGGAGAGATGGTTGAACAAGGAGAGTGTCCAAGAAATCCTTCATATCAACATTGATGAATATAATTCTTGTTGTAACAAAAAGGTTGCATAATGATATGGTAGAGGAAGGTGGAGACTCCCTCCATGTATAGGTAAATTGTTGCCTAAATTGCAATCTGTAGTACATTATTCAAAGCCTGTCATTATCACTTGGTCTGAGAGTCAAAAATCTCACTTCTCTTTCAAAACTCTTAAAAGTATCTCTGAGATTAGAGAAATAGTTTCATGGAGCAAAGTGGTATGGTCTAAAGGATGTATTCCTCGATGTTCTTTTATCTCTTGGTTGGCTGTTCAAAATAGACGTTCGACTAGAAATAGAATGATTGAGTGGGGTATGTTGATCTCTCCAAATTGTGTGTTATGTAAGAGCTGTCCTGAGGATATTGAGAACCTTCTCATAAATTGTGCATTTTCTAGGAGAGTTCTTGAGCGGATTTTGAGCATTTGTAACATTTACTGCTTGCCCAACTCGATTGAATCTTTAGTTGAAGAAATCCAAAAGCTAAGCCCTAACATGTAATTGTTGCTGATTAGGATTGTATGTATCACTACTTATATATATTTCATATGGGTAAAAAGAAATTTTCGAGATCACAGAGAGCCTAAGATGAATGAAGATAGGATCTTTAATCAGATTATTTCTTTTGTTGCAGTAAAGCTGAGAAGAAGACAATTCAAATGTAAAAATGATAATGAAATGGATGGAAATATTTGTAATAGCTAGCCTTTTATTTTTTCCCATTATAATATGTAGCCCAAAGTTTCATTCTATTAAATAAGGTAGCGGCCCGATAGAATGTAGTGCACCTGTGGTGTAATGACTTTGCTATTTAGAGCTTTATCACTATATATTATTTATTCGCTGATATAAAAAATGTTTTCTTAGCAAAATTTTTTCTTTTATTGAATATCTAATTTAAAAAAATTGGGATGGACAAAGGACTAATATCTGGAATGACAAATGGGTTGATACCACATGGAAACTAGAAAAACCTGAAAACTGCTCCTTTAAAAGGTTAATGAATTATGGAAGTCCAACAAGACGGAATGGAATTTAAAGACTCTTGATGAAATCTTTCCACAACCAATAATTCCGGAAATAACAAGAATACGTACACTAAATCCGGACCAAGAAGACCGTTTTATCTGGCCCCACTCTAAAGAAGGCCTTTACACAACAAAACCGGGATACAAAGTCCTTAGGGATAAAGCAAATTCTGGACGCAGCAGAAACAACGAAGAATACAGATTACATCAGGCCCACACTTTGGAAGACTATCTGGAATGCTAATATCCCAAAAACGATCTGAATTTTCAATCGGAAAGCATGTAACAATGCAATCCCATCCGCTGGAAATCTTTATGACTAGAAATGCACCGATACACCAATATGTTCGTGTTGCCAGACAGATAAAGAAACAGCCAAACACCTTCTACAGTGCACAATCAACAAATCGATTTGGGCGGCATTGACTTACCAAATATATATACAACAAGGGGATATTCAAAACTTAGGTGAATGGATGATGGAGGTGATAGATGTGTATAGTGACGGAGGATGGGATAGGAAAAAAGTAACGAACTATTTACTTATCATTCTGTGGAATATCTGGAAAGCAAAGATGAAATACCTTCACAAAAATACACGCATCGATATTGATCACATCGTCCAGATTACTAATAAACTCATGGGTGAATTACAAGGAAATGAATGGACAAAACTAGACCAGCAAAACCACTACAGTTTCTTAACAACATCCTCACAACATTGCTACACAAATCACAGAAGATTTTACATACATATGTGATGCATCTTACAATACTAAATATGAACCAACAAGGATAGGAATATCAACCGCCAATCGAAGAACGGGTGAAACACGAGACAATTACAAAACTGTTAGATGTAACACACTCGTGGAAGGAGAAGCTTTAGCAGTTCTGGAAGCAGTGCAAATGCGCAAGGTAGAAAAAGAGAATACGAAGACCATTTTTTCTGATAACGTTGCATTAATACAAGGTATTAGGAAGGTGTCAGCGGCAAGATGGACTATTTTACCGATCCTCCGTCAGATCAGGCAGAGAGCGGAAAAACCAGGTGGTTATAATTACGGTATTTACCGCGGAGGATGAACAGTCTTGCCGATCGTCTTGCGAAACACGCTAGACACAAAGCCACGTACAAGATATCGGTCTATAATCCCCTAATAATTCCTGAATGTCACCTTTCGGTATTAGAGTAATCAACGTATCATTCATGCTTTCTATAGGTATGTTATTGTTAAACAAATCTTCTACAACTCGAAAAACATCATCTTTGATAATATCCCAAAATTCCGTATAAAACTTACCGTTTAAGCCGTCCGGCCCTGGTGCTTTTGTTGGGGAGAGATGTTTAAGAGCCTTTTCCAATTCCTCCATTGTCGGGTTTGCAATCAGAACATTGTTCATATCTTGAGTAACTTTTGGTTTGATACATCTTAATGCTTTTGTAATTTTGTCCATAGTTGCTTGTTTCTCTATAAATAGTGTATTATAGAATTGTTGAAAATTAGATTTTACCTCATTGATATCTTCTGTCCATTGACCTGCTTCGTTTTTTATGTGTATTATTTTATTGAATGATCTTCGTTGCATTGTTGCCATATGAAAAAACTTTGTATTTTTATCTCCATATGTGAGTCATTGCTGTCTGGCTCTATCTGTCCAATATTTTTCTTCACACGAGAACTCATAAGATAGTTCCTTCCTAAGGTTTTCTTCTTCTGTTTGAGTATCGATTGTTGGTGGTTGATTGGTTATTTCAGTCAATCGTTTTTAGATATTCTTTATTTGTGTTTGGTGATTTTTAAAAGTTTTTTTGCTGCTTGAATTGTGTTCTTTTTTTCTTTAAATAGCTGAGTAGTGGTTGTTGATTACTCATTTCTTCCTAGCTTTGTTGTACAATCTCCCTGCATTCATAATTGTCAAGCCAATGGGATTCGAATTTAAAGAATTTTTTACCAATAGGCGTCGTTGAGTCTTGATGTAAGATAATTGATGAGTGATCCGACCCAATAGCTGGTGGTATGTGAACTCTTGCATGAGGGAACTTCATAATCCATTCATATGATCCCATAACTCTATCAATTTTACTACGTACTGCTTTATCTCCTGTTTGTCTGTTTGTCCAAGTAAAGTTACATCCATTAGAATTGATTTCTGCTAGGCCATTGTTGTTGATGAAATTTTTGAAATCGATTATGTGTTGTGTGTTTGGAGGGGTGTTGCTGCTTTTGTCTTCCATGTTGAGAATGTTATTAAAATCGCCCATGATAAACCATGATTTGCTGTTACTGTCATTCCAGTTAGTAATATCATTCCAAATTTGCAATCTATCAGCATAGTTATTAGGAGCATGTAAAAAATAAAATAATACGGAAAAATAGGATCATTAGTATAGATAATGGCATAGTGCCTACTACAAAAGATGACATCAAGTTTCACACCATCACGCCATAAAAAGAGAAACCCCCCTGAATGATAGGTGCTACCAAGGGGATCAAAGATTGATGTCTCCTCATTTGTGATAATAAAATATATTTCTGAGATATCATTTTAGGCTTATTTATTAGTTTATAGGTTGATTTTAGCTTAGTTTAGTGCACTTTCCTACTTTGAGTCTTGATTTAGTAGCATAATATTTTTAGAGCATATTGGGTTTAATTGTTTGTTTAGTGTGAAGCTTTAAAGATAATTATGGAGGTTAATTAGAGTCCAAGTCAAAGACTACAACTTATGGAAAGAGATTTGCATGGAAATTGGAGATAAGGAAACAAAGGCTAAAAAGATGGAAAAGGAAAAGCTGCCTAAATCTGGGATTCTGCACACACGTCTAAAGATACGCGTTTTGACCTAAGAAATAGGCCGATTTTGGTAATTTCCTTCTATAGGGTCAAGATAATTCTGTTGCGATTCTTCTGGTATCTTATGGAGCAGAAACCGACCAATAACGAAGAAGATACACTCAAAACGGTCCAGCAGTGTTTATCTTTATTTCCTTACGAATTTGAGATGGGCTAGGAGTCTATTACTTAACTTATCTCTAAAGAAACGAATTAGGTCAACCTATACACTATAAATACAGCCTCTTAACACTCTAAAATCATCCTTGGTGAAACCTTAAGCCAAGAAGAAGCATACAACACAAGAGAGAAGTCTGGAAGGAGCTGTCATCAACAATGTCTTCTTCTACCTTTAGTTTTGTAATTTCTTTCTTTTCTTTCATGAACTAAATTTCTTTAGCTTGAGTTTTGGCATATATGTATGAACCCTGGTTTTGATTGACATCTATCTAATTTGGGAATTTAACGTTTTAAATAGAATTATAGTTTTTATTCTCTGTTTATGTGTTTGGATTTATATTCTGTGTTCTTGTGGACGGCCGCCATATAGAATTACCATCTAGTAATTAGGATACCATTGACAACGGTGTTTAATTACATGTTTAGCACATAACGTCTAGTATTAGGTATGATCTGACAACCCAACCTAGCTAGATAATCACTATGGTTTAGTTCTTGTGACTATTTACCAATTACAGGAAAAGTTTGCTTAGGAAGCCTTATTGACACAGGTAAATCCTATTTTAAACTACCGATAGCGAATTGGGACCGATTAGGGAAATACTACATAATTCACCCTTACATGTTTAGAACGGCAAAACTAGTGGGGATTACATGCTAATAACTTAAGCTCTATTCTCATATTCTTCTCTTGCATATTAATTTTCTGTCTTTTAACTCTTAGTTTTAATTTAGTTAATTATTTTATCAAATCCATCTTTATTTGTCTTTACTTTAATTGTGTTTAGTTGTTCTAGCTTAAATTATTTACACTTGATATTTGCATAAGATTCCTCTAACCTTCGTAGTCTCTGCGGAACGAATCTTAATCTAAAACTTGCATACGATTTGTATACTTGCAGAACCGTGTAGCTTTAGGGTGTTATTTTGCACGTTAATTATATCTTATTTTATCACACCCTAGGCCCCACCAAAGATAAAAGAGTTTTTAAAACCAAATTTTTGAAGGGATTCCTTCGCGTCCACCTGTCTTAGAAAAGTTTCACAAAAACAAACTATATCGGGCTTAAACCTATTCAAAAGAGAGCGAGTAAGAGCTTCTGTCAAGGGAGCCCGAATCCCTTGACAATTCCAAAACATGTAATTCATTTTCCAGTGGCGGCTTTAGGAATGCCGCGATCCTCTTGGATGGTTAAGGGTTTGTTTCGAGCCTTGATAAACTTACGTTCACTTTGCACCTCTTCTCCACTTTCAATATCTTCTATCACATATATTCTACCCTTCCGCCCTTCATCCTGCTCCTCTTCTTCTTCTTCCTCGGGTTCATATTGCGAATCCTCTTCGTTTAGCCTTGGATTACCCTTGTTTCTCGTTATCTCTGAGTCAGAAATGTTAACGAAACCATTATCAGTAGGGGTTTCATCTTTACTATCGTTTCCATTTGTGAAAGGCATTTGTTTTCCTGTCCCTTCCTTATCCAGTCTCATTTTTTTAGGATTGGGTTCACCATTTTTCTTGCTACTACGAGTTCTACCAGCAACTCCTTATTTCCTTTTTCCTAAACCTTCACTTAAATCACCTGTCATTCTACCATAGGGCTCATTGCGATGTTTCTTCACTATTTCCTTTTGCTTCTTGTTTGAAATGTTAACAATGTCTGTTGTATTATTATGTTGGTTTTTATATCTTCTTAGTTTGAAACCTCTAAATTCGTCTCTATTCTGCAATGATTATTTGCCTTTTCTACATTCCTGTCTGTTGTAAATATCAATATGAGTTTGGTTTATACTATCTGTTCTACCAGTTTTTTGTTGGGCTATGTGTTAGCCTTACCTTGTTTTTATTCCCGTTTTAATATTCGACAAATCATTCTTTAACTAAAATTCATTTGGTATCACTTTTAAATGTTTTCCAAAACCCCTCATTAGATTAGTTATCTTAAAATCCTTGAACTTGAGCTTCATTAGTACAGTGGCGCGGTACACCGGACAACACCTGCGGTACACCGCAGTACCACGGACCAAAGGCGCGGTGCACAGCTAGTCCGAACAGAAAGCAAGAAAATGTGCGGTACACCGGACTGAAGGCGCGGTACACCAGACCAAGGCTGCGGACCAAGAACACGGTGCATGGGGTAGCCCGTCAGTATGCTATGAAATAGTTACGATGAGAAGTGCAGTACACCGCACCATATCCGCGGTACACCGCGAGAAAGGGTTTTCTGCTCTTTAGAACAAGACAAAGCTTATATCCGTTGGAGTTTAAATCTATCCGTTAGATAGAAGCCTTTTGACCGTTGGAAGCTTATTTCAGCTATAAATTGAAGCTCATTGAAGACACAATTTATCCCTTCCATCTACCAATCTTAAGAGCAATTAATATTATCATTCAAGAAGGTTTCAAAGGAGCATTCAAGTCATATTCATTCCTCAAGCTACATAGTTTATATCCACTCATTTAGGAGTCTAGTTACAAGCTATTATAACACCCCTAAACACTTTTACTTTCCTCTTAGTTCTTGTAATAGATTAAGAGAGTAGTGTGAGTATAGGTTCTATACTTGGTTCCTTGTGTTGGTGATAACACAAGTGTATTTCCTTCAAGGTTTTGAAGTGGCTGTAAAGGGTTTGTAATCTCACCCGGGTTAAAGAGTTACGAAGATTAGTTAAGAATCTTGCAAATCCTAAGGAGGCTTCCTTAGGTAGTGGATGTAGGGAAACCGAACCACTATACATCATTGTGTATCTTTCTATCCCTACACTCTTTACTTTTCCGCACTCTATATGCTTGATAAAATGCTTACATGAATAGTTTGATAATATTGTCTTTTAGGATTATCTAGTTCTTGACTATTTAGTTTGCTAAAACAATAGGATTCAAATTAGCTTTTAATTTTATTTACTTGAAATAAAATTAGCCGATTAATTTCCATTGTCCTATTCAACCCCCCCTTCTAGGACGCATATAGAATATCAATTGGTATCAGAACCTAGCTCTATTGTACTTAATCGTTTCTAGAGTTAATACGATATGGACTCTAATCAACCGGAAGGTTCATGTTCTACTAGACCTCCGCTTTTTGTAGGAAAAGATTACTTTGGATGGAAAAAGAAAATGGAGATTCATGTCAAAGGAATTGATTACTTTTTGTGGCTTGCTATCAAGAAGGGTCCTTACATTCCTTATGTTGATGATAGTCACACCGTTGAGAAAGATGAAGATAATTACAATGCTCAAGACATAGCTAAACTTACCAAAAACAACAAAGCTATGAACATACTTATAAATGGTTTAAGTGTCACAGAATATGCTAGAGTGAGTGAATGCAATTCGGCTCATGAAATGTGGCAACTCTTGGAGCTATCATATCAAGGAACGGAAGATGTCAAGGAAACTAAGATTGGTCTTTTTATCACTAAGTATGAGCTATTTCGTATGGAGCCCGATGAAGCCTTAAATGCTATGCATCAAAGATTTTCTAACATTGTCAACACCTTGAAGACTCTTGGTCAAGAGTACACCAACAAAGAACAATGCCGAAAAATCTTATTTGCTCTTCCAAAGAAATACAAATCAAAAATCAACTCTATAAGAGATACTAAAGATCTTTCAAAAATGACGGTTCATGAACTCATTTGCAACCTCATGACGGAAGAGCTCGTGCTTGAAGAAGAAAAGATAAGAGATGATGAGGAGAAGAAGATTAAGAAATCCATTGCCTTCCATGCTTTGAGTAGCAAATTGAAAGAACGAAAAGAAAGGAAGGAGAGTGAAGAAGAAGAAAATTCACATGAAGAAGAAACTAGTGAAGATGAAGGAGTAGCTATGTTGGCAAGAGATATGAAAAAATTTATGAGATACAAACGCTTTGCCAAGAAAGGAAGTTCTTCCACACCCTATAAGAAGAATGTTAGAGCTATCAAACAAGATGAACCCACTTGCTATCATTGCAAGAAAGTTGGTCACATCAAAACTTATTGTCCTCTTCTTCAAAAAGAGAAACCAAAGAGAGCAATGCATGCTAATATCACTTGGGATACTCAAAATTCGGATGAAGAAGAAAGTGATAATGAGAATGTTAATCTTGTTGCCTTTATGGGAAAACTTGAAAATGATGAAGATACTTCTTGGGATGATGATCATACTATCCAAGAACTAAGCAATACCGGTTCAACTCACTTTGCCTTTATGGCAAATCATGATGAGGTAACTTCTAAATCTAAACTCTCTTTATCTAATGATGATGCTAGTGAACAAGATATTCATGAGGCATTTGATTCTCTTTACAATGATTTTTTAAACTCTATTGAAACAAACAAAGTTTTAACAAAAGATTTAGAAATTGAAAGAAATAGAAGTAAAGAGATTTTAAAAGCTTTGGAAGATTGTCAAAATCTTAGTGATGAATGTATAGATGAAAATGAGAAACTTCATCTTATTGAGAAAAGTCTTTTGGAAGAAAAAGCTTTGTTAGAGAAAAAGATTGAGGATCAAAATGCTATTATTTTAAGATTTACAAATGGGCAAGAAAACTTGGATTTGATTTTAGGTTCTCAAAAATTGGCTTTTGAAAAAAGTGGTGTTGGATATGATCCATCAACTAAACAAAAACTTTTAAAAAATGTTTTTGTTAAATCAAAAATCTCAAATGCTATTTCGTCTTCTTCAAAATCTTCTATCACTTGCACTTATTATGAAAAATTTGGTCATAATGCATCTCATTGTTACTATCGAAAATTATTGGATTTGGGATCTCTTGTGCCACTTTGGAAAAGGCCTATATGGGCTATAAAAAGAAAATCCACTAACCCTCATGGACCCAAACCAAATTGGGTACCTAAAGCCTAAATTATTTTTGTGTGTAGGGATTGAGCATCAAGAAGCAAAATATATGGCTCCTTGATAGTGGATGCTCAAGACATATGACCGGGAATCCTTCATTATTTACACATCTCTATAAAACAAAAGGTGATAGAGTTACTTTTGCCGACAATACTAAAAAACGTGTTTTGGGTAAAGGTAATATTGGTAATATGAATTCTTTACTTACTTCAAATGTTTTGCTTGTTGAGGGTCTATCTTTTAACTTGCTTAGTATTAGTCAACTTTGTGATGTTGGTTATTGTGTTAAATTTGAAGCATCTAGATGCATTGTTTTCAAAAATGATGAGTTAGATACTATCTTTATTGCTAAAAGATCGGAAAATGTTTTTGTAGTTGACCTTGAGAGTCTTATGTGTCAACGTATAAAATGCTTGTCTGTGGTTAATGATAGTTGGCTTTGGCATAGACGTCTAGGACATGCTAGCATAGATTTAATTTCAAAATTATCTAGAAAAAATCTTGTTGTTGGTTTGTGATGTCTCCCTAATTGTTCTTATTTTGGACCCTTAGGAGACATCATTTTTTGTGTTTATTTAATTAATTTGATAGACTTTTGGACTAAATATGCAATAATCCGGAATTCCCTTTTTATTTCTAGCATTTTTAATTTATTAAACTTTTGCGTGTAATATTGGTATTTTTAGTGAAAAGTTTACAGGTTTTAGATGTTAGCTAGGAGAGGAATCCGAGGAGAAAGTCAAAGATCGTGAATTAGAGTCAAGACTTGAAGATAAATCCCGAAGATATTATTTTTAGAGCTGAAAATCCATTTTCCAGGCCATAGATTGCTGATTTTGAGGTGCTTAAGCGATGATCTAGCCGCTGACCTTTGAAGAGAAATCATTCCTTATCAAGTTACGGAACTTTAGCAACTGGAATGAGGTCAATCGGAGTCATAACGCATCGGGAAAAGACGTTTTAGTGAAGGTGTATCAGCAGTTACGGGATTTTGGGCTTAGAAAGTATGCTTGGACATTTAATTAGTATTTTATTTTCTGGTCCAAGCCCTAGTACGAATTTATGCTTATAAAAGGAGGTCTGGACTTCTATTTTTCACACAATTCATTCTTTACAATTAAAAACATCAGAGAGAAGCAACAGAAGGAAGAAAGAAGAAGCTGCTAGAGCTGGAGTGGGTCCATAGCTCCGTTCTCAGTCATTCCAATTCCGGAAATTAGGTTTCTTTTATCTTTTATTTGTAATCAGTTATGAATTCCATTTATTTTAATTTAGTATTTCTTTTTAATATGAGCTAAACAATTCATAGTGCTTGAGAATAAACAATGGGTGAATCCCAATTTTATTGAATAACGAATGTTGAATTTGGGTTTCTGTTAAATTAAACTAGATTAGGGCTTTTACTCTTTTCAATAAATTGAGATTATTTTTCTGTTTTTAGCGTCATGAACTAGGAACAGGTGTTAGTATTTAGGCTATTCCAATTAGTGGCAATTGGATCATCCTGACGGAGGGTTTAGATACAGAACCATTTATTCAATCTAGGATAGAAGCTATTGATTCTGACGAACTTAGCTAATTCTAGGGCCAATGAGGTAATAAAACTTAAACATCCAAAGGTGGATCATATTTACCCTGACGGGACTAGTGACACCCTAGGATTGCCTTATAGTCCACCCTGACGGGGGTATAAGGAATTTAGAATCCCGACCATTGTAATTGACCAATTTAGCCCTTAAACAACATAAGTTAGGAAATAAGATTAGGAGGATCCTTGCGTTCTCAAGTACTACTTCTCATATTGCGTTTTCACTCATTTTACTTGCGTCTTAGCTGTTACTTGCATTTAAACTTTGTCTTTCATTTAGTAGCTTTAATAAACAAAACCAAACAAATATATTTCTTTTATTTGCTTTCATAAGTGCATCAATCATTAATAGATAAGCATTGTAGTCAACCATCCCGTCCTTGGAACGAATCTGTATTATCAGTTATACTACTTGGGACAACCGTACACTTGCGGTTGTGGTTCGATTATCATTTGCATTTATTTAGAACACACAACGGACCACCAAGTTTTTGGCGCCGCTGCCGGGGACGGTAGCGTGTGACCACGGTGTTTATCCTTTAGTGATAGTTGCATTTATTTTTATTTTTGTTTTTATCAGTTTTACGCTTTTTGCTTGTTTAGTTTTCTCAGGTTTTTAGGTTTGGTGTATGCGAAGGAGACTCTTTAAGGATCTAGAGCCAACACCTCGGATCCTTAGTAATCCAGAAACATTAATCAGACTTGCTAACAAGAGAAAGAGAGAACAAGAATCCTTAGAAGTAGAAGAAGTAATTCACAGAATGGAGGACATTAATATTCAGAATCAACAAAACAATAACGGACAAGCTCAAATAGTGATGAATCAAGATCCTTGGTTTACTAATGGACCACCAGAAGTTCCATTCCGTGCTCCTGCTATAGGAGTAGGTGCTCCCGATATAAATGTTCCGAGGTTTCATCCAGATTCGGGTATGTTAGCTCAATTCCAAAATTTTGGAAATTTTCGTGGTAGACCAGGAGAAGATCCTATTAGAGCAGTACTGAAATTTAAGCAGATATGTGATTCTTACATCACACAAGGGGTTTCAAGAGAACAGATGTATTATGATGTGTTTCGATTTTTCGTTGTTGATGGAGCAAGTGAATGGCACGATACACAAGATCCTACGAAGATAACCAACTGGGACCAATTAGAAACTGCTTTCTTTGACAGGTATTACCCAAGTAATATGAGGTTAGATGCTGAATTAGAATTGACGCATTTCCGTCAAGAATATGATGAAACTGTGGGTAAGAGTTGGACAAGATTCCAGATGTGTTTACGTAGAGTTCCCGCTCATGGCTTTTCAGAACAACAACAACTAAAAATCTTTTACAGAGGCCTTGATGGGACTTCGAGAGAGAAATTGGATATGTTATGTGGTGCAGGTTTCCTTCAAGTACAACCCGCTCATGCTAAAATCATTTTAGAAAGAACAGTCAAGAATGAAGTTGGGTGGAATTCAGTAAGAACACCAGTTAGAGGAGGAGACAATAATGTTAATATCGAAGAAAAGTTTGCTACGCTAGAGACAAAGATTCAAACCACACTAGAACAACAACTGAGACAACTTACTCTAGCCGTGAAAGAAGGTTTTTCGAATAAAAGAGGTGAGGTAAAGGTTGCACAAGAGGTATATGGATGTGAGTATTGCGGTGTTAATGATCATAGTTGGGAAAATTGTCAAAATAATCAAGAATCCGTGATGTTTGTGTCCAATAGAGGTAACTTTAATTCGAGTGGTAATGGATATCAGCCTAACAGAAACCATCCTGGGTTTCAATACTCAAATCCTAATGGGGCAGCCAATCCTACATATGCGTATCAGCCGCGTCCCCAAGGTAACAACTACAATCCAAGACCACACAACAATTATCAAGGAGGACAAAATCAAAATTATGTTCAGAGACAAGCTCCTCAAGACAATTATGATGACACAATGAACCAGAAAGCCTTACCTGCCTATCCAGAAGAAGGTGTAGTTACCCTTCAGAAAACCGTAGAAAGTTTAATTGCTCTTCAGACACAAGCCATGGAACGTCAACAAGCATCTGAAGCAAACATGAAGATATTACAGAATCAGATGAATCAGATAAATAAACAGCTGAATCAACGTCCACAAGGGCAACTCCCTAGCGATACTGAGAATCCCATCCAAATCGAAGACTGTAAAGCTATTACTCTCAGAAGTGGTAAGAACCTTCCTCCACCTCCTTTTCCGGTTATGAAAGAAAAAGAAGTTAGAAAACAAAAGGTTGTGGTGGATAAAGATAAAGAAGTTGAAGTAGAAGAATTGGAGAGGCCTGTTGAGGTTCCGAAAAAGAAAGATGAGACTATAATCAATCGTCCACCTCCACCATTTCCATCGCGAGTTCAAAAGAAGGGTGATATGGCTGAGTATCAAAAATTCTTTAACAAGATAAGAGGTCTTAGCATAAATATTCCATTGCTAGAAGCTATTTGAGATGTACCCAAGTATGCTAAGTTTCTGAAAAGAGCCCTCACTAACAAAAGGCCGTATTGTGATAATGAGATGATTGGTCTCCCTGAGGAATGTAGTGCTATTTGTCAAGGTAAATTACCTCCTAAGTTAGTTGATCCTGGGAGTTTCACAATTCCGATATCGATTGGAGAATGGAAAGGTAAGTCACTATGTGATTTGGGTGCAAGCATCAATCTTATGCCCAAATCGATCTTTGACAAGCTTAATATTGAAGCAAGACCCACTTCTATGGTCTTGCAAATGGCGGATCGATCTCTTGCACATCCGGAAGGCCGAATCGAAGATGTCCTCGTTAAGGCAGGTACGTTAATTTTTCCCGCTGATTTCATTATACTTGATTACGACGCGGATAGGAATGTCCCCATTATTTTGGGAAGCCCATTCCTAGCCACGGGGCGTACTTTGATTGATGTAGAAAACGGCGAAATGATTATGAGAATCCAAGACGAGGAAATGAAGTTTAACGTGTTCAGACCAATGAAATTTCCAGATGCAAAGCAGGATTGTTTTCGTGTAGATGTTGTTAAACAGGTACCAAAAGAGCCAATTAAGGTTGTGGAAACTTTAGGAGTGGAGGAGAAAGATCTACGAAAGAAACCACCAATTAAAGCTCCTCCATATCCTAAAAATCCACAACTAAATCATGCGAAGAAGAAAGAGAAAGCACATGCCACGAAGGTTCCGAAGGAACCTAAGAAAGAAAGAAAGAAAAAGGGGTTCAAGGTAGGTGAAGAGGTAGCTATGAAAAATCCTAAACCCCCTCCAAAGGTACGTGATTCAAAAAGTTCTTGGATAGGACCATTCATGGTCGCGAAGGTTATCTCAGATAAACTAGTAGGAATAAAAGCTAAGGGATGTAAATTTCGAGTTGCAAATATTGACAACCTCACTCATTGCTGGGGAGGTTATGTCAATGACTGATGAATGAGGTAACCCGTCGAGCTTAACGACGTTAAACAAAAGCCAATTCTTTGTATATTAGCTGAGTTTTTAAATTTTTGCAACTTAGATTAGTTTGATTTTTGTAATTTTAGTGTTCATTATTAAGAAATGAGGAAGGGTAGTTGTTTTTGATGATTTCAGGGGTAAAAAGGTCAAGAGTTTGGGGTCGATGAGGCGAAAACTAGTGAAAAATAGGTTGGATGTCCAGGAGAAACCGGGAACCCGGTTTCGCAAAACCGAGAACCCGGTTTTGGAGCTGGTACCAACCTTATACACGCAACACCTGGCGTCTTGGTTCACGACACAGCGTCGGAACCGGGTACCCGGTTTTGGTGCTGTAACTTCTGGAAATTTCTGACCCAGCGTCTTGGTGATTGCGTTTTGCTGCGTTTTAACTCGCGCCATCGACACAAATCCGGGTACCCGTATCTGGCAAAACCGGGTACCCGGTTTCGGAGCTGTAAGTGGTGAAATTCTCTGGTCCAGCGTCTTGGGGTCCTGCGTTTTGGCGCGTTTTGACTCGCGCCATCGAGAAAATCCGGGTACCCGCATTCTTCAGAACCGGGAACCCGGTTTCGGCGAGTACAATTTCTGACCCTGCGTCTTGGGGTCCAGCGTTTTGGTGCGTCTCGAGGTAAAAAAAAAAAGTATTTTTAATTTTTCCGCGCCGTCACAGCGACGCGGAACCGGGAACTCGGATTTTCGAAACCGGGAACCCGGTTTGCATCTGTGACAAGGCCGTTTGAAGTTTTTTTAGCCCTAGTTTTTTTACCTCCTTCAACCCAGCCTCCAAAAACACTCCCAAAACCCAGAATTTCCTGAACATCATCATCAACAACCACACAATCCTCAAATCTTACTCTCTTTCACCACAAAAACATGAAATCAACTCATCTCCCATCCAAAATACGATAAACTTCCCATTTTCCTCCGATTGTTCTTCATCCAATCTTCAACTTAAATCCAATTCCCTCTTCCCACAAATTAGCCTTTACCCATCTCATATTCCACCATAATCTTCAAGTCTTAAGCCTCAAAACATCAAAGTTCTAAGCCTTAGCTTCTAACTATTTGAAGTTTTGAGTTTGGGGTGGAAAGAGATGCCTATCAAAACTGTTTTCATGTGTGCTTATCGAAGGAAGTCTCCAAGAAACAGAAACGCTTTTGGTGATATTCAAGAACAGGCTATTGAGATTCCTATTTCACAAGACTGAAGAGGTTCAAATTAAGGCTAATCCGAAGAAGAGGAAAGTGATTGAGGAACCTGAAAGTGAGGAAGCAAATGATCTGATGATGGGTTGGAATCGAAAATCAAGGTGTTGGAAGAGAATCAGGATACGAGGTGCGCTATTTTGGGAAACGTTACAAACAAGTTGAACTTTATTTGTTCAAAGCACAACTTACGATGTCTAGACGCGAGATAAAGTTCAGGGACGCAACACCGACAACCAGCCTCGCGCTGGTTAAGATACGTTTTCTATCCCTTCTCATTTAGTGTAGATTATTTTATTGCTTTGAGTCTTTTCGAGTCGTGGGGACACGACTCATTTTTGAGTTTGGGGTGGGGTTCGTTGCCTCATCCCAGTTTTTATGTGTTATGTGTTTTATTTGCTTTCAATAAAATAATTTTCGGAGTTGCGTTTGACTGTAGAAATTTTTAAATGTTCCTTTAAGCATACTTTTGGTAAATCTATGATAGTAAATAGTGGACTTTAGGGATTGATATAAAACGCATTTAGAATTGCATGCAAACATAGGTAATTAATAGAAAAAATTAATGAACAATGCAAATGAAGTAAGCTTGTACTCAAGGAATATGTTTGGTGTGTAGAACGTGAAATCCTAATTAGTAGAGAACTCACCTATATATGAACTAAAGACAAGCTATGTACTTAGGAAAATGATAGGGGCAGTTCTTTGTTAGCCATTTGTGCCTTTTTAGCCTTCTATCCCTTGTATTAATTATTATCCGTCTTAGCCCACTTTGAGCCTTTAGCCTTTTCTTTGTAGCCACGATATAAGCCATTATCCCTTAGATTATTAGGCATGACCATATAACCAGCACTTGAATCACAATCCTGAGACATGTCTCGAGCTTGAGTTTGGAGTGGTGGGACCACTTATGGGAAATTAAATGGGTAGGGATTGATGTGCTTTGTATTGTAGCACAATTACAGATGATATATACTTGTAACCTTTTGCCGGTAATAAAGAAAAATGAAAATTTTCGAAAAATCATACAGTAGAAACCGGGAACCCGGTTTCGTCAAAACCGGGAACCCGGTTTGCTTCTGTACAAAAAAAAAGAGAAAAAGAGAAAAGAAAAATATGAATGAATAAAACATCCGGCAAAGTGGAATTTTTCTGAAAATCATCTTGTTTATAGTGGGTAGACATGGGACGCTAAATTGTTGCGTATATGGGTGAGTGAGAACATCTTTTGAGTGTTAACTCAAGCTCGAGGACATTGTTGATGGTAAGTGAGGAGAGAGCCAAAAGCTCACTTCAAAACTTGGATTTGATTTTAGGTTCTCAAAAATTGGCTTTTGAAAAAAGTGGTGTTGGATATGATCCATCAACTAAACAAAAACTTTTAAAAAATGTTTTTGTTAAATCAAAAATCTCAAATGCTATTTCGTCTTCTTCAAAATCTTCTATCACTTGCACTTATTGTGAAAAACTTGGTCATAATGCATCTCATTGTTACTATAGAAAATTATTGGATTTGGGATCTCTTGTGCCACTTTGGAAAAGGCCTATATGGGCTATAAAAAGAAAATCCACTAACCCTCATGGACCCAAACCAAATTGGGTACCTAAAGCCTAAATTATTTTTGTGTGTAGGGATTGAGCATCAAGAAGCAAAATATATGGCTCCTTGATAGTGGATGCTCAAGACATATGACCGGGAATCCTTCATTATTTACACATTTCTATAAAACAAAAGGTGATAGAGTTACTTTTGCCGACAATACTAAAAAACGTGTTTTGGGTAAAGGTAATATTGGTAATATGAATTCTTTACTTACTTCAAATGTTTTGCTTGTTGAGGGTCTATCTTTTAACTTGCTTAGTATTAGTCAACTTTGTGATGTTGGTTATTGTGTTAAATTTGAAGCATCTAGATGCATTGTTTTCAAAAATGATGAGTTAGATACTATCTTTATTGCTAAAAGATCGGAAAATGTTTTTGTAGTTGACCTTGAGAGTCTTATGTGTCAACGTATAAAATGCTTGTCCGTGGTTAATGATAGTTGGCTTTGGCATAGACGTCTAGGACATGCTAGCATGGATTTAATTTCAAAATTATCTAGAAAAAAACTTGTTGTTGGTTTGCCTATTTATAAGTTTGATAAAGATAAACTTTGTGATGCATGTCAACTTGGTAAACAACATCGTTCATCTTTTAAACCCATAAATAAGGTCATCACCATTAGGCCACTTCAATTATTGCATATGGATCTTTTTGGTCCCGTTGATGTCACTAGTCTAGGAGGATCTAGATATGTCTTTGTTGTTGTTGATGATTACACTAGATATACATGGGTGATGTTCCTTGCTTTAAAAAATCAAGCCTTCAATGAATTTGCAAAACTTTGTAGAAAGGTGCAAAATGAGAAAGGCTACTCTATTACATGCATTCGTAGTGATAATGGTAGTGAATATGTGAATTCTTCTTTTGTGCATTTTTGTGATGAATTTGGCATTGAGCATAATTTTTCGGCTCCTAGAACTCCCCAACAAAATGGGGTAGTGCAAAGGAAAAACCGAACTCTACAAGAAATGGCAAGGACAATGCTAAAAGAACATAGCTTGCCTACATACTTTTGGGGTGAAGCCGTTCATACGGCTTGTTATGTGTTAAATAGAGTTCTAATTAGACCCCTTATTAAGAAAACCCCTTATGAGCTTTGGAATGGTAGACCACCAACTATTGCATATTTTCGTGTTTTTGGGTGCAAATGTTTTATCTTAAACACTAGGGACTATTTGGGTAAATTTGATGCAAAATCGGATGAAGGTATTTTTCTTGGCTATTCCACTAAGGGTAAAGCCTATCGTATTTTCAATAAACGCACTCGTACCATTGAAGAATCTATGCATGTTGACTTTGATGAGACTAACCCTTTTTGTGTCAAGAAAGTAGTAGATGTTGATTTACATGAAGATACTCCACAAGATCAACCCTTAGAATCTCCTACTCAAGTATTAAAATCTCATGATGAATCTCTTAAGGAAAATGGTCAACTCTCAAATGAAGCTAGTACGGATTTACCAAAGTGTTGGAAAAACATCAAAGATCACCCAAGTGAATTAATTATAGGTGATCCAAATGAAGGTGTAACCACTCGTTCTCGTATAATTGCTCTATGTGCTCATCAAGCATTCTTATCTCAAATTGAGCCCAAGAATATTAAAGAAGCCTTGCTAGATGATCATTGGATAAACGCTATGCATGAGGAATTAAATCAATTTGAGCGTAGTAAAGTTTGGACTTTAGTTGAGAAACCAATTGGCCCTACTATTATTGGCACAAAGTGGGTGTTTCGCAACAAGCTAGAGGACACCGGTATAATCACTAGAAATAAAGCAAGGTTAGTTGCTCAAGGATATAATCAAGAAGAAGGTATTGATTTCGATGAAACTTTTGCTCCGGTAGCTAGACTTGAATCTATTCGTATGTTGCTTGCTTTTGCTTGTTATATGAATTTTAAACTTTACCAAATGGATGTCAAAAGTGCTTTTTTAAACGGTTTTATAGATGAGGAAGTTTTTGTTAAACAACCACCGGGTTTTGAAGATCCAAAATTTCCAAATCATGTTTTTAAACTTTCAAAAGCTTTATATGGTTTAAAACAAGCACCTCGTACTTGGTATGAACGTTTAAGCAAATTTTTGTTAGAAGATGGTTTTAAACGAGGAAATATTGATTCCACCTTATTTATAAAAAGGTCTTCAAAAGATATCCTTCTTGTTCAAATTTATGTGGATGATATAATATTTGGTGCTACTAATGAAAATCTTTGTGAGAATTTTTCTAAAAGTATGCATAAGGAATTTGAGATGAGCATGATGGGAGAATTGAATTACTTTCTTGGACTTCAAATCAAGCAAATGAAGGATGGCATCTTTGTAAATCAAGTCAAATACACAAAAGAATTGATCAAAAAATTTGGACTTGAAGATGCGAAGGAAATTGGAACTCCAATGAGCACATCCACAAAATTAGACAAAGATGAAGATGGTAAGGATGTTGATGAGAAAACATATCGAGGTATGATTCGTAGCTTACTCTATTTAACCGCTTCTAGACCCGATATTATGTTCTCCGTGTGTCTTTGTGCTAGATTTCAATCCTCTCCTAAAGAATCCCATCTTAGTGCCGTTAAGCGTATTTTTAGGTACTTAAAGGGAACTCTAAGTTTAGGACTTTGGTACCCAAAATTTACCTCTTTTGAACTAATAGGTTATTCGGATGCCGATTATGCCGGTTGTAGACTTGATAGGAAGAGTACTAGTGGTAGTTGCCAATTCTTAGGTCAATCCCTTCTATCTTGGTCTAGTAGAAAACAAAATAGTGTTGCTTTATCCACGGCCGAAGCCGAATATGTTGCGGCCGGAAATTGTGTGACTCAAATTCTTTGGATGAAACAAACCTTACTAGATTTTGGCCTAGAGTATGATTGTTTTCCCATTCGTTGTGATAACACTAGTGCTATCAATCTTACCAAAAACCCTATTCAACACTCTAGAACGAAACATATAGAAATCCGTCATCATTTTATCCGTGATCACACTCAAAAAGGGGATATTGTACTTGAATTTGTCACTTCGGAAAACCAACTAGCCGATATTTTTACCAAACCTCTACCCCAAGATCTTTTTGAGAAAATTCGTTGTGAGATTGGCATGCAAATTCTCTAAACTTCTTATCTTGCCCTTCTTGTTATTGCTTTTGGTGTATTCATTATGATATCTTGTTGCTAACATTTTTCTTGGTGTTATAGGGTCCTTATAGCTTCTAATTGTTATCCATTTTCTCCTTTAGTCCTTGTTTTTTACTCAAAAGTATTTTGAACCCTTAAATTTTCAAAAATCTTATCATTGATTCTTTTTGTTGTTGACAAAGGGGGAGAAATTTTAGTTAAACTTTTTCAAATGCATTTTGTGAGGGGGAGTTTTTCTAAAAACTCTAGTGATTAACTTGAGGGGGAGTTTTTGATTAAAACTTTATCTAAGGCATCTTCAAAAGTTTATGATTTGTCAAACATCAAAAAGGGGGAGATTGTTAGCCTTCCCTTGTTTTTATTCCCGTTTTAATATTCGACAAATCATTCTTTAACTAAAATTCATTTGGTATCACTTTTAAATGTTTTCCAAAACCCCTCATTAGATTAGTTATCTTAAAATCCTTGAACTTGAGCTTCATTAGTACAGTGGCGCGGTACACCGGACAACACCTGCGGTACACCGCAGTACCACGGACCAAAGGCGCGGTGCACAGCTAGTCCGAACAGAAAGCAAGAAAATGTGCGGTACACCGGACTGAAGGCGCGGTACACCGGACCAAGGCTGCGGACCAAGAACACGGTGCATGGGGTAGCCCGTCAGTATGCTATGAAATAGTTACGATGAGAAGTGCGGTACACCACACCATATCCGCGGTACACCGCGAGAAAGGGTTTTCTGCTCTTTAGAACAAGACAAAGCTTATATCCGTTGGAGTTTAAATCTATCCGTTAGATAGAAGCCTTTTGACCGTTAGAAGCTTATTTCAGCTATAAATTGAAGCTCATTCAAGACACAACTTATCCCTTCCATCTACCAATCTTAAGAGCAATTAATATTATCATTCAAGAAGGTTTCAAAGGAGCATTCAAGTCATATTCATTCCTCAAGCTACATAGTTTATATCCACTCATTTAGGAGTCTAGTTACAAGCTATTATAACACCCCTAAACACTTTTCCTTTCCTCTTAGTTCTTGTAATAGATTAAGAGAGTAGTGTGAGTATAGGTTCTATACTTGGTTCCTTGTGTTGGTGATAACACAAGTGTATTTCCTTCAAGGTTTTGAAGTGGTTGTAAAGGGTTTGTAATCTCACCCGGGTTAAAGAGTTACGAAGATTAGTTAAGAATCTTGCAAATCCTAAGGAGGCTACCTTAGGTAGTGGATGTAGGGAAACCGAACCACTATACATAGTTGTGTATCTTTCTATCCCTACACTCTTTACTTTTCCGCACTCTATATGCTTGATAAAATGCTTACATGAATAGTTTGATAATATTGTCTTTTAGGATTATCTAGTTCTTGACTATTTAGTTTGCTAAAACAATAGGATTCAAATTAGCTTTTAATTTTATTTACTTGAAATAAAATTAGCCTATTAATTTCCATTGTCCTATTCAACCCCCCTTCTAGGACGCATATAGAATATCACTATGTTGAAGTCCAAATCTTGGTGGGTTGATTTTCTGACAACCTCATTAAAATTCCACAAACGGACCTACTAATATCACGCTTATTACATCTTCCCTTCTTAAACCGCCTATGATTCATTGTGCTAATAGCCTTGTTGTTTATCATATTAGAATTCTCATCTATGGTATCCATCTTAACAGTAATTGAAACATCATTATCTAACAGAGATTTTGACAACTTACCTGCTGTAAAATTATTTGTTGATTTCTGTTTGCTACCAATAGGGAAATTTCTTGTGTTCCTCTGATTTATGCCTGTTCTATAGAAAGAATTCCTGATCTGTGCTAAAGAGGAATTAAAATACTCTAACTTTCTTTGGTTCTTGATTTCGAAATATTTCTTATCTCCGTTCTTCATAAAATTAGAATTAAAGGCAACAGATCGTTGATTGATTGTAGCTTGGTAGTGAAAAAAGCTGTATAATTTCGTATCGGGCTGATAGATTTCGTTGACCGATTTAGAAAAAAGGTTATCGCCGTCGGAGGAAGGATTCATGGTATCAAACCCTAGGATATGATTAATTGAAATTAAATTGGGGAAAAACCTGGTGTGTAAACTCTGTGAATTGATTAAAGCTTGATGATGATTAACTCAGAAAACTGAAAGCTGTATGTAGATCCGATGAAGAAAACTCGAACCGCTACTATCGTCTCCGTATTCTCTTCTATTTTGTTCTCATTTTTTACATGGTGACCTTGGATAGAATGCTTTTAATTTGTCTTTTGTTTCTTTTCATATTCTTTTTTGGACGTTGAAAAAACTTTAAAAATAAGGTTCGAACCGAGTTAATGACTCCGAGTCCAAAATGACTCTCCTATGTAACAAAAAAAAAAAAAACTTTAAAAATAATCTATTATTATAAAAGGAAGGTAGTATAGTACGTCACTATATAGAAAATATAAATGGGACAGCCAAGACCCAACGATATAATAAAATGAAAGCATGGCAGAGAAGAATCCAATAGGCAACATGCCTTATCTTTTCTTTTTGTTTCTGTTCTAAACAGGTCTTATCAAACATCAAAAGTAAAATTAACGACCAAGATAAATAAGTAAGTGATATCATTAATCAAACTCAGTCAACCAAAACGATACCGTATTTACGTTGACTTACTAGTTAAACATTTTCCACGTGGTTTTTCGTGCTTCCTTCCGACTCACCAACCGACAGTAACTATCTTTTTATACGTTAACATTATTGATGATCCTTCCCGGTGACTGGATTTACCATTAGTTTTTTTTTTTTTTTTTTAAAGTTGTCTAAATATATAAATAGCATAATAATATTAAATTACAAAAATTATCCGATATTGCACACCTACTTATTAAATAAATAAGTTGAGCTAACAGGGAAAGAGAAGAAATCATCTAGTCACCAAACAGTTTGTCAACAAACTTTTGTTTGGCGACCTAATCAGCTACTATATTACTTTACCGTTAACAAAGACAAAAAACGGATTACAAGTCTCCGCAATACCGTAAATCGACTTAAAAAATATTACAACACTCAAGAATATTACAAGGGGTCCTAAAAGCTGAGGGTTTAATTATCAATTCACAGTCACTTTCAATAATGGTTGAGTTGGTAGGAAATCCTTTAGCTATCTTGCAACCCCACATAACACCTTGAGCTTCTACTTCGATAGAACTTCTTGTCTCTATATCATTTGCATTCACCTCATTCAAGTTTCCAAAAGAATCCCTGATTATATAAGATATAGCACAACCAGATAAAGTAAAACTAGTATCGGTATTTATTTTAATAATATTAGTAGGGGGTGGACTCCAATTACTAATTTTACCAGTATTTTTAATACTAAGGTTCTTATTATTTCATTCAATTAAACCCAAGGAATCTAGGATCGAGTCCTTCCAAGTGGAGTAAGCTATATTATACATGAACATAGGTTCAGGTTTAACCCCATTGAATACCAAATTATTTCTACCTTTCCAAATTTGCCAACAAATATTACTCAGAAGTGCAGCAAATTGTATATCTTGACCATAAGTAGCATTCAAAGAGGCAACAGTTTATAAAAACCAGTCATCAATCCTTGAGGTGCTATTATTTAAGGTTTTTTTAGTTAGAGAGAAAGAGAACCAGACATCCCTAGCCCAAGGGAAAGCAAACAAAAGGTTCTCAGTGATTTTGTCTTTGGAAATACATATTTTACAAGCTTTAGAGTTCGTAATTTTTCTATTATAAAGATTCGCCTCTGTTGATATTTTATTCTTAGTACATTTTCTCATGAAAGTTTTTATCTTAAGAGAGCAATTCATATTCCATATTATTATCCAAATATCTAGATCATCGAGATGTGAAGAAGAAGGGAGAAGGTCATATACATCTTTTTTCTTCTCGTCTCTATTTCTTTTAAGTAACAGATAAGCAAATTTAACTGAATAATTGTCATCTTTAGTAGATTTCCAAAAATAGAAATCATTACATTCAAAGAAATAATCTTAGCTATCTCTTGACTGTATTCTAATTTCACATAACTCATATTCCAATTCTTATTATCTGTTTGAAAAAAATCTTTTACTAACACTATAGTATTATATTTTGGTATAAATCCCTTAAAAATTAATCAAATACACCTAAAATGATGTCTCAAACCTACATTAATATATCACATATATGGAGAAACCAAGTCACCCAACTCAAAGTTGTATCGTCTTAATACAATAAAGATAAGATTATAGGGAAGTCTCTAAATACACACCTAAGTCAATTAAGCACAATGGGAAGAAGATAGAAGAATCTGGATAATAAACTCAAAGAGACTACTCAGAAAATTTCATGTAATAATATTTACAAACTAAATTACTTGTACACTTGTCATACAAACGATCAACACGGTTCAATTCAAGATCGGATCAGCTTTGCATTGCACGAAGGAGAGGTTCTTCTCTTAGTGTATCATTGAGGCTGTAAATTGTTCATCGAGCCTAAATAGTATCCAATGATCCATCTAACTACTCTCTAATGGTTCAATTATCTCTAGATCACATAGAAAAGAATCATACGATCTTTAAAGTTGTAATATAGGCTTAGGGACGGTATGATCGTATATTTGATAATTTAAAGTGAGTTTTTGGCTCTCTGCGCACTAGCCATCAACGAATTTCCCTAGAGCTTGAGTTACTCTCATAAAATGTTCTCACTCAACCCAATGAATTTGTGCACTAATTAGAATCCCCAATAACCCAATATAAAGCGTAAAGATGGTCACATAAGAAATTCCACTTTGCCAGTCCAAATCATATACTTTTTTCATATCAATTTTTTCTTTTGTAATATAGCTATGACTCTCTTTTTGATATGAGATGTCATGCTACTTCTTTCTCATATATTTCTTTTCTTTTCACAACATTTTTTATTTAGTTTTACCCCGTAAAAGGGTTACAATGTTATAAACAGTGAATCAGCACCAATACGTAAGCTCAAAAACCCAACCCAATAAAAATTCCCATATGGTAAACCCACCACCCAAAACTTAGGCTCGTCTATGCATCGCGATTCGAGTGCGGGTCATATGGTGGTGTCGGTTAGGGCGTAATAAAATAAGGATAAATAAGATGCAAATAAACACCTCAACCGAAGCATGGTACTCACTGCAACTATCACAAGTACGCAAGTTTTAATGATAAGTAAGATTCATTCCTCAAAGAGTACGAAAGCTAGGAAGAACTTATGCAAATAAGAAGCTAGGAAAATAATACGCAAGAAATAAAAGATTGGAAATATTTGTTTGTTTTTTTAGGACTCTAAACAATTAACTAAATAAAGTACAGACAAGAAAATAAATAAAGAGAAGAAGATAGTATGAGAATTTAGCTCGAGATCTAGCAAGTAATCCCCACTATCCTTGTTTATTCTATTCATGTAACGGAGAATTGTGTGATATGCAATAGCCAAGATTCTAGTGGACTTAGGTGGCGACCTAACAATTACCAGGGGACTTGGGTAAGGGGACCCTGCGCAATGATCGGTGATTAAATCTTAAACCCTAATGACTATCTACTTAGGCAAGCCTTTCCGGATCACTACCGCACACTAGACGTTTATGTGGTGTTTCAATAATTAGACACCCCTTCTGGGTGACCATCTAACTACTATTAAGGTAATCCTATACGTAGGCCTCCGTAAGAACTACAGACAATAAATCAAAACACATACAAGCGGAGAATAAAACACGAATTTCATTTAAATGCTAACTTCCCAAATTTATATATATATATATATATATATATATATATATATATATATATATGGTTTAGGGTTCATACCCATATGCTAATCTCAAGATAAAATAGAACTAGTTCATACTAGAGAAATAAAATAATACAATTACAAATTTGAAGGATTGGGAAGGCATGTTATGTTGTCCAACTCCTTCTGATCTTCTCTTCTCTTGATGTAAGCTTCATGTTGGCTTAAAGGCTGACCAATGATGTGTTTCTAATGACAAGAGGGTGTATTTATAGGGTTTATAAGACCCTAGGTCGAAATCTTGAAGTAGAAGGCAAGTAATTTGAGTCAAAGTCCAACTCAAATTCGTTTCATAAAATATAGGAGAAGGGGTAAACTGGTAATGTCTTGTTTTGGTCGTATCGCCTTCGTTATTAGTCCGACTTTCAACTAATTTATATCGAAACGACCGAAGCGAGAAGCTCTACGCTTTCCCTTTAGATTTCTGAACCAAATTCCCAACCTATTTTGAGTTATTATCACTTTAGTGGACGTGGCTGCAGAATTTTAGATTTACTTGACAACTTTTCCTTTCCAATTTCATCTCTACTTCCTTTTATCCTTTAATTCCTTCCATATCTTATTTCCTTTATATCCTAGAATTGATTTGGTATCTAATTAATTTCAATGTATCTTTAAAGCTTCACACTTAACAAACAAATTAAACCAAATATGTTCTAAAAATAATAAATCATCAAATCAAGACAAGAAATAAGACAATATCAAAATATGAATAAAAATCTATAATTAATTAACCAAATACACCTAAAATTATGTCTTCAACCTAGATTATTATATCACAAATAGGGAGACATCATATGGTAAAATCCTAAAATCTAATGGGATATGGCTTATACCATGACTAAATAAATAGGCTTTGGAAAGGCTAGAAGGGGCTGAGAAGGATATAAATATAATAAATGGACAACAAGCTAAAAGGCAACAAGGGTATTATCAAAGAACCACCTTAATCAATTTCTAAACTATGCAATTTCGTTACTTTCTCACCTTTAGCATGTTCATCAAATGGGGTTATCAACTAGCTTGGATCTCACGGCCTACACACCCCTCAAGGCGCCCTAAGATCAAATATACTTCTATAGCATTGATCACTAATCTTTTCTTTACTATAAATGTGTGTTAATTGTTCATACTCCAAGCATATAAAATAATCAACTCATACATATTACTTTCTATCATTAACTCACTAAGTTTATGCTTACAAGCTAATAAACACACTCTACATCTAACCCCATGTATCAAAAAATTTAATTTCTTCCTATAATTGTAAAATCACATAAAAATGTATATGAGAGACAACAAATCCCCACACCCCCAACGCAAAAATGTGGCGTGTCCCCACGACTCAAAAAAGACTCGATAAAGAAATTAAAAACAAGTAAATATTGTATATACAGAAATGGTAAGGAAGAAAGTGAACATACTCTCGAGGCTATTGCCTCGCTTTATCAACATCCAAGATAGGATTTGGTGGATCTTTCACGATGATGTGCTTTAATTGCTCAGGGAGTGTCTAGATGTGCGCTTTATTTGCTTTGATTTGTGCCACATCGTCGGCCAAGAAGGTTTGAGCTGGTTCAACTTTATTTAATCGCTTCTCTACCCTTTCTTGCCAAATAAGAACCTCTTCTTTTGATTATTCTTGTGGAGGTTTCTTATTTCCTACTCCTCTTAATATTGTTTTGATCCAAATATTGTTTATATTGTTGCTCACTTTATAGATCTATTTCTCTTCTTCACCCTAAATCACATTTGTTTTTTGTACAAGACACGTGATTATAGTTGGATATTTCACATTAAATAATGAAATTAGAGACCAAAAATTGCATTACCTCTTCAAAGATCAACTGTGCCACATCTACTTCTTCCCTTCTTAAAACACAATTAATAAAGTTGGCGTTTCTCTTAGTTACATCCAAATTTTGCGTGTTTCCAAAGGCGTTTGGTGTGAGGAAATTGTGCCAAATTCTCATATCATATTGGAGATATTTGTAAGACCAAGGTGCCTTCAATTTTTCCTTGTTTTATTGCACTTTTTCTTCATCTAATACATGCTCAAAAAGTTGATTCCAATCAAAAGTCTTGATATTTTCCACCGCTTCTCTATACTTATAAGGTCCAACAAACTTCTGGAACTGGAAGTGGTTTCTAATCTCTTCAATTGTAAAAGGAACTAACTTTCCTGTAACTGGAACACGACCTTCACTATCTAGGCTAAAGAGGCCTAAATAGAAATCGAAAACTACTTCATACATAAACTTGAATGTCTCATCATGAATGTATTCCAGCCCAATCTCTCTCCCATCTCTGGAAATCTCTTATAATCACCTTTTCCAACTTATTTTTCAAATACCCTCTCATGAGCAAAAGGAAAGTCTGGTAGATGTGTTTTTGCGGAAGCTAACAAGAACTTTGAAGTTGCATTCATCTCGGGCATAGGAATATCGATTTGTAACGGTTGTGGTGTCTTCTCCTTAAATGTTGTAATCTTTTTTCTTTTTGAATTAACCACAACCAAATTTTCTCTACTTTCTTAACCTGTTGTACCCTTTTTCTTTGACTAGAACTTGAACCTTTCTCAATTGTCTTCTTCTCAATAGTACCCAATACCTTACTTTGATTTTTATTCATCTCCCTAACAGTAGAAAAGGTTTCTGTTCTTCTCGTCATCTCAATTGACCTCCAACTCAAAGCTTTGAATACTCTTGAATTCTATTCCCCGTGATTTTGGTTTGAAGAAGTGTTGTTTGGGTTAGGAAAGGTGTGTGGATGAGAATTTTCTATGTGGTTATGATGCACTCTTGCTTGATTGGTATGGGTTTAAGAAATAATTTGATAAGATTTGGGAATTATGGCTTTTATTCTTGGATTATAGGTGTTTTGATTTGATTTAGGTGGTTAAATCTTCTTTATAATGATGTGGGGAAGGAATTGGATATGAATTTATGGTGATTGGGGAGTATATTGATGTGTAGTGAAGGTTCGTAGAAGCTTTAATGGAGTTTGGAAGCTTTGGGGAAGAAAGAGAGGCTTAAGGTTTAGAAATTTGTTGGTATAGACTAACTTCCCTTATACTCTCTTTGTCTAGCGGTGTCGAGCGGTGCACCACTGGTTAGGTAAGGTGTACCGCAGATATCTTCTGTCTCCCCCTATGTCACAGTTGGTCAACACGGTATTGGGAAAGGGGTATCGTAATTGACCTTGATTGCTTGAACCGTTGTGACGATTTTCTTGCGTGCGGTGCACCGCGGCACCCGTGCGGTTTATCGCACGAACATGCTGCATGACACCGTAGCACTACTTTTCGCGAATGTGCTCTTTTTACTACCGTCGTGTACCTGATTTTACTACCGTCGTGGCCCTTTTTAGGGGTGCGGTGCACCGTAGTGATGGTGCGGTGTATCGCATGGTACATATGATTTTCGCCAACTTTTTTTGTTTCTTAACTGAACTCGGTTTCTTAAGTACCAGCCATCAAAAACACAAATACCTTCCTCAATACTGCAATATCTACTAACAACAACTAATCTAAAAATAACTAAAGACATAAAACATAAAAAATTGCGGGTTGTCTCCTAAATAACACATTTGTCTAATGTAAGAATCACATATCTGCTTGAATTTCTGTACTGCTCAAAGGGGATCTTCTCCAGCTTTACCACGAAAGTTTCCAAAACTTTTGAATTGAGCTAACATACCCGAATCTGGACGAAACCGCGGAACATCTATATCTGGAGCACCTACCCCTAGAGCAGGAGCACGGAATGGAACTTCTTCTGGACCGTTAACAAACCAGGGATCTTGGTTATTCGCCATTTCTTTTTCCTCTTTTTCTTGTTCTCTTCTTTTCTTATTTGCAAGTCTGATTAACGAATCCGGATTATCAAGGATTTGAACTGGTGGTTCAAATCTGAGCCTTCTTCGCATACACCAAACCTAAAAAAAATCCTGAAAGAGAAGAACAAACAAAAAGCGTAAAACTTAAAAAAATAAAAATAAATGCAACTATCACTAAAGGATAAACACCGTGGTCACACGCTACCGTCCTCGGCAGCGGCGCCAAAAACTTGGTGGTCCTTTGTGTGTTCTAAAATAAATGCAAAAAGTAATTGAACCACAACCGCAAGTGTACGGTTGTCCCAAGTAATAATAGTGATAACAGATTCGTTCTCAGGGACGGTTGGTTAACTACAATGCTTATCAGATAATGAATGGTTGCACTTATGAAAGCAGATAAAAGATATAATGATTGGTTGGTTGTTTGTATTAATTCTAAGTAATAAAATACTAAAGTAAAAATTCAAATAAATACTAAGACGCAAATAAATGAAGGTAAGACGCAAATATGAGAAGTCAGTACTTGAGAAACGCAAGGGATCCTCCTAATTCTATTTCATAACATTTTTTGTTTAAGGGTTAAATTGGTCAATTAACATTGGTCGGGATTCTAAATTCCTTGTACCCCCGTCAGGGTGGACTACAAGGCTATTCTAGAGTGTCACTGGTCCCGTCAGGGTAAATATGATCCACTTTTGGATGATTAAGTAATTTTACCACATAGGCCCTAGAATTAACTAAGCTCGTCAGAGTCAAATAGTTTCGATTTTAGATTGAGTAATTAAGTCCGTACCTAAACACTCCGTCAGGATGATCCACACGCCACTTATGTGGAATAGTCTAGATACTAACACCTGTTCTTGGTTAATTACTCCAAAAACAGTAAATAATCTCAAATTACAGGAAAAATGTAAAAGACCCAATTTAATTTAATTTATTAAAACCCAAATTCAGACATATGAAATTTAACAGATAGGGATTCACCCATTAAGGATTCTCAAGTACTATGAAGAAATTAGCTTATGATAAAAGAAATTAAAACTAAATTAAAAGAAAGGGAACTCATAGTGTTTTACAAAATTAAAAATAAAGAAAACCTAATTTCCGGAATTGGATTTGGCTGAGAATGGAGATATAGACACTCTCCAGCTCTACAACTTTCTTCTTCTTCCTTCGTTGACTTCTCTCTGATGCTTCTGCTTATGAATAATGAGTTGTATGAAAAATAGAAGTCAAAAGCCCCTTTTATAATGAGAAAAACGGATTAGGCCTTGGTCTTGAGATTAAATCACTAATTAAAAGCCCAAGTCCATTTTCTAAGCCCAAAATCCCGTAACTGCTGCACCACCTCCACTAAAACAGCTCTAGCCGATTAGTTATAACTCCGATTGACCTGAAATCATTTGCTAAATTTCCGTAACTCGATAAGGAGCATATTCTCTTCAAAGGTCAACGGCTAAATCAACTCGTAAGTGCCTCGAAATCAGAAATATTTGGCCTGTTTTCCAGATTTGCAGTTCCAAAATATAATTCTTTCGGGATTTATCTTCAAGCTTTGACTCCATATCATGATCTTTGACTCTCTTCTCGGATTCCTTTCCTAGCTAATATTCAAAACCTACAAACTTTTCACTAAAATACACAAGATTACGCGCAAAAGTTTAATAAATCAAAAATACTAGAAATAAAATAGGAATTCTGGATTATTGCATTTTTAACTCAAAAGTCTATCAAAATATTCAATTAAACATAAAAAATGATGTCTCCCAAGGGTCGAAAATAAGAACAATTAGGGAGACATCAGGACGAATCTTATTTATCAGTAAAACTTGCATACGTCTTGTATATTTGCAGAACCGTGCTGGTCTAGGGTGTTTATTTGCGTTTATTTTATCTATTATTTTATCACGCCCTAGGCGACACCATTCATATAGTATGACTTAGGAAGTAATATACACATACACATGTCATGCAAAAATCAAATACAAATAATATTAATCCAAAATTAATTTCACAATGCTAGAAGGTTACACTTATACTTATCTCAAGATTGTGGCTATAGGGTGTTCTTTGATCCTCACTCGCTTTGAACACTCCACTTAGCTTACTCCCTATTAGCTGAATATAAATTCACTGTGTATCTAGGAATCACGAGGACTTTATGGTTATAGCGTAGGCTTAGGGTCGGTATGGAATGCATATTTGGTAAATTTGAAGGGAGCTTTTGGCTCTCTCCTAACTTACCATCAACAAACTGTCCAAGAGCTTGAGTTTACACTCGAATATTGTTCTCACTCAACCAATTTTACACACTAATTTAGCGTCCCTAGATTTACCAGATAAGCACTAAGATGATTTCCAAAACTTTCCACTTTCCACTAAGATATTATCAGCCCCCACGGAATCAAAATTGGGTCAGAAATCAAGAGACAAATTATCAAAATCGACCTCAATCCTATTATCAACCACAACCCATATATCAAGAAGCGCCAATTTATGAAAAAGCTTATCAAGAACCACCGCAACATTCAATGCAACAAGCTAAACAAGAACAACCTTCGAGTTTGGATTCAAGTATGGCTGAAATGATGAAATTAGTTTAAGAAAACATGAAGATGAGCCAGCAAAGACTCCAAACCCAATCAAAGGTAATCCAGAATCTCGAGCATACTATTTCACAGATGGCGAGCACGTTAGTGAACATGCCAAAAGGGCAACTCCCAAGTGATACTATTGCTCCTCAAGATGATTCTTATCATGCAGTTGAATTACGAAGTGGAAAACATTTACCTCCACCTAGAGAAGAAGGTCGAAGAGGTAGTTGAACCAAAGAGTATCCAAGAAAAGACACCAAAAAAGAAGAAAAACTCAGTGGTAAACGATACACGCCCTCCTCCACCATACCCATCACATGTCAAGAAGAAGGACAATGGAAAAGAATTCAAGAAGTTACTTGACATGGTGAGGAAGCTAGATATTAATATTCCGTTTATACTCTCAAGAGAATGCCAAAATATACGAAATTCATGAAGGACATTCTTTCTAACAAACAAAGTTTAAAAAACTGGGGAAACAATTAGATTACCATAGGAGTGTAGTGCTATTTGTCAAAACAAGTTACCACTGAAGCTACAAGATCCCAGAAGTTTTACAATTCCCATTGGTATTGGAGAAAGTTGGACCAGGAAAGCATTATGTGATTTAGGAGCGAGTATCAATCTCATGCTGAAGTCCCTGTTCGAGAAGCTTAACATAGGAGAGTTAGTACCCACTTCTGTGGTATTACAAATGATGGATCGCCCCCTCTACTACCCAGTAGGTAAAATTGAAGATGTTTTAGTTAAAGCTTGTACTTTTATATTTCCTTGTGATTTTATTTTTCTTGAATACGACGCGAATAAGAATGTCCCCACCATCTTGGGCAGGCCATTCTTAGCCACGGGGCATACACTAATAGATGTTGAGAATGGTGAATTGATCATGAGGGTTCAAGATGAACATGTACGATTCAATGTGTTTAAGGCTATGAAATTTCCAGATACGAAAGATGAATGTTTAAAAATAGATGTCATCAAAAAACTTACATAAGAAGTCTTTAATGAAGCAAGCTTAGATGATGATCTAGACGAAGCCTAAGCACTTGAATCGCCAAAGATAGACGATAGTACCACTGACAAAGTTGCAGCATTAGGATCAAACATACGAGAACAACTTCGAGAATCAGGAGACATTGAACCAATAAAGAAACCATCTATAATATGTCCACCTGTTCTCGAAGAAAAACCACTTCCCGACCATCTGCGCTATGCGTATTTAGGTATGAACAATACTTTGCCTATTATTATTTCTGCTAACCTTTCAGGTCCTCAAGAGGATAAACTACTATGTGTGCTCCATCCTAACAAAGAAGCAATCAGATGGACTCTTATTACATTCATATTTATTTATTTGTATTCTTATTTATTTGTTCATATTAGATTATTATTCATCTTATTCTATTTTTATTTAAATATAAATTTATCTACACTTTTTGAATATAAGTAGATATAACAGATTAAATACCTGCGAACGAACTTTACTTATCAACTAAACTTGCAAACGATATGTGATACTTGCAGTGAGTTTCTCATGGTAGTCAAGGGTGTGTGTCCTTTATTATTATCTTATTTATCAATTTATTTATTACACCTTTTCCCCCACCACCCATCATCTAAATATTTTATATGTGTATATATATATTTTCGATTTAAATAATTATTCGTAAGTAGTATTGTTAGTTTAGTGGTAATGTTGCGGGATTTTTTCATGAGGTCTAGTTCTAACCATATACGAGTAGAAATAATATTTTTATTTATTTAGAAAGCCCTATTTTATGGGTTTACTTTTGGACCCTAAAAATGTCAAGGCTGACCCCGCAACTACGCTTTAGGAAGCCCTTATTAAATGAGACTCATGGCTAATCATTGGATTTCTATTTCATCCTTATATTAGTATCTTAAGCAATATTTGTATTGATAGTTATTAATTGATTATGAATTAAAAAGGTTTTCCAAATAGATTGTGATCTATATTATTAAAGGAAATGAAATAATTATAAAAGAATGAAAAATGATAACTTTTTTTAAATAATAATAATATTGAAAAGAAAGTAATGAATTAAAAAAATCTTGTATAGATCAGAAATAAAATTAAAAATGAATAATAATAGATATCGCTCCTTTGCATATCTCTTTTTTATTATCACATATGTGATAAATAAATTAATCAATAAATTGATTTCTCTCATTGTTTTCTTTCATTTTTCTTCGTTGGTTCATGTGCGTATTACATAGAAAGAGATAAAAATATTACATAAAAACTAAATAATATCTATCATTAATCTTAAAAATATAATAATTATAAAAAATAATTGGACTACCGGACCAAATCAAAAGTCAACTCAGGCAATGCCTAATCTTTCAAAACGTATTGCAATCTGCAAGTGCTGATCTCCTCAAATACTCTGTTGCCTAGCACCCCGTGTAGTTCTATCAGCCATTCCATTGAGACGTCTTACCATGTTCTTTCGCGAAAGCGCAAATCCGTTTGACGTATGGTTTTACCTTCCACTACGCTATTGGCAGTGATTTGATACCTTGAATTAGATCAAGGTTGTCTGAGCAGATAGTTGTTTTCTTAGTTGTGTCAAATCTGGCCATGTTTGCTGCTTCCAGAACCGCGAGTGCCTCTCCATTTGCCGCTGAATCTGTCCACACATTTTTTAAGAAAACTTGCTTAGTGTTGGATACTACATCTCTCCTCACAATGCCAATCTCGCTTAGTTCGGACCTTTGCTTGAAAGAAGTGTCACAAGTGTAAATGACTAAAGTCCCTAGAGGAATATGATAGTTCCGAGTAGCGGTTGCGTCCTCTGCCCGCTCCATAATAATTGTAAATAAAAATTACTTTTATATCTTTCTTATATTATATAAAGAAGACCAAAAAAAACTATAAAGTTTCAAAAAGTAATTATTTTATTTTTATAAAATAATTTGGATATAATTGTCTTCTTTTTTAGAAAAAAAATGACTTTAATATGGGGATTATAAATTGATAATTTTAAAAGACTTTATATCCAATTATTCAATTAATAACCTATCTCAGTTGTTACAAATTTCCTTTACGTTCAAAAAAAAAAATCACGTATAATTTCTTACTCGAACAAACACTGCATCGTATACTCTTGCTCAAATCATATAAATATGTATACAATGATAATCTTTCTTCTTTTATAATTACTTGCAAAGGTGGTCTTTATTTTTGGACATTAATTAAACATCATTACAAATAAGCTTAAAATATTTCATACAATAATAGGATTAGAATTGATAATAAAAGATGAGTACGGATATATATCATTTAAATTTATACTATCTAATATATCATCAAACTTATTATATACTGTAATTTGTGTAATTTGAGTAAATGTAAATAGTCAATTTATTTACTTTGATAATATTACACCCATTCAAATCATGCTTTATCATTAATTTTATATTAGATGGTATATATCATTACTAATGGTTACAAAGGTTAAAAATTATTTTATATATCTTTTTTATAATATATAAATAAAACAGAAAACAAATTATAAGGTTTCAAAAAATAATTATTAATTATCTTTAAAAATAATTTTAATGTAATTGTCTTTTTTTTTAAATGGCTTTAATATGGGAGATATAAAATTGATAATTTTAAAAGATCTTATATAATGATTCAATTATAACCAATCTAAATAAAAGATTAGAGTAGAAACAAAATAAAAGTATTGATTAACATCATTCTATTTGAATCATATTTTTATCACTTATCACATGTATATTTACATGTATCAATGAATTAATTTTTTTATTCTAGTTAATCTTTCTTTATCTTCTATTCAAGAAAATCAAAACATAATATAAAAAGGTGATAAAAAATGACATAAAATTAACTAATATCTATCATTACTCATAAAATAAAATAAAAGATTAATAATATTAAAAAAATTATTAAGTTAAAAGTATTTAATTTCTTTTATTTAGATGGAATATATTATAAAAATATTATATAATTGACTGCTTTAAAAAAAAAAGGGTCAATGCCCCAAAAAATCATAATAATATTATACTTGCCCCAAAGAATCATCCATTAATTTACTATTATAAGATTACATATTTACCCTTACACCATAAGAACTATTCCCTGTCACGGACGATTCCCGTCACACGACGATTCCCGTCACGGACGATTCCCGTCACACGAGGATTCCCGTCACGGACGATTTCCGTCACCGACGATTCCCGTCACCCGGCGAATCCTGTCAACGCGACGAATAATGTATAACAGAAGTAGGGATAGTATAGTCAAATAATGTATAAAATAATTCAATTGATGATGTTATTGGGCAGAAATTTTGTCATTGATGTTATTGGGCTGAAAATAATCTTATTTTGATTTTTTGGGTTATTTTCTCTTAAAAAAATTCATAAGATAATGTACTTAATTGAATTCTTTTATTCTTTTAAAAAAACTCAATCGAAATAATTTTTTTTATTATTATCATTTTTTATTTCTTTTTTTAACAATATTCCAAATTACATACATAAACTCGTATTTCACCACCTCTCAAGGCGACATAATAAATTGGCTAACAGATACGCACATACCTTTAGACAAAAGATCGATACAAAAATAGGTCATTTATAGATCTGGACTCTTTTCTCAAGATTAGAAATTAATTGGCTCTCTAAAATCACCTAATTTCTTTACCCGTTAATAATAAATACATAAAATCGTATATTTGTATTCATGAAATGTGTGTGCGTGAACTAATCCAAGTAGCCATATGGTACAATCTAAAGTCATTGTAATTTCTTAGTCATATTTGGTTTGCTGTATATTTTCTACCTACTTCAATTGTTACAGATTTCCTTTTCATTAAAAAGAATTACTTATAATTTCTTACTCGCAGGTTTGTTTGGATTAGAAGATTAGAAGAGATAGAATTATATTAAAAAATAATACTAATTTTTTTTATTTGAATTAGAAATAATTAAAAGGTTAAGTTTGTTAAAGGATTATTTTAAATTTCTTTTTATACTATATATTCAATCTTTTCAATTTAATGTTATTAGAAGGGAATTTTATTTTATTATGTCATAATGTCTAAATTATCCCTATTCTTTATATATAAGATATATTACTAAGGGTGTAAAAATCATTTAATTATAAAAAAATTTAATCTAAACACCAAATATATGTAATTCTTTGATAAAATTATTCCCTCTGTTTTTATCTAATCCAAACAAGATTTAATACTCTCCTTTCCAATCTTTTACTAACTTCCCTTTTCTATTCTTTACTATACTATCCCTCTTTAATCCAAACATACCCCAAAACACTCTTATCCGAAAAATATATGTACACATGATAATCTTTCAATCTTGTTTTCAGTATTTACTTGCAAGGGTTATCTTTATCTTTAGACATTAACCAAACATCATAAAAAATAAAGTAAAACATTTACTATAAAGACCGGGTGAATCGACTATATCAATTAAATTTATGCTACCTTATTATATCACATAACTCATGATATATAATGTGATTTGAGTGAAAATAAATAAATAGGAGAATCTTCAATACATTTAAATAAAAATCACTTTATGAAAAGTTATTTTTGCTTACAATGGAGGTCAAAAGACTGTGAAGTAACGCACAATTACATATCTAATATCTCCTCAAAATCTACTCTTTTGTTCGTGTTCCACTGGCATTCTCCACACTCAATCCGGAGGGTCAATGAAAGTGGAGTACACATTAGTTTTCCTTAACCCCAAACGTGCTAGTCAATCGGCAGAGGCATTAGCTTCTTTATAAATACCTTTAATCTTAAAGTATTTATTGCGCTTCAATATCTTCTTAATCTCCTATATCCAGAATGTCGTTGGACATCTTCCCCTATCGCCTTGACGCAAAACCCGAATGGATTCTTGCAAATCAACTTCCACCTCCAACACTCGCACCCTTATATCTACCGCCAGAGCCAGGCCCCCGTAAATTGTCACAATCTCTGCAACTACCGCTAAAGAACACCTAAGATTCATCACAAAACCTTTTACCCAATTAACCTTGGAGTCTCGAACTACACCTCCAGCTCCCCCTATGCCTTGGTTAGCGATACAACTTTCATCTGTGTTTAGTTTCAAGCCACATATGTATTTACACCAATCCATTCCACGCGATCAACTTTTGTTTAGAGAAACTACTTGTATTAACCTTCCAAGCCTTGATATACTCCACCGCTAACCACTTGACTTTCTTAACTAGTGCCCCACAATTTGGAAACAACCCATTATTAAAAATAACCTCATTCATCTCCTTCCATACCACTCCAATAAGTGTCGCGAAGAGCACATTCCAAGTTAGTCCTTCATATAGGCCTGTTTCAGCCATATTTTTATTCCATCTGGGGTGTTGATTCTCCGTTGTTAAGATCCTATGTTGTAGCTGGATCTCCCCTTGCTGTAGAGTCGTTTGCGTTATGAAACCCAAAGATAGGTTATTAGGTGTACATCGCACTTGCTGAACTGAAGATAATTGTTGTTGTTTTGCTGCGAACTCAGGGACTTACTTTCCAGGTGATTCTCGCACCTTATAGATTCTGAGTTAAACGTCCCATCAGGTAACCTTCCTTGATGTTTCTCCTATAAAGACGCGTTAATCCCCTATGCCTGGTCTTCTAATACTCCACACATCTGCTGAAACAGATCCTCACATGAACTGACCGTTGTAACGTAGTAAAGGACCCTGTTGGATGGATAATTTGCTAACTAGTCCCTGAGTCCACTAACCTGTGTAAGCTCCATTCTTGAGCACTGAATACTCACCCTGACCCATACAATAACTTACCCGTGCCAAGAGAATTCGAGGTCCTATTCAATAAAACTATATTTCGACTATTAGTATCAATATTCTCCAATAATTCTTCTATCCTCACATCATTCCAATCCAACCACTGAGCACTGTTACGGGCCCACTTTACCTCCATCTAGATAAGCTCCCATATCTCTCACTAAATCACAATCTTTGAAAATATGAATAACATTCTCCTCTACACCGTCACATAACAGACACACCTCCAAAACATCTATACCACGTTTAACCAATCTTCTTTGTGCCACTCTCCACAATAACAATCTACTATTCTGTGGGCATCTGTTTTTCAATATTTTGTCAGACTCAATTCCTTCCTCTAACTCACCTCCCATATGATCTAATATTGCTGATTTGGCCGAATATACACCATTCGCCTCATATGACCATGATAATACATCTTGCTCCTCCCTATTCCAAGAAGAACGCAAATTTACAATCTCAATAAATTTTTGGGGCTAAAGACGCTCCCAATCCTAAGAACCATCTTCGTTCATATATTCACAAATTTTTTCAAATCGCTTATCCTTTCAAGTGGGTATTAGTGACCAGTCTATCAGCGGTTCATCGCCTAACCAAATATCCAGCCCGAACGTGATATTTTCTTTGTTATGTAGAGACCACTAGGATCCCCGTTTAATCACGTAAATACCTTCCACGACATCCCGACATACCTGTGAAACTTTTGGCCTAGCTAAAGACTGAAGATGGCACATTTTGAATTACTTTTGATGTAAGGCCCTCACCACAAAGCTTATTCATTATGTAGTAACTTCCATCATAATTTCCTAAGAAGTGCTCGATTCATTTCACCAGCTTTATGAAAACCGAACCCTCCTTGATTCTCCAGAGAACACACTTTATTCCACGAAACCAACTAATTTTCCTTCGCTCTTCTGTAGAACCCTAAATGACGTCACATATTATTCGGTCAATCTTCTCACACACATAACCTGGTAACACCTCTACCTGCATGATATAAATCGGCATCGCACTTAAAATCGGCTTTGCTAGTGTTATACGCCCTGCCAGTGACAACACCTTCCCCTTCCAACCTGCTAGTTTACTCCTTAAGACATTGATCATTTCACCATAAAATCCTCTTGGTCTCCTACCTGAAAGAATAAGTGCCCCAAGATACTTACTCAAACCCTCTCCACGACAGTAACCACTTTGTTCAGTAATGTTATTCGCAAGTCCTTCATCCACGTTCTTTGAAAATAAATAAGCGATTTATCCTTACTGATGGACTGCCCGCGTCTTTGGAAACCTATTGAGTGATTCATGAACAAGATCAAAATTATCAATAGAAACTTTAGAAAATAGAATTAGATCATCTGCAAAAAATATGTGAGAAAGAAGAATCCCCCTTGATGAGATGTGTAGAGGTTTCCATACAGCTTCTTCTACCATACGTTGAATAAGCAAGGAGAATCTCTCCATACACAAGGAGAAAATGTATGGGGATATAGGGTCCCCCTATCTAATCCCCCTCTGGGGTTCGAGAGAAACACCATTCCATAGCACAATAAATTCATAATCATTCATACCCGAGAGTATCAAAAATATTGAATTTCTCAGATTCCCAAGAGACTCCAAAGTCTTCTGAATGAAATCCCTCCTCACCCTATAATAAATTTCTGCCAAATCCACCTTTATCGCCATGTAACTCTTTTTCCCTTACTCCTACCTGAGTACAAAGTCTATCTCACTTATAAGAACCATGTTATCAATCGTAGACCTACCCAGGAGAAAACTATTCTGGTATGCACCAATATAATTTGAAAGCATGGGCCAAAGGCGATTCATAAGAGCTTTTACGCATAACTTAAAATTCATATTAATGAAAATCGGTCTAAATTTTGTGATGCATTCAGGTTGGTTTGTCTTGGGTACAAGATGTATAAGAGTACCCAAAACCTTTTCTAGAAATACACCATCTTCCAAAGCTGAACGTATCATTTTGCACAATCCACCAACCGTCTCCCGACATGTTTGGTAGAACCCTGCAGTAAATCCGCCTGGACCTGGCGCCTTATGCAGCTGCATCTGAAATAAGAAAATCTGAATTGCTTCATCTGAAACTACTTCCTAGAGGATATTAATTGATGTTGAATCAAGAGGACTCAACAATGTAAATGTAAAGGAAGTGGCCATCCCATACTCAGCTGAATAGAGATTTAAAGAATCCTCTAACCCATATACCTTTCTCAATCTCACCCTGAATTAACTCCTAGTTACTATCCCTTATGTGGTATCTCTCTCGTTTCCCTTGTTTGATTAACACCGATAGGTGGTAGAGTAATGTCTCCATATTTGAGATAAATGAATCTATTCATGATACATCATTTTATGTGCATGGTGGGGAAAAGGTGTGATAAAATAATGAATACATAAGGATAATAATAAAGGACACACACCCTTAACTACAACGAGAAACTCACTGCAAGTATTACAGATCTTTTGCAATTCTAGTTAGTAAGTAAAGTTCGTTCCTAGGGATTTGATCTGTTAGATCTATTCGTCCATATAGAGAGGTGTAGGAGAATTTACTTGTTAAATAAAAGACAATAAATGAAATAATATCTATTTGGTTTTCATATTGAAAGATAATATTGCAAATAAATAATTACTTAAAGAATAGAGATGAGAGATATAGCTTAGATTTGCTAGCATGCACTTATCCTTCTAAATCAAGATTATAGTTATAAGGGTGAATTGAGCTCTTTTGTGTAAATAGTCAGGATTCTGTATTCGGGGTGGACTTAGGTGGCAACCTAACAATTACCAGGGGACTTGGGTAAGGGAATCCTGCGCAATAGTTGGTGGTTAATCTCAAACCCTATTGACTATCTAGGTAGGAAAGCCCGTCAAGATCACTACCGCACACTAGATGTTTGTGTGGTGTTTCAATAGTTGAACACCCCTTTTGGGTGACAATCTAACTACTAATGAGGTAATACTATACGCATGCATTCGCAAGGACTACAATCATTAAGTGAAAACACATAAAACATATACATAAAGTAACTAAGTAGCTCAATCACTTTAAAGGTTAATCACAATAAAATAACAAAAAAATAATTAGAAATAAAAAATTATACATATGCGAACCCAAGTGATGTCTCCTCATTTGTGATAGTTTAATGTTAGGATGAGACATCATTTTTAGTGTTTTAGAAGTCAATAATGTCGATTTTCTTGAGTTTTAGTGCACTTTCCTATTTTGAGTCTTGATTTGTAGAATTATTATTTTTAGAGCATATTGGGTTTAATTGTTTATTTAGTGTGTAGCTTTAAAGATAATTATGGAGATTAATTAGAGTCCAAGTCAAAGACAACAACTTATGGAAAGAGATTAGCATGGTAATTGGAGATAAGGAAATAAAAGCTAAAAAGATGGAAAAGGAAAAGCTGCCTAAACCTGGGATTCTGCATACACGTCCAAAGATGTGGGTTTTTACCTAAGAAATAGGCCGAATTTGGAGATTTCCTTCTTAAGGGTCAAGATAATTCTGTTGCGATTCTTTTGGTATCTTATGGAGCAAAATCCGACCAATAACGAAGAAGATATGCTCAAAACGATGCAGCAGTGTTTATCTTTATTTCCATACGAATTTGAGTTGGGCTAGAAGTCCATTACCTTAACTATTCCTCAAGAAAATGAATTAGGTCTTCTAAACACCTATAAATACACCCTTATATCACTTGTAAATCATCCTTGCCTCATAGTAATTAGTTCTTAAGGTTTTATTCTTCCAGTTTATTGTAGAGAGCAAGATGATGTCTTTTGTAATTTCTTTTAGTTTATTTCCTTCTGGTATGAACTAAACTCCCCATAGCTTGGGTTTTGCATATGTATAATCTATGAATTCTAATTCTTCTATCTAAGTTTCTTTGGGAATTACATGTTTTAATCTGATATTAGCTACTTACTTTATATTTGCTTATGTGTTTTGATTTAATGTCTTTCTTAGAACTGATCACTTTAGGATTCTCTTAATAGTAGTTAGATGGTCTCCTTGACAGGGTGTTTAACTATTGAACCACCACATAATGTCTAGTGTCGATAGTAGTTCTGACAAAACATGCTTCTAACTAGATAGTCATTAGGGTTTTGTTTTAACCACCATATCACCAATTGATTGTAGTGTGCTGGATAGGGCCTTAGTGGCGTTTGATAAACCTATTTGAGTCCTCGTCTTGGTTGTGCCGTAGCCCCCTTAGTCGCTCTCAAGGTCTAAGATTGGGGAATTTAGAATCCTGACTAAGTATACCAAGAGCTAATATTCTCCCTTATTAACTAGATTTATAGACAGAATTAGAAGGATTAGTGCATACTAGCAATACCTAAGCTATACTTCTCATCTCATATTCTTAATCTTTTACTTTATTGTCTTTATTTTCGTAGTTTTAATTAGTTTTAATTCTCAATTTCGAATTCCTATTTGCTTTAATTCATTTGTCTTCTAGTTATTTACTTTTACTCGTTATTTCTACCTACGCGATTAACACACTTAAGTCCCTGAGAACGAACTCTACTTATCATTAAAACTTGCATACGTCCTGTAATACTTGCAGTACTGTGCTTGTCTAGGGTGAGAGTGCATAGTTTTCCATACTTAAATTGATCTTATTTTTATCACACCCTAGGCACCACCACCAAGCTATGGGAAAATTAGTTCATAACAGACATAGAAATAAGCTAAGGATAAAAGAAATTAGAAATATAGTTAAGCTAAAGAATCTAATACAATTTAGCCTAACGATAGAGGGATAGGATGGAGAAGAGGAGCTTGTGACTCTCCAACTTTTTGTCTTCCTCTCTAGATCTTTTTTGCTTCTCTGGATGATTATAAGTGTAATTCTAGATCTTAATATGAGAAAGGACAATTTGTACAGAGTTAAATAGTTGTATTTATAGGTTTTAGGTCGAAATTTTGGAATGGAAGTCAAGTTATTGGAATCCTTTTCCAATTCAAAATCGTTTCCTAAAATATAGGATAGGATAGGATAAACACTGTTGAGTAATTGGTCATTTATCCTTCATTACTTAGCCAAATTTAGTGTACAACCTATTAAAATTATAACAATTCAAAGATATATTTGACCTCATAAAAGTCTCCTTCAAATTCGCAACCGCTTTTCAGCAGTCTTCAATACACTGAATGTCGTTACAGCTTTGGCAAATTCATTTTGCAGCTTTTTCCATTCCTAATTTAAATTTGTTGCCTTTTAACTGTAGATTTCACCTTGGATCTTATTTCTTTAACTCCTTGACATTGATTTGGCATCTAATTATATTCCATATTACCTAAGAGTTTCACATTAACACATAAATTATACCAAATATGCTCTAAAGTAATAATCTTCCAAATCAAGGCACGAATGAAGAATTTATCTAATAATGGGGAAAATCCCTTAACAATTAATATAATGCACCTAAAATTATGTCTCATGAGTGAAATAGTTCATCACAAATATGGAGATATCAAGACCCCCAACTCAAAGTTGTATCGTCCTAATACAATAAAGAATAAGAACATAGGGAAGTATCCAAAAATACACCTAGGTCAATTAAGCACAAACGTAAGAAGATAGAAGAATGTGAGATATAATCTCAAAGGAACTGCTTAGCATGTTTCAATTAATAATATTTACAAACTAAATTACCTATACACTTATCATGCAAACAATCAGCACGGTTTAAATTCAAGATTAGATTAGCTTTGCAATGTAAGAACGAGAGGTCTTTCACTTAGTTCATCTATGGAGGCTATAGATTGTTTACCGATCCTTACAAAGTCTCCAATGATCCATCTAACTACTCTCTATTGGTGCAATTGCTCCTAAATCACATAGGCAGGAATCATAAGGTCTTTAAGGTTGTAATGTTAGGCTTATGGGCGGTATGATCGTATATATGGATAATTTAGAGTGAGCTTTTGGCTCTCTCCTACTAGCCATCAAGGAATCGCCTTAGAGCTTGAGTTACTCTCATAAATGTTCTCACTCAACGCAATGAATTGATACACTAATTACCATCCCAAATAACCAATATAAATCATTAAGATGATCACATAAAAATTCCACTTTGCCAGTCCAAATATTATAATCTTTTTCATATCGATTTTTTTTCTTTTTTAAGCTAGCTATGACTCACCTCTTGATGTGAGATGTCATGCTACTTCTTTTCAACGTATTTATTTTCTTTTCATAACTTTTTTCTTTTACACTGGCAAAGGAGTACAATATAAACAAGTGAAACATCATCAAATAGAGCACAATTACGTAAGCTCAAAAATACCCAACCTAATAATAATTCCCATAATATGAACCCACCACCCCAAGCTCAAGCTCTAAAACGATTTTCTAAGCATCGCGATTCGAGTGTGGGTCATATGGAAAAGACATAAAATCTAAGGGTATAGATTATAATGTGGCTAAGAAAAAGGATTAATAAAGGCTAGAAGGGGAAGAGAAGGATATAAATATAGTAAATTGACAGCAAGATAAAATAAAATAAGGGCTTACAAAGAACCACCTTAATCATTTTCTAAACTATGCAATTTCGTTACTTTCTCACCTCTAACACGTTCATTAAATGGGTTTATCAAATAGTTCGGATTGCACGGCCTATTGATGTCTCCCTTTTTGTTCTACTTTTATGCCCTTAGGAGACATCATTTTAGGTGAATATTTGACTAATATGATAGACTTTTAGGATTAATTCGCTATATTTCATTTTTCCCTCCTTGGATTTTAGTATTCTTCATTTATTAAGCTTTTGCACGTTAAATGGGTTGTTTTAGTGCAAATTTTGAAGGTCCGTGGATGCTAGCAAGGAGAGGAATCGAGAATTAAAGTCTTAGACCGTGAAAAGAAGTCAAAGGCGAGAAAAGATATCCTAAAGAGTTGATTAAGAAAGCTGCAAGTCTGGAAGTTGATGTTAATTGCTGATTTCGAGCTACTTAGACGTGGATTCAGCCCCTGAGTTGTAAACAAGATTTATTCCTTATTGATTCATGAAGATTTATCAACTTGAACGGATCAATTTGGTGTTGATCCGAGAAAGTTACATCTGTTTTACCAAAGGTTGCACACCCATTACGGGATTTCAATTAGAAGATTGGATTTGGGCCATTTAATATTTCACTAATCCACTTAAGTCAGGCCCAAGCCCGATTTTGAGCTTATAAATAGACCTTTGGACTTTTATTTTACACACAACTCAATTTACACAAGTCAAAAACTCCAGAGAGAAAAGTCAGAAGCAAGAGGAGAGAAGAAACTGAAGCTAGAGAAGCAATTCTTCCAACATCAGTCAATTCAACCCTTTAATTAGGTTCTATCTTTTATTTCTGTAATTGAACATGAGTTCCTTTTATGTTATTTCATTAGTTTTTAATTCAGTTATTAACTAATTCCATTTGTGCTTGAGAATCGCTTTGATGGGTTGAGCCCCAATTTATTTAATTAGTGTTTTTAAATTTGGGATTGAAAGATTTAATTACAATTCGGTAATTTAGTATTTTCTTTTATCTTGGATTTATTTACTATTTGTGAAGTCATGAATCAAAAATAGTAATTAGTAATTAAGTTATTCATTATAGTGGCGTAATGATCACCTTGACCGGGGGGTTAGGTGCAGAATTAGATAATAGATGTAAGATATAAATTATTGATCCTGACGGACTTAGTTAATCTTATAGCCAATTGGGTAAAACACTTGAACATTCAAAGGTAACTTATAATCGCCCTGACGGGGTTTGTAATACCCTAGGATAGCTCCTAAGTCCACCCTGGCGGGGGTCAGGAGAAACTCGAATCCCGACTAATACCAGATCCCAATTCATCCCTTACACGAAAGCATTGATTAAATAGGTCTAGGTGACACCCTTGCGAAACTCAAGTACTACTTCTCATTCTTGCGTCTACTCATATTTTATTTACTTGCGTCTCTTTTATTTGCATTAGTTACTTTAATATTTTACATTATTTTCACTTCATTCCTAAAACAAAAACCCAACAAATATTTATCCATTTAATTTTCGTATCATATAAACAACTATTTGCGCTTATTGCATAACATTTAAAGTCATATCCAATCCGTCCCTGATATCGAAATCCCGTTTACCGGATATTACTTCTACGACCCGTACACTTGCGGTACGTGTCTTTCCTTTTTAGGGGTGTTATTTTATAACACACCATTAGACACCACCTACACACCTCTCAATGCGCCCTAAGATCAAACATACTTCTACTGCATTGCTCACTAATCTTTTCTTTACTATCAATGTGTGTTTTCATGTTCATATTTCAAAGCATACAATACAACTAGTTCATAAACATATTACTTCTATATCATTATCTCACTAAATTTTATGCTTTTAAGATATTAAGCACAATCTACATCTAATCCTATCTATCAAAAAAATTAATTTATTCCTAAAAAGCAATGAAACACAAAAAATAGAGGCGAGGGACAATGAATCCCCACCCCAAACTAAAAAATGAGTCGTGTCCCCACGACTCGAAAAGACTCGATAAGAAATAAAAAACACTAAACATATATTGCAAGTACAAATGTTAGGGAAGAACTAAACATACTCTTTGAGGCTATTGCCTCGCATGATAAATACCCAAGATAGGGTACAGTGCTTTTCTTGTATGTAAGCTTCTAGTATCACCAATTTCGCATTCCCTTACCTCCTAATATGCTTCATCCCAATCAATCATATAACTCTAGAAATATCTTACTCATTGTCTCCAATTTTGTTCTTGAATACTTTCTCATGTCAAGGTGTTCATCTAGGAAAATGTTGTTGTGGCAACAACTAATAAGGCCTTTAGAAGCTTTGCTTATCTCTGGTATAGGAATCTCGATATGGAGAGGTTGAGGTGATTTTTCCTTGAAAGATGTATCTATTTTGATCTTTGATTTCACCAATACATACTCCTCTCTAATTACTTGACCCGATTTACCTTTCTTCTTGTTCACCAAACTTACACTTCACAACTGTTTTCTTGTTAATATCACCCAATACCATGCTCTAATTCTTCATCTCCTTAACACTGGATAGTGTCTTCATTCTTTTCATCATCTCTTTTGACCCCCAACTCAAAGGTTTAAACCCTCTTGAACTACCTTTCGACTACAGATAAATAAGGTATTATATGGGTTAGGAAAGGTGAAAGAATGATGATTCTCTATGTGGGTGTAATGGAAGCAAGCTTGAATGATACGGGTTTCAGGATTTTTGGGAGAAAGATTTTGAAATTTTTGGTTTTGATTCTTGGATACCAGGTGTTTTGGTTGATTTAGGTGGTTGATTCTTGTTCGTAGGAGTGTAGAAGAAGGATTTGGATATGAATTTTTGGTGATTTGTGGTGTTTTGAGAGGTGTAGGTTGTGTAAAGTCGTAATGGAGTTTGGGAGGCTTGGGAAGAAAGAGGCTTAAAGTATTGGAATTATAGCAGAATCTGGCCTTTTTATTTCTCCACTTTGGCGGCTTTTGCATTGCACCACATGAATTGTGCGGTGTACCAAAGCAATGTTCGGATCCTCAAGCGTGACACGGTGCCTCGCGTTCCACGATACAATATTTGGGTGCGGTACACCTGGGAGTGGTGTGTTGTATCGCATGATATCTTCTGCTCTCGTAGTTGGACCCGATTTCTCGTACCGTTGTAACAGTTTATGGTTGTGAGGTGTACAGCGGTATTGGAGCGGTGTACCGCACGAAGCACATGTTCGACACCGTGGCACGGTATATGTGTGAGTGACAATACGGTCTGTCCATGGGGGGCTCGCTCACGCACCTGATTAGCATGTCGTTGTGACGCTCTTCTGGGTGTGGTTCACCGCGGCTAGCGTGCGGTGTACCCCACCTAAATACTGATGTTCATGAAAAAATTGTCTTTTATTTTAGCTCCAAACTAGGTTTTCTCTACTCCATTAAATAGATCTTAAAAAAATATGCGATTTAAACTCGAGAAAAAGTGAATTTTGATACCCGAGCGCAAATTTATGATAGTTCAAAGTTTTGGTTAATTTCTATCGCCGATAGGTGCGGTGTACCGCAATTTATCTCTGTCCAGCACTTTTTATCTTTGAATTTTTTTCCGATTTTTCACCCCAAACTCAAACCTTTGCATACTTACACATAGAAACACTCATATCTTCCCTATTACAGGAATATGCGCTGAAAAACACATAAACTAACAAATCTAAACAAAAACATAAACACATAATAACATAAAAGACTATGGGATGTCTCTCGGAAAGCACTTTTGTTTAACGTCATTTGAAGTTCGATGTGTTACCACGATTATCTCTTGATTATATAGCCTCCCCAAGTGAGGCTATGCACATCTAGTATTCAAATTTTGTGACGCTTCTTAACTTGTATTTCACTCCGTTTTGCCAAAACAACTCTTGTAACGACAAACGGACCCATCCACGAATTCTTGAATCCCCGTTGTCTATTATCTCTCTTGGGGGCTTTCCAAGCAACCTCGTCACCAACCCCAAACTCACTTTCGACTCTCTTCTTCATGGTTTTATTGGGGACTTTCTTTTTAACTTCCTTTGTCACAACTTGGGGTGTTTGGACCTTACGTGACTCCTCCTTCTTCTCTTCCACAAAGTGGAATATTTTAGATTCTTCCCCAGTCCCGAGAGTCACGGTTCCCTCATGAACATCAATTTTGTTGTGACTTGTCAACAAGAATGGGCGTCCAAGTATCAATGGAACGTGTTGACCTGCAACTCTGTCAAGAATAATGAATTCTATAGGTATAGCTAAAGTACAATTACGTCCTCAGTGACTCCTTATGCCTTTATTGTGGAGTTATGTAGGAGCAGAAAATTGATATCTTTTTTTTGGCATCTTACATGCATAACTATGCAAACATAATCTTGGGCATGATATTTCTACCTGAACCCAAGTCACACATCGCTTTAGCTTCGAAGTTACCACATATATTGATTTGGAGGTATAAAGCTCCCAGATCTTGCATCTTTGGTGGTATCTTCTTTGGAACTATTGTCGAGATTTCTTCAATATGATCCAATGTCTTGATCTCAACCTCTACACTCTTACTCTTCTCGGAATGAAGTTCTTTGAAGAATTTTGGTGTAGGCTCTTTCTCAATTACCTCGAGTACAGGAACGTTGATTTCTTCTAGGCTTGACAAGTTTCAGATTTGGTATCACCATTAGGATATGCAGTTCTTAGTAGATATGGTGGTGATAGGAACGCATGTGTAGGTAGTATCTCCGCCTTGTTTTCTTCTTTTCCAACCGCTTTAACCTTATCTTTGATTGTCACTTTGTCTAAATTAAGCTTCATGGGTTCTTCAATTTTTGGAATTTCTACTACACTCATCGCATATTCGTCTTCAACCTCATCCTTGCTACCTAATATTCAATTGTTACCTCGACTAAGTTCAACTTGATTGGTGATGAGGGTTGTGTAGGTAGTGGCTCCACCTTACTTTCTTCTTCTTGCACCTTTGGTGCAATAATCTCTTCTTCCTTTGTCTCTTGTTCAACTCATGTAACCACATGCTCGAATTCTTGTTCAACCTTATTCTCATCTTGTTTCTCAACAATCACCTCATCTAATCTAAGCTTGGTTGGTTCTTCTACGGTTGAATCCTTTAACTCAACATTGCTATCACCTAGTTTCATATGTAAACCTTGTTGTTACTGTTGATTGATCGTAGGGGGTTGCATTAATCTCTTCTCCATTGTATAATATTATTGGTGCATGAGTTATACTAAAAATGCAATAGCATCGATCCTTGCCTCACTTTTGATCATTTTATCAGTTGAAATCTTGATGAATTACGTAAGAGAATCTCTTGAATCAATTAAAATTTTGTCAAGTGCTCTATGACTTTTTCAGTAATGTGTTGCATGTTGGTTAGAGTTGGATCAATGATATTGTGTAGGGGTTGCAAAACCTTTGTTGTAGGAGACTTCTTGCATGGGCTTGAAATTGGTAGCTCGAACCTTCTTGATAAAAATTCTGACTTCGGACCTCATGCATATTTGGTGCGTAATAATTCTCCATACCTAAGAAACACTTAGAGAGACTATGAAGAAAACGCGTAAAACTGAAAACAAATAAAAACTAATACACTAAAGTGTAACACAAGTAAACTAACTTAAATATAAATCCCCGACAGTGGCGTCAAAACCTTGGTGGGGGCAAAGGTGTGATAAAATAATGAATAAATAAAGATAATAATAATAAAGGACACACACCCTTAACTACCACAGAAACTCACTGCAAGTATTACAGATCGTTTACAAGTTTAGTTAGTAAGTAAAGTTCGTTTGCAGGGATTTGATAAGTTAGATCTATTCGTGCATATACAGAAGTGTAGGATAATTTACTTGTTAAATAAAATAAAATAAAAGAAAAGAAAAACTATTTATTTGGTTTTTAGATTTAAAAGATAATGCTACAAATAAATAATTACTCAAAGAATGGAGATGAAAGATATAGCTTAGGTTTGCTAGCATGCGCTTATCCTACTAAATCAATTTTCTAGTTATAAGGGTGAATTGAGCTCTTTTGTGTAAATAGTCAGGATTCTATATTTCTCTTAACCTCATTTCGGGTGGACTTACCAGGGGACTTGGGTAAGGGGACCCTACACAATGATTGGTGGTTATCTCAAACCCTAGTGACTATCTAGTTAGACAAGCCCGTCAGGATCAGTACTGCATACTAGACGTTTATGTGGTGTTTCAATAGGTGAACCCCTTCTGGGTGACCATTCAACTACTAATGGGGTAACCTTATACGCATGCATTCGCAAAGACTTCAATCATTAAGTCAAAGAACATAAAACATATATATAAAGTAACTAAGTAGCTTAATCAATTTCAAGGTTAATCCCAAATAAAATAACAAATAAAGAATTAGAAATCAAAGATTATACATATGCAAACCCAAGTTATGGGAAAATAGTTCATATCTAAAGACATAGAAATAAACTAAGTTTAAAATAAATTAGAAATATAGTTAAGCTAAAGAATATAATACAATTTACCCTAATTATAGAGGGATATGATGGAGAAGAGGACTTTGTGTCTCTCCAACTTCTTGTCTTCCTCTCTAGGTCTTCTTGCTTCTCTGGATGATTATAAGTGTAATTCTATATCTTAATATGAGAAAGGACAATGTTTAAAGAGGTAAATAGTTGTATTTATAGGTGTTAGGTCAAAATCTTGGAGTGAAAGTCAAGTTATTGAAATCCTTTTCCAATTCAAATTTGTTTCCTAAAATATAGGACATTATATATACTACTGAGTAATTTGGTCATATCTCGTTCGTTACTTGGCTAACTTTATTGTATGACCTATCAAAACGACCACAATTCAAAGATCTATCTGACCTCATAAACTCTCCTTCAAATTCGTAAATTTCTACAGTCTTCAATACAGTGGACATGTTGTTACAAATTTGACAGATTTATTTAGCATCTTTTCCTTCCCTAATTCAACTTTGTTTCCTTTTAACTATATATTTCACCTTGGATCTTATTTCCTTAAATCCTTGACATTCATTTAGCATCTAATTATATTCCATATTACCTAAGAGCTTCACACTAACACACAAATTATACCAAATATGCTCTAAAAGTAAAGAACTTCCAAATAAAGGCATGAATTAAGAATTTATCTAATAATGGGAAAAAATCCCGTAACATTTAACGTAATGCACCTAAAATAATGTCTCATGAGTGGATTAATTCATCATAAATATGGATACATCATTGCATTATTTTAATTGCTAAGGGATTTCCCCCAATTATTAGTTACTTTCTGATAGGGTTGTAAACGAGCCGAGCAAAGACGAATATTAGATGTACATGCTTGTTTGTTTAATTTTTAGAACCGAGCCAAGCCGAGCTCGAGCTTTCAATGATCCAAACCAGAAATGTTAAAACTTGTTTGTTTAACTTATTGAAAAAACTTTTTAGAGCCAATCTCGAGTTTCTCATGAACAGTTTGTTTTTTAATGGTTGAAATGGGACATTCATGAAGGATTGGTATTTGATAGAGTGTGTGGTATGAAAATATGAAGCATAATATTATTGAAAATATAAATGTCTAAAGAAATAAAAAAATATTCAATTTGATATTGAAGGTTTGATAATATTTTTATAAGTAGAAAATATGTTTTATTTATAATTCATAATTATAAACGAGCCTTTCACGAACGAGTTCGAACGGGCTTTTTTATTTATCGATCTCAAATTGGAGCATGATCTTGAGCTTATTTATATTCGAGTCGATCTCGAACGAGCTTTTCTCAGAGCCGAGCTCGAGCTGCTCGCGAGCGGCTTGGTTCATTTACAACCCTACTTTCTTAATTCATGCCTTGATTTGGAAGATTATTACTTTTGTAGCATTTTTTATATAATTTGTGTGTCAATGTGAAAATCTTAGATAAAAGAAATATATTAGATTCCAAATCAATGCCAAGGAGTTAAGGAAAGAAGATCCAAGGCAAAATCAAGAGTTAAAAGGAAACCAAGTTGAAATAGGAAAGAAAAAATGCAAAATAAATCTATGATGCTGTAGAGACGTCCAGTGTTTCAAAGACTGTATAAAATCTCTTACTAATTTGAAGGATCCCTTTTAGGGTCAGATAGGTCTTTGAATTGAGGATGTTTTGATAGGTGGTACACTGAATTTGACCCAGTAAATGAAGGAGATATGCTTAAATCAATCTCCAATGTTTATCCTAGCCTACAACTTAGTGATACAAATTTGAATTGAAATTGGACTCCAATAACTTGCCCCATACTCCAATATTTCGACCTAGCACCTATAAATACACCCATTTACCTTTGTAACAGGTCCTTCCTCATTCATAATCTAATATTACACTTGGAGATCCATAGAAGCAATTTGACAAGTATGTATCTATTCATTAGTTTATTTCTTTCTAGTATGAACTAATTCTCCCATAGCTTGGGTTTACATATGTATAATCCTTGAATTCTATTTCTTTATTTTTAAGTTATTTGGGAAAGTTCTTTTAAATTGATTAAGCTACTTATTTATTTTACAAACCTGGTTGTAGTTCTTGCTAGTGCACGAGTATAGGGTTACCCCTTTAGCAGTTGGATTGTCACCTCGACAGGGGATTTAACTATAGAAACACCACATAAATGTCTAGTGTGCGGTAGTGATTTGGTCTTGACGGTCTTGCCTAACTAGATAGTCACTAAGATTTGATTTAATCATCGATCATTGCGTAGGGTCCCCTTACCCAAGTCCACTGGTAATTGTTAGGTTGTCACCTATCGCCACCCTAATGGGGGTTAGGATGAATATAGAATTGTGACTACATACTCCAAAGAGATTTGATCACCATTATAACAAGAATATTAGTTTAGAAGGATAAGTGCATACTAGCAAACCTAAGCTATATCACTCATCTCCATTCTTTAGTTATTTATTTGCATTAGTAGTTATTAATTATTCTCACAAATATTGATCTCTTTATTTCCTGTCTTTTAGTTTTAACAATTAATCTCTTTTACACTTCTATCTTAAACACAAATAAATCTAGCAGACTAAATTCTTGCGAACAAACTTTAATTATCGTCTATAATTTTAAAACGATGTGTGCACTTGCGGTGAGTTTCTCGTGGTAGTAGTGGGTGTGTGAGCTTATTTATCTATCTTTTATTATCGTTATTTTATCACACCTATACCGCCCACCAAGTTTTTGGCGCCACTGCTGGAGATTTATCTATATTTAGTTTATTTGTGTTTAGTTTTAGTGCATTATTTTTTAGTTGTTTCCAGTTGACGCTTGTTTTTTGTTTTTGTCTCTTTCAGGTTCTTTAGGTGTTGGTGTATGTTCTAGGACCCCGAGGAGATACTAAAGGTTGCTAGGAAACGCCAAAGAGAAGAAAAGAAGAAACAAGCCATGACTGGAGTAGTAGAGAACGTAGATCCACCTGGGGGCACAATAATAATCCACAAGTTCCTATCCCCCAGGTAGTAGCACCACAAGGAGTGAATCCCCCTAATAATCAAAGTCCCGAACAAGATCTTCCACGATTAGGAGCACCTTTTCGAGTTCAACCATCATGGATTCGCCCTCCAGTGATCCAAGCCGCAAAATTCAGGCTTGATCAGGGTATGCTTATTCGGTTTTTGAGCTATGGAAACTACAGTGGTGTAGCATATCAAGATTCGGTAAGGTCAATTCAGAAGTTTATATAGATTTGTAATGTTTACATTACTCAGCGCCTTACACGCAGGCAACTGTATTACTTCATGTTTTCGTTTTTCTTGACCAGAGGTGCTGGTTATCTGTTGGATAGTCAACCACTAGATACAATTACGTGCTGGGATTAGCTACAAGTTGCATTCTTTAACTATTATTATCCAAAGAGTATGAGAATGAAAGATCAAATGGAACATGCAAGTTTTTGCCAAGAGAATGATGAAAGCGTAGGATTTGCATGGACAAGGTTTCAACAAAAATATCAAGATGTCCACTTCATGGTTACACCCCCATGACTTAAATTAGCTATGTTCTATCAAGGCATCGATGCAGAAGGTAGAATGAGGGTATATAATCTTGAAAGATGAGGATTCTTGTCCATGGATCCTACAGAGTCTGCAAAAGGTATGGATCAAATTAGTAAAACTGAAAGGAGTTGGCATGCGTCTCGAGCTCCTACTACAAATACCAAAGTGGTGTCTCCCTATTTGTGATATAATAATCTAGGATGGAGACATAATTTTAGGTGTATTTGAGTATTTAATATTATATTTTTATTCGTATTTTGATATTTTCCTGTTTCTTGTCTTGTCTTGATTTGATGAATTATTATTTTTACAACATATTTGGTTTAATTTGTGTTTAATGTGAAGCTTTAAAGATATATGGTAATTAATTAGATGTCAAATCAATTCTATAGATATAAGGAAATAATATATGGATGGAAATTGGAGATAAAAGGAAGTAGAGATAAAATAGGAAATGACAAGTTGTCAAGTAAATATGAAATTTTGCAGCTACGTCCACTAAAGTGAAGATAGCTAAAAATAGGTTGGGAATTTGGATGACCAATCTAAAGAAAAAGTGTATATCTCTTCGATGTGGTCGTTTCGATATAAAGTAGGAGAAAATCAGACCAATAACGAAGAAGTTACGACCAAAACAAGACAACAGCAGTTATTCCCTTCTCCTATATTTTAGGAAACGAATTTGATTTGGAAAAGGAATTCAATTACTTGTCTTCTAGTCCAAGAAATCCGACATAGGGCTTCCTAAACACCTATAAATACACCCTTTAACTATTGTAAACATGTCCTTGCTCAGTTCTAAACATTAGCTTAGTCCTTACTTGAATATTAATCCTTAATATCAAGCTTATCATCCAAAGAAGCAAGTTGACATATAGAGGAAGACAAGAAGCAAGAAGAAGGAGAGTGACAAGCTCCTCTTCTACATCTCTCATTCTCTATATTTAGGCTAATTAGCTTTAGAGTTGTGGCTTCACCATATTTCTAAGTTTTTATTCCCTAAGTTTTACTCTTAATTATTTGGGTTATTATTTTATCTTAAATTTCATAATACTATTTGTTATTTTAATTGATTTAAGCTAGGCATATATTGGTATTGTGTGCTTTGACTTATTGTTCCAGCCCTAGATTTGGCCAATCTTAGGACTATCCTTAGTAATTGAGTTAACACCTGGAAGGGGGATTCAATTATTGACAACACCACATAATCGTCTTGTGTGCGGTAGTGATCCTGACGGGCTTGCCTAACTAGATAGCCATAAAGGTTTGATTTAACCACCGATCAGTACTAAGGGTCCTCTTACCCAAGTCCATTGGTAGTGGAGAGGTTGCTCCTAAGTCCGCCCTGACGGGGGTTAGGAAGAATTTAGAATCCCGGTTAATATATAATGTATAATTCACCCTTAAGGTTAGAATAACAACTTAGTAAGAACCAGGTGAGATAGCTCATCTGGCCAGGGCTCTGTCTTTCAAGTGAGAGGTACAGGTTCGAATCCCGCAGGTGGAAGAAAGTTATTATGTTTGGAAAGTTTCCAAGGTCCGAAACCCTCCCCAGAACATGGGCAACCTAGTTCTGATTACCTGGAGGTATGGTTGGGGAGGCAGTCATATCTCCCGGGGGATTAGTCGGGTGTAAGCCCGGGAACCCTCGTCATAAAAAAAAAAAAACAACTTAGTAAGATAGACTCACATTAGTAACCTTAATTTATTTGACTTACATTCATATTTATTTATCTGCATTCTTACTTATTATTTCACATCAGATAATTATTCATTTTATTCTAACAACTAAATTCATCTACGCTTATTGAATACAAGTAGATGTAACAGATTAAATCCCTACGAACGAACTTTACATATCAACTAAACTTGCGAACGATCCGTAATACTTGTAGTGAGTTTCTCGTGGTATTCAAGGGTGTGTGTCCTATATTATTATCTTATTTATCTGGATATTTATTACACATTTACCCCCACCGCAAAGGCACACTGAAATTAGCAGTTGAGACTATTTTGAACGGAAAAATATCCACATTGTAGAATGGTGGTCCTTTGTGTGTTCTAAAAATAATGCAATAAGTAAGTGAAGCACAACCGCAAGTGTACGGTTGTCCCAAGTAATAATAGTGATAAAAGATTCGTTCGTAGGGACGGTTTGGTTAACTACAATGCTTATCGATTAATGAATGATTGCACTTATGAAAACAAATCAAGGATATAATGATTGATTGGTTGGTTTGTACTAATTCTAAGTATGAAAAGACTAAAGTAAAAATGCAAATAAATAATAAGACGCAAGTAAATGAAGGTAAGACGCAAATATGAGAAGGCAGTACTTGAGAAACGCAAGGGATCCTCCTAATTCTATTTCATAACATGTGTTGTTTAAGGGTCAAATTGGTCAATTAACATTGGTCGGGATTCAATAATCCTTGTACCCCCGTCAGGGTGGACTACAAGGCTATTCTAGAGTGTCACTAGTCCCGTCAGGGTAAATATGATCCACTTTCAAAATGATTAAGCTAAATTACCTCATTGGTCATAAAATTAACTACGCTCGTCAAAGTCAAATAGTTTCTATTTTATATTCTGTAATTAATTCTGCACCTAAACCCCCCGTCAAGATGATCCACACACCACTATGTGGAATAGCCTAGATGCTAAAACCTGTTATTAGTTCATGACTCTAAGAACAGTAAATAATCACAAATTACAGAAAAATGTAAAAGACCCAATTCGATTTAATTAATTAAAACCCAAATTCAAACATATGGACTTCAACAGAATAGGGATTCACCGGTTATGCATTCTCAAGCACTAAAAGGAATTAGCTCATGCTAATTAAAATAGAAGTAAATTAAAAGAAATAAGACTCATAGTGTTTTAAAGAAATAATAATAAGAAAAACCTAATTTCTGGAATTAGATTCGGCTGTGAATGGAGATATAGACAATCTCCAGCTCTTCAGCTTTCTTCTGCTTCCTTCGTTGACTTCTCTTTGATGCTTTTTCTTCTGAATAATGAGTTGTATCAAAAATAGAAGTCAAAATCTCCTTTTTATAAGGTCCATTACAGATTAGGCTTTTACTTAAGATTTAAGTTAGAAATTAAAAGCCCAAGTCCATTTCCTAAGCCCAAATCCCGTAACTGCTGCACCATCTCCACTGAAACAGCTCTAGCAGATTCGATATAACTCCGATTGACCTCAAATCACTCGCAAAATTTCCGTAACGCGATAAGATACATAATCTCTTCAAAGGTCAGCGGCTAAATCAACTCGTAAGTGCCTCGAAATCAGCAATCTTTGGCCTATTTTCCAGATTTGTAACTCCAAAATATAATTCTTTTCGGGATTTATCTTCAAACTTTGACTCCATGCCACGATCTTTGACTTTCTTCTCGAATTCCTCTCCTAGATAATATTCAAAACCTACAAACTTTTCACTAAAATACACAAGATTACGCGCAAATGTTTAATAAATCAAAAATACTAGAAAATAAAGAGGAAATTCGGATTATTGCATATTTGGCCCAAAAGTCTATCGAAATATTCAATTAAACATCAAATGTCTCCCAAGGGTCTAAAATAAGAACAATTAGGGAGACATCAAGACCCCCAACTCAAATCTTTGTCGTCCCGACAAAGTAAAACAAAACAAAACAAAGGGGTAGAAGTAAACGCAAGAACAAATAGAATCTAGCAAATACACCTAAAGCAATTCTCAAGATAAATCTCATATAGCGAACTCTAAAAACTAATATACACATACTTCAATAATGCAAAATCAAACAAAAATAATCTCAATCATAAAATTAAATTCGCAATGCTTGAAGGTTACACTTGTACCCATCTCTGTATGATAGCTATAGGGTGTTCCTCAATCCTAAATCGCTTTGAACGCTCCACCTATTATATTCCCTATCAACAGAATCATAAATTCACTATGCCCTTAGGAATCACTAGGTCTTTATGGTTTTAATATTGGCTTAAGGACGGTGTGGATGTATATTTGGTAAATTTGAAGTGAGCTTTTGGCTCTCTCCTCACTTACCATCAACAAATGTCCTCGAGCTTGAGTTTACGCTAAAAAATGTTCTCATTTACCCATTTACGCAACAATTTAGTGTCCCATGTCTACCCATTACAAATAAGATGATTTTTTTCAGAAAAATTCCACTTTGCCGGATGTTTATTCTTTCATATTTTTCTTTTTCTTTTCTTTTCTCTCTTTTTTTTTTGTACAGTTGCAAACTGGGTTCCCGGTTCCTACTGTAATGGATTTTTTATTTTTTTATTTTTTCTTTCTTTTTCCTTTTTCTCAATCCCGGCAAAGCTTTACAAGTATATATCATCTGCAATTGTGCTACAATACAAGGCACATCAATCCCTACCCAATAATTTCCCCATAAGTGGACCCACCACCCCTAACTCAAGCTCGAGACATGTCCCAGGATCGTGATTCAAGTGCGGGTCATATGGTCATGCCTAATAATCTAAGGGATAATGGCTTATATCGTGGCTACAAAAGAAAAGGCTAAAGGCTCAAAGTGGCCTAAGACGGATAAAATTAATATAATGGATAGAAGGCTAAAAAGGTCACAAATGGCTAACAAAGAACTACCCCTATCATTTTCCTAAGTACATAGCTCGTCTTTAGTTCATATCTAGGTGGGTTATCTACTAATTAGGATTTCACGTTCTACACACCAAACATATTCCTTAAGTACAAGCTTACTTCATTTGCATTGTTCATTAATTTTTCCTATCAATTACCTATGTTTGTATGCAATTCTAAATGCGTTTTATATCAATCCCTAAAGTCCACTATTTACTATCATAGATTCATCAAAAGTATGCTTAAAGGGATATTTAAAATCTTCTACAGTCAAACGCAACTCCGAAAATTATTTTATTGAAAGAAAATAAAAACAAATAGCACATAAAAACTGGGATGAGGCAACGAACCCCACCCCAAACTCAAAAAGGAGTCGTGTCCCCATGACTCGAAAAAGACTCAAAGCAATTAAACTAATCTACACTAAAAGGAAGGATTAGAAAACGTATCTTAACCAGCGCGTGGCTGCTTACCCGTGTTGCGTTCTGGACCTCTGTCTCACGTAAGAACATCATAAATGCATTTTGAAGTGTGTTCACGCCAAGGATCAAATTTCGGATAAGGTCCAGCTCTCTTGTAACGTCTCCTAAGGTAGCAATCATCTTCTCTTGATTCTCTTTCAACACCCTAAATTTTTATTCCAACTCAGGAGCATTCTTTGCTTTCTTTGGTGGAGGAGCTCTAGGAGTCTTCGCATCTCGTGTTGCTTCATCATGGATATTCTGAATTGTACTCAATGTCATGCTCACCCTTACTGAAACACCGTCAATATCTGCGTTCCTACGCGGTATTTTTGCGTCTAGGCACAAAGTAGTGATGGTACAAGGAAACTTGAGATTTTGTTGTTTCATTGGAGCTTTCGCGAATTCCATGATGGTGTTGTAAATAATTTGAGCAACATTCATCAGTTTCTACTCAAGACACACTTGATAAAAATTATATGCTCCTTCTTCAACTCGGATGTGTGTTTAATTCCAAAGAAAGTAGGGATTATGAAACGAGACCAAACCTTTGCACGAGGTGTTAAATTACTGCTGTAAAACTATCCAGGATACCTTTCTCCTTCTGGAATTGGGCTAGCCCCATTAATAAGCACCGTTCCCCAAAGGGATTCATAATCAAAAGATGGATCAATAAGGGATTCTTGGAACGGACATAATCCAGTAAAGTTGGGTAATTTCAAAGATTTCCAAATAAGTTCAATCGAGAAAGGAACTACCTTTTTGCGAATTTCAATTGCTTCACGGGAAATAGCTAATACTTCATAAAATTCTCGCACCAAGGTAGGAATAAACTCAAGCTTCCTCTCTCTCTCAAAACTCTCCAACCAAACTTGTCACAAGCAACAACATACTCTTTATAGGCACTACTCATAATACCCTTAGGAAAGTCCATCTCCTCACCAAACTTCAAAAATTCAATTCTATCACGAACCTGAGCATTCCAAGAAGTGTAAACCCTCTTTGGCTTTTGGGCCCACATCTTTTTTCGCAGGGGTTTCTGTTGAACTGGTACTTCCGGAACTTCTTGTTCGCTCTCATCCTCAATTTCTTTCTCAGTCTCATCTTCATGTTCTTCCTCACTTTCTGGTTCATCAATTAATCTTCTCTTCTGACCTGTGATTTCTTTCCTCTTGGGAGCAAGCTTAACCTCTTCAATCTTTCGTTTAGGACGCGAATCAGGAATCTCAATAGCTTGTTCTTGAGTACCACCAATAGTGGTTTTCTTTCTAGGAGCAGTTCTTCGGAAATCACCAGTTTTGTTAGTCATCTCTTTCCACCCCAAACTCAAAACTTCAAATAGTGAGAAGCTAGAGAAAAGCTTAGAACTTTGATGTTTTGAGGCTTAGTAATTGAATATTAAGGTGTCATATGAGATGGGTAATGGTTAATTTGTGTAGGAGAAGAAAGAATTGGGTTTAATTTAAGGATTGGGTGAAGGACAATCTTGGTGAAAAACTAAGGATTTGATGATATTTTGGAGAGGAGGTGAGTTGATCTTGTGTTTTTGTGATGAAAGAGGGTAGGATTTGATGGTATTTATAGGTATGGATGATTTTTGGAGGTGGGAAGTGTGTGGGTGCATTTTTTGGTAAAAACTTGCAGAAGAGGCTAAAGAAACTAGGTTAAAAATCTAAAAATCGCCACATCACAGTGCAAACCGGGTTCCCGATTTCGCGTCGCTGTGTCAGCGCGAAAACAATAACCAAAATAATTTATTTATTTTACCTCAAAACGCAAGAATTGGCTGGACCCCAAAACGCTGGTTCAGAGATTACCCTTTGAAACCAGGTTCCCGGTTTGCGTCGCTGGCGCAAGTTGACACGCAGGATGGTGACGCAACGTATGGCGGGACCCAGAACGCTAGGTCAGAAAGTTCAAAAATCACAGCTCCAAAACCGGGTTCCCGGTTTCCGTCGATGACGAGAATGAAAACGCAGCAGAAGGCGGGTCTTCGAAACGCTGGGTCAGAAACTTTGAGAATTCCAGCTCTTGACCGGTTTATGAAAACCAGGGCCCCGGTTTGCGTCGATTTCGCGAACCAAAACGCGCCTTCTTGCGTGTGGAGGAATGGTAACATCGTCGAAACCGGGTTCCCGGTTTCCCCTGGACAACCATCCTCTTTCTCTTCTATTTTCGTCCTTTCGACCCCAAACTCACGACCTTTTTACCCCTGAAATCATCAAAAACAACTACCCTTCCTCATTTCTTACTAATAAACACTAAAATTATGAAAATCAAACTATTTTACATAGTGAAAATTGAAAACTCAAACTAATATACAATGAATTGGCTTTTGTTTATCGTCGTTAAGCTCGACGGGTTACCTCACGCTTCTAAGGAGTTTCGAGGAGATGCATGACCTCCCCGGGATGTGGATCTTCCAAGCGGTTGGTATCTTCACCTCCATGGTATATCTTTAAACGATGACCGTTCACCATGAAGGTGCGGTTCTCGAGTGGATGTTCTATTTCTATCGCCCCATGAGGTGTAACTTTGGTCACAATGTATGGACCCGACCACTTAGACCTTAACTTACCCAGATAATTGCTGAACTTTGAATTATACTTCAATACTTTTTGACCCACTTCAAAGTTCTTCACACGAATCCGATTGTCATGCCATTTCTTAGTGTTTTCTTTGTAGAGTTTAGCATTTTCATAGGCATTCAATCAGAATTCGTCAAGTTCGTTAAGCTTCATCATACGATTCTCTCCGGCTAAGGTAGGATCTAAGTTCAACTGCGCAATTACCCAATAGGCACCCATTTCAAGCTCAAGAGGTAAGTGACAAGCCTTACCATACACCATACGATACGGAGATGCACCAACTGGAGTCTTGAACGCAGTACGATAGGCCCACAACGCGTCATCTAACTTCATTGACCAATCTTTTCTTGTAATACCAACAGTCTTCTCTAGGATTGACTTTACTTCACGATTCGAAACTTTGGCTTGACCATTGGATTGTGGATGATATGCAGTAGATACACGGTGTCTTACTCCATACTTTTCTAGAACAGCCTTCAAATACTTATTAACGAAATGAGATCCTCCGTCGCTAATAATCACTCTAGGTGTACTATGTCTAGTGAAAATATGTGATTTCAAGAACCTGGTCACCACTCGTGAATCATTGGTTGGTAAAGCCACAACTTCTACCCATTTAGACACGTAATCAACAGCTAATATGATGTAGAGGTTACCATTTGAAGGAATGAACGGACCCATAAAATCTATACCCCAAACATCGAATATTTCAACTTCCAACACATTATTACGTGGCATTTCATCCCTCTTGGATATGTTTTCCGATAAACTGGCATCTCGCACATTTCTTCACATAATCATGACAATCTTTTACAAGAGTAGGCCAGTAAAAACCGGATTGGAATACCTTAGCAGCAGTTCTATCTCCCTTGAAGTGTCCTCCATAGAGTTAATCATGACATCCAGCTATAATTGCTTCTGTTTCTTCCTTGGCTACACATCTTCTTACCATTTGGTCAGCACACACTTTGTAGAGGAAAGGATCCTCCCAAAATAATTGTCTAGCACGATGAGCTAACCTCTTTCTCTCTTGATAAGTGGATCCTTCAGGAAAAGAACCACTTACAACTAAATTTGCAATATCTACATACCAAGGAGCTTCATAATCACGAATAGCAAATAAACTCTCGTCAGGAAACTCTTCTCTAACTACTTCAGTTCCACCATTTGTCTCTGAACCTTCAAGACGCGATAGATGATCTGCAACCTGATTCTCACAACCCTTTCTATCTTTAATCTCTAACTCGAATTATTGAAGCAATAAAACCCATCTGATTAACCTCGGTTTAGCATCCTTCTTTTCCATAAGATATCTAATCGCTGAATGATATGTATAAACAATAACTTTCGCTCCAAGAAGATAAGAGCGAAAATTATCGAATGAATACACAACTGCTAGCAATTCTTTCTCTATATCTGTATAATTAACTTGAGCACCATTGAAAGTTTTACTAGCATAGTAAATCGAATGAAATATCTTATCTTTTCTCTGTCCCAATACAGCTCCCATACACAAATCACTCGCATCACACATAACTTCAAAAGGCAAACTCCAATCTGGAGGTAATACTATAGGAGCAGAAATAAGCTTTTCTTTGATTGCTTGGAAGGCCGCTAAGCAGGCTTCGTCAAAAAGGAATTTGGAATCCTTTTCAAGTAAGTTGCATAGCGGTTTAGCAATCTTAGAAAAGTCTTTAATGAAACGCCTATAAAAGCCAGCATGGCCGAGAAAACTTCTTACCCCTTTAACAGAAACAGGAGGGGGAAGAGTTTTAATTACCTCTATCTTCGCTCTATCAACCTCTAATCCAGCACTTGAAACTTTGTGACCCAGAACTATACCGTCGCGAACCATGAAATGACACTTCTCCCAGTTTTAGACCAAATCTGTTTCCTTGCATCTGATTAACACCTTCTCCAAGTTATCTAAACATTTATCAAAATCATCACCAAACACGGAGAAATCGTCCATAAAAACTTCAAGAAAATTATCGATCATATCCCAGAAGATGGCCATCATACATCTTTGAAAGGTAGCAGGTGCATTAGACAACCCAAATGGCATTCTACGATATGCAAAAGTACCAAAGGGACATTTAAATGTTGTTTTATGTTGATCTTCTGGAGCCACATATATCTAATTATACCCAGAATAGCCATCTAAGAAACAGTATTACTCTCTACTAGCCAATTTATCTAACATTTGATCAATGAAAGGAAGTGGGAAGTGATCCTTTCTGGTGGCCTTGTTCAGTTTACGATGATCCATACAAACTCTCCAGCCAACTACCGTTCTTGAAGGAATAGCTTCATTTTGGTTATTGATAATTGTTGTGATTCCTCCTTTCTTCGGCACACACTGAACTGGGCTCACCCATTCACTACTCGAGATGGGATAAATAATCCCCGTGTCTAACAGCTTGATAACTTCCTTCTTCACTACCTCCTTCATAGCGGGCATTAATCTTCTTTGACCTTCAACTGAGCGTGCGTTATCATCTTCAAGTATGATTTTGTGTTGACAATAGGAGGGACTAATGCCTTTGATGTCAGCAATTGTCCAACCTATCGCCTCTTTGTTGTCTCTTAACACACGCAACAGCTTATCTTCTTGAGGACCTGTTAAATTTGCTGAAACAATAACAGGTAGAGTTTCATTAGTACCTAAATACGCATACCTCATGTGTGCTGGTAATGGCTTTTCTTCCAATTCCGGAGGAGATTCAATTGAAGGCTTCTTTTTAGGAACAATCTCCCCCGGTTCTCTCACAGGTTCATAGGCAGGATGCCTATACTTCGGATTCTCGGAATTAAGAGCTGCCACTGTTTCGGCAAGCTCTTCCATGAACTCAGGTGCATCAATAGTTAAAGCTGCCTGCAAGATATCATCATAAGTAAATTCAATATATACCTCTTGTGTGGTCTGCTCAGCTACATCCATTCCAAAGCAATCTTCTTGAGAATCTGGAAACTTCGTAGCTCGGAATACATTAAACTTGACTTCCTCGTCTTGGATTCTCATCGTCAACTCGCCATTCTCTACATCAATCAATGTACGCCCCGTGGCTAGGAATGGTCTTCCCAAAATAATGGGGACATTCCTATCCGCGTCGTATTCAAGTATAACGAAATCAACGGGAAATACTAACGTACCTGCCTTAACAAGGACATCTTCAATTCGGCCTTCTGGATGTGAAAGAGATCGATCCGCCATTTGCAAAACCATAGAAGTAGGTCTTGCTTCTCCAATTTTCAGCTTATTAAAGATCGATTTGGGCATAAGGTTGATGCTTGCACCCAAATCACATAGTGCTTTACCTTTCCATTCTTCTCCAATCGATATCGGAATTGTGAAAATCCCAGGATCAAGTAACTTTGGAGGTAATTTACTTTGACAAATAGCACTACATCCTTCAGGAAGACCAATCATCTCATAATCACAATACAGCCTTTTGTTAGTGAGAGCTCTCTTCAAAAACTTCGTATACTTGAGAATATCTCGGATGGCTTCCAACAACGGAATGTTAATACTAAGGCCTCTCACTCTATTGAAGAACTTTTGATAATCGGCCAAATCACCCTTTTTCTGAACTCGAGACGGAAATGGTGGAGGAGGGCGATTATTTATAACATTATCTTTTTTCTTTGGAATCTCAATCGGCCTCTCTATTTCTTCAACCTCAACATCTTTCTCTTTCTCACTCACATCCTTTTCTTTTCTTGGAACTTCTTTCTCTTTCATAACTGGAAAAGGATGTGGAGGGAGGTTCTTACCACTTCTGAGAGTAATAGCTTTGCAATCTTCATGTTGTCTCGGATTTTCTGTGTCACTAGGGAGTTGCCCTTGTGAACGCTGATTAAGTTGTTTTGTGATTTGAGCCATCTGATTCTCTAATAGTTTAATGTTTGTGTCAGACGCTTGTTGATTCTGAATAGCTTGCGTCTGGAGAGCAATTAAGTTTTCAACGGTTTTCTGAAGGCTAATCACACCTTCTTGAGGGTGAGCAGGTAAGGCTTTTTGGTTCATGGTTTCGTTATAACTATCTTGAGGCGCTTGTCTCTGAACATAGTTTCCTTGATTCTGTCCCCCTTGATAATTATTATGTGGTCTTGGATTGAAGTTGTTACCTTGGGGACGCGGCTGATATGCGTATATAGGATTAGCTGCCCCATTAGGATTTGAATATTGAAACCCAGGATGGTTTCTGTTAGGCTGATATCCATTACCACTCGAATTAAAGTTTCCTTTATTGGAGACAAACATCACGGATTCTTGATTATTCTGACAATTCTCCCAATCGTGATCATTCACACCACAATACTCACATCCATACATCTCTTGTGCAACCTTTACCTCAGCACTTTTATTCGAAAAACCCTCTTTCACGGCTAGAGTAAGTTGTCTCAACTGTTGTTCTAATGTGGTTTGTATCTTGTTCTCTAAGGAGTTGAACTTTTCTTCAATGTTGACATTATTAACTCCTCCTTTAACTGGTGTTCTTACGGTGTTCCACCCAACTTCATTATCAACTGTTCTATCCAAGATAATTCTTGCATACGCAGGTTGAACTCGTAAATACGCACCACCACACAACAAATCTAAATCTTTTCGCGAGCTCCCCTCAAGACCATTATAGAAAAATTTCAATTGTTGTTGTTCTGAAAGGTCATGATTAGGGACTCTTCGTAAACATTTCTGAAATCTCGACCAACTTCTACCCAACGCTTCATCATATTCTTGCTTAAAATGTGTTAACTCAAGTTGAGCATCTAACCTCATGTTGGACGGATAATACCTGTCGAAAAACGCAGCCTGTAACTGCTCCCAATTCGTAATCTTCCCTTATTCTTGCGAATCATGCCAATCACTCGCTCCATCTATTAAGAAAAATCTGAATGTAGCATAATACATTTGCTCCCTTGTTACCCCTTGCGTGATGTATGAATCGCAAACCTACATAAATTTTTGTACCGCGCGAAGTGGGTCTTCTCCGGGCTTGCCACGAAAGTTTCCGAAATTTTGAAATTGAGCTAGCATACCCGAATCTGGACGGAATCTCGGAACATCGATATCAGTTGGGCCAATCCCAAGAGAAGGGGCAAGGAATGGTTCTGGTATTGGACCAGTAAGAAACCATGGGTCGGCTATTTGAACTTGGACTGGAGGATTAGGAATGAAAGGTGGGACCGGAAGATTAGGAATTCCAGGAGGCGCTATTGGTTGACCATTTTCGTCTAGTTGAACTCCTGGGTTCCCTTTGTTATTAAGATTAATATTATTCATTCTGTTTGCTAATTCTTCTCCTTCTCTAGCTTCTTGTTCTCTTCTTCTCTTGTTAGCAAGTCTGATTAATGATTTTGGATTATTAAGGATCATAGGTGATGGCTCTAGATCCTTATAGAGTCTCCTTCGCATACACCAAACCTAAAAACCTGAAAAAGATGAACAAACAAAAAGCGTAAAACTGATAAAAATAAAAATAAATGCAACTATCACTAAAGGATAAACACCGTGGTCACACACTACCGTCCCCGGCAGCGGCGCCAAAAACTTGGTGGTCCTTTGTGTGTTCTAAAAATAATGAAATAAGTAAGTGAACCACAACCGCGAGTGTACGGTTGTCCCAAGTAATAATAGTGATAAAAGATTCGTTCACATGGACGGTTTGGTTAACTACAATGCTTATCGATTAAAGAATGATTGCACTTATGAAAACAAATAAAGGATATAATGATTGATTAGTTGGTTTGTACTAATTCTATGTATGAAAAGACTAAAGTAAAAATGAAAATAAATAATAAGACGCAAGTAAATGAAGGTAAGACGCAAATATGAGAAGGCAGTACTTGAGAAACGCAAGGGATCCTCCTAATTCTATTTCATAACATATATTGTTTAAGGGTCAAATTGGTCAATTAACATTGGTCGGGATTCAATAATCCTTGTACCTCCGTCAGGGTGGACTACAAGGCTATTCTAGAGTGTCACTAGTCCCGTCAGGGTAAATATTATCCACTTTCGAATGATAAAGCTAAATTACCTCATTGGCCATAAAATTAACTACGCTCGTCAAAGTCAAATAGTTTCTATTTTATATTCTGTAATTAATTCTGCACCTAAACCCCCCGTCAAGATGATCCACACGCCACTATGTGGAATAGCCTAGATGCTAAAACCTGTTATTATTTCATGACTCTAAGAACAGTCAATAATCACAAATTACAGAAAAATGTAAAAGACCTAATTCGATTTAATTAATTAAAACCCAAATTCAAACATATGGAATTCAACAGAATAGGGATTCACCTTTTATGCATTCTCAAGCACTAAAAGGAATTAGCTCATGCTAATTAAAAATAGAACTAAATTAAAATAAATAAGACTCATAGTGTTTTATAGAAATAAAAATAAGAAAAACCTAATTTCCGGAATTAGATTCGGCTGAGAACGGAGATATAGACACTCTCCAGCTCTTCAGCTTTCTTCTGCTTCATTCGTTGACTTCTCTCTGATGCTTTTTCTTCTGAATAATGAGTTGTATCAAAAATAGAAGTCAAAAGCTCCTTTTATAAGGTCCAAAACGGATTAGGCTTTTACTTAAGATTTAAGTTAGAAATTAAAATCCCAAGTCCATTTTCTAAGCCCAAATCTCGTAACTGCTGCACCACCTCCACTAAAACAGCTCTAGCCGATTCGTTATAACTCCGATTGACCTCAAATCACTTGCAAAATTTCCATAACTCGATAAGGAACATAATCTCTTCAAAGGTCAGCGGATAAATCAACTCGTAAGTGCCTCGAAATCAGAAATCTTTGGCCTGTTTTCCAGATTTGCAGCTCTAAAATATAATTCTTTTCGGGATTTATCTTCAAACTTTGACTCCATATCACGATCTTTGACTTTCTTCTCGAATTCCTCTACTATCTAATATTCAAAACCTACAAAAATTTCACTAAAATACACAAGATTACGCGCAAAAGTTTAATAAATCAAAAATACTAGAAAATAAAGAGGAAAATCGGATTATTGCATATTTGGCCCAAAAGTCTATCGAAATATTCAATTAAACATCGAAAATGATGTCTTCCAAGGGTCTAAAATAAGAACAATTAGGGAGACATCAGAGAATCAAATAAAGCAGATGTCACTCACAATAGATAATGGTCTCCAAACGAAGCAAGTTGAGATGAAAGTAGTGCAAAAAGAACAAGGTCGTCCACGTTGTGGGTCAATGATAATGTATGGGAAGATAGTGAAGGCAATCCAGAATTAGTCTATTTAATATCAAATTGAGGAATTTACCAATTTGGTAATAGCAGTCATCCAGGTTTGCAATGGTCTAATAAAAAAGAGTCGTGAACCAAGGTAATTCTTACCAACCACGACCTCAAAACAACTATTTTCAGCAAAGATCTCAAGGTCCTTATCAAGAGGGTCATAACCCCCAAGGATTGATGTACTCTTTTCCCTTCATCAAGTTTTATCACAATGGGGTTTCTTGATAAGGTTTTAATGATTCATATCCTTCAGTGAATATCTAAGGGGAAGTGGTATGAAATATTTATTTAAGTATATTTATTAAACATACCCAAGAGAAGTGTGCTTTATCTTCAACAAGTATATACCGATAATATTATATAAGGATACTGTTGTTTGTATCACACATAATTAAAATGGTTACATCAAAGGTGACCGAACAAAACATATTTCACCAAATTTTCCTACACACACGAGGTATAGAAGAATGTGGACAATGACACTCGACGGATACAAACACGTAAGAATTTTTCATTTTTTCTTATGAAATCATTTCTAACCACAACATTCAAGAATTCGATCCATAAAATTAGAATGCGACAACTCATAGATAATTTGTTATCACCAGGGAGAGTGTAAGAAAACTGTACTCTTTTTCCTTCGTACAAGTTTTTTTATCCCACTAGGTTTTTCTTGGTAAGTTTTTAAAGAGGTAGTGTTTCAAGATAATTAGTTCCACCTATATGTATTTTCTTAACCTTCAACCAAATTTTTATCCCACGTGGTTTTTCTTGGCAAGGTTTTTAACGAGGTTTATTTTCTAATAGATGGAAATCTAAGGGGGAGTATATAAATAAACTATACTTTTTTAGGCATACATAAATTATACTTAATAGTGGATGTCCATAAGGTAAAGACTTTATACGTCATATTTATTGTGGCAAGTGAAGGGTCACTCATTTCCCTAAAAATATAAGGTCATTTCATTGTAATATGACTAATGATTGAAATACAAGAACCATATTCTTTCTATATTTATATCATCTTATTTTTTAATTTATAACACGTATAACTTGTATTTAATGAGAATTGATTTATACTTCCTCCGTCCACTTTTATTTGTCCATCTTTCTAAAAAAAGGTGTCCAACAATATTTGTCTTTTACATTATCAAGACATCTTTTCTCCAATTTTTCTAATATTACCCTTAATTAATTAACTTAAAGTAATGGTTCAATAAATGACCTTATACTTGATGAATAGGGGTAACATAGTAAAGATGGGGTGTATTTAATATCTTTTTTAATCTTTGTGCCACAAGAAGTAGGACAAACAAAAGTGGACAGATGGAGTATCATTTTGTAAGAACTAATGTATAACACTTTATGAGAACTAACTTATAACATTTGTCTAATATTTGATAGTTAATTTAGTCATATATTTATTTCTTATTAGTTTATACATTACTTTATTTTTTATGAAAAGTTAACTATTGTATCAAAGAGAAATCATAAATAAATATTTATTTAATTTCTTGATTTGATTAACAAGATATGTATCTTCGTCAATGCCACGTAATAGTAAATCAGGTGGTATATATCCTTCCTCGTGAAATTTATGATATAGTAGAGTACAAAAGGTAAAAATTTACTCCTATTGTCTTTTATCCATGGAATTCTCTTCTATCATACGTGTATAATATATATGATTAATACCCAATAATATACTGGCATGTGTGTGATTGATTTGCTAACTTAATGTAATTTCTTTAACTAAGCAATAATGATTTGTTTTTAATAACCTTACTTAATTTATGGGTAACTCATCTAAATTTAATTTTATTTCCTCCAATAAATATAAATTTATGAAATTACACTCCTACCTTTATTTAGACATATATCATTATATTAATTCACTTTGTATATATTTTTTAGATCCTTAATAATAAATTATAAAAAATTGTACTTACATTAAATAATATTAAAGAAAGAATTACAAACCGTAAAAAAAAATTACGAATCGTAAAAGAAGGAATTACGAACTGTAAAAGAGTGAATTACGAATCGTAAAGAAGGAATTACAAACTGTAAAATAAGGAATTATGGATTGTAATGGAGGGAATTACGAAAAACAATATAAACCCTAAATCTTGAAAAACCAAACTTTGAAGAGAACATTTAGGAACATTGGTGTCTCCTTGTGTGTTCTAAATAAACACACTTAAAAAAGCAAGACACGTACCGCAAGTGTACGGGTCGTCCAAGTAATATCCGTTAAACAGGATTTCGATCTAAGGGACGGATGGGATGTGACTAAAGTGTTATGCAATAAATGGAAATAGTTGCTTGAATGACTAATAAAAGTAAAAGAAATAAATTTTTGTTTTGTTTTTGTTTAAGGACTAAAGTGCGAATAAAGTAAAATATTAAACTAAATTAATGCTAATGATTAGATGCAAGAAAATAGAATATGAATAGACGCAAGAAAGAGAGATAGTACTTGAGTCACGCTAGGGTTTCACCGAAATAAACTTAATCGATGCTTCTTTTAAGGGACAAATTAGTAACTAGTAATAGTCGGGATTCTAGATTCTCCTGACCCCCGTCAGGGTGGACTTAGGAGCTATTCTAGGGTGTTACGAACCCCGCCAGGGCGATCATAACCCACCTTCGAATATCAGGTTCTCTACCCAATTGGCTATAAGGTTAACTAAGTCCGTCAGGATCAATAATTTCCACCTTACGTTTATTACCTATGTCCGTAATTAAACCCCCCCCTGTCAAGGCAACCACTTCCCCACAAAAGTGAATAGCTTAATTACTAAAACCTATGTCTAATTGGCCAAAATAAAAATAGTGCAATAACCTTACGATAATAAACAATACTAAATTACCCAATTCGAATTAAATTATAAGAATCCCAAATAAGAAAACATCAATCAAATAAATTAGGGTTCAACCCATATAGCGATTCTCAAGCACTTAAAAGGTTTAGCTCATAATGGAAAATAAAATTAAGAAAATAAAAGTAAAAGTAAAAGACATAATGTTTAACAGAAAGAAAAATAAATAAAACCTAATTACGAGGTTGGGTTTGGCTGCGATTTGGAGAAGATGACTTTCTCCAACTCTTAGCTTTCTTCCTTCCTTGCTTGCTCTGACTTGAAAATCTTAAGACTTTTGTGTAATTCTATGAAGTGTATAAAAAGAGGAGGCTAAGGGGTGTATTTATAGGTGCTAGGAAGCCCTAATTCGATTTACTTGGAGTGGAAGACAAGTAAAGGACTCTTTAATTCGCAGCCCTAAAATATAGGGTAGGTAAGATACTGTTGCTGATTTGTTTTGGTCAAATCTCCTTCAATACTTATCCGTTTGACGCTTTCTTCATATCGAAATCACTTGTCTCGGAAAGCTCTATCCATTGGTTCAGGCCATTCTCCCAAATTCCTAGCCAATCTTAAGTTATGAGCTCGTCTTTGAACGTGGCTGGAATTTTAGATTTATTTGGTAACTTTATCTTTTCCTTCTTTGCATATATCCTTCCTTAATCTTTTTATTTCCATGTATATCTTATTTCCTTTATTTCTTAGACTTGACTTGGTCTCTAATTAATTACCATATATCTTTTAAAGCTTCACAATTTTTAAATAATTAAACCGCATATGCTTTAAAAATTAATAAACCAGTAAATCAAGACTAGAAATAAGAAAGTGCACTCTAAAATTAGAAACTCGAATAAAATACTTCCTAACACACTAAAAATAATCTAAGACTTTAATTCTCACTTCTCCTCCTTGTATTAGTTTTCAAGAACCTGCTAACTTTGCACTAAAAATAACCAAATTAACGCACAAAAGCTCTAAAAATGCAAATAGTCTAATTTCAAGGGGAGAAAGTGAAATATGACGAAATAAGCATAAAAGTCTATCTAATAAGTCAAATATTCACCTAAAATGATGTCTCCAAAGGGCTAATATTTAGAACAAATAGGGAGACATCAAACATCTTGGGAATAAATCAAATAATATTAAAGAAAGAATTACGAACCGTAAATAAGGAATTATGAAATGTAAAGTAGGAATTATGAACTGAGGAATTACGAACTGTAAACTAAGGAATTACGAACCGTTAAAGAAGGAACTGCGAACCGGTAAAGAAGGAATTACGAACTGTACAAGAAGAAATTACGAACTATGAAAGAAGGAATTATGACCCGTTAAAGAAGGAATTATGAACCGTTAAAGAAGGACTTACGACCGGTTAAACATGGAATTACGAACCGTTAAAGAAGGAATTACGCACCGTTAAAGAAGGAATTACGATCCGTTAAAGAAGGAATTACGAACCGTTAGAGAAGAAATTACGAACCGTTAAAGAAGGAATTACGAACCGTTAAAGAAGGAATTACGACCCGTTAAAGAAGGAATTACGAACCGTTAAAGAAGGAATTACGAACCGTTAAAGAAGGAATTACGAACCGGTAAAGAAGGAATTACGAACCGGTAAAGAAGGAATTACGAATCGTTAAAGAAAGACTTACGAGTCGTTAAAGAAGGAATTACAAATTTTTAAAGAAAGAATTACGAACTGTTAAAGAAAGAATTACAAACTGTTAAAAATGGAATATATTTAATTTATATATTTATAATATAATTAATTGATATCATGGATATTGTAGTCTATAGATAGATATTATTTAAATAAAAATTATATATAATAATGTATATATTATTTATATTGATTTTTAATTATAAGATATAAAAAGAAAAAATATTATTTTTTTTAATACATGAGAAAGCCACTTTGGACTCGGAGTAAAGGACTCCAATGAGATTCGATCCCAGGACCCGTTAAAGAAGGAATTACGAACCGTTAGAGAAGAAATTACGAACCGTTAAAGAAGGAATTACGAACCGTTAAAGAAGGAATTACGACCCGTTAAAGAAGGAATTACGAACCGTTAAAGAAGGAATTACGAACCGTTAAAGAAGGAATTACGAACCGGTAAAGAAGGAATTACGAACCGGTAAAGAAGGAATTACGAATCGTTAAAGAAAGACTTACGAGTCGTTAAAGAAGGAATTACAAATTTTTAAAGAAAGAATTACGAACTGTTAAAGAAAGAATTACAAACTGTTAAAAATGGAATATATTTAATTTATATATTTATAATATAATTAATTGATATCATGGATATTGTAGTCTATAGATAGATATTATTTTAATCAAAAAGGCTTTGGGGTACGACAATGATGGAACAAAAACAATGGCTTTCTCTCTCTAGGAAGTCAACTCTTGTTACTGTTCATCTTCATCTTTGGTTTCCTTGATCTGATTTGCTCGTATAACTTATGATCTTCAATTCATACTGCATGTCTAATTTTTTAATCACTTTTCCTGTAAAAGTTACAAGTATATTTGTGAATGAAACACGGTAACGGCGGAACAGAAAGTCAACGTTCTCCTTCTTCATGGTAACGGCGGCGGCGGCCAACACTACCATCTCTTTTCTTATTTCTGTAATTTCTCCACACTTCTAATCGTCTCGCATATTGCTCCGATTTGGTTATTTAGTCTTCTCCGATTCCGACGGTGTATCTTTGTTCGTTGTGGCTGTAGCCGCAGGTAACTTTTTTTCTTGCTATTTTGCGAAAATCATTCATCTCAGATTTCTATTCCTGTTTGAATCTTTGTATTATTAACAATATCTCTCTAACTCTTTTCATTTGTATCCATTACTAAAATAAATAAAAAAAACACACAAAATCCCTTTATGGAACCCTAACTGTTGAAGTTCAATAGCTTAACAACGGCTTTGGTCTCAATTAGGAATTCATGTGATAAAATTTCTGATATAACGTTTCACAATTTGCTTCACAATAAACGTCCGTATTGAATTGAAGAATCTAATCTGGTATAGATCGATACATCCTGGCTCTAATTTAAGGCATGGGTTATGCTCTCATCAGAACATCTCAACATTGCTTTATTGTACTTCACTAGCCTTGCAAAGTTTTAGATCTTTCAATATTTTGCTTTTTAATCACATGCAAAAGGATGATAAAGAGATCGATGGCCTAGAAAAAAAAAGTTTTTTTTTTCAAATTTCTTCTCAAGCTTTATTCTTAATAGTTCGATGGCCGTAAAAAAGAACCATGTTTTCCTCTGTTACACGGCGAAGTCATCTTTATGAAGCTTTAGTGATTTGACTGTTTTCATCTTCTTTCTATTAAGTGTTATGAGGTTCTCTGGTTTGAGGATTTGAGTAGGGGAGTTAAGTTATTTCGGTTTATTTTCTACATGTTAGTTTCTGTTTAAGATCAAGGCTTATCGGGGTATTCAACCACCACTAATCAGTCTGAGAGCTCCTATAAGACTCTAAATCTCTTTGTTTTTTGGTTATCAAGCACACCCCGTGAAGGAAAATCCTCCTCCAGTTTCGATTTTGGACTTCGGACGGTCCCGTAAATCGGCTGGGCTTGATGGATAATTTCATGGTATGGAACTGTCAGGGAGCTAGGGCGCCCCTAACAAGAAGTTCGTTTAAGTCCTTGGTTAGAAGAAATAATATTTCATTAGCGTGTTTGTTAGAGAGTCGGTTGAGAAAGAAAGATTTTAAATCTTGTTCTCATTTGAAGTCTTTTGATAATAATTTAGTGATCGACCCCGGAGGAAGAGCCTATAGGTCTGGGGGAATTGTGGTGGTGTGGAAAGACGCTATTTCTGTCTCTGTTTTGTTCATGTGTTCGAATTTTGTACTTTTGGAAGTTAATGAATCTAAAGATATTTCTTGGGTTTTGTGTTGTGTCTATGCGCCAAGCAAGGAGGATGAAAAAGCTAAGTTTTGGAAATCACTTAATATGAAGATCTCTAGTATTGATAAACCGTTCATTATCATAGGTGATTTTAATGATATCTCGAGATTTGACGAGAAGAAGGGCAAGAAATATCCCAATCTTGATAGGGTGCTTAGGTTTAACGAATTTATTAATAATAATCACCTTGTCGATATACCAAGCAAAGGTTGCTTCTATACATGGGACAATCGTAGGAAAGACCAAGATAATGTCAAAGAAAGGTTGGATCGTGCTCTTGCAAGTATGGATTGGTGTGCAACTTTTCCGGATGCTAATATTTTTGTTCCACCCGCGATTGGCTCGGATCATTCACCGATTATCCTTAAGAGATTTAACAAAAAAGATAGGTATGACAAATACTTTATTTTTGAATCAAGATGGATTGAACACTCTCAATGTAAAGAGGTTATTCGAGAGAGTTGGAGGGCTAAAGATGATAACAATAGTATTGTAAAATTTTGTGATAAACGGGATGCTACTTGCCTTGCGTTACATGGTTGGAGTAGAAAGACATTCCACAATAATAGAAGGAGAATTGACGAGTTACAAAAAGAATTAATCATGATTAATAATGGGTCGTACAAAGAGGAGGATGTGATGAAGGAAGCTATAATAAGAAATGAAATTGAAGAACTGTGGAGAATCGAAGAGATGTTTTGGGAGGACAGAGCTAGAGATCTCAATATTAAAAAAGGAGATAAGAATACACGGTATTTCTTTGCTAAAACCATGTCTAGAAGGAAGATCAACAGAATTGATGCTATAAAGAATGGCGACGGAGAATGGACGGAGAAGCCTAAAGAGATTAAACACATAATTAATGACTATTATCACAAGCTCTTCAAAGAAAACCCTACTAGTGATGAGAGGAATATTACGCAGTTCATCCCGTCTAAAGTAACATATTCAATGAATGAGGAGCTTACGAGTATACCGTCAGTGGAAGAAATCACGAAAGTTGTCTTTGACATGTCTGGGTCAAAAGCTCCTGGGCCAGATGGACTTCCTGGTAAATTTTACCATGTTTTTTGGGACACCATCAAAGCGGATATTTTTAATATGGTAAAGGAGTTTTTCGAATCTAATCTTGATCTTAAGAAAATTAACGATTCAGTTATTACCCTTATCCCTAAAGGGTCGTCTCAAGAAAGTGTAAAAGATTATAGACCTATCTCGTGTGCAAATTTTTGTTATAAAATCATAGCTAAGGTCTTAGCGTCAAGGCTTCAGAGATTTATGGATGAATTGGTGTCTCCTACACAAACAGCCTTTATTAAGGGCCGGAATATTCAAGATAATATTCTCATTGCGCAAGAAATTGCTTTCTATCTTAGCAATAAAAGGAGAACGAAAAAATACTATGCCGCAATCAAACTTGATATGGAGAAGGCATATGATCAAGTTAATTGGTCGTTTTTAGCTAAATCATTATCAGCTATGGGTTTTTGCGAAAAATGGGTAAAATGGATCATGAACTGTGTATCATCTGTCTCGTTCCAAGTCAAAGTCAATGGCCAACGATTAAAGAAATTCCATCCGTCACAAGGACTTAGACAAGGGGATCCTTTATCCCCTCTTTTATTCTCTCTTCTTACGGAAAGTCTTATTAATCTCATTAATTTTCATTGTCGAGAAGGCTCTATCAAAGGAATCAACATTACAAGAAACTGTCCGAGTCTTACTCATCTACTCTTTGCGGATGATGCACTTTTTTTTGTTAATATTAACCAGAAAGAGATTGAGACGTTTCAAGAGATACTGAGAGATTACTGTAATGCTTCGGGACAACGTATCAATCTCGAGAAATCTTCTATATTTTTTAGCAAGAATACGCCGAGCGAAGTACAAAGGGAAATCTCAAATACCTTGAACATTAAAGTTACTAATGAATTAGGTAAGTATTTGGGAGTTCCGCTTTCTATAAAAAGAGCAAAGAGTCAAAATCTCAATTATATAAAAGATAGACTTCTTTCTAAATCTGCAAGCTGGGTAGCAAACCTCTTATCGGATGGAGGTAAAGAGACTCTTATTAAAGCTGTGCTCCAAGCTATACCGAATTACGCTATGTCGATCTTTGAATTTCCCAAAACGCTTTGTAAAAAAATGTCTAGTATTGTCGCTAATTTCTGGTGGGATTCGGCTAACCGAAAGAGAATTCACTGGGTTGCGTGGAAGAAAATTGCTAGAGCGAAAAAAATGGGGGGTCTCGGCTTCAGAGACTTTCACAAAATGAATATTGCTATGCTAGCCGCTCAAGCTTGGAGAATTATACATAGGCCAGATTCGTTTGTCACCAAAATTTTAAAAGCGATTTACTTTCCTGATTGTGATATCTGGGACGCTAAACTTTACAAGAGAAGATCATGGACGTGGGCCAGCCTTTTTAAAGGAATTCAATTCCTTAAAAAACACTGTTTCTGGCAAGTGGGTAATGGAGCGCTTATCAATATTTGGGATCACTGTTGGATCCAAAAAGGGGTTTATGTTAAGAAATCAAACAATTCAGGTGCTGAAAGAGTCAGTGAATTAATCAATGAACAGGGTAATGATTGGAACATTGATATGTTAAAGAGGTTATTTCCTGATGACTATGTAGAAAAAATAAGAGAAATTCCTATCTTCAAGGATAATAAGGTCGATAGAATTATTTGGCCGCTCTCGAAAAATGGAGAATATTCAACAAAGTCGGGTTATCATGCCATTGTTAGTGAGGACGTCAGCTATGAACCTCAGTCCTCTAGGAGTGGTGAAGCAATGAAAAGTGAACTCTGGAATGTTATCTGGGGGGCCAATGTTCAAGCTAAAATTAAGAATTTTGGGTGGAAAGTTTGCAATAATGCCATTCCAACTAAAAATAATTTGGTACGGAGAAGATGCTTAAAGGATGATCTTTGTGAATGGTGTGAGATCGAAGGTGAAAATGTGAGTCATCTTATCCTTAAGTGCCCATTTAGTAGGGAGGTATGGGCTAAATCTCCTCTCCAAATTAGAATTGATACATCTATGCAAGAGAATGTGGCGGAATGGGTCCTTAAAACGGTGCAGAGTTATTCTAAGAATGGTTGGGATAAGAAAATTGTGATAGCATATATTCTCTCATTAATGTGGAACATTTGGAAAGAAAGAATGAAATGCTTCCACGATGGGAAACCATGGCATATTGACGATATTTTTCAAAGAGTTAAAGATAGTATGAATAGACTATTTGGTGATAAATTGATGAGTGGATGTAGGGATGGGTCGAAAAATATAAATAAGGCTAGTGAAGTTGTTAACCCAGCTGCTGAAGACACGGCTGACATGATCTGGATGTGTGATACCTCAGTTAAAGATGATGGTGATCTTTCCGCTGTTGCTGCTATTGGAGTTAATACTAAAGGATATATTGAGAGGAAGATTAATGTGAGATGCAAAATTAACAAAGTTATTGAAGGGGAAGCGTGGGCCATTGTGTTGGCCATGAGATCATCTTACGATCTCATCAGTCAGAGAATTTCGTTTTACTCTGACAATCTTGAGTTAACTCAAGGCATTAGGAAGAAGACCGGGCTTCACTGGAGTCTCAAACCCATTCTTTCGGAAATCGAAAGTTGGCTAGGTCGGTGCCCTTGGTGGGAAGTTAAGTTTATCAATCGGTGCTTTAATACGACGGCAGATGCGTTGGCAAGATGCACAAGGAGAAATATTGATATATCCAGTTGGAATGATTACTCACTTGTTAGTTCAGATAGGTTACTTAATAGGCTTTGTATGTTGTAGTGTTGCGTTTTATTTCCAATGACAAAAAAAAAAAAAAAAAAAAAGATAGATATTATTTAAATAAAAATTATATATAATAATGTATATATTATTTATATTTATTTTTAATTATAAGATATAAAAAGAAAAAATATTATTTTTTTTGAATACATGAGAAAGCCACTTTGGACTCGGATTAAAGGACTCCAATGAGATTCGATCCTAGGACCTCTTGGTCTCTGCGGAGTAACCTAACCACTAGACCAACTATCAATCTCAAAAGAAAAAGAGTAATGCTGGATATCACCCAAAAAGTGACCATTCAAATATCACCTTCCAATTAAACTGTTTCATATAAGAGAGAGAAAAAATGTAATCCAGAAAAAGAAACAGTTTAATTGGATCATCTAGGAAGATGATATTTGAGTGATCACTTTTTTAGATGATACCTAACCTTAGTCAAAGAAAAAATATATTGTATGATAGAAATGAATTTCGCAAACTAGCAAGCTTGGATAACGACTTTTCCTTTGTCCGAACACTCTTGTTTCTTAATAATCTTTTCTTTTTTTGACCAAATAGCTATAAATAATCATACTCCTTCCAACTTAACCTTTTTTTTTCCTCTCTCATTCTCTCTCTATATATACATCTATATCTCTTCTGTCTCCGACGATCTCCCCATCCAACCACCTGCATTCTTGCCGGATATTCTCTCTTCTTCTCTCTCAGTAAGCTTTCTCTATCTCCCTCCCTTTCTCTCTCGCGTTCGTTCTTTCTCTCTCCCATTTTACACACTCTCTTTAACACATACATCTCTCTCGAACATCCCTCTTCTCATCTCTCTATCTCTCTCATGTTTGATTCTTGGTTTCTGTGTATAGAAATTTTAGATCTGATTTATCCAATTGAATTAATTTAGCTTCACTAAATGCATTAAAAATATCATTTTCTATCCCAAAGTTATATTATGTTTTGATTTTATTTGATTTATGTTATGTTTTATTACATTTCAGCTCATTCTTGTTGGATTTTCGTAATGCAATTTGTTTATTAGATCCCATCTGCAATTCAATCTTATATAACACAGTTCACGTTTTTCTGGAATATGCATATTTTATTTGCTGACATTTTAATTTACACCTTTGCGTTTATATGTAGCAATCACTTGTATTTTTGCGATATCTGATTTGGTTAATTACACCATTAGATCCTATGTTATGCAAAATAGTTAAGTACACCATGTATATCAAAACATAGCAAATATACCTCATGTAACATAGCAAATAAACTTCTATGTTAGGGTAGATTTGAAACGTTTATGTAAAACACGGGTATTTATTATACTTTTTGAAATAGAGGTATAAGTATTTGGTTATCTCACATAACACAGAGACCAAGATACAATTGACATATCATTTATATGTGACTGGAAAATGTAAACTCTAGCTCATGCAGTAATAAATGTAACACTGTACCAAGTTTTAATTCTTGTATTCAAAAAGAAGGAAAGGAAAAAAATTATATTGATATATTTAGTAGAATATTGAATGTTGAGTAGTTAGTTAGTCATCATCAATCAGTCACAAATTAATTTGATTCATAACATTACCCTGTGTTTCTTCTTTTATGATTGGTTAAGATTATTTTAATTTTGATGAGAATATAGAAATATATATGTACTATTCTAGATTGTTTGACTTTGTTGATGCACACATTAATACTTAAAATATTATGTTGACTTTTTGTAAAAGATTTGATTTTGTTTATGATACAGCATACAAGATTAGGGACTAGTATGGACAATAATGTACCTAAAGGGTTTTTAGACGGAGCTAAAGGGCTAGGACTTCGAAATGTAAGCTCTCAATGCTCAATATCAGAAGTAGACGACTATGATCTTTCAAAGCTTCTCGAAAAACCAACTTTAAGAATCAAAAGAGAACGATCATTTGATGAAAGGTCACTAAGTGAACTCTCAATAAATCTTTCACGAGGTTTAGAACATTACGAGAATACTTACTCACCTGGTCGCTCAGTTTTAGACACACCTGTTTCATCTGTTCGAAACTCCTTTGAACCTCATCCAATGGTTGGTGAAGCTTGGGAAGCTCTCCGCCGTTCGATGGTTTATTTCAGAGGTCAACCCGTTGGTACACTCGCTGCATGTGATCACGGCTCAGAAGAAGTTCTAAATTATGACCAGGTCAACTTTTAACTTGTATATTATTTCAAACTTGATTTAAATTAGTTTTTTATGTTCAGGTTTTCGTACGAGATTTTGTCCCGAGTGCTTTAGCGTTTTTAATGAACGGTGAACCTGATATAGTGAAGAACTTTCTTTTGAAGACACTTCAACTTCAGGGTTGGGAAAAGTTAGTTGATAGGTTTAAACTTGGTGAAGGTGTTATGCCAGCTAGTTTCAAAGTTCTTCACGATGCAGCTCGTAAAACCGATACTATAGCGGCTGATTTTGGTGAAAGTGCGATCGGTAGAGTTGCTCCGGTAGATTCTGGATTCTGGTGGATTATTTTACTCCGTGCTTATACAAAATCTACCGGAGATCTTACTCTTTCCGAAACACCGGAATGTCAAAAGGGTATGAGACTTATACTCGCTTTATGTTTGTCTGAAGGGTTCGATACTTTTCCTACTCTTCTTTGTGCTGATGGTTGTTCCATGATTGATCGTCGAATGGTATAACTCTGACTCTGACTTTGACTTTGAACAAATTTATTTAAATTTAATAATGTATGTTTGTGTTTAGGGAGTATATGGTTACCCGATTGAAATTCAGTCGCTATTTTTTATGGCTTTGAGATGTGCGTTAACAATGTTGAAACACGATGCGCAAGGGAAAGAGTTTATTGAAAGGATAGTGAAGCGATTACATGCGTTAAGTTATCACATGAGAAGTTATTTCTGGCTTGATTTTCAACAATTAAACGATATTTACCGCTACAAAACGGAGGAATATTCTCATACTGCGGTTAATAAGTTTAACGTTATTCCCGATTCAATCCCTGATTGGGTTTTCGATTTCATGCCAACTCGTGGTGGTTACTTTATCGGTAACGTAAGTCCCGCTAGAATGGATTTTCGTTGGTTTGCTTTAGGGAATTGTGTCGCGATTTTATCATCTCTCACTACTCCTGAACAATCTGTCGCTATTATGGATCTTATCGAAGAACGATGGGAAGAATTAATCGGTGAAACACCGCTTAAAATAACTTATCCCGCTCTTGAAGGTCATGAGTGGAAAATCGTTACGGGTTGTGATCCGAAGAACACTAGATGGAGTTATCACAATGGTGGAACTTGGCCAGGTTTATATTATAGTTTATTTCTTTCTTTACATATATGGTCCTTATATTTGTCGACAATAAGGTCCCTTTATATTTTGCAGTGTTATTATGGTTACTAACGGCGGCTTGTATTAAAACGGGGCGACCACAGATAGCGAGAAGAGCGATTGATTTAGCAGAGTCGCGTTTACTTAAAGATAGTTGGCCTGAATATTATGATGGTAAGCTTGGAAGATTTGTGGGTAAACAAGCTAGAAAGTATCAGACTTGGTCAGTAGCAGGGTATTTAGTAGCAAAAATGATGCTTGAAGATCCTTCACATTTGGGTATGATTTCTTTGGAAGAAGATAAACAAATGAAGCCTGTGCTTAAACGTTCAACCTCATGGACATGCTAAAAAAAAGAAATTTGATTTTTTAGATATTAATGAAGAGGTGGGAAAATGTTTTAAATTAAAGAATATTGGTTTTTGTGCCTTTGTAGAGTTGATTGAAAGTCTTTTATTTTATATGTATCATTAACATCTGCAAACAACATTTTTGCAGTTTGTTTTTGACATACTATGTTACATGTTTTCTTCGTTTTTGAATAATGGCACTGCTTTTTTTTGTATAAGATCTTGACTTAATGTATGATTGAATGTTTAATATACCGACAAGAAAAAAAAGATGTCTTATAAGATTGATTGATTTTGTTATCCACATACATTAATTGTAATTCCTAGTGTATTTATTTCCTCAGTAAATTTTTGTTTTTACTAGTAAAACTTTTTAGTCAATGATGATTTTTTTTTTTGTCCATAGTCAATGATTTATGAGTCATAAATAATAACAAGACTCAAGACTGTAAATATTTATTTCCATATTTGCCCAAGTCAAGCGACTGTTTTCATATAAATTCCTGTACCAGTTGTTATAACAAGTCGTGTTCGTACTCTCTCAATACCAGGACCACTGAATGCTATGCTACGTTTTCTCCTTTTCAAAATGGTCCCTATGCTTCTGAACTTTCGTACTGTACAGTAGGAGAAATACAGAAAAAAAGAGATAGTCAAAGGGGTTGAATGTCTTACATTATTGAAGATAATGTTTCTACTTTACCACGTCAGCCAACCTAAAACCCCTTTTAACTAAGTTCACAAATTAACTCACTTATTAAACAAATTCAATAAACTATGTTAGTCAACTTTCTGGTCGGGGTTAATAATGTTTAGTAGTTGAGACGACTAATTTTTTAATTACGGGTTTTAATTTTTTTTTCTCAAAAAAGAAAAAATTTATAGCAAATTCACAATGCATCTCGGTGCTAAAGTGTTGTGTCCATCCCCTATATCTTACCTATGTTTGAACAAGAATAACAATAAGATCAGATGGATTTTTAACACGAGAGTTTCATCCACTTACCCCTAGCCAATAGGGTTAAAAATTTATCCACTGACCATTGTATAGGGTCTTTTTACCCAAGTCCTCTAGTAGTGTTGAAGTTGCCTCTTAAACTATCCTGACGTGAATGCAGAAAGATTTTAGTTGATCATCCAGGATTTGAGGTACAGTGTATTTATCGGGAAGCAAACTCATGTGCAGATAAGTTGGCGAAAAGCGGAACAGAAATGAACGGGGAGCCTCGTCTTTTGATAGACCCTCCAGATTATTTATGGCGTTATATTACTAGTGATAGGAGTGGTTGTAAGGTATCTAGACTAGTTGTAGACCCTCGGTGAGGGATTAGATGATTTTATTAGTCAACTTCGGCTTTGTTTAAAGCCTCAGATGTATGCAAAAAAAAATAAACTACCCTGCCGCGAGTTAGGAGAAATTTAGAATCCCGGCTAATGCATGTTTCCACAATTATCCCTTAATTAATAAAACATAAGATCAGTACTAGTGGGAATTACTTGCGAGTTCATGAGCTATATTCTCATACTCTCTCTTTCATTTATTTACGTGTCGTTAGTTTAATCTTAACATAAAGATAAGGATTCACACCCTTAACAACCACGGAAACTCACTACAAGTATTACAAAACATTTGCAAGTTTAGTTGATAAGTAGAATTCGTTCACATTAATTAAGCATGTTAGCTTAGAATCGTGTTTAGGAAAGAAAGCGTAATAGAGATTAATTGCTATAACTAAAAGATAAATAAAGAGGTAAATAATTGATAGAATAATTATTAAACTACTATAGCAAATAAATAAGATAAATATAATGGAGATGAGAAGTATAGCTTAGGTTTGCTAGTATGCAATTATCCTTCTAAGTCTATATTTTAGTTATAAGGGTGATTAAAGCTCTTAGAGAAAGTCGTAAGGATTCTATATTCCTCCTAACCCCTTCTGGGTGGACTTCGGGGGCAACCTAAAAATTACCAGGGGACCTTGCACAATTATTGGTGGTTAATCTCAAACCCTAGTGACTATCTAGTTAGGCAAGCCGTCAGGATCACAACCGCACACTAGACGTTTATATGGTGTTTCAATAGTTGAACACATCTTCCAGGTGACAATCCAACTACTATTAATGGGGATGTCTATACTCGTACACTAGCAAGAACTACGGTCAATATATCTAGCACATAAACAAATATGAAAAGATAAGAAGCTTAATAAATTTAAAGGTTAATTCCAAATAACATAAAATAAAAGATGAAGAGTTCAAAGATTATACATGTGCAAAACTCAAGCTATGGGAGAATTAGTTCATACTAGAAAAAATAAACTAAAAGATAGTTACATACTTGTCAACTTAAATCTATGGATTTCTAGAAGTAATATCAATTAAGAACTAGCAAGGACATGTTTACAATGATAAGTAGGTGTATTTATAGGTGTTAGCTAACCCTAGGTCGAAATCTTGGAGCGCAAGGCAAGTTATTGGAGTCCTTTTCCAATTAGAAATTGTTTCCTAAAATACAGGACATTATAAACATTGCTTTAATGATTTGGCCATATATCCTTCGTTACTTGGCCAAATTTAGTGTACGACCTATCAAAACGACTGCAATTCAAAGATCTATTTTTGGGTAAAATATATCATCTAAATTCGTAATATATTATCTGCGTTCTTCAAAATACTGGACGACGTTTCAGCATGACAGATTTACTTGACAGTTTTTCCTTTCCTAATTCAACAATGTTTCCTTTTATCCTTAGATTTCCCCTAGGATCTTCATTCCTTAACTCCTTGACATTGATTTGGCCTCTAAATATCTCCTTTTACTTTAGAGCTTCACAAAACCCAAATTATACCAAAAACGCTACAAAAGTAATAAATCTCCAAATCAAGGCATGAATTAGGAAATTATTTAACGAGGATGATTTTTCCCTTAAAAATTAACGAAATACACCTAAAATGATGTCTCAAACCTAGATTAATATATCACAATTATGGAGACATCAGTTAATGATGAGATGAATTCAACTATTCTCAAACCAATATATACGAATGCAGTAAAGAGAGAAGTTTAAAAAATAAAGCCCTAGGTCTGAACGGTTTTACAGGATTATTCTTCCGTAAAAACTGGGATATGATAAACCTAGAAGATCTGATCATGGAAAATAGTGTCTTGATCTCAATCAATCACTCAATAATTACTTTGATCCCTAAGGTATAGATACCCAAGAACGTAGGACAAATAAGGCATATAAGTTGTGTTAACTTCATCTATAAGGTGGTAACGATGATCCTTTAATCCTTCTTCAAACCCTTAATGAATCATTGCGTTAGTGAGGCCTGATCAGATTTCATTCCATGTCAACCCATTCATGAAAACGTCCTTTTGGAACACGACCCATGTGACCACCTTAAGTCTAAAATATTGTCAAATTTATATCAAGTCGTAATTAAAGCAGATATTTCCAAAGCTTATGAAAGAGTACAATGACACTTTTTGGATCCCTTTCTACTAAAGTTAGGTTTTAAAGATAAATGGATTCCTGGATTATGAATTGTGTTCGTAGTGTACCCTATGAGGTGGCAATTAATGGGGTCTCTTGTCTCATTAAGAAAACCACTAGCGGCCTTTTCCAAGGTGATCTATTGCCCCCTATCACGCCCTTTATTCTATCATTATTGAGAAAGAAAGATGTGGGGTGCTAAATGGGTTCTAGTCTAGGAATTCTCCAATAGTGTCACTCATCCTTTTGGCGGATGCTAGTTATTTATTACCTGAAGCAAATGAAATAATATTTCAGTCTTTATGAACGTTCTCCATCAATACAAATTTGCTTCATTCCAGATTGTTAACCTTAATAAGAGTGACATTCTTTTTAGTAGAAACAACCCATCTCATGTTAAAAGAACCCTCTCTAAACTTTTGGACATAATAAATCTAGTCGATATAGGAAAATACTTAGGTCACCCCTCCGAGCGGGGAAGATATAACGTAAAATATTTAGACTAGTTGATCGAGAAAGTGAGAAAGTAAATGGCACCCTGGTATAACTCCTTCCTATTCGAGAGTGTCAAGGAGGTCTGGCTGAAATTTGTCATCAATTCCATCCCTAGTCACCTTCTTCTAGATTTAATTATCCCAAAACAAGTTTCCTCTCATTTGGATTCTTTGGTTTCTAATTTTTTTTCTCGGACAAAAAGGACAAGGACAAGGTCTACTAGGCAAAGTTGGATTTATTCATTAAACACTAGATGGATGGAGGCCTTAGACTTAAAGTTTAATCTCATAAATGTCTCTCTCCTTGATTTTAATGCTTGGAAGATTTTCCTTCGATAAGATTCTATCTTCTTCCAAGTGTTAAGGTGAAAGTATTTTTTTCACTCTTCTTTACTTGAAATTGGTGTTGGTGATAATGCTTCTTGGTGATGGAAAATACTTCTTATATGTAGAGATATTTTTAAAAATAATATAAAATGGGATGTGGGTAATGGTTGTTCCATTTGTATATGGGAGGACCAGTGGACCCATATGGTAGTATGCTTCTTAATACTACCAAAAAGAAACCTAATATTTATTCACGAGTTAATCAATACAAATGAGAAGGTTTGGAACAAAAATCGGATTCGCTTTATTGTCACACCTTCTCAAGCCTCTGCGATAACACTTATTCACACCCCCCCACCCCTTTGATGATATTGATATTCCTTGTTGGAATTTGGAATCATCCAGACAGTTTTGTATCATAGAATCTTATCGTATCGTTATAGTAAAAAAGAAAGTGAAAAGAGGAACGAGGTTATTAAAGGAGGAGACCAATCCAAAATTATCCCTAACAAATGGAATACAATGTAGGGCTTCAAGGTAGCCCCCAAGTTAAAAGAAATTCTTTGAAAATTGGCAAATAAAACTCTACCGACCAACGAGAACAGAGTTAAAAGGTACATAGAAACCAATGTTACCTGTGAGGTGTGCAATGAAGAAAAATACTCGAGCATTTGATCTTCCATTGACATCACGCTAGAACGGTTTGGATAAATAGCCCTCTTAACTATCTTACTCTTAATATATCCATCCCTTGTTTCAATTAGTGGATCCTTCACTTCCATAATTATGCGAAAGCAATTCACGGAGCGACAAAAAGATATGAGACCCTATGTTTCGCTTCCGATTTAGTCTGGAATATATATATCATATATGTACTAGTATAAATAATTCTCCTTAGAAATACTTGACTCAATCCTATGGTAAAGGTTAATAATACTTTTTGTTCCTATGATGAGTTCTCTAAAGTCGTGGCTACAAACTCTAAGGATAAATTTAATATTGAGAGGGGTGTTGACGATCCTAACTCACATTTATAGGGTTTTTAATGAAGTTATTATGAGAAATCTTCCTCAGCATTCTTATGTCCCTGCTTCTACGGCGAATAGATTAGGCACTCTAGTTAATCATCGATGACGAAGGGATATTACCAGAGGTGGGGGAAATGTCGATATCACAATGCATTCCTTCTTGGACACCTCTCTTTTTTAATTGTTTTAAAATTAACTGTGATGTGTCTTGGAGCGCTACGAATGGTTTAGCAGCAATGGGTTTTATTATCAGGAATGCAGGTGAAATTTTGGTTGATGGTAAAGTTCAGAATTATAGCGCACGATCCCTAAACAATTATTTGGTGTTGTCAATAATTGAATCCCCCTTCAGGGTGATTATCCAACTACTAAGGACAGTCCTAAGGTTGTCCAGATTTATGACTGAGATAAGTCAAAGCACAAAATGCACATATACGCCAAGCTCAAATCAATTAAAATAACAAAATGGTATTCTAGTATTTAGACAAAATAATAACCCAAGAAATTAATAAATAAATCTAAAGAATAAAAGTTTAGAAATATGGTTAAGCCATAGATTTTTAGCTAATTACCCTGATTATAGAGAAGGAGAGATGTGAAATTGATGTTGTGATGTTTCAACTTTGTTGTTTCTTCTCTCAGTCGATTTGCTTTCTCTTTGATGAATGAATTGAAGGCTATGAAGGAAAAGACATGCTTACAAAGGTAGGTGGTCATATATATATATATATATATATATATATATATATGTGTTAGAGCAAAATTTAGCGTGTTTCTCAATTTATAGAGTCCAAATCCAACTCTAACACGTATTCCTTAATAATGGGAACAGGTTGACCTTTGGAGCTTGTAAATCTATAAATCCTTCGTTACTTATCCAAATTCAGTGATCTTTATATCAAAACCACCGCAATTTAAAGAGATTTCTAAATCTCAAAGGGTTGTTTCAAATTCCTTGTCAATTTTCTGTATTATTTAAAATACTAGACGTTTTCACATATAGACAACAAATTTTGGAAGCTTTTCCACTTTCCTAAATTAGCTTTCTTTCCTTTTAACTCTTAAGCGTCTTGTATATCCTTTAACTCATTGACATTGATTTGGCATCTAATATAATCATTATACCTAATAGCTTCACATTTACCACACAAATTATACCAAAAATGCTCTAAAAGTAATAATCTTCCAAATCAAGGTAAGAATTGAGAAACTAACGATTAATAGGGAAAAATCCTTTAACTAAGAATATGATACGCCTAAAATGATGTCCCATGAATAGATTAATTTATCACAAATATGGAGACATCACCTAGGTATGGGCTAAGTGATTTCATTAAAATCTGGTTAATCAACATAGGTTTTATCGCTTACCAAAATATATTTATATCATGACATCATTGGGGGAATTGTAGCAGTCCAAGATCCTATCTTATCTATAATCTATTTTCTTTAGTTAGTTAACAAGCGTTCAATAGGTTGATTTTCATTTCTTTTAAATTAGTAGTCTAGAAAATATTAAACCCTGAATTATTTACTAAATGATTGTGTTAGTTAAACATAAATCTTGGACTCTCTTAATTTGATTGAAAAACAATCATCAATTTCTATGGAGAATGATACTCTATTATCACTTTATTACTTAAAACAAATCTGTTCACTTGCTTAATAGTTTATATACCTTATTTTTTAGACATCGATGTTAATTCGCCTCATTTGCACCCTAACTGGAGTGACGTCATGTTTTTGGCACCGTTGTTGACGACTTCAATTATCGATATAAAGTTAAGTATAAGTGTTGACACAAAAGTTGTATGTGATCTCACGATTTCTTGGAAATTATCACTTTTCAGGTTTTTAACTCACATTATGGTTTATCTGGAAAGTTAAGATGTACAATGAGACAGATTTGGTGGATGTTAACACGATTATATGAGCATCTAAAAAGATAATGACAGGGTTATTCAACGATAAATGAGAACCAGACATACAAAATTAGGGATCGTAACATAACAATGATAGAAATTACCCTACACGAGACTTACATGCACATGAGGAAACATCATTTATGTGTGACTCTCGTTTAAACACCGATGGGAACAAACCAAATTGAGCATTGTAGAGTTCCACAAGAAAGAACTACAACTCATCATTTACAAAATGCAATTTAAATAAGAAGCGAATAGGGAAGCACTCGTTGTCTCACAAGTAGTAGAGTTATGTCAAGAATATCATGAAAAGAGTAAAAAAAAATTACTCGAACAACCTTGAAGTAATTGAAGGGATACAACAGTCGTCAGTATCTAACTGAAAGATCCGACCAATTCTGCGTAAGACCGAAGACCTGACAATACGGTATACTCTAGTATCATTTTTTCACGTCTCCAGAAATATCAACGTCAAGGCAGGTGTCATTGCTAGGTCTACTAAGTGTCAGACGTTGTTGAAGGGTAATCACCACATGTGTTTATTATTTCCGAACTCGTATGAAAAAAATGGATGGGCAAGAATTGAACTGAAAAAAAAAAGTTAGAAATTTAAATTAGTCCCAAGTAAAATAATATATTAACTTTAAATTTATTAATTGAGACCCACACATGCTAGTCTTATAAAATAGTTTAATATTATTTCATATTTACATTAGAGATAATGTTTTTTAACAAAACCATAGCATTTTAAAAGAGTGACAAGTCTCTGACAGATATATCTAATATCACAAATCTAACATCATAATTTTAAGAGATTCTCACACAATTAATACATTACACTGTTTTTCTCTTCGGTGGGTGAAATACTTCATAAAATAAAGAAAAAACAAGAGTTATGGTTGATATCTGAATGCCTATTGTTTGTTGAAAAATGTAATGTAAGCTATATAAATAAGATTACACGGCGTGTGAGATATTCTCCTTATCTTAGAACAAAAAAAAGAAAAAGATATTCTCCCTAAACACGTTACATAATAATTCATACCAATTTCAGTCTTGCTAAACAGTTTGTGTATGTAAGAATATCCTTCTAATATAATCTTTTGGAGGTTTTTTTCTTTTTAACTTTTTAACATTCAAAATTGTTTTGTATGTAAAAATGTTATTTTCGTTGTTGCTCCACTGGAATATGGTGAAATGGGACAGAATTTAAAATGTGTGGCCATGGGTGGATACAAATAAACAATTGTTGAAGACAACTGTAACATTCCTTATAAAATAGGAAGAAGAAAAAGGAGATGACCCAAGAGTGGGGACTAGAGGTGGGGTTAGGAGGGGGTCCCACATACATTTATTGATTAATAGGGGTACAGGTCCCCCCACCTGCCACAACCAAATTGGACCCCAACCCCCATTCTTGCTACTCTCACTTATTCGTTCACCTTTTACCTGTTTTTCTTTATTTATTTTTGTTAAATTATGATGGCTAGAGTGTATTTGATCATTCCTAAAGTGATTAATTTCAAATTTATAAGCGAGGTCAAGAGTGGGTTTTTGTAATTTAAATTAATAGATTAGATTAAGTGGCACAATGCAATCTTTTTTGGTCCACAATGCATATATTTGAACACATCATTAACGTGTTGTACAAGTTACTATAATTTTCAAATTATATATAATCTAGTGAAGACATATTATATAAATTATAGTTAAAATGACTACTTTTTTTTGGTTGGTTATTGCTTGAAATAATCTCATTAAACAAATACCAATATTTATAACTTCGTGAGAAGATAACAAAATAAATGCTCATAATAATCTAAAATGTTACAAATTTAATATCAATTTCATGGATTTACGATGACAGTTCCAATAACAAGTCATGATAATGGAGGTTACAATAATCATGTCGTGAAAATAAAGGTTACAACTTGATTTGGAGTTAAGCATATATTTTTTTTTAAATGGGGAAAACGAGATTCAGATAAGGCTACTATTATTAAAACTAAATCTAAAATAAGTAAATAACTAGAACGAGTAACTCTCAATATTCATGATAGTTTGGAATGTGATATATCACCAAATTGATAAATGTTCTTTGTTAATGACTATGGGAGAACCAGATTCTGCCGTACTACCCGAGTCTCAAAAGTCTATCGCAGATGATCCGGGTTACCTTTGAGGCTACAATGCGTATACATGAGTTCTTCTCACCAGAACATAAAATATAAAACAAACAAAGACATACCCTATAGAAGTTATGCTTAGCGTCCTAATGATTTCCAGTCCCTTATAATTTAGATGACACTATTAACTATCAAGACTCGATCCTTCAACCTCCACTCTCTCACAAATGTATATATAGGGACTAGATTAACTCAAAACTATGCATACAAATCGGTTATATGTTACACAAGATAGATAATAAGCGGATAAACATCATTATGAAATAATAGCTAAGTTTCCCTAACCCATTTAGCCTAAACTATTCAAAAAAAAAAAGTCACAAATCAAAAACCCAAGCTAGGAAGGAAACTAGGTCTTAAACCACATATAAAGAATCACAAAAATAAACTAGATTAAAAAATGTTTATTAATTTGGTTTGGTAACCTAAATTTTGTCCAATAAAGGTGGAAATCCTGATTTATGACTACTTGAAGAAGATAAAGGAGAATAGAGAAAGTTGTTATTGGGTTTCCTTCCCCTCTTCTCTAAGGTAAGTTAATACTGTAAAAATATAATGAAGTATGAGATGTTAGACAAACTTTACGAGATTGGTTAAAACATACACACATACACATACACATACACATACGTGTTATATAAATATACACACACTCACACTCATATATATATATGAGTGTGTGTGTGTGGCTCTAACTTGTGAGTAAAAAAACTATGGTAGAAAGAGTGTTTGTCTTGGCTCAAATTATTTTGGTCCAACATATCTTGAAACACAAGTTTGTCGCGATATGATGTAGGTCATACTGATTTATGTCCAAACGACGTGTCATTTGTTGAATTATTATTTTCTTGATCATCGTGAGGTGCTTGTTATTATCCAGGGCATGATTTGTTATGTATACCTTGACAACTTCTTTCCTTAACAATTTTCCTCATCTCTTGTGTGCTTTGACTCGGCTTCTTTAGGTTCCATCCGGGTATTGATCATCATCCAGTTGACTAGCTATATTACTTGGGAGTCATTTGCATCATATGATTTAAAACTGCACAAAAATCACACAAAGTAGACAAACTCGAACCAAGGACTCTCTTAACTCCAAAATACACACAATTACTAAAATAGGTATATAATCATGTTAACCATCCTAAAAACATCTAAAATAATGTATTAGGCTTAGGGAAAAGCATCACAAACAATAAAACATCAAGTCCCAAACTTAAACCATTTTTGTCCAGGCAATATTATCACAAAAAATAGGATCCAAATAGATTTGATGTTGAATATGATAGAAGAGCAAAGAATGAATGGGAGAAGCTTATTTGGGCAAAGCTCTATGTGGTTACATGTATCAATTTGATGCCAAGGTTAGTGTTTGACTTACTTGATGTGGGAGAAACCAAATCATATGCAATATTTTTTATAGCTAGCATACAATTCACAAACATTTCAATGAGGTATGTTAATTAGAAGTCATGTTGGTTAACCTAGGGAATTTGTCAGATTTCATCAGACTAGATTGTAATGAATATTTGGATGCTTTTATAATTTTTGGTAGGCCATTCCTAGCTATTAGGAAAACTCACTTCAACATTCCAGTGGGAAAGACTACTATGCACCTCATGGACAAATATGAATCCTATAAGGTACTTAGGGAAGTTTGCGTCACTGCAAAATTTGTCAAGAAATATACAGTCGGTGAAAGAAGAGGAAGATGAAACTGTGGACGAACACCTAAACCTTGAAGTTGGAGATCTTGGGTAATCAAAACAGCGTCACACCAATGAACAATTAAAGAAAGAAGAAAGCTAGTTTGGGGCGAAAGCCGCGAAACACTCAAAACCAGGGGTTGAAGCAACATAGGAGGTCAAGAAGCCCCACACAGATGATCAAAATGAATATGATTACGATGATGGTGGGACAAACTAGGAATATATGGAAGAAGATAAATTATCTGACCTACCATATTTAAGAGAAGAAGACTAATCCATAGGAATATGAGACTTTGTGGCAAGAAAAAATCCAAGTCGAGGAACAAAGATGCAAAATCCTTATAAAGAATGGTGGGGGCCATATTTGATCAAAGAAATTCCGGAAGGGGATATGATTCTCATCACAAGCCAGATGGATTTAAAAATCTCATGAGATAAAACGTTATTTGAAGACATATGCATAAGTAAAATGTTTAGAAAAGCACAAAGAAGCTTGAATCATAAGAAAAAAAAAGATGACGTTGGGGTTTGTGACCTAGTCATTCGCAATAATCAACTCCCAAATTCGACAATCAACAATGATACAAGGAATGATGAGTCTTATGATATCACTAATGAATATGGCCAACCATTATTTTAAATAGCGTTAGGCGGACAGTCAGGTACCTTCGAGCGCCTAGAAGTTTGGGAGGGAGCCTTAGATGGGGTGTAGGTGTTTTTCTTTATATGGTTCTAAATTTTATTTATATGAAAATTATATATTACTAATTTATTTTATTTTTAAAAAAATTCAAATTATAAGCTTGTAGGTGACATAGGTAGTCTAGGAGGTCTTAGGACGGTCGACCACATTCTAGCACCTAGGTTAACCTAGACAGGGATTTTAGAACATTGGGTCAACAGATGTTCGTACCACAAGAGATCGATAAATATCACATAGTTATAACCAAAGTCAACATCATGTAAGTCAGAGTTAAACATGCAAAAAGAGTCTGAAACCTATAAATAAAAGTTCGAATTGAAGAAAACAAAAGAATTCGGACCGGTTTTCTTCAAACATATCCCACGACGTTTCAACACCAGAGCCGATCTTCTAGCAAAACACGCCAGGCGCAGGGCACTACAACAACAAGTTACCACTCATACTCTTCAGAGTAACTTCTCGAAGCTTGAAATAGGTTAATTCGTTTGTTTGGGTTGTTTGTCGTTAGTTCTGTACTTCCTTACCCGTCCAAAAAAAAAAAAAAAACCTACTAGAATACTTATCATTCAATTAACCAATGATGAACCCGAATATCTCTTCGCGGCACAATAAAGCTCGGAACCTTCATTATGATTGGACTAACATAATTGGAGTTGGCTTTTGGTTAGCTTTGCATTGGTGGACACCCACAGCCCACATCCCACAACTTCTCTTTCACCTTCTCTCACCGAAGACACTAGTCAACCCCCAAAAAAGCAAATAGAGAAACAACTTAGAACCCCACGAATGGTTCCACTAATTCACTTTAGCTCTATAGACTTTGTAAAAAAGAGAACAACTTAATCCCATTACATTAAACTCTCTCTCTCTATCTCTATTTCTCTTTTAGTGGGGGCTTTCAATTTGCCAATTGGACAGTGTTTGTAGGATCAAGAACATTTTCTTGAAACTCCCCACACACCCCCTAGAAGAAGAAGAAGATGGAATTTATGGAACCTCATACCAAAAACCAAGGCACAAGCAACAGTACTAATGCCTCCTCAAACCATCAAAATCAACAACCTTCGTCTTCTGTTGCTTCTCTCCAACTCATTCCACTCAACCAAACTCAGCAACAATCAAAAAACTCTCCACCCTCCACCGCCATAACCACCACCACCACTACCAAGAATACTGCCAAGAAACCATCCAAAGACCGTCATACTAAGGTGGATGGGAGAGGAAGGCGTATTCGTATGCCTGCTTTATGTGCAGCAAGAGTGTTTCAGCTGACTAGAGAGTTGGGTCATAAGTCTGAGGGAGAAACTATAGAGTGGTTGTTACACCAAGCTGAACCGGCTATTATAGCTGCTACTGGAACCGGTACAATTCCAGCTAATTTCTCCACTCTCAATGCTTCTATACGTAGCAGTGGCACTACCATCTCAGCTCCACCGTCTAAATCCATTTCACCTCTTTTCATCCATGGCGGTGGAGGAGGTACAGGTTCTGCCACCGCTATGCTTGGATATCATCATCATCAGTTGTCAAACGGTGGTTTTGGCCAATACCCAGATGAGAATTACATGAAAAAGAGATATAGAGATGATACAAACGATGCAACCTCACCCCAGTCCAATAAAAGAGAAAGAACAAGTGGTGAAGGTACTGAATCGGGTTTAGAAGCTAAACCCGGTTTAGCACAACCGTCTAGCTTCATCTCAGCTACAGCTATGTGGGCTGTAGCACCAGCTGCTACGGCGAATGTAGGGAATACAGCCTTCTGGATGCTGCCAGTAAACAGTGGTGGTGCCACGGCCTCCTCAGCCGGACCACTTCAGCTAGACCACCAAGGCTCATGGCAGTATAAGGCAGCAGCTATGCAACGAGTTAATGGTTTCGAGTTTCCAGGTGGGACCCGGTTCAATCCGGTTCAGTTCGGGTCAATGGTACTACAACAACAACCACAACCGGTTCAACAACTTGGGTTAGGCATCTCAGAAAATCCTACTAATAATAACATGGGAATGTTGCCTTCATTCAATGCATATAGTGGTAGTGATAGTAAGGTTGATCTGGGTATGCATTTGGACCAACAACATCATCAACATCATCAACATCATCATCATCAAAATCATCAGCCTCAGGGTAGTGATAGTGGTGATGAAAATCCTAAAGATTCTCAATAATTATATTTCAGTTTCATGCTACTTTTATTATTTCGTGCATAATTTTAGTAGTAACTTGTCTTATTTTGGATTCGGTTTTTGCGCAATTTCCCTTGATCACATCCTGATTATGTGTGCTCTGATTGTTAGATTTTAGTGTTGTTATTAGGTAGTAGTACTGTGTTCAGTGTACAATTATTTTTAAGGGGACTTATTGTTGTAACTTTGGTCAAAGTTTTCAACTTCGAATATTAGTAGTATTGTTTATGGTTTTTATGCTGTATTTTGTTGATATTTTGGGACTTTTTGGGAGGTTACTTGAATTTAATCTGTGGTAGGATAAGGTCTACGACTTCTTTCGTTTCCACTTTTGAATTGTACATAACGAATATTTAAATCTTAAAATACAAACTCAGTGATTTCAAATTTCAAATTTATTGGCAATCGTAATGCTCAGCTTTTCTGTTAAATAAGAATTTCGGGGCACGAAATTAACAGAGGATATATAGTTATTAACATGAAAAAAAACATAATTGTACATATAATTGTACCTTAATATAAAATACAAGGTATAATTTTGATTTTTTTTGATTAATAGTCTAATTTTTTAATCGAGACAGTATATATTAAAGTAGATGAACCATATATACATAAATTATCCGAGATCTAATACATCGGAATCTCGAGATAAGTGTTTGACTAATTCGGGTACCGGAGATCTTGTTCAATGACAAAACAAAACGGAAAAAATAATTTTTGTTTTACCTATTAATTTGTCGGCTAGTTTTTCTTTGTTGAACGAGTGAGAAAATAAAACTTTATATATCATCTAAATTATTGCATATTTTTCTAATGGGCTTGATAGATTGCATATACGATATACTTGAAACAGAAGAGTCCTCAGAAGTGCCGCTAACGACCATGCCAAATTCTTCATGACCTTTGATCATTATTAATTAGTAACCAACGGGTCAAGAGTAGTGTTTTGGAAGATGAAATTATTCTCAATAATCTGACTTCATAGCCTATTAGGGGCGGTCCCGGTGAGAGATGACTTAATGAATCTATTAAGATTGACTCTTTACTCTTAATTAAATTATAGTCATTAGTGGTGGTCCTATTGAGAAGGATTTGCTGAATGCACTGACACTTAATGATGTTGAGTTATATTGCTCGTAATGATCTCAAAGCCCTGTAGGGGTGATCTAATCAATGGGTAGATATTCTAGAGGACCACATATGTGAGTGTGAAGGTAGCAATTACCTTCTATAAGATACAAAAGTGTCGTCTCTTTAGAGCACTCGTATGAACAAATGTTTGTGTATATCCTATATGAACTCAAGTATTTATAATGCGGAATCTAAGTGAAAATACTAGGTAGAGTATATATTGTAAGGGTCTCAGCTGAAGAACGTCAAATTCAAGATTACGTTCAGTTGGCGGGATTTGGTTGTTGACTCACTTTACTACGTGACAATTAAAATCGAAAGGTATTGTCACTTTAGTACGATTCACTCATCCACCTCATGTGTTTCTCGCTCAATGCATGTGTGGGGTATTGTTGGAGAAGTTCATACAATGGAAAAGAAAAGAGTAGTAATTTTATTTATGGAATGTAAAGAGTCCCTTTTGTTCCTTTTTCCATATTAGAAAATCAAATAGACTTTTTATTTTTCTATATGCTTGTACATCCTTATAATTCGAAAATTTATTAAGTGTATGGAGTATAAGTGATACCACACACGCGTGCAGTACCACCTGCATGACCCGTCCCCGACACTAGCGAGATACGGTGTGGTCGTGGGAGTCTTGAGAAAATAAAAATAAAACTTATTTTGGGAGGTTCATGCATGGTTATCGAATGTGTCAAAAATATTTTGTTTGTGGCTTTAATGTCTTGTTTCAAAACCAGCTTTGACTATGGATGTTTTTGAAGGCATCCTAGCTACTATATGAGAGGGTTGAAGTCATTTGAGAACCACCAATTTACAGTAACTCCTACAAATTACAACACCGAAAATGAGACTTTAAGTAGTATATTCCAATCCGCTTTTGTGAGTGCATACATACGAGATATGTAATAGTCATCCCTTGGGGAGGGATCGGTGAAGACACAATATAGTAACCCAATTGTAGCAAAACTTATTCTTAAGGCAGTAACCAGAACCATAAGAAAAAAAGTATATTATTGAAGATAATATCATGAATTTATAACTTACAACAAGTGTAAAAGAACATAATCTAAGTATAATACAAAATAAAATATTTTTAATTGTGTGACTCGATCACCAGTATGATGATTCTAATGTCCTTTCTAAATAATGGTTGCATATAGATTTAACACGATATGATCAGAGAAAAAGGGAAAAATGAAAGAATGAGGGTCGAATAAATTTTCATAAAAACATATCCTTGTCATGGGAATGTTATCACACTTAGGCACAAACATCAATATTTTTCACAAGTTTCAGGAGGTGGCCGATTACTAGTCCTAGAGGGGGAGGGGGTGAATGGGAAACTAATCAAGATATCTACTAATCTAAAACTTTTCTTGAAGATAATATTAGTTTGAAAAGTTCAAGCAATTTATCAAACACTAAGGAAGTAAGAAAGAAGTAGACAGCGAGGACAAAAAAAGCAAGCTAAAATCCCCGCTTAACAATAATTCATTAAGTAAAGAGTAGAGTTAGAGATTATGCAATCGGTTATAGTTGTTCAGTTACCCTAAACCCACTATCCAGGATCTTCCCCTTAAGATTTTCAAGCTTCTTTTCCACTAAGCTCAAATAACTCTGAAAGGTGACTTACAAACCAATACATCAGATTTTTTCTGGTTAATCACAACCTGTATATGAAATTTTTTTGGTTATGTCACAATATGTACTCGAATGAATCAAGCTAACACCCTAGTGAAATTATCCACACAAGTTACCACTTCCAAAGGATGCCTCTCTTCTTCAAAGAGATGAAATCCACTTTTTCTTGAATCTAATGAAAATTAAGCTCTAATCTAGGGTAAGAGTAAGATAAGTTTAGATTTCATTATTTACACGATCAAATGAAAAAGATCCTTAATGAGAGTGTATAATAATGGTGGAGTAGAGGGATTCATTTATGCTTTGAATGAGGTTCAATACATAGCTAAAAATGAGCTCCCAACTGTCATAATGACTATAAAATTCTACAAAAAGTGACAAAAATGTCATGCAGTTTTCTCAATAATGTCATGCCATTTTGGATCAACATTTGGATAAGGAGATGCAAAATTTCCGAATCAAACCGTTTCTCTGCATTTTACACTATGCTCCACTACCAGATTGAAAAAATTATTTCCTAATATTTTTCTTCAACATTCAATTTTGAGCAAATTTGTAGTTGGCCTCAAGAGTTAATTCCAAACACACAAGAAAATATGACAAGAATAGTGTGCAAGCTATATCATGTTAAAAATACACAAATAAGTGTGTGATGTGGTGCCCAAATGAATATACTCTCAACATGAAAAGAGTTATAAATAAGGATATAAAAAAGTATGAGTTCAATACTTAAGAAAATATATCATATGTGAAAACTTAAGATCAAGAAAGTGTTTTATATATGTGATCAAGAATGAAAAGTAGGATGTTTGTACTCTAATCATGTGATGTGTTTCTAAATATGAAATCATATAAAAATATAGTATACATGTTTAGAGGGGTTAAGTATATATAAAATAATATCAAGGGGTGTCCCGTACTTAACCAACAATCACATACACATAGTAGTGTGCTAATAACAAATGTGTGCACATATAATCCTAATGTCCATGCTTGAGTACCTATCTACTAGAATGGGATGTGTTCTAAATATGAATTCATGTAACATTTAAAATCTTAAACATTTTGGACACATAACAAGTTGTTGCATAGAAGGTTCTCATATAATCAAGGTGAATGAATGCACAATTTAGCAAGTAAGTCACGTTTGGATACTTCAAATCTTAAAATATGAAATAATATAATAAAGAATACAAGAAAGTTCTTAGTTGATCACTTATGCAAAATCGTTGTATAGAATAAGCTATGAGCTAGAGAGTGATTAACTTATGTGAATGTCTATATAACAAGGATAATAATGTTAAGGAGGAGTCAACTAGTGATCTAGGTACATGTTTCACAAATGGAAAAATAATCATGTATATAAGTGAAATTTAGAATGTTAATCACTTAAGTATTTGTCATATAAAAACACACACAAAAGAGGCAATATGTCAACATTGTCCCTCATTTTGATGATGAAAAATCCTACATTAATGGACTTCTAAATTGATATATAATACAACATATATGGAGTCTTAAAGGCATGGCTCCACCTCCCCCTCAAATTGTGCATATATGATCAGTGATATATACAAGCACAAATGGAGTCTTTAATAGGAATGACTCTCCCTCACCTAAAGCATATATCATTTATATTAAAACAAGGCATTCGAACATGATATATAAACATGAAAGAAATATCAACCTAATATTTTCATCATTTTGTCTTCATAAAAAAAAGGACAAGATAGATAAGAAGCAAGATTAGTCAAATAAGAAAATCTCATAAATATTCAAATAGCCCCGAGAAGAAATATGATATTAAAGATTCATGTCACAAAATAAGGATATCCATATGCAATAAATACCTAAACATGGAATACTAAGCATGATAATCACATAGCCTCAAGAGTTTTAAAATACACAAGATATGAAGAATAAGACGATCATAAAAGGATATGAGAAAGGAAAGTAAGACCTTACCAAACGAGTAATGTATAGACCAAGAAAGATGATGGATTATTATAAAATGCTTCCATCAAGAGTGATGTAAATGATATTGATATTATTCTACATATTTTGTCTCAGTAAAAGAGATCAACCAAAAGCGTACACAAATGAAGAACGGGTAAGATAGTAGAAGTAAAACTACTGATAGGAAAAATTACATGAGATGGACTTAAGAGATAATATGATATTAACCATCCTAAAGACTAATTATTCAAATATACTCTAAAAATAATCAAGTAGCGCAAATAGAAAACATAAGCACGTAAAGAAAAGAGCATACGATTCATCGTACTCAAATGACTATATGACCATGATGAGAGATGAAACAAATAATAACTAAGCATATAAATCTAATAAAGTAACATGTCATAAAGAAATTATCAGTAAAAAATGTAATATGACATGAGTGATCACACTATTATGATATAATATGTGATGCATAATGATATGAAAACACAACATGTATCATATATGACCAACACAATAAATCTCCCCTAAAGATACACAATTTTAAGATAATGGGGAAAAATATAGCATACGAAACAAGTATGATTTCTATAGAATATATACATATAATAACATCATAATATCCTGTAAGAATAGACAAGAGTGAGAGAATCAATTATAATACATATCAAATAGAATCACATATCATATAAACAATTTTTTATATCAAGATATATACTTTCCCTATTAGATATCACTAAGTATAAAGTCAAATGATCACAAGACCAAGAGAAAAAAGCAAGATATGATATATATATATATATATATATATATATATATATATATATATATATATATATATATATATATATATATATATATATATATAAGATACATAAGAAACTATACATATAAATCAATCAAGTCTCCCCACACTAGATAAAATAATTAATAATCATAACACACACCATATAGCTACAAGGAAATCATGCATAAATATATAGCTAAGAGACAAGAAAGTTTTTACCCAAATATCCATTCTCCATGTGATAAGAGCATCCATCATCAAGAAATTAACCATTTAACTCCTTCATGCTGTTTTCCTACAATCACGAAGAATAAGTAATAGGTACCCATGGTGTTTTAGGTCCTTGTGGGGGGGGGGGGGGGGTTAGTAATACTTTACACATTCTACTTTGTACTTTGACATGTAGGTACTAAGGAGTCTAACGCCAATTATTTTTGATGAAAGCAATGATATGTATAATGACCATGTTTCTCACAATAAGTGCATAAAGTTTTTCTTACAAATAAAAGAAGATGCACGATCATGGGATCAAAACTAAAATTGACTTTTTCAAATCAAAGAGTTTGGGCATCCACCAAAAAATTAAAATAAGGCTGACATATAGAAAGATTTAAAAAATTTCATTTAGGTCCTCAACCTTCTTTGTCATTAAAATATTTTCATGTATGGCTTTTTTGTTGTTTTTAATAAAAGAGACGTTTTAAAAAATGGTCTCTTTATTTGTTTCTAATGAAGCATCCAAGCTAAGACAAACATTGTATCTTTAATGTTCAATTTTCAAATTATCTAAGAAACATTTATTTGTTTCAAAATGATGCTAAAAGTATTTCTTTAAACAAGACAATGTAAAAACATTATCAAGATCATCACTAGAATCATAAATAAATTAAGAAGAGCTAGAGTGAGAAACTACATCATTATCGTCTACTAGGGCGGCAAGATTATGATCATCATATATGCTTCCCCACATTATAATGTTCATAACTCACGATGAGAGCCAATGAGCAATCATCAATGAGGTTGAATACCACTAGATATCCCACACAATAAATATTCATCACTTTATCATTTTGTATGAGTTTCACCTTATCTTCTTTGATGAGATTTTTGAAAGGTTTCACTTCGAGAGAACTTTTTCTTATGATCATACAAAGCTCATCATCCACACACTATATATATTCCTCCATCCTCTTTCTCCACATACAATAATTTGTACCAAAAATAGTAGAGGTATAGTAGTAAAAGACTCTTGCAAAAGATTAGTTTTCATGTCGTGTACTCTACTCATGGTTAAACAATTTATACATATTTAAACTTGGATGATAACTGTTAGTCCTATAAGGGGGGAGGGGGAGGGTTAATATGACTCTATTAAAGATATCTAATTTTTTTTGAAGATAATATTACTTTGAAAATTAGTTCAAGTAATTTATCAAACACTATGAACCAAGAAGCAAATAGATAATGATGAAAAAGAAAGCAAGCTAAAAACACTACAAAATACAACATAAAGTAAATAGTAGAGTTAGATATTATGTGTTGGTGAAAATCTAACCATATAACTGGCAAAGCAAAAAAATAAATTTTATAAATATAGAGATTCCAAAAAATGTAATACTACATCTATTACAAGAAAATGGTAAATCAGAATATAGAGATATTCCAAATAAAAGTAATACTACAACTATTACAATAAATTGGAAAATGGAACTTACACAGAAAATTCAAAAAGAAATCTGGATACAAATACACACAAAGACAAAGGTGTAGAGGCGTTTAAAAAGAGATTTCAAAAGTACCGGTATCTATGACAATCGTATTCCTCTATTACTTTAATCTTGATGTCTTCTTATTTGTGATAATACAATATATTTCTGAGACATCACTTTAGTTGTATTTATTAGAGCATAGGTCGATTTTCTCATGATTTAATACACTTTCCTATTTTGTGTCTTGAATTATTTATTTATTATTTTTAGAGCATATTGGGTTTAATTATTTATTTAGTGTGAAGCTTTAGAGATATATGGTAATTACTTAAAGTCCAAGTTGGTTCTAAGAGCTAAATGAAAGAAGATAAACATGGGAATTAAAGATAAGGAAGTAAAAGCTAAAAATATGGAAAAGGAAAAACTGTCTTAAATTTGAATTCCACCACCCACGACCACAAATCAGATCATATCTCAAAATCGGTGAGGAATTTGGAAGAACGGTCAAGAGAAAAGTTAATGATACTTCCGAGACGATGAATTTAGACCACTCATTCGCATCAATCGGATAAGTATTGAAGCTATTAGGACCGAAAAAAAATGGAGCTGATTCCATGTTTTTGGGCTACGAATTTGAGTTGGGCTTGGAGTCCAACACTTACCGTTTCCTTCAAGAAAACGATTAGGTCTTCCTATACACTATAAATACAACCTATTATCATTAGAAAAATCATCCTTGGCCAAACCTTAAGGTCAGGAAGAAGCTTACAACAAAGAAGAGAAGTCTAGAAGGAGATGTGCATCAATTATGTCTTCTTCAACCTTTAATTCCATAATTATTTTCTTTTCTTAGTATGAACTAAATTCTATTTAGCTTGAGTTTTAGCATATATGTATGAACCCTAGGTTTGGTTGACATCTATCTAATTTGATTGAATTTATGTTTTAATTTCTCTGTTTATGTGTTGGATTTATATTCTGTGTTCTTTATGGTTGCAAACATATAGGATTACCATCATAGTAGTTAGATAACCGGTATATTTGACTATAGGATTAGCACATAACGTCTAGAATAAGGTTTGATCTGACAATTCAGCCTAACTAGATAGTCAATGGTTTAGTGTATTGCTATTTAATCAATTGCAGAAACAGTTTGCTTAGATTCTTATTGACACAGGTAAACCTTATTTGAAACTACCTAGCGCAATTGAAACCAAACTATTGAAATACTACATGATTCATCCCTTACATGTTAAGAACGACAAGACTAGTGGGGATTACTTGCTAATTACTCAAGCTAAACTCTCATACTATCTTCTTTTCTTTTATTTATTTCATGTCTTTTAATTTAGTAGTTTAGTTTCCTTTATTGAAAATCAAATAAAAATCTATCTTTCTCTTCTTTACCCTTGCGTATTATTATTCTAACTTCCAATATCTGCACTTGAATATTTGCATAAGTTCTTCTTAACCTTCGTAGTCCCTGAGGAACGAATTCTACTTATTCATTAAAACTTACGATCTGTATACTTGCAAAACCGTGCTCAGCTTAGGGTGTTTATTTGCACTTATTTTATACATCTTTTAATCACACCTTAGGCGACACCAAGTTTTTGGCGCCGCTGCCGGGGACTACATCGTTAATCCTTGTGAAATTATCTAGTGCTTATATTATAGTTAGTTCTATTTTACGATTTTTTTTTAGTTTTTGTTTTACAGATTTTTTTCAGGCGAGAGCAGATTTATTAGGAAAGGAAAGTTTCGTATTACTAGATCCTACATAAGCTAATACAATTATGTAGAAGATAGACCAGCAACTCGCTGAATTACGCGAACTAGCGCGAGAAATAGCTCATGGAAATCTAGTACATACCTCACCTTCATGTCCTAGTTGTGGAGCAGGAGATCACGCGTGGGAGAATTGCATGAATAATCCAGCTTCGATTTCCTTCATACCTTATCAAAGAAAACATTATTATAATGGTTATTATCAATCTCAAGGAAATTATGCTGATTATCAGCCCCCACAGAATTATAATTGGGTCGGAAATCAATAGACATATTATCAACCACGACCACAATCTTATTATCCTCCACAACCTATCTATGAAGAAGCGCCAATTTATAATGAAGCTTATCAAGAACAACCTATTTATTCAATGCAACAAACCATACAAGAGCAACCTTCGAGTTTGAATTCAAGCATGGCTAAGATGATGAACTTAATGGAAGAAAATATGCAGATTAGCCAGCAGAGATTCCAAACCCTTAAGAGTCTTGAGCATACCATGTCACAAATGGTGATTAAACTTCAAAACATGCCAAAAGGGCAACTCACAAGTGATACTAGTGCTCCATAAAATGGTGTTTGTCATGCAGTTGAATTAAGAAGTGAAAACCAATTACCTCCATCTAGAGTAGAACCAAAACCAACCTCTATTTCTGAGAAAGTGGTTGAAGAAACAATCAAAGACAAGGTGGAAGAGGTAATTGAACAAATGAGTGTCCCAGAGAAGACACATGAAAAGAAAGAGAGCACGGTGGTAACCAGTACATGTCTTCCTCCACCATTCCCATTACGTGTCAAGACCAAGAACAACGAAAACTTCCAGAATTTCCTTGACATGGTGAACAAGATAAAGACTAACATACCGTTTGTAGAAGCTCTTAAAAGAATGCCACAATATCGGAAATTCATTAAGGACATTCTCTCTAACATACGAAGATTCGAAACTGAGGAGATGAGTGGATCACCAGAGGAGTGTAATATTACCGAGTTACCACCAGACACACCCACAACCACGAACTCTTGGATGGCATTATCCATGATTATGAAGAATAGAGCTGAGAAGTTCGTGGGAATTAGAGGAAAGGGGTGGAAATTTCGTCAATCGTAATCGAGGTAACACGTCTAACTTTAAAAGACGTTAAATAAAAGTGCTATACGGGAGACAACCCGTAGTTTCTTTTATGCTTTTACGTTTTTAGGTTTGTAAATTCATGATTAGTTTAGTTATTTATAGTTGATATTTCATATTTGAGGAAGGTATTAGTGTTTTTGATGTTTAGGTGCTAAAGAAATCGAATTTGGGAGGAAAAACGAAATTTTTCGGAAAATTCAGATGACCCCACCGGTATACCGGATCTCACCGGATGTATACCACAGGTCAGAAAACCTGAGCCCACGGGTGTCACCACGTGTTCTATGCCGAGAGGTCAAAATCGAAGGAGGTCAGCTCCGGTATACCGGGTCATACCTCCGGTATGCCGCCCAAGGCAAAAAGGGGTGCCCACGTGTTGCGTATCGGGTATTTTGCCGTAACTCGACCTGGAAGAACCACAACTCCGGTATACCGCCCGACCCTGCTGGAGAATTTTTTTTTCGTGTTTTTCAGGTTATAAGGAAGAGGAGGTTGATTTAATCCGATTTTTTTTTTTATTATCCTTAAGCTTCTCCTTCTTCCACAAACCTCTCCCAACTCCATGGAAGCTTCATCAAACCTTCCCCAATCATCAAAACACTACCCAATCACCATAAACACATCCAATCCTTTCTCCACATCATTACAAGGAAGATTCAATCACCCATATCATACCAAAACACATCGAATCCGAGAATCAAAAGCTTAAATTACAGAAATTCATCCTACAATTTCTTAAATCCATACAATCCATGAAGAATCCATCTTACACATATAGATAATCATCATCAAATCACATTTCCTAACCCAAATAAAGCTTGTACAACCAATAATCAAGAGTTCAATTTCAAGAGTGGTTAAAGCTTTGAGTTGGTGGTCAATTGAGATGATTAAGAGAACATAAACATTATCTACTGCAAGGGAGATGAAGAAAAGCAAGGTATTGGATTTAATTGAGAAGAAATCAAGTGAGAAAAATCCTAGTTCCAATTCAAAGGGTTAAACAAGTCAAGAGAAGAGAGGTCAGCTACCTGTGTTTGATTCAATGGGTAAAAAGGTTCCAACTTTTGTGAAGAAACCAACACAACCATTCAAAGGTCCTATACCGAAGAAAAAAAGAAAGCTTCAAGGGCCTTGATAGCTTCTCCAAAAAAACAATTAAGGGAACTACCTTTTGTTTATGAGAAAATTTGAAGAAGAAGTTGATAAAGGAGAATACAAGAAGATTCATGGAGATTTGGAAAGATTGGGTTGGTCTACGTTAATGGTAAAACGTTCGAAAAGACGTTATTTTTGTCGAATTGTATTTTGAGAGGAGAAGAAAAGATGTGGCACAGTTGATCTATGAGGAGGTGATACGATTTTCAGTCTCTCCCATGACGTTATTTAATGCAATATCATACAATTATCACGTGTCTTGATCAGAAAGCAAATATAATTTTGGGTGAAGAAGAAACACGTGAGTTTAAGATGAGTAAAAATATTGACAATGCTTGGATCATGGAAGTTTTGAGAGTAATTACGCAACTTTTAAAAGAAGAAAAGGAGTACATCACAACACTCCTCGAGCAATTAAAGAAAAATCCAGCAAAATCCTATCTGGGATGTCAATAAGGCGAGGTAATAGCCTCGAAGAGTATGTATTATTTCTTCCCTACCATTTCTTTATGTGCAATATGTATGCTAATTTTACATTTTATTTTTGTCTTGAGTCTTTTTCGAGTCGTGGGGACACGACTCATTTTTGAGTTGTGGGTGGGGATTCGTTGTCCTCATCTTCCCTTTTGTTTTTACATAAAATTTAAATTTTTTTGGGTCAAATTAGGCATAGAATATACTGAATGTACCTATTGAGCATGATTTAATTAAGTTAATGATAGTAAGTAGTATGTTTTTGAAAGATGTCATAAATATGTTTAGTATGCATGGATGAAAACAAGAAATAAAAGATAGAAAAGTTAGTAAGAAATACTAAGAAGTTACGTTGAAACTTAGGAAGAGTTATTTGGTGTGTAGAACGTGAGCTTTGAAATTAGTTGAAAACACACTTGTCTATGAACTAAGTAGTGAAAAGTAACGAAATCCGGTAGTTAGAAAAATGAATAAGGCAGTTCTTTCATATTGAAGCCACTTGAAGCTTTTATACCTTCTCACCTTGTTATTTGATTATTGTTATTATTCATCCGTCTTAGCCCCTCTGAGCCTTTCTAAAGACTTTTATCTAACCATATTATAATCCATACCCTTAGTTTGTAGGACTTATCTATATGACCCGCACCCGAATCGCAAAACTTGAGACAAGTCGTTTTAGAGCTTGAGTTTGGGGTGGTGGGTTTCATCATGAGGGAACATTGGGTTTGGGAATTATAATTGTTATTTTATTGATGATGAAAAAGTTAATATTGTAACCTTTTACCGGGGTAATAGTGAATGAAAAAGAAGCTACGAGCTCAAGTTATGAAAAGGCATAATTTATTAAAAATAGCGTGATATCTCGAACATCAAAAAGAGAGTCATAGCTATAAAAAAAGAAAAAAGTGATATGAAAAGAATATATATTCGGACCGGCAAAGTGGAATTTGTATATCATCATGAAAAGGTGTTATTTGGGATTAATTGGGAATGCACATCAAAAGCATAAAAAATTGGGTTGAGTGAGAACATCTTCGAGTGGAAACTCAAGCTGGGCGATTCATTGATGGAATGTGAGGAGAGAGCCAAAAGCTCACTTTTCATTTATCAAATATACCACACCGTCCTTAAGCCACGTGATAACCACAAACCGTAGGATTTCTAACTACTTGGTGGAGAAACAATTGAGATATTAGGTAGGAGGTAAGTGGACCATTGGATTCTATATTAGGACCTATGAACAACCTATAGCCATTAACATGAACTAAGTTGTCAACCTCTCCATCTGGCATTGCAAAATTAATCGTGACTTGAATCTATGGATTGTTGATTATGTGTATATTAAGCATACTTGTGCATTATTTATTTAGCATAACTACATGATACTTTTTAGATACTATGCTCTAGGATCGTTCATTATGTTATGTTCTTATTCTCCTCCTACTTCTCTTCTTGACTACCCTACTATTCTTTATTTTTATTGTATCGGGACGATACAACTTTGAGTTGGGGGTCTTGATGTCTCCTCATTTGTGATAATACAATCTGAGACATTTTAGTTGTATTTATTAGAGTATAGGTCGATTTTCTCATGATTTAGTACACTTTCCTATTTTGTGTCTTGTATTAATTATTTATTATTTTTAGAGCATATTGGGTTTAATTATTTATTTAGTGTGAAGCTTTAGTAGGGGTGGAAATCGGATATGAAATTTCCGATTTCCGACTTTTCCGATCCGAAAATTCCGATTTCGGAACAGATTTTTAAGGTTCCGAAATTCCGAAATTCCGATTTCCGATTTTTCCGAGAAAATAGGATCGGAATTGGAACTACTTTAAATTTCCGAAATTTCCGGGTTTTCCGATCCGATTTTATTTCCGAATTATATTTCCGATCCGATTTTATTTCGAATTATATTTCCAAATTATAAATTATATTTCAATATAATATTGCATGGAGTATTTAAAACATGATAATTAATGGCCTGTTTCTTTGGTCCTAGAAAAGTTTTGGAACCTGAAAATCAACTTGGCTTATGTTTCCACTCTCCAGTTATATTCCCAATTTTTTTTCAAAGTATACTTATAAATCAACTCAAGACTTGGTTGATCCAAAAAGAAACTTAAGTTTCTTCTGAATATGTTCAACAATTAGCTTCTCTCTTTCTTGTATTATTGACAATGTCTGTAAGGAGACCTTCAACAGATTAAGAGATTCATGCCTTTGCCAACTAATTTTATATCATTGAAAATGCTCGTGAACCTATTGATGTTGTTACCTACTTTAACATCTTTAACCGTTTCAATGATACTTATGGTTGAAACAAAGACAATTCAGTTATAACTATTGTGATCTTCTTTTTAGAATGCTGAAGCAATGTTTTTGCATTTTCTCTAATAACTTATACAACATTATTTTTGCACTTTTTCTAACAACTTATAGGAAATTGTAGGATCATTTTGAGGCACGGAGGCAAGACTTTTTTGGAACAAAAATGCAAGATCATTTCCGAGACTTTTTTGCAATATTTTTTCCATGTAATGGGAAAAGTTACCGCGGTTTAGCATTGTTTTTTTTAACTATTGTAACTTTGTTATATCATGTAAATTTTTAGTTTAGTTTTTAACAACTGTTACTCTTCGTGTAAGTTTTATAACTTTAGTTTTTAACTATTGTTCGATTTATAACTTTTAGTTTCGCAATTTCCGAGCCAAAAGTTCCGAAATTCTGAACCCAAAATTCCGAAATTTCCGAACCAAAAATTCCGAAATTTCCGTGCCGAAATTTCCGAATTTCCGAATTTCCGGTAAATTCCGAAATTCCGAATTCGGAATTGTTTTTCCCAATTCGGAAAAATTGGATAGGAATTGGAATGGAAAAAATCTATTCCGAAAAAAATTGGAATTTTTCCGAAAGACCATTTTTCCGATCCGTTCCTTCCGATTTCTACCCCTAAGCTTTAGAGATATATGAAAATTAATTAAAGTCCAAGTTGGTTCTAAGAGATAAATGAAAGAAGATAAACATGGGAATTGAAGATAAGGAAATAAAAGCTAAAATATTTGGAAAAGGAAAATCTGCCTTAAATCTGAATTCCACCACCCACGACCACAAATCAGATCATATCTCAAAATCGGTGAGGAATTTGGAAGAACGGTCAAGAGCAAAGTTAAAGATATTTCGGAGACGATGAATTTCGACTACTCATTCGCATCAATCGGATAAGTATTGAAACTGTTAGGACCAAAACAAAAACGGGACTGATTTCATGTTTTTGGGCAACGAATTTGAGTTGGGCTTGGAGTCCAACACTTACCTTTTCCTTCAAGAAAACAATTAGGTCTTCCTATACACTATAAATACAACCTATTATCATTAGAAAAATCATCCTTGGCCAAACCTTAAGGTCAGGAAGAAGCTTACAACAAGAAGAGAAGTCTGGAAGGAGCTGTGCATCAATTATGTCTCCTTCAACCTTTAATTCTGTAATTCTTTTCTTTTCTTTTCTTAGTATGAACTAAATTCTATTTAGCTTGAGTTTTAGCATATATGTATGAACCCTAGGTTTGGTTGACATCTATCTAATTTGATTGAATTTATGTTTTGATTTCTCTGTTTATGTGTTGGATTTACATTTTGTGTTCTTTATGGTTGCAAACATATAGGATTACCATCATAGTAGTTAGATAACCAGTATATTTGACTATATGATTAGCACATAACGTCTAGAATAAGGTTTGATCTGACAATTCAGCCTAAATAGATAGTCAATGGTTTAGTGTATTGCTATTTAATCAATTGCAGGAACAGTTTGCTTAGATTCTTATTGACACAGGTAAACCCTATTTGAAACTACCTAGCGCAATTGAAACCAAACTATTGAAATACTACATGATTCATCCCTTACATGTTAAGAACGACAAGACTAGTGGGGATTACTTGCTAATTACTCAAGCTAAACTCTCATACTATCTTCTTTTCTTTTATTTATTTCCAGTCTTTTAATTTAGTAGTTTAGTTTCCTTTATTGAAAATCAAATAAAAATCTATCTTTCTCTTCTTTACCCTTTCGTGTTATTATTCTAACTTCCAATATCTGCACTTGAATATTTGCATAAGTTCTTCTTAACCTTCGTAGTCCCAGAGGAACGAATTTTACTTATTCATTAAAACTTGCATACAATCTGTATACTTGCAGAACCGTGCTCAGCATAGGGTGTTTATTTGCACTTATTTTATACATTTTTTATCACACCTTAGGCGACACCAAATCTCTACGTCAATATCGATTTGACTAATCATGGAGAAGAAAGTATTTTATTTTTTAGAATTTATTAGTTCTTTATATTCTATTCTTTATATTCTGTTATCTATATTTTATTCCCTACAATAGTTTTCTATCCTCTCTATAATAGTTTTTCATTCTCTCTAGAATTGTTTTTTCTATTCTCTCTAGAATAGTTTTTTTTCATTCTCTCAAGAATAATTATTCTTCTTCTCTAGAAATGCAAGTGACAAAGTCACTATTTATAAACGAAATTCACGACAAAAAACTGTCACATAAATGTTCATGAATAGGTGGTGATGAATGCTCTTCAATGCTTATTAAAGTCAGTCGTTTTGTTGACCAAGCTTTGGTTACTCCCATAACAGCTGAAATAAAGAGTCATTAATCTGCAATCAAGAGCCATTAATTTGTCGTCAAGTGTAAGAAATCAATTTATATTAAATAATTTCTAATGGCTTTTTTTATTAAATTATAATGTGGGACTATTATTACATGCACAGTCTTTTTCACTTCTCCCAAGAGCATGAAAGAATTAATAAAATAAATTATTTTTATTTAATAATTCCAACAATCCTCCACTCAGGTTCTTTGGGTGAGAAGGTGAATAGGTTTCCATAAATACCAGCATTTGGGTGAATTGTACTTAATCGCCAATATATTCTGATTTGAAATTTACACGTAGTGAAGTGAGGAAAACACAAGATTTCTCTAGTGAACGTACTCTTGAACTTGACGGTTTTCAAACGAGATCCTCATAACACATACTCTACCCGGCTAATAGGTACAAATTCCTCAAACACCACCCTTTCCTTACACATAGGTGATCTCTCAGATTCTTAGATCATTAAGAGCAACAAATCTCAACCTCATCACGTGTCTCGCGAACTCATCAAGTACTTTTCTTTAGGAACACCCTTACGGGCAATGAATTTGTGGTTAGTTAAAAAACTAATCCTTTAGGAACATCAAGGACGTCTCCTTATCAATGGGACCACCATATAATGACTATGAATTCATTAAGAGTTATAAACTTATCCTTAAACTCTTTCAAGAGCAACACGTCTCCACTATATTAGTGAATTCGTCAAATCCTTCTCAATAGGACCACCACCAAAGGCTTTGAGTTCATTAAGTAGGAGCAACATACAACAACCTCAATGGTGAATTCATCAAGTCCGTCTCAGTAGGACCACCACACATGGCTATGAATTCATTATGTATGAGAAATATACAACAACCTCAATGGTGAACCCATCAAGTCCGTCTCAATAGGACCACCACGTATGGTATGAATTCATTAAGTATGAGCAACATCCAACAACCTCAACAGTGATTTCATCAATTTTGTCTCAATAGGACCACACACATTGCTATGAACTCATTAAGTATTAATATGCTCATGTATGCACAGTTTACGCCATAAGGATTGGAAGATAGTGCATCATATATACTCATCGGTCATTCGTGCCCCATCAATAAATTTTAGTCCCATCCCCCTCGACGTTTCCAGGATAACTCTTCTGCTTAAGCCTTTAGTAAACGAATCAGCTAGATATTTCACTTAGCATCTGTAAAGTGGTCATCACTTGATTTTTTTACAATATAAACAATACCAAGTCGAGAATAGTCATTATGAATGTCACACTCCTTATAATCATTGTATATTCATTAAGGACCACACTCCCACAATTCTCTTATGCATGAATACTAGTATTATAAGGAGATTTACCCGACATTATACCAAAAGAGTCAAACCTTTCCAACAAAGTGAAACTAACTAAGGTGAATTACCTTATTGACTCTAATGAATATTATCCTTAGTATCAACTTCTCCCACATCTTCTATTCACTAATATAAGATTGGAAGCAGTAAGTCCCATGAAAGAGAGTACCAAAAGATGATAATGTCATACACCTATTGAAAAAAGTGTAAAATAACCAGATCCATCTTTTATGTAAGATACTATTTCATTAGCATGGTTCTTGTTTAACAACACAAACAATTTCCTAAGTTTTCATACTTTATCCCCTTAATCCAAAACCACCAACCCTTCATGTTGCACCATATAGTTCTCTTCACATAGATCTTCATTCACACATAGATTTAATATCCAACTGATATATAATCATGTTTATGAATGATATTTAGTGCATTAAGATTCAAATAGTGGTAATACAATGGGGTAAAGTAATCCTCACTTATATAAACATGGAAAATTAAGGACTTATCCTTGAGTCGATTCCCTTTTCCGACTTGTATGGGACCGGTAGGATCTTTTTGGGTCATTCCATAGTGACATATTTCTTCTCATTAGAACCATTACCTCATACATTTTCTGATCCATTTCCCAAATAGTCTTTGCGAACTTCTCAACGGCTACCAGATCAAAGGTAGAGTTTGTCATGTTATTCAAGATCCATCCACTAACCGCTAAATTAGCTTTCTTAAATCCAACTTCAAGAGCTAGAATCCTAGCCTACTGTTCTTTGGTAATTTACTTATTGCCCTCAATGGAAAGGAGTGCCTCGAGAACAACAAGATCTAGTTCATATGGTTCGAGGCGTATTAGTGGATTTTGTTCCCAATGTTTGTAGTTGAAGCCATTGAAAGACTCCAACATAATCACGTCGGGAATGGATTTTGCGTTCAAGGATGAAGCAACCGCCGAAATAAAAAAACTATTTTACAACCAGTGATATTTAAAATATCTTTTTTAAATTGTTGATAAAAACTAACAATATCACTGGTAAAGTAAAAATTGATTTCATATAATAATATTCCAAGAAATGTAATATTACAACTATTACAATAAAAAGGAAATATGGAATATAAAGGTAGGGAAAAAGAACTTACACAATATTATTCAGAAAATAATCTAGATACGAATACACAAAAACATGCAGCGTTAAAAAAGATATTTCGGGAGTACCGGTATCTCTGACAATCGTATCTCTCTATTACTCTAATCTCTATGTCAAAAAAAATTTGACTTATCATTGAGAAGAGAGTATTTCATTCTTCTAAATACTTTAGTTCTCTATATTCTATTCTCTACAATAGTTTTTATCTTCTCTAGAATAGTTTTTCATTCTCTCTAGAATTGTTATTTCTATTCTCTCTAGAATAGTTTTGTTTCCATTCTCTCAAGAATAGTTTTTCCTCATCTCTAGAAATGCAAGTGAAAAAGTCGCTAATTATAGAGGAAATGTCAAGACAAAAAACCGTCACATAAATGCTCATGGGTGGTGATGAATGCTCTTCGATGCTCATTAAAGGCAGCCGTTTTGTTGACCAAGCTTTGGTAACTCCCGTAACAGCTGAAATAAAGAGTCGCTAATTTGTAATCAAGAGCTATTAATTTGTCATCAAATGTCGGAAATCATTATATATTAAGTAATTTCCAAAGGATTTTTTCTCAAATTATAATGTGGAACTATTAGCAAACACATAGTCTTTTCCACTTCTCCCAAGAGCTTGCAAGAATTATTAAAATAAATTGTCTTTATTTTATAATTCCAACATTATGCAATCAGTTATAGTAGTTCAGTTACTTCACATCCATTACTTAGGTTCTTTCGCTTAGGATCTTCGAACTTCTTTTCCATTAAGCTCAAATAACTCTTAAAGGTGAGTTATAAACCAATACATGAGATTTTTCACGGTTTAATCACAACCCGTAAATGAGAATTTTTCTGGTTATGTCACAACTCATACTTGAATGAATCAAGCTAATTCCCTTATGCAATTATCCGCACAAGTTACCACTTCCAAAGAAAGCCTTTTCTTCTTCAAAGAGATGAAAACCCTCTTCTCTTGATTCTAAATTAAAATTAAGTTCTAATCTAGAGTAAGAGTAATATAAGTGTAGCTTTAAGTGTTTACAAGTTTAAATGAAAAAGCTCCTTAATAAGAGGATAACCTTAGTTTATAATCATGGTGTTACTAAGATTAGTAATATTCATGCCCAAGCTAGCTAGAATTATGTCAATAAAAAATCTAAGGAAAGAGTTTCAGACATAGTCAGTTGTATTAATCCAGTTAGTACTACTAAATTTTCTATATTGGATTATACACTTGATAAGTATATTCATGATTTTATTCAATTAAGTAATCCGAAGGTGATTGGTGTGGTAAGACCTCCTGATCCATGATCATTGTCTCTTGGAGTGTGAGAGGCTTTAATAAGCCTTTAAGACAAGTTGATGTAGTCAAATTTATGTTCAATAATTGAGTTCAATTAATGAGTCTTCTTGAAACTATGTTTAAGTTCAATAAAGATAATAGTAATATTACCACTCATTTTTCTAGCATGAAATTAATGAGAAACTATGATAAGGTGATTCAGGGAGAGTGTGAATATTTTAGAATGATACTTCACTTAATGTCACTAAGAATGATATCACTTCTCAAGGTTTTTTATGCAAGGTGTGTAAAACCTTTACTAATATTTCTGTCTATCTTACCTTTATATATGCAAGCAATGATGTTAAAGATAGGGTGTTGCTTTGGGAAGATATGTACACGTGGAGCAAATTATATCAAGCAGAATAGTTTGGGTGTTTTGGTGATTTCGATGAGATCACTCACATTGAAGTTAGGATGAATTGTAATGCTCTTGACAATGGTACTTTGGCTTTCATTGATTACTTATACAATGTTGGTTTATATGAACATCAAGTAGGTGGTAATCACTATACTTGGAGTAATAGAAGTCGCGATGATTTAAGGGCCAATAACATTGATAGGATGGTTATTAATAGAACCTGGCTTGGTCATGTTCATTCTAATGTCATTTGACTTCCTCTACTTCAGACCACCGTGATTTGAAGCTTATCATTTGATATGCTCCTATAATATTCTATAGTACTTTTAAGTTCTTTAATATTTAGGTTAATCATCCTAAATTTTTTACCCTTGTAGAGAAGGCTTGGAGTACTGGCTCTTATATGTTTCAAATTATTTAGAATAAAAAGGTTGTCAAAGATGCTTTAGATTCTTTCAACAAAAAAATGTTTTAGTAAGGTTGCTCATAATGTCATTGAATTCAGGAAGAATCTTGATCAAATTCAAAATACAATCATGAATGGTAACTTTTCTTCTATCAACTTAGCTGAGGAGAAAGTTATTGAGCCAAGCTTGAGGAGGCTATCAATATAGAAATGCATATTTTGAAAAAAAAATCCAAGTATCTATTATTTAACTTTTATGATTGTATCTCTTCATATTCCTACAAATTAGTTAAGGGCGGAATTGCTAGGAATAAAATATCAACTTTTGTAAATGATGAGGGAATTATTATCACTGATAAGTCTTTTATTCATAATGAATTATTAGGTTTTATCAAAACCTTCTTTAACATGTTTTTATAAATATTATGACCGGGGGTCTCTTTAATTTAAACACTTTTTATAAATATTATGATTGAAGAAATGAGTCTTTTAAATGTGGTATGATAATATCTAACATGTTTTTTCAAAATTATAACAGAGATAAAAGATTTAAGATTTACATCTACTAGTATAATTGATAGTTTAGTCAAATGTAAAAAATGTATAGAGAAAAAAAATATTTTAATGAACCTTTAAATTCATGATCACTAAAGATCTAGTTATTAGAACTGGTTTATAAAGTTAGGAACAACTTGATAAATGTCAAGAGATTTGAAGGTGGAGAATAACGTTCCACCGTGGGCCATTTTTTAGTCTCTGCTACCTTGGACACGTCGATCGCTGTCGCTATTCATTGTTCATCTTTCTTCGTTTTTCATATTTGCTCCATTATCGACATCAACCCAAGAGGGATCCGAGTTATTGCTATTATAAAGAGAGAGAAAGAGAAAGATTATCATTAAAAAAAGTATAAATGTAAAATTAAAGTTTGAAATTGATCATCAGTATATATTAGAATATAATTGTAAAACTCATTAAATTCTCAGAATCCGAACTTCCATGGGTAGAAAAAGAAGTTACAAACCCAATATGCTGATATATATAAAATTGTGTATTCTAGTTTAAGAGTGTTTGATGGACCTTTTATCATGAGTAAAGTCTTATTTTGATATATTAAATTTTACTAGTTTTTCTCAAATTTAGCTACATTTTTATTTATTTATCTCCCAATTATACCACATCTTTCTTTTTTTTCCCAATTTTGACCAAACTATTTTAATTTTCTTTAATGCCTACCTTTTTATAAATATAAAAAGAGAAGAAGTAGTAAATTGAAGGGGAGAAGAAGAGAAATGTATCATTAAATTTGATTCATTTATTCATAAATAGGTAAATATTGGAATAAAATGGAATATTTGTAACTAAAATTGAGAAAAAAAGAAGTATATGATTTACATTAGGGAAAAATGAAAGATATAGCCAAATTTAGAAAAACTAGTAAAAGATAATAGCCCAAAATGAAACTTTACTCTTTTCTCGTTAAAAATCCCAATTTATTAGTGTGTCAATATAATTTTTTATTGGTGAAAAAATTTCATTAAAACCTTAGAAATGTAGCAATCAGTACAATTGTCATCTAACTAGAATAGTACGAAATAAAGTACACACAAGGAAGAAAAATGACACTCCTTTTTTTTTTGGTTCTGGAGTACTTCTATTAATATAGATAAAATGTTACAAAGTTTAACCAACTCCGGAGGGAATTGCTTCAAAGTTTAACATATTTTCTAATTGGGTAGGGCATGGATTTGACCAATCACCAAGTAAGTTGCCTACTTCCATATACTTGGCTACATAATCAGCTACTACATTCCTATCTCTCTCAACAAAGGAGAAGATAGGTTCACATAATTCGGAAACTAAATAAATACTACTAATAATTTTACAAACAATTGGGTTACTAATAATGAATTGTTAGCCAAAGCTTCCATTATCAATTGGAAATCGTTCTCTATTATGCATTGCTTGTCCTTTTGATCTCTAGACATGACAAGATTTGAAAATTCCTAGAGCTTTGACTTCAATTGGAGAGTTAGCTGCAATCTCCCATGCTTCGTAATCCATCATTAGACCTGTTCTATCCTTACTAACATATAAAATAACTACTTTATTATAATTATAGGATGTATCACAATTAATTTTAATATAATTACTAGGGGGAGTTGGTCGCTCTTAGAGAGTGATATAAATACAACACAAAATAAGAGAAGCAACTAACTGCAAGTGTACGAGTCGTTCCAAGTAAAAGATAAGTAAAATCGAGATATTTGTCTCCAAGGGGATTACGAGGTTATGATTAAGTGTTTAAATAGAAAGAAGAAGTAATTGCAGTAATAACATAAATACACAAGGTGACACTGAATTAACTACTAAAATACTACGCATACATGAGAGGTATACTTGAGTATTTCTAGGCTTCACCAAAGGTATTTTGCATTAGTCAAGACTCTGATACCTTCTTAACTCCAACAAGGGTAGACTTAGGAAGCTATCTCTGGTATTACTGACACTATCAGGTGACAACCCAATTAGCTACGTGGTTAGTTAAGGCTGCCAGACTCAATAACAAATACCATAAGTCTATATCCTAGTTTTGTATTTAGACACCCCTTCTGGATGATCGTCGCCACTAACGAATAGCCTAATTACTAAAAGCTATACCTAATTGACCATAGAAGATATAGTATTTAAAGCAAGAATATAGTCATTGGAAAATAATATGATCTAATTTAAATTAAAACAATCCCAAATTAAATAAACTCTGAAATAAAAACTAGGTTTCATCCCTTAACACTACTGGAATTCGATTGTTTACCGACGACACGTGTCGTCGGTAAACACCGTCAATTCGTCGCTAAGATGGATTACCGACGACGTCTCGTCGTTAAGACGTCGTTACTAGAAATTGGTCGGCAAAATCAAGACTTACCGGCGAATAATGCACAATTCGTCGCTAATCTTGCCGACGAAACGACGTCGTCGTTGATTGCTAAGATTAGCGACGAGTACCTTCGCCGCTAAAATGTAATTTGTTTTTCTTTTTTTTTCGTGGCCGATAATTGAATTTATTTATTCTTTTTTTTTATTTTCTAATTGCCGACAACATTTACCGACGACCTGTTGTCGGTAATTTAAGTTTTATGTTTTTTTTTTTAAAATATAAATCCTGATTAAATAATTCTTTTTAATGCGATTAGCGACGACATTCAAAGGATGAATGTCGTCGTCAAGACTGTATGAATGTCGTCGGCAAGTTTTTTTTTTTTTTTTAGATTTTAAATTTCATTTTTTTTTTATTTTTTTTGATTTGATTTTTTTTTATTATAAATGTAATACGAATAAAATTGATACATATGACAAAAAATTTCAATACTTAATAGAAAAAACCGAATCATAATTAAAATCATAAAAAAAGTCTTACAAAATGTCAAAACAATTCAACATAAGTCAAACACACCAAAAAGAAGTCTAAAAAAACCGAATCAGAATCAACATAAGTCTAGAAAACCAATTAAAAAGTCAAACTATTACAAACCAAATCCAACTCAAATAAAAACCAACTCCAACTATGCATCATCATCATTCCTTTCATCTCCTCGTTCCTCGGGACTCCTTCTCGGGGGGGGCTGGGGGGGCTGGGGGTGGCCGATCGGGCCCATTCCTTGAGCTATCCTCATACCATTTAAGGTATCGAATAGCGTGTCCATTAAGCTCGGCTGACTCGACTGGCTCGAAGAACTCCCGGTCGATGTGGAGGTAGGATCTGGTATAGGCTCAAGACCTTGTTTGACTCGAAGCTCGTTCATGCCTGCGAACATCGCCTTCAGTAGATCCTCGGACGCAGCATCGGCTTTTGCTTGTTTCCGTGATCTCTTCCGCACCCCTCCAATGGTAGGCACCCAATGTCTCGACTTCGGTGGGGCCATGACCTCCATAATAGTCTCTAAAATAGCATCCATCTGCTCCTGCGTAGAAACCTCGGTGCCATTGGCTGCAGCCTCCACTACCTTCGTCTGCATCTTCCCCCGTAAAACAGCCTATAATTAGATTTAATATAAAAATAAATTAGAGTAATATCAAAGTAAAGTAAAAAATAAAATAGTTAAGTAATGAAAAAAAAACTTACACTTGCTTTTTCCAACCGCTCGTCCCGATAGCTGTCACTAGCCGAATCGTATGCAAGATGATCGAAGTAGCCGCTCAATGGAGGAAGCTCCATCTCCTCTGCGGTCTCTTCGTCCGTGAAAATCATCGGCTCCTTCGTCACGGTCTTAAGCGTCCCCTATACAATTTTCAATACCGAATATTAAATAACTAAAAATAAATAAATTATTAAAAACACATTAAATTAAAATTTTATTAAATGTTATTATACCTCCATAATAACCTCCCTAGTCTGGGATAGGTTCCGAGACCCAGCCCTACTCGCACTAGACTGCTGCTCCCGGTTTTTCCGATTAATCTCCGCCTGAGCCTACAAATAATAAACAAAAATAGTTATAAATCTAATAAATAACGAAAAATAGTTGTAATAAATATTTTTTTTTGTTACCTGGGCATTCAGATCGTCCCAATTCTTCTTCGCAATAGCCCAATACTCGGGTTTAATATCCGGGGGAGCGAGACCGTTGTTGTAGTAATCCGACTTCAAGTCGGATTTCCATCTCCGATAGCAGGCCGATTGCATACTGGTCAACTTTTCGCAAATATCCTCCCAGTCACCTCTTCTCCTCCACCCCTCCACGTCAAAAAATTCTTGAAGACGGCCGTAAATACCCCCTATCCGACCTTCGGGGACCTCTATCCACTGTTTGTAAATGGGGGGTACAAATTCTCGAACCGCGTGCCCGATGACCTGACCCACGTGTTTATAGTGTGGGCCCACTATATTCCACGTCTTGTCGATGACGGAGAATTCGATCGGTATTGGCCACCCAACTCTTTTCAGCGTCTCTTGGGCGGTCCGGATAGAGGTGATGCTTCGGGGTTTCCGAAGTCTTCTCTTCGGATTTCCTGTTACATTGAATAGAATTTATTAGTTATTTAATTAAAAAAAAAATCAAACTTATGAAATTGAAATTTATTAAGTATTTTTACCTGAAGGTTGGTCGCAGTCTTGGAGTCCCCGATTCGGACCCCTCGGTGGATCGTTACCGGATCCATCACCGCCATGGGAACGTGCCATCACATCAGCCATCTACAATTTTAGAAATTACTTATGAGTCCCTATACTTTAATTAATTACATTTTAGTCCCTATATTTTCATATATTGCATAAAGGTCCCTATATTTTCAAATATTGCAAAAAAGGTCCCTATAATTTTACATTTTGGTCCTTATATTTTTTATATATTTCAACTTAGTCCTTAAATTTTGGTTTGGTTTCAACTTAGTCCATTTTTCGATTAACCCTACAATTTTAATATATTGCAAAAAGGCCCCTATATCACATTACAAGTCCCTATACTTTCGTATATTGCAAAAAGGCCCCTATATCACATAACAAGTCCTTTAATCTCTAAAAATCATATCTAAAACATAACATTCATATCAAAAAATCCAAAAATCATATCAAAACCCTAGTTTTCTAAAACAAATCATAAATTCATCATTTGGTTGTGTTTTTAATCCCAAAAATATACCAAACAAGCTAAAATAACATCACTATAATTCGGATTACACTAAACATAGCATAACAATCACAAAAAAAAATCAATTAAAAAAAAAAAAAGGCAAAATAGAATCGAAAATTGTTACCTGTTACGTGGATAATGTGTAGTTTACATCCATGAATCCATGCCAGAAACAAGGAAACAAAAAACAAAACAAACAAAAAAGATATTAGAAATAGAAATTAAAAATTAAGAAAATGAAATTGAATGGTGTTTATGGAAGGATTAAGCTTACCTTGATGTTCGATTGGTGGTTGTACAGCCTCGGAATAGCTTGGAATGGGTTGAAATGGCGTTTTTTGAGAGGATTTTCTGTGGTGAGGGAGGAAGAAATGAGCTCGGTTAGGTCATATAGAAAAAGAAATTACCGACGACGGCGCGTGTCGTCGGTAATTCTAAGTAAGTCGTCGCTAATCAGGACCACGTGGCCCACTCCGTACACACGAGGCTATCGTGTCCATGTTTACCGACGACAGCGTCGTCGCTAATCCAAAAAATTTGTCGCTAATTTTCATGGGCGGGAAACTTGACCGCCCATGTTGGCCAATGAAAATTTTGGGATTAATTAGCGACGACGGGTTCTAATAATGTTGTCGGTAATAAATTAGCGACGACATTCAAAGGATGAATGTTGTCGGTGAACACTAGGTTGTCGTCGCTAATTTTTTTTTTTTTTTTTTTTTTTTTTTTTTTTTTAACTTTACTCTTTCTCTTTTATAAATTATCTATGATTCCAATTTTATTTGTTTCTATTTTTTACTTTATTCTTTCACTTTTATACAATATTTCTTTAATGTTAGTGATTGGTTTGATTGGTCAACTATACGAGTCAAATGTCAGTGATTGGTTTGATTGGTCAACTGTACGAGTCAAATGTTAGTGTATGGTTTGATTGGTCAACTGTACGAGTCAAATGTTAGTGTATGGTTTGATTGGTCAACTGTACGAGTCAAATGTTAGTGATTGGTTTGATTGGTCAACTATACGAGTCAAATGTTAGTGTATGGTTTGATTGGTCAACTGTACGAGTCAAATGTTAGTGATTGGTTTGATTGGTCAACTGTACGAGTCAAATGTCAGTGATTGGTTTGATTGGTCAACTATACGAGTCAAATGTCAGTGATTGGTTTGATTGGTCAACTGTACGAGTCAAATGTTAGTGTATGGTTTGATTGGTCAACTGTACGAGTCAAATGTCAGTGATTGGTTTGATTGGTCAACTGTACGAGTCAAATGTTAGTGTATGGTTTGATTGGTCAACTGTACGAGTCAAATGTTAGTGTTTGGTTTGATTGGTCAACTATACGAGTCAAATGTTAGTGATTGGTTTGATTGGTCAACTGTACGAGTCAAATGTCAGTGATTGGTTTGATTGGTCAACTATACGAGTCAAATGTCAGTGATTGGTTTGATTGGTCAACTGTACGAGTCAAATGTTAGTGTATGGTTTGATTGGTCAACTGTACGAGTCAAATGTCAGTGATTGGTTTGATTGGTCAACTGTACGAGTCAAATGTTAGTGTATGGTTTGATTGGTCAACTGTACGAGTCAAATGTTAGTGTTTGGTTTGATTGGTCAACTATACGAGTCAAATGTTAGTGTATGGTTTGATTGGTCAACTGTACGAGTCAAATGTTAGTGTTTGGTTTGATTGGTCAACTATACGAGTCAAATGTTAGTGTATGGTTTGATTGGTCAACTATACGAGTCAAATGTTAGTGTATGGTTTGATTGGTCAACTGTACGAGTCAAATGTTAGTGTATGGTTTGATTGGTCAACTATACGAGTCAAATGTTAGTGTATGGTTTGATTGGTCAACTGTACGAGTCAAATGTTAGTGTTTGGTTTGATTGGTCAACTATACGAGTCAAATGTCAGTGATTGGACTGATTGGTCAACTGTACGAGTCAAATGTTAGTGTTTGGTTTGATTGGTCAACTGTACGAGTCAAATGTTAGTGTTTGGTTTGATTGGTCAACTGTTAGTGTCTGGTTTGACTGAAAACAAAAGAGGGATTGCAAAATATTTCTTCAAATGCACCACAAATATACGAGTTCAAATTCAAATAACAAAACACCACAAATACGTGTAATAATTAAAAAAACAGATAAACTTTTCAACTAGTCAGATTCATCTCCACTGTGAACTATAGGCTCACCATCACTATCAAACTCAGTAGGTTCTTCGTCTCTATATTCTTCCCACGTGTCATCCTCCAATTCCTCGTTCTCATCAGTAATCATTTCAAAAGGCATTTGAATACGAAAATGAGATGGGTCAATCTCGACCTCCTCCGTACTTGCCAAGTTCATCGGACCGGAATCGGTATCAGGGGTAACCAAAGGTATTGTTATTCTCCCGCCATCCGTAGCTAATGATTCCGAACCCCATAACTCGGGACTCCATCCATGCCGATCGTTTATTTCCCAAACGGCCTTCCATTCTTTAGATGATTTCTTTTCACGAATCTCGTCAATATAAAACACTTTCTTCGCTTGTGATGCTAGAATGTACGGTTCGTTTGGCCAACCAACGCTTGCTGTGTTGATAAAGGTTACCCCGTGTTCTGTCCTTGATTCACTCTCCTTGTACCACTTGCAAACAAATAAAACAACCGAGCACCCTCCACTGTACGTTAGCTCCAATATTTTCAATAATTCGCCGTAACATGGTGACCCATCGTAAATGACACATACACCGTAATCTTGCGTCACTCTTTTTTCTCCTTTGCTCTTTGTTATCCACTTTACACCGTTCACAATACATGAATCGTACATGTGCACTGCACCAAAAGGCATGTTTGCCAATGACACCACCTCACGGGTAGCTAATGCATCACCACGGGATTCCATTCCATGAACCTGTCATAAAAAAACATGAGATACATTGAAAATAAATAGATATATTAAACCTGCAAGGTCCCATACCTTATCCAAAAACCAATCCTTAAACATTTGACGGTGCATATAATTTATTTCGTCAATCGTTCCCGAAAGTGTCGATCTGTGTTCACTATAATTGAAACGGAATATAAATATATCATTAAATATATAAATATATCATTAAATATATAAATATATCATTAAATATATAAATATATCATTAAATATATAAATATATCATTAAATATATAAATATATCATTACATATATAAATATATCATTAAATATATAAATATATCATTACATATATAAATATATCATTACATATATAAATATATCATTACATATATAAATATATCATTAAATATATAAATATATCATTAAATATATAAATATATCATTAAATATATAAATATATCATTAAATATATAAATATATCATTAAATATATAAATATATCATTACATATATAAATATATAAATATATAAATATATAAATATTACTTACGTCCTAAATGTCTCGATTTCGTCGCAGTTATTCAAAATATAAAAAATAACGTGCTCCCTATCTTTATACGCTAAAGAACCAGATACTTTCTTGCCAACTGGAGTACACTGGGAGTTGAAAACGGATAACTCTCTATGCACTGGCGGTGGTTCGTTGTATCTGCCTGGATCGTTGAACTTTGTTTTTTCTTCACTAAGGTACCTGGATACAAATATAAATGTAAAATATATAAATATAAATATATAAATACAAATAACAACGTTGAACTTGTTTTTTCTTCACTAAAGGTACCTGGATATGAAATTCAACGTCTCTTCCGCCACGTAACCCTCGGCTATTGAACCCTCTGGTCTAGCTGGGTTTCGAATATACTCTTTCAACTTTTTCAAATACCTTTCAAATGGGTACATCCACCGCATTTGAACCGGGCCCCCTAGCAATGCTTCATCGTACAAGTGTATCACCAAGTGGATCATTATGTCAAAAAATGCAGGAGGCAGGATCGTTTCAAGGTTGCACATTACTTCAGCCACTTTTGCCTTACCGGTTAACAACTTTTTCCTACTCAAATTCTTGCTACAAACAACTCTAAACACGTTCGCTAACCCAATTACCGCTTCGCTAATAGGCTTATCCTCTAAAAGACCCGGTAGACAACAAACAAAGAGATACTGCATCATAACGTGGCAATCATGCGATTTCATTCCAATAATCTTTCCCGTATCAACGTGAACATTATTCCTCAAACTAGAGGCAAAACCATCTGGAAACCTTTGTGCCTGTAACCACTCAAGAAAAATCTTCCTCTTCTCCGCTGATAACGTGTACTTTCCACGCTTTAGTGTTGTCTTACCTCCTACGGTTGAGAGCCACAACTCCTTTCTAATTCCCAAATCCTTAAGATCCATTCTCGCCTTCACGTTATCTTTGTTTATTTTACCATCAATTCCTATAACCGTACCAAGCAAACTGTCACACACATTCTTCTCGCAATGCATTACATCGATGTTATGTTTTAACACATTTTCTGACCAATACGGTAAGCGATAAAAAATACTCTTTTTTTTCCAGTTGGACTCACGAGGACCTGTTTTTTTCGTCACCTTGCCACCAAAATCCTTGTGTTTACCGGGAAACACAATGGGAAGCCCATCAAGCTGTGTCTGAATACTAGCAGGACTATGTTTCCTCGGTGGGGCCCGTTTATCCGCTTTCTTGTACGAAACCGTATCATCTCTGAGATTATGATCGAAAGGTAACCAACGTCTTTGATCAAAGTAAACAACCTTATTCGTCACCTTCAACGAAGGAGTGGAATCCATGCATTCTGGGCAAGCCATGTAACCTTGACCCGACCATCCTGAAGCGTAAGACCGAGCGGGGTAATCGTTGGTCGTGGACAACACACAAACCTTCATTAAAAACATTAGCTTCGTGTGGGCGTCATACGTATGGATACCTGTTTTCCACAGCATGTCCAACTCGTCTATAACAGGGCGGAGAAAGACATCCATGTCCTTTCCGGGTGAGCGGGGACCCGGAATCAACAAACAAAGCTGAAATGTGGTATCCTTCATGCATGTCCAAGGTGGCAAGTTGTAGACGGTCAATATAATAGGCCACATACTGTAGGAGTTGTTCTGCATGGAGAACGGACAAAACCCATCGAGCCCCAGGCCCAAATATACATTCCGAGGTTCACTGGCAAACTCAGGATGTAGCGCTGCAAATCTCTTCCAACTATCACCATCAACCGGATGACGCAACACATCTGGATCGGCACTTTTTCCGGTATGGTGCCATATCATTTCTTCAGCGGTTTGTTTCGAAGCGTATAGTCGCTGCAATCTCGGAGCAATCGGAAAGTAACGAAGCTTCTTATGCGGTACTTTGTTACCCTTCTTCGGGTCATATCTTGATTCACCACATACTGGACAGTTGTCGAGTTTTTCATTCTCCTTGTAAAAAATGGCACAATCATTCAAACAAACATCGATAGTAACATACCCCATACCCAAACTTTTAAGTTTCTTGTTGCATGCTTCGTAAGAATCGGGCAAGTTGTGAGGTTTCGGTAAAACACGACCAAGCAACTCTAACAACTCGGTAAATGATGTGTTACTCCACTTGTTCTTTACTTTTATGTGCATAAGCTTGGCAATGAAATTCAAGGAACTCATCGCTGTACAACCAGGATATAATTCTGTCTCCAATTCTTCAAACAACGAATTAAAACTGTTTTCAGTAGGAAGATGTGCGTCTCTCATTTCAATATCTCCCGGATGACCACCAACATAGTAACTTTGTCTCACATCCTCATAAACACGATGCATCTCGCTATCTATGTTTGGTTCTTGAATTGTCTCGGGAATAACCACCTCTTTCTCGCCGTGTTTTGTCCAAACAAGATATGATTTGTTGAAACCTTGTTTTAGAAGGTCGGCCCTAACTTCGTCGATGGGTTTTCGAGAGTAATTATTACACTTCGTACACGGACAATACATGTAACCAGTGGTACACTCTTGATTTTTCTCTGCATATTCCATAAAACGAAAAACCCCAGATACATATTGTTTCGTATAATAATTAGTTGTATCGATCCAACTCTTATCCAAATCCGGATTCATCTCTTGGCAACAATTTTATACAACTAGACAAATAAAATATTTAATTATTACAACCCAATTAAAAAGAATAATAAAAATTACAACACAATAAATGACATAATAAAAATTACAAACCATTGAATGAATAAAATTACAAACAATTGAATAAATAAAATTACAACACAATATATCGATAATAAATTTCATATAATTAATAAAACAAATAAAAATATATGAACACAAAAAATTAAATACAACCAAACATGCATACTACAAGACATAATAATAAAAAAATAAACCATATCATATGTAATTCATCAACCTAATCATGTATAATTATAGCAACTAACATATATCAATTACAAAAAAATGAAAAAGCATGAAATTTTTTGAAAATACCTTGAATTGGATGGTTAAGAAGAGGATTGATGACCACAAACCACCTAGACAATGTACTAATTCACCTAATCACATCATATATCAACAATTAAACACAATTAAAAAAAAAAATTATATTTTAAAAACATGAATTTTCATGAATTTACCTTAAATTATGTGATGAAAATGGATATTGATAATGCCCCACCTTGATTATGGACCCGGGAATGGTGCAAGACAAATTGGAGAATCAATTAGGGGGAAAAAAAAAAATCTGTGATTTTTTGGGAGAAATTCGGAGGTGTTTTAATTTGTGTGGGTGTTTTATGAGATAAAAAAACTGCTGGCTACAAAAATACACACAGACAATTACCGACGACACGTAAATTCGCCGGTAATTTTAAATCGTCGTCGGTAATTACCTTCCAAAACGTTGTCGTCATCTTTTCGCGACGCCACTTTTTCGTTTAAAAAAAATAAAAATTCACACCAATACATTCGCGACGAAGTCGATACTATTCACGACGACGTTTTGTCGGCAATATTTAGCGACAACTACGTCGTCGGTAATCTTGGCCACTTACCGACGACCCGTGATTCGCCGGTGATCTGTCGTCGGTAAACGACCGAATTGTAGTAGTGTAATTGCGATTCTCAAGTATAATTAATTTAGATCATAACTGAAAATACAGAAATACATGATTTGTCTGGATTGTTGAAGATTGGCAAAAGACCAATTCTCTTCAATTCCGCTCTCTGCTTCAAGCGCTTCCTCTCTCTTAAAAATAAGTAATATAATGAAGTGTACTGATTAATGAGGTCTAATAAACCTTATATAGAGGTAAAATACGAATTAGGTCTAAATTAGGCCTAACTAAGTGATTAAGGGCCCAAATCTGTTTTATTAATTTTGCACTGATGTACACCACTCTAGTAAAATAGGTGCAACTTTCATATCGTAAGTCAAAATCCCCTGAAACCACTTCTAAAATATCGCTAACTCATAGGCCCATATTTTTCATCTAAACCACCAAATCAGATTTTGCACCGTTTAGGCTCAGGTAGGGTTATAAGCGAGGACTTTCCAGTTTTCAACGCTCATCCACCTTCACTAAGGTGATGTTTTTCGCTCCTTTAATGCTTTCTATTGATCTTGAACTTTAAACTTCAGTTCTTATCTTCATATTGGTGCGTCCTAGCAACCATGTACCTAAAAACTTCACATTAAACAAGTAAATTAAAGCACACAAACTCTAACTGTAACAATATTTTAATTTTGAAGGAAGGAAGTGCAATATAGCAAAATATGACTATAGATCTATTAACTAAGTCCAAATTCAACCTAAAATGATGTCTCCAAAGGGGATTTATCTATCACAAAAGGGGAGACATAAAGACCCCTAAGTCAAACCTTTGTCGTCCCGAACAAGTAAGAACAAAAGTAGAGGTTTAAGGTAAGAAGAAAACGCAGAATCTAAAGAATGATACCCAAAGCAAAACTTAAAATAAATCTCATATAGTACAACCTAAGTGCTAATGTACACATACACCTATCCTACAAAATCAAACACATAAATAATGTCAATCCAAAATTAAATCCACAATGCTAGAAGATTACCCTTGATACTTTGCTTGATATGATGGATATAAGGTGGTCATTGATCCTCACTTGCTTTGAACGCTCCACTTAATTTACTCCCTATTAGAAAACAGGTTATTCCACTATCTACCTAGGAATCACGAGGTCTATATGGTTTTAGCGTAGGCTTAGGGACGGTATGGTACATTTGGATAATGAAAAGTGAGGTTTTGGCTCTCTCCTCACTAGCCTTCAACAAATTGTCATGAGCTTGAGTTCACACTCATATGTGATCTAACTCACTTGACGCACTAATTTAGTGTCCCCACATAAACCCAAAACTATCAATATGATTATAAACTATTCATTTGCCGCTTCTTTTATTTCATATTTATTCAATATATATTTTTTGTAAGTTAAACATGACATTCTTTATTTTAATGTTAATTGTCATGCTAACTTTTTTTCTCAATTTCTGCTAGAAACTGGCAAAGGAATTTACTGTAAAGTGCACAATCATTCAAGCACGCCACAAATCTACCAAACAGATGTAATAACAAATTCCCTTACCCCAAACTCAAACTCAAACTCAAGGATAACTAGTCTTAAGCATTGTGATTCAAGTGCATGTCATATAGTACGATCTAATTTTAAATTAAAACAATCCAAAATTAAAATAAAAACTAGCGTTCATCCTTAACTTTGATTCTCAAGTATAACTAATTTAGCTCATAATTGAAAATACAAAAATACAGTTTTACATGATTTGGTGCTGAATTGTTGAAGATTGGCCAAATACCAATCTTCTTCTGTTCTGCTCCTTGCTTCAAGCGCTCCCTCTCTCTTTAAAATAAGTAATATAACAAAGTGTACTGATTAATGAGGTCTAATAAACCTTATTTAGAGGTAAAAAATGGATTAGGTCTAACTTTGGCCTAATTAAGTGATTAAGGGCCCAATTATGTTTACTTAATCCCGCACTGTTGTACACCACTTCAGTAAGACAGGTGTAACTTTTGCATCATAAGTCTAAATCCACTGAAACCCCTTCTAAAATTTTGTAACTCAGAGTCCCATCCTTTTCATTTGAACCACCAAGTCAGTATCTGGACCGTTTAGGCTCGGGATAAAGGCATTTCTATCTTTCAAAATATGCCAGGCTATCATACATATTTTCTAAATAATCATGTAATCTATTTCATAAGATTTATTAACTTCTTTTATGACTTTTTCCATCCATAGATCTACTTTAACAGTAGATATGTTGCATGTCATGAGATTTAAAGGGAAGCAAACCACACAACTTTTGCCAAAGTACAAGTGAAGAATAGGTGTTCAACATTTTCCACTCTATTATTGCATATACTACAAAATTGTGTATTAGTTACTCCCCTTAAGTAGAGATTTGCAGTAGTGGGTAAGATATTTGTAATAGATCTCCGCATGAAGTTTATGACTTTAGGTACAATTTTCATATTCCATATTTTCTTCGATACCTCAGGAGAAATCATGTGAGATGATGAGGTTTTGTTGTTACTTTTATTGCTTTTTATCTTTTCTTGCTTCATTTTCAAGTATTGGTAAGCAGTTTTAACATTGTATATGCCATCATTTTTAAGGGCCCAAACAACTCTATCTCTAGTAGGAGATATAGGTATAAAGGTGTTAAGAATTTTAGTAGCATATTATTATGTATAGTTCTTAGTAATCAATCCAATATTCCACTTTCCCCCATCCTTTATCATAAGAACATTGATGTCTCCCGTTTTGTTCTAATTATATGCCCTTAGGAGACATCATTTTAGGTGAATATTAGACTTATTTGATAGACTTTTATGTTTATTTCTTTATATTGCATATTCTCCCCTTGGAGTTATGATATTTCATTTTAAGAGCTTTTGTACATTAAATTGTTTGTTTTTAGTGCAAAGTTATTAGGTCCATGGATGCTATGGAGCACCAAGACAAGGAGGAGAAGTGAGAATTAAAGTCTTAGATCAAGTGGAGAGGTCAAAAGCAAGAAAAGATTATTCGAAGAGTTGATTAATAGAGAGGAAAATCTAGAAAAGTGTCACTAATTGCTGTTTTCGAGTCACTTCGGTTCTGATTCGGGCCTGGAAATCTGAAAGAGAAAGTTGCGCCTATTAGTTGGGAAGCTTTGAAGACTGGATTTGGATATTAGAGGCAAAAGTTAAGACCGTTTTACCAACAGTGGTACAATAGTTATAGGATTTTGAAGATGGACTTGGGCTTTTTATTAGTTAACTTATTATTCTTAAGTAAAAAGCCCAATACTAATTCTATCTTATAAATAGACCTTTAGACCTCCTTTTTTACACACTATTCATTCTACGCTTAATTTTGAAAGTCCTAGTCAGAGCAGAAGGCAGAAGAGGAAGCTAGAATTGGAGAATTCACATTCTTTCATCAACAACTCAATCCAACGCCTCAATTAGGTTTCATATTTTAATTTTTTAATTTAGGATAATGTCTTGTTTCAATTTTATATCAGTTTTTAATTCAAACATGAGCTAAATTCATTAGTATTTGAGAATCGCAAATAATGGGTTGAAGCCCTAATTAATTAGTTTCTGTTTTTTAATATGGGATTTTACGATTTAATCTGAGTTGTGTATTTTATATTGGGTACTATTTTGAGCTTATTTATTATTTCGTTTTCGATCTATTAGAAATAAGTTATAGTAATTAGGTTATTCGCTTTATTGGAAAATTGATCATCCGACAGGGGGTTTTGATTACAGACTTAGATAATATTAGTGTGATGTCCGTTATTGACCGACATGCTTGACTAATCAGATAGCCAAACATGTAAAGATCTTCACATTCGTAAGTAAAGTTGCTACCTTAGAGGGGCTTGTCTTACCGTATGATAGCTCCTAGTCCACCCGACAGGGGACTAGGAGATATTAGAGTTCCGACTAATATTTAAATGCCAACTCTACCCTTAAACGAAACGGTAATTATATTAACTTAGGTGGACTCCCTTGCAAGACTCAAGTACATCTCTCACCTTGCATCTACATCTTTTTACTTTCAATATTTTCTTTCAGTTAAGCATTTTTATATTTTATTTTATTACATCTTTAGTCCTTAGACAAAACCAAACAAAAATCTTATCATTGTACGTTTCTGTTTTACAATTACTTCTACTAGTTGATTAAAACCTGAGTTATAACTATCTGTCCTTGAGAACGAAACCCAACTACCGGAGTATTACTTGGACAACCGTACACTTGCGGTCTATGGATCCTCTACTTTTAGTGCATTATTTTATAACACCCCAGGACCCACCAACCATTACCTTTTTCATGTTAAAATCAATAGGTTTCTTAATACCATCATACTTAGTGATCCATTTATCACTATCTAGGTTAATAGTTAAATTATTTCCTACCTTTCATTAAATATGGTTTACCATTATATCCCTTCGTGCCATGATACTTCTCTAACCCCATGAAGGTGAGTTTCCCAATTTGGATTTAAAGAATGAGTGGAAGTGTATTCCTATTAAAATTTTGTAAAGTAAAGATCCAGTGCTGGAGCTTAAGTTCCAAGCTTGTTTCCCGAGGAATGCTATGTTCATGAGATTTAAATCTCTAAATCCTAAACCCCCATTAAATTTGTTTTTTGTAAGGGAAGGCCAATTCCTCAGATGGATTTTATTTTGTAAATTACAACCCACAAAAAGTTAGAAATATGAGATGAAATCAAGTCATAAATCTTTTTCGGTAAAAGGTAGGAGGACATAAAATAATTACGTAGACTTTGGATAATTGACTTAATAAGTAATTCTTTTCCTACCTCAAAGAGAAAAAGTTTTTCCAATTATTTATTTTTTAATAGTCTTATCAACCAATAAATTTAGGTCTCTTACTTTAGGATTTTCCACTCAGTGGGTAATCCAAGGTAATTTTCCATGTTATTAGTTATTTCATATCCAATCTAATAGCCATTATATACTAAATATGAGTTGGGATATTTGAGCTAAACTTTATTCCACACTTATTCAAATTTAGTGTAACCCCTGTAGAAAAAGCATATTTATTGATGATGTCATAACAAACTATTTTTTTTTCAAAATTTTCCTTTAAAAAGAACGCACTATCATCAACAAAAGAAGGTGAGTTATAATAGGGTAATTTTTTTTTTTCAATTTTAACACCTTCCAAAATACCAGTTTCAATTTTATTTTTAACCAAAGAAGTTAAAGTTTGGGTTACTATACATAACAGAAGAGGGAATAGAGGACCCCCCCTGTCTAATTCTCCTATATGGTTTGTTTAGTTCATGTGGTTGGCCATTTATTAGAATAGAGTAAGTCATTGAGGTGATACATCTCACACTTTTATCACATCAATTATTTTCAAAGCCTAATTTTTTTCATAAGTTCCTCTAAAAAGTCTCACTCTACATATTCATATGCCTTTTATACACCATCTTTAATAGACATACTATATTTTTTAGTACTTTTCTTATCTTTTGAAAATATGAAAACTTCATGAGATATCATATAATTTTCTTGAATGTGTCTATCTGAGATAAAGGCAGATTGATTTTTATTTATAATATATATTATAAAAGGTTGGAGTCGATTGACTAGGACTTTTGCTATTATATTATAAAAAAAGTTCAAAACACTGACGGCCCTAGTGTTTAATTGTTTGATTAGAAATTTTTAGTACAAAAGATATAAAAGTCGGATTAATCTTTCAAGATTCTGTTTGTTATACCTATTTTTTTATCGCTTTAATTACATCCAACTTAATAATTCTACATTAATGTTTATAAAAGATAACCCGAGTAACCATCAGGTCCTAGTGTTTTGTTGGCACGTAATTCATCAATATTCTTTTCAATTTCATTTATCTCCAGAGGTCTATGTAGAGACTTATTCATATTCTCATTAATCATTAGTTTAATAGTGTCAAGTATGGTAGAGAAATTTCTTCTCCCTACCCCTTTAAATATGTTATTAAAGTGTCCAATGATATTTTTAAAATTAAATTATAGATATTTTATTAATATAATTTATTTCTTTAGTAGCGGCTTTAATAAGGATGTATTTATATCTCCTCTTTTTAAGCATATTTTTCTAGATCTTGAAACCCATAGATCTTTTACTTTTTTCCATATTTCTTCAATTTATTTTACAATATGATAATAATTATCATATTTTACAATATAATCTTTTACAATATGATATTATTAAATTTAAATTATATATATTTTATTAATTTAATTTTTTTCTTTAGTAGCGACTTGAATAAGGATGTATTTCTATCTCCTCTTTTCAAGCATATTTTTCTAGACCTTAAAACCCATAGATCTTTTACTCTTTTCCATATTTCTTCAATTTATTTTACAATATGATAATAATTATATCCATTGAAATCGTTATTGTCATTAGAAATAATAGTAAGTTTGTCCATCATTACATATCAATTTTTTTCCTATTATTATGAATCTTCTTTATACTTTATACAGTTTATAATCAATTAAAATGGTTCAAGTTCATAACCAACTTGTTCTTAGTAATACCATTAAAGGTTTATTTCTTTTCCCATACTTTAATAATAATCTCTAAAAATTCTTTTTCATGATTCAAAAATTTTCAGATATAACCTCCTTTGCATTTTACAACGTCCATCCTTCATATGTAGAAATTGAGGACAATGGTTAGATCCTAATACTGGCAACAAAGACACCCAAGCATTAAAGAAAAAAAGACCACTTATCATTACAAAGGCATTTGTCCAACATAGTTTTAATAAAGTTGCCCCTTTCTATTTTATTAGACTATGAGTAGATGCAACCTTTATTCATAACTTCTTCCAGTTTATGAAGGTTAATAAATTCATTAAGCTTATTATGGATTTTTAAGATTTTGTTCCCCTTCCATTTTCTCCTGAATAAATCTTCTACTATTTAAATCACCACGTAAGTTCCAAGCAATATTCTTAGCACGGGCACATTTGTTAAGCTTATCAAGAGATAAAAATTTTCCTTTTCATTAGGGATCCATATGCGTAAGTAGTATGGATGATTTCATTATTCATATTTTCTGTAAGGCAATGAATATAATTTTCTATATTTGTCAATAACTTTAATATTAAACCGACTCTTACTAAATAACGCTAAACCCCACTTGTACCAATCGGTTCAATTGTAGTTATGAGGTCCATATTAATAGTCTATGCTAATTTCATAATTACATGGTAAAAAAATTTGTTTCTGAAAGAAAAAAATTCCGGAGGTTGATATTTCGCACAAATTTCAACTAGGGTCTGGACTGTCAGAGGTGTGTCGATCCCCTGACAGTTCCGGGTGACTTGTATCATTGATCGATGATGGATTAAGTCTTGTCAATCTCACAAATCTTATCTTTTAAGTTCACCACGTTCATTTCCATATCCGTTTCACCCTTTATCTTATCTGCGAAACCATAGGCTTTACCCGAAACCTCCATAGTTAGTATACATCTGCGTAGCCAGATTTTTTCTCACCAATTAACCTTAACCTCCAATTTGTATCCTCTTGAAACTTTTCCTTATAGTATGTCTACCCCCTACCATCTTGTCATCTTCGTTGGTAAGAAAGTGAAAGTTTTTTGGATTGGATTTGTTGGTATTTTGATTGGATTCATTTAGCTTGTTTTATATAATTAATGGGGGTTCGAGAGGTGAGTGTGATTTATCTTGGTTAGGGTGAAGAAGGATTAACATAAGGCCTTTGTTTGTGTTGATGAATGTGGGTCCGGGAATATGGTGTATATAGGTTTGGGGTTAAGAGTTGTTTTAGATCGGGATGATAAAAGGCGTTTAATTTGTGATGAAGGGGAAATTATGTTAAGTTTAGTACCCAGTGTTTGTTTAGTGGGTATGGGTCCTCCGCTATCCCATTCTTCTACTAGTCTCTACAAGTAGTTGAATTGTCATACTTATTTACCTTAGACTTCAAATAAAATAAATCTTACCCATTAAAAAAAATTTAATTTTTTAATATAAAACATGTTAGCAACTCATTCTTCTAATATATTCTCACGTAATGTTCCTTTTTCAATTTCTATCTAACATTGTTTTGTTCTTCTTTCTTTCTCACATCAAAATTACAACAGGAAAAATATTCAAAAATCATTATAATTTCTCAAACATTTATTTTCAGAAGATAAATCAAAGACCACTATTAAAGAGGAATCTCAAGCTTTATTATTGAAAGATAATTTTTTTATTTTTTTATTTTTGGGATAAAAACAATCGGATTTATTAAATGATTTTTGGGTATATAATATTAAGACATTTCAATATTTGTATAAATTAATTTTATTTTGCCGGAAAAGTTTGTTTATTAAAACCCTAATAATATGATGTTTAGAATCTGATTGTTGAGTTTGATTATAGAATTTTCTAATTTTCTTTTTAAATTGCATTCAATTATTCATCATTATTTTTGTAATATATTTTAGACATATTATATATGTTAAATTTATACTCGTTTTTAATATATTTTAATTTTATTTTTGAGAAATTTAAGTATGGCATTACATTTAGTCCTTGAAGAAGAGGTCAATCATGAAGAGAATCGTACACCATTTTTAAGAATGGTTTTTGATAGTTTGGAAGAGGCTTACAGGTGTTATAATAGATACAGTAGAAAGATGTGATTCAATATAAAAAAATCACTCATAAGGCAAAATACATAAGGGTAATGGAATGTTAACAAGTAAATTTTTTACTTGTACAATAGAGGGTTTTCGTAAGCCTGATAAACACGATCATTTAAGAAAAACTCCAAGAGCTGAAACTAGAACAGGGTGTGGAGCATTGATGGGGGTGAAATTAGAAATGTCTTCAAAAAAACATGAAATTTATAGGTTTGTTGCCGAACACAACCATGAATTGATAAGACTTGATCTTGTAAATATGCTTCTGTCACAATGAAAAATATATACTCAAAGCGAAAAAATAGATCTTGCAAACAATTCCGACATCGTTTTGTGCTAATCTTATGAACTTATGTGCAGAGAAGTAGGTGGAAGAGATTGTGTTGGATTTAACAAAATTAGATCAAAAGAATTATCTTCAAATGAAAAGATAACGTGATTTAGCTAATGGCGAGGTTGGATGTATATTAAAATATTTTCAAGATAAAGCTACTAAAATGAATCATTTTACTATGCATTTCAGTTTGACATGGAGGAACATATTACTAATATTTTTTGGGCCAATGCAGATATGATCATTGATTACGGGCATTTTAGGAATGTTGTTTCATTTTACACGACTTATAAGACAAACAAGGATTGTAGATCACTTGGTATATTTGTGGGGTTTAATCATCACCGGAAAGTGTCAATTTTAGGTGTTGCATTGATGTACGGTGAAACAACTGAGTCATTCATTTGGTTATTTGAGATATTCCTTCATGCGATGTTAAACAAGCACCCTAGAACAATATTTACTAATAAAGACGCCACAATGGCAAAAGTTCTGAAACAAGTTATGCTGGATACATTCCATCATCTTTGTAAGTGGTACATTATGCAAAATTTTGTAAAAAATGTTCAAAATTGTTTGCAGGTAAAACTGAAATCAAGGAATTGTTTGAGAAATTTTTCGAGAGAAGGGATGAGAAAAATGATTGGCTCGATGCATGGGATGAAATGTTAGATAATCATAGTGTTCGGGAGAATAAATGGTTGAAATCTATGTTTTTGTTGAAGGAAGAATGGGCATGGCCATATGTAAAGAGATATTGGTCAGCTGGGATGCAAACCACTCAGTTAAGAGAGAGTAATAATGTTGCTGCAAAAGTTCACTTACAATTATATTTTGGATTTTCGAAATTTTTCTCTCGCTTTGAATATTTAGTTGTAGAAAAAAGGTATAAAGAAAGAGATTCTGATTATATATTGAGTTATTGATTGCTGAAGCATATATATATATATATATATATATATTAAACCAATAGATGGTTGCAACATGCAAGAAAAATATTCAGAAAAAGAATATATGAAGAATAGTACAAGGAAATTGAAAAAGCAATTATAATTTTATAGACGATGTCGGAATTGAAGGAGACTATCAATATTTCATTATATCTCCTCCTCCAAGGTGTTTAAAAAATCATGTTACAAATGGTGAAAACAATGCATTATCATGCAATTTCAAGTTGTTCGATATGAGAGGAATCTTGTGTTGTCGTATGATAAAAGTGTTGAAAGAAGTCATGCGTAATTTGGAGATTCCTGAAACATTTATTTTAAAAAGCTGGACAAAATCAGCTAGATCAGAGAGTATAAGGGATGTACATGAACTAACCATTAATAGTGACCTGGGAAAAGTGTGGACTTCGATGCAAGGCTCTGAATTCTATATTTCTCAAAATTTCCAATTGATCATATGAAACAGAAGAAACCTATCAACTGGATTTGAAAGAAAGTGAAAATGTATTAATTACTATAGAAACGTTTATTCAAAATATTCAACTTAATGATACATATTGTCAAGATGAAGACGAATTGACTATTATCGAGTTAAATGAGAAAGATGAAGGAGCAAAATGATTTGCTAAACGTGACATCGTAGGTCCACGAAGGAGACGTCATATAATTTGCTCATTCGAAAAAAATATGCAGAAGAAAAATAAAAGAACGACACAGGTATGTTGATCTTAATTTTTCTGTGCTTTATAATTTATCATCTACAGTTTTATTTGTATGATCTTACTTTGTCGAAAAGGTTTACGTATGATTTGAAAAAAACCTAGTAATTGTATTTGAATGTAAAAAGAAGAGTTTCATAAACTGAACTAAAAGTTTACATATTAAAAAGAAATAGAGTTTTATTCTGTTAATTTTACATGTTCAAATGTAAATATAATTTTTGGGACTAATTTGATGTTCTTTACAATGAAAAGTTTTAAGTTCACGTTATAAAGTAGGAATTTTCTGTTGACTTTACTTATCTTTTCTATCGTTACAGTAGCATTGGACAATGAATGGTAAGCTAAAAAAATTATTATTTTATGCCAAAGACAATTTGATTATATAGGATTTAAACATTTTTTCTGTTTTGTTTGAGTTTTCTCACATATTCACAATGAAGGATTTTGACTTTTTTCAGATTTATTAAATGTTCAAACTCCGCTACTATTCCAGAATCCGTATCAACACTAGTCTGATGCTCAACTTCAATTCGAATTGCAATTTTAATTTCAGCTCCAATCTCAATTTGAGATGGCCTATTTGTCACAATATCAAACCCAAAATCATCTCGCACATCCATTATATTATCATCCTCAATACCAATCTCAATCATACATAAATCCATCTATCACTACTGAACGAGGACAAAGACCTAAAGTACTATTTGACTCGATTAACGAATGTAGCGCTATACGTGGAAATCAGGTTCTATTTTCTTAATTTAATTTGTACATTTATGTATTGATTTTCACTATTTATTTATATATGATATATTTCACATTTACTTTTCCAGCATATATAATCAAATCGAGGTGGCAGAATGTTGGTAGGATTGATGCATAGAGTTTTTTGTAGGATTTTATAGAATATATAATTGAAGTCTATTTAAGAGGGGTTTTTTGTGCATAGTCGTAATTTTTTGAGTACAAATAACACTAATTGTGATGAATATGAGAATATAAACTTGCTATTATTTTTTTGTTATAACCTGAACTTAATATATTAATATTATTTTGTGCGATATGAATGGAGAAATAATCCAAAAGGATTTCTTTTGAAATTTACAAAACTAATCATAGATTCAAGCAATTTTTTTAGGGGCAATTAGTATAAAGAGCCTCATGACTTGCAACTTAACAAACAAAAGCCCACTACTAACTACACCCTAGAACCCAACTGGAAAGAGAGAAAAAGACCAAAAACCCACCCCTTACTCCTTATACACCGTGAAGAAACCAAATCAAAACAAAATACCTATTAGGTTTCTGAATCACAAAACCTCCTCTTACACACACTCTCTCTTCGGTTCACAGTACCACCCCCTCCCCCTTCCTCTTCTCACCTCCCCACCATAACCGCCCCTAACCCACCCTCTTCCCCTTCCTACCTTCTCACCTCACCACCATAACCGTCCCTAATCCACCCCCTTCCCCTTGCTACCTTCTCAACTCACCACCATAACTGCCCCTAACCCACCCTCTTTCCTTTATACCTTCTTTAATGGAAACCTGCCGCCTTCATACCAACCAGCAGCGAACAGGCTACAATAGCAAAACGCCTACAGAGCTCCACCACCACCACCACCACGAAGCACCGACGAGAGCAAGCTCCATCACTGCCGCCTCCCTCTAGCGCTACAGAGCTCCACCACCACCCCCACGAAGCACCGACGAGAGCCAGCTCCATCACTGCCGCCTCCCTCCATCGCTTCAGAGCTCCACCACCACCCCCGCGAAGCACCGACGAGAACCAGCTCCGCCACTGACGCCTCCCTCCAGCGCTGCAGAGCTCCACCACCACCACCACAAAGCACCGACGAGAACCAGATCCAGCGATGCTGCTGTGACGCACCACCACCATCAAGCTTCGATCCACCAGCCAGCCGTTCAGATCTGCGTTTTTTTTTTGTTTTTTTTTTTGAAAACTTGTTTTGATCCTTGGTCCTGCAGCTTGTTTGGATCCAGCAGGTTAGTTTGGGTCCAACAGGTTATTTGGGTCCAGTCTCCTTCAACTCTTTTCTTTTAAAACATAGGGTCAGCTTGTTTGTTGGTCCAGTGGTCCAGCCATTGTTGGGTCCAGCCCTTGATGGTCTAGCCCATTTTTTATACAAATGTTTTACTGTTTTTTAAAATCTGAAAACTCTTTTTTAATTGTTAAACTGTTTTAAAATATTAAATTGAGATAATTGGGTCCAGCCTATTAGGGGGTTTACATTGTTTTTTATACCTCAGTTTCTTTTGACACCAAAAACTTGTTAAATTAATATAATAGATCAAGCCACTAGTGTCCAGTCTATTATGCCCAACCCTTTGGGTCTAGACATTAGACATTAGTAGGATTTTTTGTTTTAGTTTTAAAAAATTAAACTCTAATCTAATTTGTTACTTTTGCAGGTGAAAATTAAACATTAATGAAACAATAATTGCATACTAATTTTGAGGAATCTATATAAAAAATTAATATATAATAAATAATATAGACACTACACATATGTACAGCCCTTACTGTATAACACTGGACATAGTTAATATATTGTGTACAACCCCACTAGTACTTGGACAATTATATGGACAAAATACGATTTGGACATGGACAACTATAATTGTAATTATATAAAAAATCATTTTACTTAACTTAACAAACTTAAAACCTAACATATATCTGTACCCATGTGTGCGGACAAATCCGTTAAATAAAAAGAAAAAATTCAAAACGAATTATTGGGACAAAAATTTGAAAAGGGCGAAGTTGGAAAAAACTCAACCAGGAATTAGTAACTAGGTTTTATAAAGTAGTATTTTCTAGTTAGACTTTATAACCTAGGAAACTTCAAAATTGGGCTCTAATTAGTAGAATCCTCTTTTTTTAATTAAAATCTTGAATTTTATCAAAGAGGGAGGTTTCTAAAAATTTGTTAAGTTTTTTTATTTCAATCACTTGTAGCTATTTTGATTAAAAAAATTGATTGGAAAATTTTTTTTTTTAAAAAAAAAAGTTGGGAAGCTAATTAAAAAAAGGTGTTGTAAATGTATCTTTTAAATAAAAAGAAGAACAAATGATATAAAATAAAATAAAGGAGAAATATCATGTGTTTGATAAAAACAATGTTAATAAAAATATAGTGAAACTAAAAAATGGATGGTATGTATTATATTAAAAAAGTAATTTTTTAAAGGTTAAGATTTACTTTATTTGTAATCTAAAGTAACTAACCATACCAACTCACCTACTTGTAGAGACTAGTAGAAGAATTGACTAGTAGAGGATCCATACCTTGGTTTAGTAGGGTCAAATTAGTTTAGGCTGATGCACGTGTCAAATATTATGTCTTCAACACGTAGTGGTGGGGTTTGTAGTTTTTTTACCATGTCAGCTGCGAACTCGATATAGATTTTTTTTCTTTTCTTATATTTTTTCCTTCCTTATCTTTTTCACAAGAGGACAGGCGTTTCCACCATTACACCCACTTTCGTACCCTTTTTGTCTATATGTTCTCCACTACCTTTAGTAACCTTAAATTTAAAATCTTTATTGACTTGTTTACTGCATGATTCATACAATTTTCTTGAGCACCCATCTTCGTACCTTCTCCGTTAGTAGACGGGTTTTAGATGTCCGAGTTATTTTTGGTGAGTTTGTTATTCCAACTCGGTTTAAAACTCTTCTTTCCACCATTAATGAATTTTCCCGACTTGAGATCATTCTTCGCTTTGTAGAAGAGTGTAGTTTGAGATGGCCCTTTAGTCGATATTTTGATCCAACTTCCAAATTTAGGTGATATTTTCGCATTGTTACACTTACTTATTCCATGATAAAAAAATCCACTACCATATCATGCTTTCCCTATGTTTTTGTATCTTCATACTTGTGTTTTTTCATCTTCCCAACATATGATTTCTCAATTTAAGGGTTTGATAACATCCAATCAATTTGAATCATTCTGATTGAGTGTTTATCAATTTCGAGTGTTTCAGGCAATTCAATATTATGAACTGGCCCAAAATAGATGTCCAATTTCTTATGCACACAGAAATCCCCAAGAGTTGTATCCATAAAGTTTTGAATTTAACCTCGTTTTTACCAGAATCCTTGAATAGGTTGACTGCAAAATGCTTACCTCCATGGTTTTTGTAGCCATACTATGTTTATATCTTCTTTGTTCGTGAATTTAATAATGAATGAGTTGTTACTAAATCTTCTAGGCTCAACAGGTTCGTTAAGATCCCAATATTTGTTTGTATGGTTTTCGATGTAAATGAAGTTCACTTATTCTTGAAAAAGCAATTTTGCAATGAGTATTGATTTACTCACTGCTTTATATTATGTATTTTGATCTAGTGTGATTACCAAAGCACTTCCTTTAGCTAAAGGATGATATTTTAAGTAAAAATTGATGTTGAAAACTATTATTTTACAGATAAATATTTAGAGAACAAAAAGAAAAAGAGCAAATGATGAAAAATAGAGATAAGTTTGAAAAATATATTAAAAAAAAGTGATTGATAACAGAAAAAACCACTCAAAATTTTGTAGGAATATGATTTTTTTTAATCAAACAAAGAATGATTTTGGAAGAATGAAATGAAAACAAAAATCATTTTTGTAGAGTTTTTAAGTGAAAAGAATTAGAAAATGCAGGGACAGAGGCAAGGGTTTTTTTTTTTTTTCGATGTATGGGTGTCCGGGCCAGCTTACGCGCACCACGACTAATCCCATAGGAAATATACACGCCTTCTCATGCATACTCCCACTTAATCAGAACTAGGTTACCCATGTTCAGGGAGGAGACTCGAACCATGCACCCCTTGCTTACCCCCTTTAAGAGCTCAAGAAATAACACGGCTGAGGGGATTCGAACCCTGTACCTCCTAGTTGAGAGACAGGGTCCTGGCCACTGAGCTAGTCCCAGTGGTTTAGGCAAGGGGTTTTGATGGTATGAGGGGGGGGGGGGGGGGGGGGGTCCATGATCCCTTCTAAAAAAATTATAACTATCACTAAACAAATTATAAATAATTAATCCTTAATTTTTTTAAATCTTAATTTAGCCTCCCTTAACTTTTAATTTTTTTATTAGGTTTTAAATTATTTTTTTAATATAATTTTTATTTAAAAAAAAATATATGTTATTTTTATAAAAAGAGAAACTTATAGGGTAATTAATAAAAAAATAATAACAGGACTTATAGTTCAATTTTTACATATGATAGGGACCTATAGTGCAATTTTAAATAAAATAAAAACCTATTTTACAATTTTTGCATAATATATTGACCTCATAGGGTAAATTAAGCCAATTTTTTTTCAAGAGTAACTAGATTTTCCTACCTCCTATCACAAATTCATGGCTCTGCTCATGAAGGGGGGGTGGGGGTGGGGAATGTTATGAATCTTAGAATTAATAATTAAACTTAAATTGTAAATATAAATTATGTATATATATATATATATATATATATATATATATATATATATATATATATATATATATATATATATTAAGTATATAGATTATAGTTGTTATAACTTATAACTGTTGTATTGCAGTTACTATGTATGTAGATCTATAATTTACCCATGTACATGAACAAAGTAAGCAATCAATCAGTGAAGTTTCATTTTATTTATGTCTTTTAAGTTTATGCATTTCAATTCATTACTTTATTTCTATCAAAATTACTTTATTCATTACAAATTGGTGTTTTCATTGCCTGATCTCTGCCTCAACCATGACCTAAGGTACACGTATGAAAACCCTAGATGATATTGTGAAAAATCTTCAAGAAACTGTTTCCATTCATTTCACAAAATTCGACAAAATTCAAGAGATTGTTTCCATTCATTCAACCAAAATCGATCAAATTCAGGAAACAATCACAAATCACTACACAATTTTATCCGATCTTGTCACTAAAATTTGAAAGCAAAATTGACAGCAAATTGGATCGCATTCTGAAAGAAAAAAATACTGTTGTCGGGCCTTCTGATTCACCATAAATTAATCCTTCGCCTATAGTTCTAGTCGTAGAGATTCCACCACCAACTCCGCCAAGATTCTCAAACCCGTCTCCAATGGATGTCCAGGCACACCAGATGCGTTTAGATTTTCTGCGTTTCGAAGGTATAGATCCATCTGGTTGTATTTTTAAGGCACAACGTTTCTTTGATTACCATCGGATTTCTAGTGATCAGCGTTTTCTCATATGTTCATTTCATATGATGGTAAAACGCTTTCTTGGTTTCAACACATGACTCACAACCGTCAAATTTCAACATGGGAGCAATTTTCTAGAGCCTTAGAAAGTCGATTTGGGCCTCCTGAATTTGAAGATCCACAAGGATCCTTGGCAAAATTAATGCAACACGGGTCTGTGGAGTAATATATCAAACACAATTTGAGGCCCTTGCAAACAGAATAATTGGATTATCTTCATCCTTTTTGGTCAGTTGATTTGTTGCTGGACTAAAATCTGATATTAAGGTAGAAGCTTTGGCTTTTCGTCCTATGTCACTTTCACATGTTATGGGTTTAGCATGCCTACAAGAGTCAAAATTGATGGAACTAATGAAAATCAACTCTGTTTAGTCTGGTTTCCCTGAACCTACTACTAATTCAGTTCCATTAGGATCAGAAGCCATTATGCCTTCTCTACAAGTGAAACACACATACCGATATAACATTTGTCGTTTATGCAAGTATGTAGAGAAAAGGGTCTATGTTATAATTGCGATGAACGGTATGTGGTTGGGCGTCGTTGTAAATCAAGACCTCAATTGTTTCTTTTAAATTCAGGAAGTAATAATAATTACTCTACTTTGACAGCAGATGAACTTCCAGATATATATTCTAGTTGAGTTTGTAGCAAAGATTATCTAGTTTAGAAAAAGTTCAATTTAAAGAAGGAGACAATGTTATGAATCTTAGAATTAATAATTAAACTTAATTTATAGAGTAATGCTGGGTATCACCCAAAAAGTGATCACCCAAATATCACCTTCCTAGGTGGTCCAGTTAAACTGTTTCATATAAGAGAGCGAAAAAAGGTAATCAGGAAAAAGAAACAATTTAATTGGACCACCTAGAAAGGTGATATTTAAGTGATCACTTTTTGGGTGATACCCATCATTACTCTAATTTATAAATAAAATTATTCAATCCAATATTGGATGATTTTACACCAATTATATTAATACACATACCCAATGTTTTAAACTTCCAAAAGAAACTAATTTATTAATCTAATGACATGTATTTTAATCAATAGATTTGATATAAATATTGGACCATCCAATAATATTAGATGGAAGTCTTACCCTATGTATATATATTAAATATATAGATTATAACCATTATATTACAGTTATTATATATAAAAATCTATAAATTATTTATTTACATGAACAAATTAAACAATCAATCAATGAAGTTTCATTTTATTTTATCTTTTTTAAATTTATGCATTTCAATTCATTGCTTTATTTCTATGAAAATGACTTTATTCATTACAGAAAAATTTATACTGACATTATCTAATTTGTTCATACTTTTTAAATCTCCTCGTATTTGGATTGTTCATACTTATCAATTTCACAATTTTCTAAAACTCAGCTATAACTGATTCCTGATTTTTGTGAGATCCCAATAAAAAAAATTGGTCAATGGAGTTTCCGTGAATCCTCTCCAATTATTTTTTATAACAATGGGAGCCTATCCATCATAACACTCAAAGATTTAGGAATACAACAACGTTTACATGTCAACTTAAACATTACAACCATTTCATATATAACTTGCTGTAATACCTTCGACGAAGTTACATACACTACGGTAACATCATATAAATAAAAATTAAATTTAACCCTAAATTAATATCAAGACACTTATCTACTCTTGCTTATGGATAATTTGTAACCACTTTTTTCTTGATTACGGTATCATCACATACATTTTTTGGCCATAGAGATGCCAACATTTGAAGTTCAATTATTGGAGCCTACACTCTTATTGCGTGTTCCACTTACATTAAAGCTTACATCATATTAAGAGGAAAGGAATACAATAGGAATATAGTCTCCACATTGTTGTCTGTGCCTGTGTCTATCTTTCTTTACCTTTGCCAAATTTAGCAAAACATGCATTGCTTTACTCAACCCACATTCATTCTTTTCCTCAAACGTCCAAACTAGGATACCACCATGTAAAATATGATAAAAGCTGAATCAATGAATAAGAATTTATTTGTGTCATAATAAAGTCTTTTAATCCTTTCAAAACCCCGGCCCATATCTACAAATTCTCATTTCGCTTAATAAATAGAATTTAAGACTTCCTATCACACCAGAGAAGGTGTGTGCACGTGCGCGCATGAGAGAGGTGGGTAATGATGTAAACGAATCGAGTCGAGACAGTACTAAATGTAGAAGTTTGTAGAAGCTTGTTTGTTAAAAATTTCGAGTTGTGTTGAGTTTAAAATTTAATAAGTCTAAACCAGTTTCTTTTTCTTTTAACTTGTTTATTTAATTTATAGAACGAACTTTTGTCGAGTCGAATTTGAGTTATTTACAAGCGGAACTTTCATGAATAGTTGGTTGATATTAGATAAAGTGCGATAATAATGAAAAAATCAAATTTAAAAAAAAAAAGATTTAGGTCTATAGAACAAATCTTTTTGTTAGTTCTTATAAATGAACGAGTTGCGAGCCGAGCTTGAGCTATTCACAGCTTGCTCTTTACAAAACCTAGGGGTGAGGGAGATTTCTGTCACTAATTAAGCACTACATTAATCACTATTGGAGATAAAGTATGAAAGAAAATTCTAAAGAAACGCAGTAAAAGAAAGTATTTTCAACTTGTTGAATAATATGGCATGGAAAAGAAACCTAAAAACAATTAACTGTCAAAATGTCACTATGGTATTTGAGGTGGCTCTTATTTTTGATAAAGAAATTTAATAAGACGATTTATGATTTTATGCTGAAGCAGCCTTTTTCAGCTGGTATACGGTGGCAAAAACGGGGACTCCAACACCAATGCTGAACGCAGTAAAGACACTAAGGGACATTTTTAGCGTCCGATTTTGCATCATATCCAAGTTGTACATATGCTTTGAATGTTCCCAGAAAGGTGCATCATCATGACCATGTCCTCCCATTCTTTTTACACCACTCGAGTGGAACCCTCTTTTAACTGTTGTATGATAGAATCAATTGTGTGACTTGGTTAGCCAATTTATACAATAGTATATGTACATTAATCAAGATATATATATATATATATATATATATATATATATATATATATATATATATGTATATATATTATTGTTACTAGTCTAAGGACTTCTATGTGAAAATGAGTTTATTTATATCTGACTACCAATTTTAAAACTAGTGTTAAATGGAGTATTGTGTCATTTATTGATAATTATCGAACTCATATATGATCAAACATCCAGTAACACTATCTTACGAACCTCACTTATATAACACAATCAGAACCGGATCACAAAGGGAGATCGTCTCTAATAAAGATCTCCAAAACTCGGAATTTATCACTTATTTTCATGCCATTATCTTACAACCACTCACCCAACCAAATTCATCAATAGACAATAACGAAAAACACAATACATAATAAAACAATTTCGGCCATCTTTTATGCATCAGAACTAAATTCATCATATACGGACCTCAAATACATCTAATTTCTGTATAATTTGGAATAATAAATTAATATGGTATATAAATTACTAATTTCTCGTATTAAAACTTATTTCTTAATTAATTAGCATATTATGAACCGCTAATAAGATACTAACCGGATTTTGATTTGGAGAGAAATGATTCGGTGGAAGTGAGGAGCTTGCAGGCAGATGATCTCAATCCCATATTCAAAGCCATCTTCAACAACACAATATAAATGTGTATCGATTTATATGTACATTATATATCAAATAGCTGAAATTGAAAATAAATAAAATAAGATCCTATTATTTTGTGCGAGCTTGTAGTGTTCCGGTTATGACCGTTCAATAGGGCGAAGATCCTCAGTTAGACTAAATCTCTAGGAGTCTCTAAGACTGTATAGGTGGCAAATTCTTGTCCAGTAGTTTTTTTTTTTCCGGTTAAGGAACTTTTTTAATGCCGTTGTCCATCAATTTTTAGTAACAACTTTTATATACTTTTTATGTTTTGTCATGTGACTATTCTTATTCATTTACTTTTTTTTTAACAGAATTCTTATTCATATGTGGTATTAATTTTATAAAGCCTCTAATATATGGGTGTTTATAATATAAAACTCATCTATAAATAAGTCATTGAAAGCCTTCTAAAAAATTTAAAATTATCCAAAATACTCTTTCAAACCCTCTTAATCACGGTGAAACCCAAATAACTAAAACACAAACCCTACTAACAATTTGATCTCCTTTCCCTTCTTTTTTTCTCTCTCGTCTCTCACGAATTCATCCTTTTTTTGAAAAAAACTTTCGCCATAGCCACGCACTCATCCTCCTTCTTTGACCTTCCCACTAACAACATACCCCCCCTTTCCTCCCCTCACCACTCAGAGGTCACCTTCACACCGATCCACCCCCTGATGCATAAACACGTCTTCAAACTGGCCGAGGCCAAGAACCCAGAAGAACCCACATAAAGGTGTGTACCCATCTTCAAACCGCGGCCTGCGTGGCCATTCTCCCCCATCTGAAACCGTCACACTTCTGAAAACCGCTGCCTTGCGCTGCCATTCTCCGCGTAAAACCGCCATCTTCAGCGGCATCGCCACTATCCCCATCACCATCATCTTCAGCGCCATCACCACCATTCTCCATCCATCTCTGCCGCTCACGTGACCATTCTCCACCCATCTCAGGTCTCACCTTGCCACCGATCTCAAGCATTCAGGTCTCACTTTCCGTCGATCTCCACCATTCAGGTATCACCTTCTAACCTTGTTTTTTTATCGACCTTCTCACCATTCATTATTTCTTTGGTTATTGTTTTGCAGGAAAAGCCACCAGGGACGGTGGCACACCTCCACCAGGCATGGTTGTACAACCCCATCAGGAACGGCGATACAGACTCATCTCTCCACCATCTCAAATCTAATCATTCTCCAGCATATCACCTTTGAAACAAGCCGCGCTGCTTCACAAGAAAACCGCCGACCCCCTTCGTGGTCATTCGCCACCATTCGTTTTTTTGTTTAATTCATATTTTTTATTGGGCTTGGGTACAGCCCTGTGGAGTTTTAGATTGGGCCTGGGTATAACCCATTGTGCATACCTTTCTTTTTGTTGTTTGTTGAAATAATGCATGTGTTTTTTTATCCAATGCACATAGATTAATTTTTGTTGTTCGTACCAATAATGCGAGTGCGAATTTTGTTGTTTTGATACAATGTTGTGCAAAGATTCCTTGTTTGTTCTTGTTCTTGATGGGTACATCCCAAGAACAGTGTTCGAGATGGGTGTCCGTACCCATCTAGCTATTTGTCGAGATGGTCCGTACCCACATGGAGTTTAACATGGACCACTATGAAGGACTAAATAAATGAAAAAAACTAATAAAAAATTGCAAACGCTAGGGGTCCGTACTCCTCACAGTTATATTTGCGAACATGGTTGCGAGCGTTCGTGGGTAATTAAACGATTCTTTTTTCAGACCAAACAAGGGCAAGAACGTCAAAAACCAAACCAATGGATTAGAAATAGGAGTTTAATAGAACAAATTTTTTGTTAGGATTTAAAATATAAACATTGAGGATTTTAGGCCTCGTTTTGTATTTTCCTCTACCCATATACATATACTAAGATCAATATTTTTTTAATTTTATTCTTTTTTTTAAATTTTGCTTTTCTTTTTCTGTAATTTAAAAGAAAAATCCAAAACTTAAAATTCTGATTAATTTTTTGCTCAATATTGACATAACTAAAAAGTTAAAATTTTACTATTTAAACAAGAATCCAAAATCACGAAATATCACGTATATGCCACTGAAAGTTCTCTGAAATTTAAATGGTCAATCAAGACTTAACGACTAGCCAAAATTAAACGATAAGATAGTTTAATAAAACATTAATGTTACCAACAATCAAGGTTGAGCAAAACAGAACCAAAAAAATGGACCCACCTAAAAACTGAACTGGAAGACCCAAAAACCGAAAACTTGGTTCGGTATAAATTTTATTAAAACTGAAAAAGATTCAGTTCCCTTTGGGTTTTTTTTGGTAAATCGAACCGAAAAACCAAATAGCATGACCTTAATTTTGTTGATATTTGAATGATCTCCCCTCATTACTTAAGATACTCATGATTTTTCTTTTTATTTTTAAAAAGGATTATGATAATGGGATAGAAAATTGAGTAAATTTTTCAAAAAATATATGTTCGCATATTTGACATGCACCATCTCTTAAAAGATCTTAATATGCAAAATATATTTGCATAAAACGTTCGTAGATATCTGTAACAGGTCCATATATGTGAAAACTAAAGTATACATATTAAGTTATAGAAATATTCTTCCTACATCGGTCAACACCATAAAAATCAGATATTTCATATATGGACATTTTTAATAATAAAACGTTTCAAATAGACGTCCTTGAGAACTTTCCACTTTTTTTTATCAATTATAACCAAATAAACATTATTTGTACATAAGGGTAAGAAAATTAAAAGATCCTAAGAGAGGTCGGGTTATACTCTCTTAGGATCTTTTAATTTTCTTAACCTTATGTAAAAATAACGTTTATTTGGTTTTAATTGACAAAAAATATACTGAACTGAAAACTAAGAAAAGCGAACCGGTGCAATTGTTTGATTCGGTAGCAACACCCTTAAAAACTAAAGTATGTGGTTTTGGTTTTAGCAAAAAACCGAACCAAACCAGACCATGCTCAATCTTACTAACTATGCAACAAGAATGTAACATTAAACTTTTATAAGAAAGGCTTATCGTATGCAACAAGTAGCAAAAGCTCCAGTGAAGTTGCAGTTTGCTGACAACTCAGTAACCAAGACATGGGGAACAATGGAAGACGTACACGTCCGAACAGGTAATATCGCAATCCCTACTGACTTTGTTATTCTTGATTTTGATGCAGATAAGCAGGTTCTAATCATACTTGGAAGTCCCTTAATAGCCACAAGTCAGAGCATAATCAACTTCCAAGAAGGGACAGTTACCCTTCATGCTAAAAACATATCCGAGACATTCCATGTCTGGGGAAGAAACCAAGGAAGTTAGATCCTACCGTTCCTATCATCCACAGTCTATCACATCATCGTGTCCGAGAAAAGATCCACACAAAACATGTGGATACTGAGCCAAAGATTGAGTTTGGGGTCGGCCATGAAGTTGTATGGAAAGCCCACAAACCAAAGAATAGACCACGAAGTCACAAAAACTCGTGGATGGGACCGTTCATAATCACTGAGGTTGTTTCATCTAAGGTGATCGAGATCAGGCCCAAGAGGGGCATCAAACGAAGGTTAGTAGACGTTCATAGCCTTTCTCGTTGCTGGGGAGGCTATATTCGCAAATCTTGATAGATGTAACACGTCTAACTTTAAAAGATGTTAAATAAAAGTGTTGTAAGGGAGACAACCCGCAATTTTTTTATGTTTTCATGTCTTTAAATTTTGTTTAGTTTAGTTGTTTTTGGTCGAGTGTTTTCATATTTGAGAAAGGTATGAGTGTTTTTGATGTTTAGGTACTTAAGAAATCGAGTTAGGAAAAGAAAGACGAAAATTCGGCGAAAACCAGACCACTTCTGCGGTACACCACAGAAGACGTCCGGTGCACCGCAGGTCAAAAACCATGGCGACAGTTTCCAACTACGGTCCAATGCCGAGACAAGGGAGCCAAAACCGTATCGAGAAGCGTGAATACGGTCTGAACAACAGAAGGTTCCGGTGCACCATACCAACCTTCCGGTGTACCGCACGAGCAAAAACTGTGGTGACGGTTTCCAATACGAAACAGTGCCGAGACTAGCTGCCCAAAACCGTATCGACAGCTCGCGAAGACGGTTTTTCATCCATTAAGTCTGGTACACCGCACCTCACGTCCGGTGCACCGCACGGCGCCGCCAAATCCAGATTTGAAGGGTTATATGATGGGATGAAAAGAATAGGTTAGTTTTTACACGAATTATCAATCCTTAAGCCTCTCTTTCTTCCCCAAACCTCTCCTAACTCTATTAAAGCTTCACCAAACATCAAAACACTACCCAATCACCATAATTTTACATCCAATCCTTTCTCCATATCATTACAAAGAAGATTCAACCACCCATATCATATCAAAACACTTTGAATACAAGAATCAAAAGCCTAAATTTCCAAAATTCATCCAACAATTTCTTAGATCCATACCAATCAACAAGAAATTCATACTACCCATATAGAGAATCATCTTCATAACACCTTCCCTAACCCAAATAAAGCTTGTTCAACCTATAATCAAGAGTTTCAAATTTCAAGAGTGGTTAAAGCTTTGAGTTGGAGGTCAATTGAGATGACAAAAAGAACAGAAACATTATCTACTGTTAGGGAGATGAAGAAGAATCAAAATAAGGTATTGGGTTATAGTGAGAAGAAATCAATTGAGAAAAGTTCAAGTTCCAGTTTAAAGGGTAAAACAGGTTCAGAAAGTAAAAGGAAGCTAGTTGTGGTAAATTCAAAAAGCAACAAGATTTCAACTTTTATAAGGAAGATACCACAACCTTTACAGATCGAGAGTCCTGTGCCCAAGATTAACGAAGCTTCCAAGGCCTTGTTAGCTTCAGCAGAGAAACATTTAACAAAACTTCCTTTGGCTTATGAGAGAGTATTTGAAAAAGAAGTTGGAGAAGGTGAATACAAGAGATTCAAAGAGATGGGTGATAGATTGGGTTGGTATACGTACATGTTGCGAAGATCGAATTTATGTAGAGAGTTAGTTTACGATTTCTGTTTAGGCCTCTTTAGCCGAGATAGTAATGGCTGTGTTCCAGTTAGAGGAAAGTTAGTTCCTTTTACAGCTGAAGAGATTCGAAGCTACATCCAGTTTAAGAAATTGGCCGGACCATGTAAGTATAGAGAAACAGTGAGAATATCAAGACTTTCGATTGGAATCTACATTCTGAGCATGTATTAGATAAGGAAAAAGTGCAAGCAAATAAGGGAGAATTGAAGGCACCTTGGCCTTACAGATATCTCCAAGCAGATATAAAAGTTTGGCACCATTTCCTTATAGCAAATATCTTTGGGAACCTGAGAAATTCGGAGGTAACTAAGAAAATCGCAATCTTGTTGAATTGTATTTTAAAGGGGGAAGAAGTGGATGTGGCACAGTTGATCTTTGAGGAGGTGATTCGATTTTCGGTCTCTCCTACTTCGTTATTTAGTTTGAAATATCCTACTATGATCACGTGCCTTGTTTGGAAAGCGAGTGTGATTCTGGGTAAAGAAGAGAAGCTATTGTACAATATGATGAACAATATTGACAACAATTGGATCAAGGCAGTTTTGAGAGGAGCGGGAGTTACGCAACTTTCAAAAGAAGAAAAGGATCGTATTTCTCCTTCAATCATATTCCAAGGAGGATGAACAGTCAAGCAGACCATCTTGCGAAGGTTGCTAGACACGGAGCCATGGGAACGGACGATTCAATCCGGACACTTTCAGGAAGGTTCAACAAGCTGGGAATAGGATAAATCTTTTTTTGCTTTTTGCTTTTCATGTCCAAAAAAAAGGATCGTATTTGTCAAGAGAAGATGGAGGAGCGATTAAATAAAGTCGAACCAGCTCATACTTCCTTGGACAATGATGTGGCACAAATCAAAACTAATCAAGTGCACATCATGACAATCCTGTAGGAGTTAAAGAAAGATCCAGTAAATCCTATCTTGGATGTCGATAATGCGAGGCAATAGCCTCGAGAGTATGTTATCTTTCTTCCTTACCATTTTTGTATATGCTTTATCTGTTTATTTTAATTTATTTTTAGAGTCTTTTTCGAGTCATGGGGACACGTCTCATTTTTTAGTTTGGGGTGTGGGGATTTGTGTCTCTCATCTCTATTTTATGTGATTTTATGTTTTTAGGTAGAAATTAAAATTTTTGATACATGGGATTTAGATGTAGTGTGTGCTTAATAGGTTGAAAGCATAAGCTCAGTAAGTTAATGATATAACGTAGTATGTTTCTGGGCTATTTTATTTTGTATGCTTTGAGTAGTTGAAAGAAAACACACATAGATAGTAAAGAAAAGATTAGTTAGCAATGTGATAGAAAGTATGTTCGATCTCAGGGATCCATGAGTGGTGTGTAGGCCGTGAGATCCAAGCTAGCTAATAAACCTATTTGATGAACGTGCTAAAGGTAAGAGAGTAACGAAATTCCATAGTTTAGAAAATGATTAAGGCAGTTCTTTCATAAGCCCCTTGTTGCCTTTTAGCTGGAAGTTCAAATTATATTTTATATCCTTCTCAGCCCCTTCTAGCCTTTCTAAAACCTTTTTATTAACCATATTATAAGTCATATCCCTTTAAATTTTAGGACTTTTCCATATGACCCGCACTCGAATCGTGATGCATAGACAATTGTTTTAGAGCTTGAGTTTGGGGTGGTGGGTCCACCATTATGGGAATTTGTTATTGGGTTGGGATTTTTGAGCTTATTAATTGTGCTCTGTTCTATATATTGATGATGATTCACAGGTTTATTATATTGTAACCCTTTGCCGAGGTAAGAGTAAATGAAAAAAGCTGAAAAGCATGAAAAAGAAAAATAATATGAAAAATAGCGTGATATCTCACATAAAAAAAAGAGTCCTAGCTATAAAAAAGAAAATTTATTTGAAAAGAATATATATCTTTGGACCGGCAAAGTGGAATTTTCATGTGAACATCTTATTGCTTTAGTATTGGGTTATTGGGGATGCTAAATTAGTGCATTAGAAAAATCATTGGGTTGGGTAAGAAAAGCTCTAGGGAGATTCGTTGATGGCTAGTGAGGAGAGAGCCAAAAGCTCATTCTAAATTATCCAAATATACTTACCATACCGTCCTTAAGCCAACATTATAACCTTAAAGACCTTATGATTCTTTTCTATGTAATATAGAAGTGACTGAGCCAATAGATTGTAGTTAAGTGGATCTTTATATACTAGTGAAGTTCGATGAACAATCTATAGCCTCCTTGGTGAACTGGGTAAATATCCTCTCCTTCTTACATTGCGAAGCTAATCTAATCTTGAATTCAAGCCGTGTTAATTGTAGATATGACGAGTATGCAGGTATGTAGTTTGTAAATATTATTACATGAAATTTTCTGAGTACTTGCTTTGAGTCTATTCTATATATTCTGCTATCTTCGTTCCCTCTGTGCTTAATTGACCTAGGTGTGTATTTAGAGACTTCCCTTTGTTCTTATCTTTATTGTATCGGGACGATACAACTTTGAGTTGGGGGTCTTGATGTCTCCACATTTTTGATGATTTAATCTTAGTTGGAGACATCATTTTTAGGAATTATTAGGAAGTTATACTCGATTTTTATTATAATTACTGTATTTTCTTATTTCTTGTCTTGTCTTGTCTTGATTTGATAATTTATTATTTTTAGAGCATATTTGGTTTAATTGTTTGTTAATTGTGAAACTTTAAAGATATATATTAATTAATTAGATGTCAAATCAATTCCAAGAGATAAAGGAAAGAAGATAATGATGGAAATTGGAAATAAAGGAAGGAAAAGATAAAATAGGAAAAAAAAGTTGCCAAGTAAATATGAATTCCAGCAGCTACGCCCATTAAAGTGATCATAACTCAAGATTGGATGGGAATTTGGAAGAATAATCTGAAGCAAAGTTGTAGAGTTTCCCGATCCGATCGATTTCGATATGAAGAACACGTCAATCGGAGCAATATTGAAAATGTTACGTCCAAAACAAAACAACAACTGTTCATTACCTTTTTTATATTTTAGGGTTACGAATTTGAGTTGGACTAGAAGTCCAATTACTTGTCTTCCACTCCAAGAAAACGTTTTAGGGCTTCCTAGACTCCTATAAATACACCCTTTAACTATTGTAAACAGGTCCTTGCTTCCCACAATTAGTCCTTAAATTTTATTCATCATTAGAGATCATTCAAGAGCACAAGTTGACAGTATGTATCTTTATTTTAGTTTATTTCTTTCTAGTATGAACTAATTTTCCCATAGCTTGGGTTTTGCATATGTATTATCTATGAATTCTATTTTCTTCTATCTATGTTTCTTTGAAAAAAAAATTTTAAATTGATTCTAGCTGCTTACCCATATATTTGTTTTATGTGCTTTGATTTATTGTCTGTCTTAAACCTGATCAATTTAGGGTTGTGATAATAGTAGTTAGATGGTCACCCGAAAGGGGTATCTAATTATTGAAACACAACATAAACATATAGTGTGCGGTAATGATCTGGACGGGCTTGCGTAACTAGATAGTCATTAGGGTTTAATTTAATCACCGATCATCATTAGAAGGCCAGACTATTTTAGGAACCCAATGGCGTGGGAGCACCCTATTTAAGTCCCCTCGTGATTGTGAGGTCACCACCCTAGTCCACCCTGACAGGGGTAGGGAGGAATTTAGATTCCTGACTACTTATTTAAGAGATATTATCACCCTTATTAACTAGTAGAAGAAATAGAGTGATTAATGCATACGAGCAAAACCTGAGCTATATTTTCTCATCTTTATTCTCTCCTATTTATTTTATTGTCTTTACTTTTCATTTATTTAGTTAATCACTGATCCTCTCATCATATTTATTTACTTTTCTTGTCGTTAATTAAATAGCTGCTACTCTATTCTGTGTACCCATATGTTTAACACACTTAAGTCTATGAGGAACTGGTGGGTCCTGGGGTGTTATAAAATAAAGCAATAAAAGTAATAGAATAAAGGATCCACAGACCGCAAGTGTACGGGGCGTTCCAAGTAATAAATAAGTAAAATCGGGACTATCGTCTCCACAGGGCTTTAAATAGTTATTCTAAATTCGTGTTCAATATTAGAATAGATAGATAGTTTTAATTGTCTTAACTAAAAAGACAAGCAATGAATTATTTTATTTTCTAATTAAATAAAAAATAAAAAATAATAATTAATAAACAATTATGCAAATAAGATAAGGAGATGCAAGTATGAATCTATCCTATTGAATTTATGATTCCTAAGAATAAGGGTGAATGGGAAATTTCACTATAGTCAGGACTCTATAATCTCCTAACCCCCGTCAGGGTGGACTTAGGAGCTACCCCACCGTATTACAAACCCCGTCAGGACGATTATAAGCTACGTTCAGATGATTAATATCTCTACCCAATTGGCTACGTGGTTAGTCAAACCCGTCAGGATCAATGAAGAATACCAAGCGTCGATATTCTAGTTCTGTAATCAAACCCCCCTTCCGAATGATCACCGCCACTAGTGAATAGCCTAATTACTAAAACCTACCCTTGATTCGCGACGTCAATGATAGTAAACAAGCACAAGAATATAGTCAATGGAAATTAATAACCAATTCAGTTAAATACTAAAATCCCAGATTCAAATTAAAACAGAAAAACAATAATCGATGGTTCATATAATTACAATCCTAAAGAGAAATTATGCATAATAAAACTCTTGAATAATTAGTTTAGAAATACCTCATAGAAAAAATAGATCTAATACTAATTTACCCAAAGAATAGAGATGGAGAAGTGTTGAATTGATGTAGTTAAGCTCTAGCTCTTGCTTCTTCCTCCTCTAGATCCTCCTGATTGCTTCTATGATGATTTATGTATGTATATTAAGCTTATGCAGACAAAGGATGAATTTCCAAGGTTTATATATATATATATATATATATATATATATATATATATATATATATATATATATATATATATATATATATATATATATATATATATATATATAGGTGCTAGTTCGAAATCTTGGAGTAGGGACCAAGTAAAAAAGTCCAACCCCAACTCAAATTCGTAAGTAGATAAGGATAATTACTGTTGACTTGTTTTGACCATATCTCTTTTGTTACTGGGCCGTTTTTGGCCCGTAAGATATAAAAAGGATCCTCACAGAAAGATCTATCTACCTCTAAAATGTCTCTTCCAGAATCGTCTCAGATTTGGATTTGGTTTAATGTCTCCTAATTGAACTCTGTTTCCTTCTATCTCCTGATTTCTTCAAGATCTTCTTTCCTTATTCTCTTGGAATTGATTTGACATCTAATTTATTTCTATATTATCTTTAAAACTTCACATTAACACACAAATTAAACCTAATATGCTATTAAGATAATAATTCATCAAATCAAGATAATATAATGTTGGCTTAGGGACGGTATGATAAGTATATATGGATAATTTAGAGTGAGCTTTTGGCTCTCTCCTCACTAGCCATCAACGAATTGTCCTAGAGCTTAAGTTACTCTCTTAAAACGTTCTCACTCAACCCAATAAATTCCTTGATGCACTAGTTAGCATCCCCAATAACCCAATTAAAGCATAAATATGTTCACATAAAAATTCCTCTTTGCCGGTCCAAATATATATTCTTTTCATATCAATTTTTTTATTTTGTATAGCTATGACTCTCTTTTTGATATTGAGATATCATGCTATTTTTTCATAATTTTTTTCTTTTCTTTTCATGCTTTTCATCTTTTTGCATTTACTCTTACCCCGGCAAAGGGTTACAATAAAATAATCCTGTTAATCATCATCAAAATATAGAATAAAGCACAATTAATAAGCTCAAAGATCCCAAACCAATAATATTTCCCATAATGGTGGACCAACCACCCCAAACTCAAGCTCTAAAACAACTATCTATGCATCGCGATTCGAGTGCGGGTCATATGGAAAAGTCCTACAATCTAAAGGGATGTGCCTTATTATGTGGCTAATAAAAAAGGATTTAGAAAGGCTAGAAGGGGATGAGAAGGATATATAATATAATAAATGGACAACAAGCTAAAAGGCAACATGGGGCTTATGAAAGAACCGCCTTGATTACTTTCTAAACTATGCAATTTCGTCATTCTATTACCTTTAGCACGTTCATTAAATGGGTTTGTCAACTAGCTTGGATCTCACGACCTACACACCACTCATGGCTCCCTGAGATCGAACATACTTTCTATTGCATTGCTAACTAATCTTTTCTTTACTATAAATGTGTGTTTTCCTGCAAATACTCAAAGCATACAAAACAAAGCATCTCATAAAAATACTGCTTTCTATAACTAACTTACTATGCTTATGCTTTCAAGCTATTAAACACACTCTACATCTAATCCATCTCTTACAAATTTCAAAATTTCAAATTTCTCTAAAAAAATCACATAAAATGGAGATGAGGGACAACGAATCCCCACACCCCCAACTCAAAAATGAGCCGTGTCCCCACTACTCGAAAAGACTCAATAAAGAAATGAAAATTTTAACAGATAATGCATATAGAGAAATGGTAAGGAAGAAAGAAAACATATCCTTCGAGGCTATTGCCTCGCTTGATTAATACCCAAGATAGGGTGTAGTGATTTCCTTGTATGTAACCTTCATGTATCACCAATTTTGATTTCCCTTACATCCTCTTGTGCTCCATCTTAATCAATCACACACTAGAAATCTCTTGTTTTTCATCTTCCCATTGTTTTCTTCTTGATAGAACCCACTACCGTACTGCTTGATTGGTTTAGATTTAAAAAATGGTTGGGTAAGATTTGGAAATTTTGGCTTTTGATTCTTGGATTCTAGGTGTTTTGATATGATGTGGGTGGTTGAGTCTTCTTTATAATGATGTGGGGGAGAATTTGGATGTGAATTTATAGTGATTGGGTAGTGTTTTGATGTTTGGTGAAGGTTTGTTGAAACTTTAATGGATTTTGGGAAGAATGGGGAAGAAAGAGAGGCTTAAGGATTGAAAAGTTCGTAACTATTCACTAACCTCAATCTTCAAACCCTTTTAACAAATTTTCTGGCGGTGGGCTGCGGTGCACCGGCCGGATGGCGTGATACACCAGACTCAAGGGTTGAAAACCCGTAGTCGCGAGTTGTCGATATGGTTTCGGGTAGCTGGTCTCATACTCTTTGGTAATGTACCGTTTTTTAAAACTTTAGCCACTGTTTTTGACCTACGGTGCACCGGACTGATCCTGTGGTACACCGCACGAAGTCTCTGGATGCCACAAAAATACGTTTTTTATTTTATCTCCAATCCAGGTTTTCTCAACTCCATTGGATAGATCTCGAAGAAATATGTGATTTAGACTCGAGAAAAAGTGAATTCTGACACCCGAGCGTGAAGTTATGCCAGTTTGAAGTTTAAAAAAAAATCACACTGATAGGTGCGGTGCACCGCGAATACTTGCGGTGTACCACAAAATACTTCTGTCCAAGCCTTTTTAACTCCAAAATTTTTCCATCTTTTCACCCCAAGCTCGAACCTTTGCATACCTACACATCAAATACACTCAAACCTTCATCATTACTGCAATATGCACCTAAAACACATAAACTAATTAATACACACTAAAAAAACTAAACTAATAAAGCAATTAAAACTTTTTGGGTGTCTGCCAAGAGCACTTTTAAGTAACGTCATTTAAAGTTTGACGGGTTACCTCCATTATCCCTTTGACCTCTCGAAGGTTGTATCTCTATTAATTTTTCTGTCACTACTTGAGTAAAAACAAATGGCCCCATCCACGTATTTTTGAAACCTCGTGGCCTATTCTCTTGTTTGGAGGCCTTCCAATCAACCGTGGTTCCGACCCCAAACTCATTTTTAGCTCTCTTCTTCACGGGTTCATGGTGGTGGTCCTTCTTTTTAACCTCTTTAGAAACTTCTGGAACAATGGGGAACTAAAGTGGCACCTCCTCGAGCTTTTTGTCCAAAACAAGGGATATTTCAGACTTTTCTTTTGTTATGAGGGCCACGTTTTCAACCTCGATCTCTACGCTCGTATTCTCATTTGTTTCCAAAATAACTTCTGTAAATACTTGTTGCGGTGTGAGTTCTTTTGTATTACCTTCAAGCATTTGGGGGTAGGTTTTGTCTTCTTTGCACGCCTCTACAAATGCTTTATCGATGTCACCAATTAATTGATTCGTCTTCATAAGGTTGGGTGGTGACATCAATGGAATACTAGGTGGCGAATCCATCCTAGTATCTTCTTCTTCTATCTCTTTTCTAACCAAGATTTCAATATTTGATCCCTCTAAACACGGCTTGGCTGGGTTTTCCATGGATGTCATCTTCCCTTCAGAAGGGTTAATTTCAATTTCGACTCGATTATCAACAACTGTCTTACTCAGCATGGTTGGTTCTTCTATTGTTGGAATCTCTAGTTCACTAGGTGTAACTTGTGGCGATTCCACTTTCTTCTCTTCTTAAAGGCTAAAATCTTCAGCCACATCGAACTGAATATCGCTATCTTGACTGGTCTTATGATTAATTTTTGTGCCTTGGCCAATTTGCATAGATGGTACTTGTTGTAGCTTCTCAATTGTTCTGTGAGTTGCGTCAATCATTGCTCCATCAATTGATGTTGTTGTTGCATGTCTTGCACTAATGATATGGTAGCATCGCTTTTCGCCTCACTCTCTACTATATTATCCATTGGACCCTAAATTAAATGATTGAGGGAGTCCTCCAACTTCCTAAGCCTCTCCTCATGATCTCTAAAGGTCCCTCGTGTCAGATCCATGAAGATGTGTGTTCTATCAATAACGTTTTGCACTTGAATACACCAGGTATGTGGTGGATTTTTCTCTTGATAGGGAAAAATCTCCATACCTAAAGAAAAACCTGAAAAAAAGACTAAAACAAACGTAAAACTGAAAACAACTAAAACAACTAACCTAACTTCAACACAAAATAAAATAACTGCAGTAAATCCCCGGCAACGGCGCCAAAAACTTGGTGGGTCCTGGGGTGATATAAAATAAAGCAATAAAAGTAATAGAATAAAAGATCCACAGACCGCAAATGTATGGGTCGTTCCAAGCAATAAATAAGTAAAATCGGGATTATCGTCTCCACAGGGATTTAAGTAGTTATTCTAAATTCGTGCTCAATATTAGAATAGATAGTTTTAAATGTCTTAACTAAAAAGACAAGCAATGAAGTATTTTATTTTCTAATTAAATAAAAAATAATAATAAACAATAAACAGTTATGCAAATAAGATAAGGAGATGCAAGTATGAATCTATCCTATTGAATTTATAATTCCTAAGAATAAGGGTGAATGGGAAATTTCACAATAGTCGGGACTCTATAATCTCCTAACCCCCGTCAGGGTGGACTTAGGAGCTACCATACCGTATTACAAACACCGTCAGGGCGATTATAAGCTACGTTTAGATGATTAATATCTCTACCCAATTGGCTACGTGGTTAGTCAAGCCCGTCAGGATCAATGACGAAAACCACGTGTCGATATTCTAGTTCTGTAATTAAACCCCCGTTCCGGATGATCACCACCACTAGTGAATAGCCTAATTACTAAAACCTACCCTTGATTCGCGACGTCAATGATAGTGAACAAGCACAAGAATATAGTTAATGGAAATTAAGAACCAATTCAATTAAATACTAAAATCCCAGATTCAAATTAAAACAGAAAAACAATAATCAATGGTTCATATAATTACAATCCTAAAGAGAAATTATGCATAATAAAACTCTTGAATAAGTAGTTTAGAAATACCTCATAGACAAAATAGATCTAATACTAATTTACCCAAAGAATAGAGATGGAGAAGTGTTGAATTGATGTAGTTAAGCTCTAGCTCTTGCTTCTTCCTCCTCTAGATCCTCCTGACTGCTTCTATGATAATTTATGTATGTAATTAAGATTATGCAGCCAAGGGATGACTTTCCAAGGTTTAGAACTGATATATATAGGTGCTATGTCGAAATCTTGGAGTAGGGACCAAGTAAAAGAGTCCAAGCCCAACTCAAATTCGTAAGTAGATAAGGATAATTACTGCTGACTTGTTTTGACCATATCTCCTTTGTTACTGGGCCGTTTTTGGATCGTAAGATATCAAAAGAATCCTCACATAAATATCTATCAACCTCTAAAATGGATCTTCCAGAATCGTCTCTAATTTGGAGTTATCTTCACTTCTTTAGACGTAGCTGCAGAAATTTTAGATTTATTTGACAACTTTACTTTTCCTAATTGAACTCTGTTTCCTTCTATCTCCTGATTTTTTTAAGATTTTCTTTCCTTTATCTCTTGGAATTGATTTGACATCTAATTTATTTCTATATTATCACTAAAGCTTCACATTAACACACAAATTAAACTAAATATGCTATAAAGATAATAAATCATCAAATCAAGACAAGAAATAGGAATATTACGAATTAAGCACAAAAGTCAATATAAAAATATCATTTTTATACCTAAAATGATGTCTCCTAAGGACTTATATTTATAACAATTAGGGAGACATCATGAACAAATCTTCTTATCATTGAAACTTGCATACGTCTTGTAATACTTGCAATACTGTGTTTAGTCTAGGGTGATTACTTGCTTTATTTATATCTTATTTTTATCGCACCCTAGGCCACACCAGATACTTTCAGATGATGAAGAAATTAACCCAATTGGCTACGCGGTTAGTATACGCGGCCATGCTCAATAACGAACGCCACACGTATATAATCTAGTTCAGTAATTAAACCCCATCCTTCTGGATGATCGTCGCCACTAACAAATATCCTAATTACTAAAACCTATTTCTAATTGGCCAAATCAAAACTAGTAAATAAGTGCAAGAGAATAGTCAATATATAAATACGCAACTTTAAATAAATTGAAACAATCCCTAAATCAAAAAACATTAAATTAATTAAACTAGGGTTCAGCCCATATCGCGATTCTCAAGTATTAATGATCTAGCTCATACTTGAAATAAAAAGAGAATAGAAATTAAAAGAATACATAACTCCTAAAAAAGAAATAAAACTAAAATTAACCTAATGGGTGGAATGGTTGAGCTGTTGTTGAGGAAGAATAGTCTTCTCCAACTTCTGCTCTTGCTTCCAAGCGTATCAGTCTCTCTCTCTCTCTCTCTCTCTCTCTCTCTCTCTCTCTCTCTCTCTCTAAATGAGTAATAAAAGTAAGTATATTGAATTAAGAGGTCTAAAAACCCTTATATAGAGCTGAAAAATGGATTACACCAACCTTTGGGCTTAATAAAATGATTAAGGTTTACATTTGAACCACCAAGTCAGAATCTGTACTGTTTGAGTTCGGGAAGGGCTACAAGTGACGACTTTCCAGGACTCCTCCACCTTCACTAAGTGATGTTTTTCGCTCCTTTAACGCTTTTTCTTGATCCTGGACTTTAAACTTCACTTTTTCTCTTCATCTTGATGCCTCATAGCAACCATGTACCTAATAACTTCACACTAAACAAGCAAATCCGAAGGAAGAAATTGCAATATAGCAAAATATGACTATAAATTTATCAACTAAGTCCAAACTCAACCTAAAATTATGTCTCCTAAGAGTAATAAAAGTAAGTATATTGAATTAAGAGGTCTAAAAACCCTTATATAGAGCTGAAAAATGGATTACACCCACCTTTGGGCTTAATAAAATGATTAAGGTCCCAAATCCATTTTATTAATCCATCTTTTACATTTGAACCACCAAGTCAGAATCTGTACTGTTCGAGTTCGGGAAGGGCTACAAGTGACGACTTTCCAGGACTCCTCCACCTTCACTAAGTGATGTTTTTCGCTCCTTTAACGCTTTTTCTTGATCCTGGACTTTAAACTTCACTTTTTCTCTTCATCTTGATGCCTCATAGCAACCATGTACCTAATAACTTCACACTAAACAAGCAAATCCGAAGGAAGAAATTGCAATATAGCAAAATATGACTATAAATTTATCAACTAAGTCCAAACTCAACCTAAAATTATGTCTCCTAAGGGGATTTATCTATAACAAAACGGGAGACATCAAGACCCCCAACTCAAAAATCTCATATAATACAACCGAAGAACTAATGCACCCATACACGTATTCTACGAAATCAAACACATAGATGATTTCAATCCAAAATTAATTCCACAATGCTAGAAGATTACCCTTGATACTTAGCTCAAGATGGTGGTTATAGGCTGTTCATTAATCTTTACTTGCTTTGAACGCTCCACTTAACTTACTACCTATTAGCAAAACTATTATTCCACTATGGTCCTAGGAATCACGAGGTCTTTACGATTTTAGCGTAGGCTTAGGGACAGTATGGTACATTTGGATAATGAAAAGTGAGCTTTTGGCTCTCTCCTCACTAGCCTTTAACAAACTGTCCCGAGCTTGAGTTTACACTCATGTATGATCTCACTCAGTTGATACACTAACTTAGCGTCCCTACATAAACTCATCAATATGATTGCAATAAAAATATTCCTTTGCCGCCTATTTTATTTCACCATTTATTCAATCTTTTTCTTGTTCAAGTTAAACATGACATTTGTTTTAATGTGAAGTTTCATGCTAACTTATTTTCTCATATTTTTTTCTTTTTTTTTTCCTCTTAGAAACCGGAAAAGGAATTTACAGTCTAGTGCATAATTATTCAAGCACATCATAAAACTACCCAACAGATGTAATAACATATTCTCTCACCCCTAAATCAAGCTCAAGGACAACTAGTCTTAAGCAATCGTGATTCAAGTGCTGGTCATATGGTATAGTCCTAACATCTAAAGGATACACTTATAATATGGCTTCAAAATAAAGGCTTAAAGGCTTAAAATGGGGCTAAGAAGGATATATAATTAAAAACATGTTAGAAAGCTAAACAGGTCTCAAGTGGCTATCAAAGAATTGCCTCTGTCATTTTCCTAGTCACATAGTTTCACTCTATTTTCACCTCTAGTTCATAATTAAGTGGCTTCTCCACTCATTTAAATCTCATGTTCTACACACCACTCATTCTCACTAAGTACAAGCTTACTTCTTTTGCATTGTTCATTAACTTTTCCTATCTACAATCTAGTGTTTGCATGCATTCAAGGCGTGTTATACATTAACTTTAAGCTCTACTCTTTTCTATCATTAATTTACAAAACGTTTGCTTATAGGGAAATTCAACAAACTCTACAGTCAAATAATTACTTAAACTAATTTTTATTTGATTTTAAATTATTTCAAAAAGCAGTAAAACATGCAACAGATAAACTGGGAATGAGGACAACGAATACCCCACCCAAACTCAAAAATGAGTCGTGTCCCCATGACTCGAAAAGACTCTATGAAGCAAATAAACTAATATACACTACTAATGAGAAAAAAGGTTAAGGAAACATATCTTAATCGGCACCAGGCCGATTACTTTCATTATCACATCGAGGTTGTGCATTCTTCTTGATCAGGGTGTAAGGGGTAAATTATGATGCGCTCACCCTATCTAGTATGTTCTTCATAAACACCAATTCTCGCGTTACCTTACCCATGGTTGCAATCATTTCGTCATGTTTCTCCTCTAATTTTCTCATTCGCTCGATCACCTCATTTTCTTGGACAACTTTTATCTTCCTTGTTGGAGGCCTAGCACCTCTCTTTACTGCAAAGGGCTTATCTAGCTCCATACCCAATTTCTCAGCTTCTCTATGAATGTTCACAATAGATATTTCTGTAACATCTTTCCTTTCTCTGTTGGCTCGTCCTTTTCATTCATGCGTGGTACTTTAGCTTCTAAACAGATCACGAAAATTATGCATGGAAATTTAAGGGTGAGCTGGGTAATATGAGATTTCGCGAAAGCCATTATCAGATCATAGATACCACGAGCTACATCGATTTATTTTTTCTCAAGTATACACTAAATGAAAATAAATTTCTCTCGTGTTACCTCAGAAATATGGGCGTTTCCAAAGAACTTAGGAATAATTAAACGGGACCATACTTGCGCGCGTGGTAGCAAGTCGTTACTCAATACCAGACCTTGATATCTTTCTCCTTCGGGTATGGGTCCTCACCCACTAATCAAGACTTGATTATAAAACGATTTCCATCCGAAGTTATCATCATTAACCGCCTCATGGTATTTGCATGGACCCTTTAAGTTTGGTAATTTAAACAACTCACGTCTACGCTCTATTGAAGAAGGAACAATCTTTTTACAGATTCCAATTGCCTCACCATTCGCAAAGACCAACTGCTCATAAAATTCTCAAACCATGGCCGAAATGTAAAAGAGGTCTCTCTTTATCAACCCTTTCCATCCAAACTTGTCGCATGTCACCGCATAATTTTCAAATTCACCATTTATAATACCTACATGAAATCCTTTCTCCACACCAAAATGGAAATTAACAACCTGGTCATGAACCTAGACTTTCCAACTTACAAAAGCTTTCTTTGGCTTTGTAGCCATCTTCTTTCTTTGCACAAATCGTCGTTCTTTCACGGGTTTACTAGATATTGGTTCCTCAACTTTATACTCTTCCAATATAGGTTCTTCATGTGGTGTCTCACTTGGGTTCTCTTTTCTTTTCATGTTCTTGACTTCTCCAACCTTTGATTTTGAACTCGAATCTGGAATTTCAATTGATTTCTCCGGAGTTTCCCCAATAGAATTCATGGTCCTAGAATTATTTCTCATCTTTCGATTATAACATAAGGAATCGGTCATGTTTGTCATCTCAAACAACCCCAAACTCAAAACTTCAAAAATTCAAAAACTAGAGATGAAAGTTATGATTTTTGATTTTTTGACGGTGGAAAAATAAGGCTTGTGGTGTTATATGATACGGGTGATGAATACTAAAAAGGTTTTGGAGAGGTTTAATGGATGAATATTAAGCTTTTGTTAAGGGAAATTTTGGGATAAAAGTGGAAATTGATTGGTATTAAGGAAGGATTTATGAGATAATTATGTGTTTTGGTGGTGTTTAGAGTGAAGATTTGATGATTTTATGGTGTTCTGATAATGTATTGCAAGTATATATGGAGTTGGGTTCGGAATAATGGTGTTTCTTGTGTGAGAAGGTAGAAGAATAAGGCAAAATTCCTTAAGGATTAGGGTAGTCGACATGCAGCGCCCAAACAGGGGTTCTTGGTTTGCACAAAATGGGTTCCCCTTCGGGAGAGTTAATTCTTGATTTTTTTTTAAAAAAATTTGCAACCTCGAGTTGCATAAAGTTGGCCATCATTCAGTAAGTTGCCTTCACGAACAGGGTTCCTTGTTTGCAGAGAACGGGTCCCCGGTCGCGAGGCTTCCTTACGCAAACACGAATTGCGTATACGCGACAATCATCCAGTAGCTTAGTCACAAACAAGTCAGCCAAACGGGTTCCCGGTTATGTCGTGCTTTTTCTCGCTGACGCACTCTTGAGTTGCGTATACGTGGCATATGAATAGTAGGTTAGTGCTGTAGCAGGTCAGGGCTGTAATGTTCAAGGTTTATACACAATTGCAAACTCAAGCTAAGGGAATTTAGTGCATAATTAAATAAAGAAAATAAATATTTAAAATCTAAAAATCATGTTTTAGACAAGAAATTAATGCTAATTGTCCTTATGATAGAGGTTGAATGGTGCAGAAGTGATGCAATAGGGCTCCAACTTCTATTGTCTTCTTCTCCAGGCGATTTTCTCACGCTGCTCTTCTAATTCTTCTAAAAACTGAATAGTGACCCTTCTCTAATTATAAAAAAATGGTATTTAAAGGTCCAAATACGCTTTATGGGTTGTGGGCCTCTTATAAGTGAACCAAATCCAACCCATGTTTTCCATGAAGAATGGATTAATTGGCTCGAACCACAACAACTATTTGAAATCACAAATGGTCAGTTTCTACGCGCTCCTGATTCCAAGTAATATTTAGAAACCAAATTTCTCCAATATAATCTTCATCAATCTCGCGTGGTAACTCAAACAAGTCGTTTTCTAAATCTACCCGACAACTACTTTCACTTTCCAAAAGTGGGCGTATCTTCATTTTAATCTGTGACTCGGGTTTGAACTTATTTTCTTGACTTCTTATCCATTCTTGGTATATAATAACACCCAAGTACCAAATAGTTGCACACTTAACACGTAAATTACTTATAAATATCTCTAAACGTAACAATTCTCCAAAACTATACAAGAAACGAGAATGTATCAAAATATAGGGAATAATCCCTTAACTAGTACAATATAACTCTAAAATGATGTCTCGTGACTAAATTAGTCTATCACGATAAAGGACACATGTACATCAGTTATTGATAAGGGAAAATGGCACACATCGATAAGGGCGGAAAGTAACAAACTGAACCTCGACTTGGCAACACAAGGAGGACATGTCAAACAAAACAACCTTCAGCTATCATTGATAGAACTAACCTCTAGAGTGCATGTTAAGTAATAAGACACGATCTAGCAATAAGGTGGTGCAACCTGAATGTTGAACATTAAGTCTCGCACGAGCATCACGATCTCACATCAGAAGATATCGAAGAAGTAATGGCGGGAATGTCAGAGAAAGGTCAACAATCACTCACTAAAGACTACTATAAAAACCAGAATAGGATCAACTTTAAAAAAACAACGAAGAAATCTGGAATAACATTGCGGCGATAGTTATTTAGCTCTTTCACACACACATATATATCATTACTCATATATATATATATATATATATATATATATATATATATATATATATATATCACTCAGTCATTTCTCCAATTTTCTTTATTTATTCACTCAACCAAGCTTTCACTTGTAACCCAATACTTCATCTAAACACTTAATTCACTCAAACAAACAATTTCACTTTGATCAAATCTAACTGGTAAAATATGCCCTATCATTCACAATATGTTTTTAATTGCTTTCAACGCTGAAATTCGCAAGGCTTGTTCTTTGATAGCATTACGAGCCTCATACTGAATACTGAAATGGTTGAGTTCCACAAACTATTAGAGCAAACATCATGAGACTTTGGGCTTCTACAATACTTGTCAAGGGCATATATCCATACGAACTGTCACCTTCCATGCTTCAAAGTGCACAAGAGAAAGTTACATCCTCTCGGTAAGATTGTATCGTGTCTCTACACCTTGTGATATTTTCTAACCTTATGAGTGGGTCATTGATTTTGATGTAGTATTTACTTTGGATTGGTATTTTTCAATATTATATTGGCGGTGAAGCAAGATACTTTTTGAAGTCCTTCAACAATTATTGACATTGCTAAGTCCACTAGAGCCTTTTGGTTCGCTTAAGACTTTGAAGAAATGCACATACTTCTATGCGTATGTTAACATAAATCTTCTAAGAACTGATACTTTTCCTATCAAAGATTGATCTTCCTTTGCGGTTGTTGGTGGTGATAAACTGATAATCGCTTGGATCTCTTTTTGGTTGATCTCGGTTCCTGAATATACTGAAAGAGTATTTTTAGTTTCAAATGGATACTTACCTTTCTCATGGAAGAAAATTCGTTAGCTAAATCCTCTAAATGTGTCTCCAAGGTATGACAGTGTGAACTAATATGTTGTCGACGTATATTTTCATATTAGAGCATTCCAATCCTTAAAAACTTTGTTGACCATCCACATATATGTGGTTCCTACATTCTTAAGACGAAAGGGTATTGACTTGATAGCAGTATGTTTTGTAAAAAATGTTCTTTTCTACTCATCTTGGGTTTATAAGGAGTTGGTTGTATCCTATAATATAAAAATTATATGTATGGAATTCGTAGTCAGTATGGCAAACCCTGTTTATATCAAATGTTGTTTTCTACTCTGTTGTATCCCTTTTATCAGTCAATCTTTGGAAACACGAAGCAATCATTCGAGCATGCTTAGTCAAGGTTAATTCACACACACACAAACACACACGTCATTTACCATTTGGTTTGGATGCTAAAACAAGGTTAGTGATCCAACCAAAATAGTTCACTTCGTGTATGTGATTGGCTTGGAGATGTCGTTTGATATTTACTTGATAATTAAATTTTTTATAAACAATATCCACCTCTTAGTCTGTATTAGGCATGCACATAGGTTGATATTTAACTTGATGGAAGTATGGATATCAACGACAACCATGTCTTATTTGAGTAATCCTCTGTTTTCCGTGTTAAGTATCATATTTATAAAATATAGTGGTAGAAACTTGTAACTGAGATGTATATTTCCATCAACCATGTCTTATTTGAGTAATCCTCTTTTTTCCGTGTTAAGTATCATATTTATAAAATATAGTGGTAGAAACTTGTAATTGAGATGTATTTTTTTTTTTACTACATAGGAAAACCATTTTGGACTTGGAGTCGATTTGACTCTAATGAGATTCAGTTCCAGGACCTCTTGATCTCACGAAATAGCCTAACTACTAGGCTAACTATAGATCTTTGAGATGTATATTAACTTTCAACTATTTGTAAATTTTTCTTTTTTTGAACAAGTAACCATTTATAGTTTGATTCCAACAAAATTTAATTTCAAAATTTAATAAATGCTGAAAAATATTCCTACTTTTTTTATAATCCTCCGTTTTTTAATCTGAATAAGGAAGAAAGAAAGGATAGAAATTGCCTAACTAGCTTTTCTTCAATATCCTTAATATATGGATGGAATTCCCTATTGTGTAGGAATCGCATACTACTACAATGTTGAGGCACATGACATCTTCTCTGGCCCTTGAACACCACTATCCGCCATATTTAACTAACCCTTTTCATTTCCTTTTCTTTGAACTTTGTATTCTTTTATCTTTAGGATGGATGACCTACCTCCAAACATGTCACATGCTCATTGTTTCTATTTCTTTTCTTATTATACCGTTCTTTCATCTTTTATCTTTCTTAAGTCCATCAATATTTTGTTACAATTTCTAAAAATAGATATCCACAAAAGGTTGTCCATTTAAGATATTAATGAACTTTTTTACACTTTCTACCAATTTTATATTTATTTAATATTTATAAGCTTATAATTATTTAATACATAGTTTAGTAAAAATAGAAAGAATTTTTGTTTTTCTTAATTTGTATGAAAAAAAGTATGACAAACATTAATGGAAAGAGAAAATATTATCTCGTTTAGTCCTACTATATTACATCAACTGTGTATTATGACATCAAAGTTTGGCGGCCCCGTTACGTATGTGTCGATTGTTCATGTTTTGATGATTTAAACTGATATGTACATTTTTAATACATCAAAGTTCCATATGATGGGAAAATACATATTCCCCCAAAACATAGATTATAGACTACTTAAGTGTGGTCCTCTTGCACCTGTCATAGGTAGGGCTGCACACGGGTCGGGTTTCCGACCCGTAGTCCCTTAGTCAAGAACCAACCCGCGCTTGCGGGTTTTAGGTTCTGAGAACCGAGAGTCAAACCATATTTGGTTTATGGTTTTGGGTTGGATCCACTCGGTTTTTCAAGGGTGGGCGCGGGTTTGGTTTTGTACGGGTTGGTTCGGGTTTGGGTTGGTTTCGGGTTTGGGTTGGTTTCGGGTTGAATATGTTTATTTATTATTTAGTCCCTGAAAATTTAAATAATACAATTTAAACCACAAATTATCCAAATACACTACTATGATCAAATACAAATACAACTTAACTGAAATAACTAAATTACATTGAATAGCCTATTACAAATTTGATCATTAAGCTAATACATTAAGCTATTACAATTCAAAAGTTACTGAATTACATAAGAAATTAAGAATACATCCAAAAACATTTCCAAAAACAAACTATACCCTTGATCAAAGTTTCCAAAAGTTAAGTTTGAAGATACAAACATTCAGTTGCTCAAAACCTGCATTGTTCTTTACTTCTTTTCATTCCTGATTCTTTTCCATCTTGTTTCATAAGAGTTGTTCAAGGCCTCCCTTGTTTAGTTCCAATTCGAGTGTTAAATGAAGCAATATATTCAAGTCATTTCCTCATAATATAAAGTAATCATTGGATATTAAACAGTTAATGTTCAAGGGACATTTAGAACTCGCAATAAGGTTCAATGAACTATTTTCCCAACATTCTTAACAACATTAACACCGTATTGCGATTCTTGTCACCATACTGTTATTGCTGTTATGAATGGTGACAAAAGTAGTCCACAAACTATTGAAGTTGAGCCTCAGAATTAGCAAAAGTAATTCATCACAGGCCCTTTATAAACCTTAGGGACAAGGGACAATTTTAACTCGCAATTAGCTTCATTGGACTACTTTTCCACCATTCTTAACAACATTAACACCACATTGCTCTTCTTGTCATCATATTGTTAATGGTGTTGAGAATAGTGAAAAAGTAGTTCAATTACTATTGAAGTTGAGCCTCAGAATTAGCAATGTAAATCATCACAGGCCTTTATAAACCGAGGGACAAGGGACTTGGTGAATTTTACAAAAAAACCTGCAACTTTTCAACTACAAATGCATGACAAAAGAATGCCATCTCTAATGACTTCCTCAGCTGAATTATACATAAAAATAAACTTGTACACATCATATTCAATCTATTTTGCATCATAGGAAGCTCATGAGTTGCTTTATTATGTCTAGATGCACATGTATAATGAAATGCAAGTTTAAATTGTATGAAACTGGTGTATAAGTCACATTAGGTTATTGGCTAAGTCATTGAATCAATTAGAGTGGATTGTGGAGTTCCACTCATACTTAATTCATCTATTCCAAAATAACCTACAAAAGATAGACAAAATTCAAGTTAGGTAGTATTAAATAGTTGAAGTTAGCCTCGCAAATTGCAAAAAAAGAAAAGTAGAAAAGTATTGAATTTACCCATTTCAGCTTCCAAGTATTACACTAGTTGTTTAGATGTTCCAAGAGTAATTGGAAGTGAAGATCTTAGCCAATTCTGAGTACAAATTAAAACCTCAACAGTTTTAGGGGACAATGAACTTCTAAATTGATCAAGTACCCTCCCACTAGTGCTAAATGCACTTTTAGAAGCAACCGTAGAAACTGGAATAGTCAAAACATGTTTGGCTAGTTGGTAAACCACTTTAAACCTCATTGCATTACTTTTCCACCAATGTAAAATGTCAAATTGTGAAGACATCTCTTCTATATCCTCTTTTAGATACTTATCTAATTCAGTAGCTTTAGAGGGATGTGTCTTAGCCATAAAAGATTGAAACCTACCACCAAGAACACAAGGACTTTTAGTTGTACTTGTTGTAGAAGTAGAACTAGCCGCTTCACCACTAGTTGAGCTAGTAGGAGCAACTTTTTTTCATACACTTCAAACATCCTAGTTAAAGCATCTTTAACTCTTTAAAGCAATACTTCATTTTCTGCATGTGTATACATAAAACTGAAATAACATTCAAGGTATTGCATTTTTTCCTTGGATCTAAAGCAACTGCCACATAGAGAATAATATTGATACTCTTAACTCCCCAATATAGGTTGAGCTTTTTCTTCATGTCAGTTGCCATTTTACTTAGTACAAGATTTTCATTCCCGCATAACTCCACAATTTTTTCCCAAATTCGAACTGTTTCATCAAAGAATAGATTGGTGGTAACAAATAAAGTTCCACTAAATTTCTTAGTGGAAATATAGAACAGTTTCAGAAACTGAACAAAACACCTAGCATTTTCCCAATTTATAATGCTTGGAGGATTTCTTGAAGCATCATTAATGTGTGTTGTATAACCAGGATCATCCACTTTCATTCTCGCAAAAACACTTTCGAATTTTTCAGCACACTCAAGCATTTTATATGTAGAATTCCATCTTGTAGGGACATCAAGGCACAAGATTGATTTACATTCAACCCCACATAAAGCCACAAAACCTTTAAAAGCTCTAAATCTTGCAGGAGAACCTCTAACATATTTAACTACCTCTCGTATATTTTTGATACAAGCATCTAACTCAAGCATACCCTCTTTTACAATAAGATTCAAGATGTGAGTGCAACACCTAACATGAAGAAATTCATGTTTAAGTAGAGATTCTGGGTTTTCCCCTGCAACTTTCACCAAATACTTAAAAGTCACAGTGTTAGAAGAAGCATTATCAACTGTTAAAGTAAGATATGATTGGATATTCCAATCCATAAGAATTGCTTCTACTTTTCTATCTATTGTTTCACCTTTATGATCCTCAACAGAACAAAACCTTATGATTCTTTTATTTAACTTCCAATTAGAATCAACATAATGGGCAGTCAAACACATACAGTTCAAGTTTTGATTAGAGATCCATGTATCAGTGGTCATACTAATAGTTAAATCTTTCAACTCTTTCTTTAACTTAAGATTTTCTTCTTCATATATATTCATACACTTTTGTATAATGGTCATTCTAGATGGTATGGTTTTATACTTGGGTTGCATTACATTACAAAATCTTTTAAATCCAATGCCTTCCCCAAATCTAAAAATCAATTCATCTATTATGACCATTTCTGCGAGGGTCTTAGTACAAGATTCAATAGAAAACACATAAGGAACAACAACATTCTTTCCTTCATTAGTTTTTTTAAAATTTAACAAAGATTGACCATCTTCTGCTGGAGGATAAAAGGGATATTTTGGGCATCTTTTAAGGTTAATATGATTATTCATATTAGTTGTACCATGTTTTCTAGTATTAGTAGCATATGAATATTCACAATATTTACAAACTGGTCTAATAGTACCATCTTCATAAATAACAACTTCAAAGTGTTTCCAACAATCAGAAGTTTCTTTCTTAGCTTTTTTAGGGGCAGGGGGTAAACTACTAGATGTGCGAGTGTTAAGAAGAGTATCAGAAGAGTTACCAACAGGTGTTTGATCAACACCTTTAGTGGGTTGTTCTTCTTCTATAGTAAAATCAATGATGGAATCAGAAGAATCATTTTCCATATTCATTAATCTGCAAAACCAAAAAACAAAACAAAAAAATAATTAGTAATAATCAAATACTGAAATAAATGAAATATATTTTCGAAAATCATTTACAATGTTTTAGAACTTCAAATTTATTACAAGATTAGAGGAATAGAAGAATGGTAGAAGAGAATTAGGGTTGATACCTTTAAAAGGGGCTTTGAAGAACACGAACCCTAACTCGGCCTTTTATACAAAACCAGAAAACCCCAATACTCATTAACCATAGCAAAATAAGTATTAACCATGGCTTAATCGATTAACCATGGTAAGTGGTAACCTCGTAAATCGGAGGCTAGAAACTCAGAAACAATAAATGCGGACCTCAAAGGTTGGTGTAAACGAGCTAAATAATTAATGCAGAGTACAAAATATGCCATGGAGGGATGGAGAAGAGACGGTGATGGATGATTGTGAAGGGATGGTTTCAGACTCGTAGCGAAGAGAGAGGGCTGCAGCCTAGGCTTTTTAGCCCCTTTTGGGGTAAGAGAGAGATGAGAGCAAAGTAGCGTGAATGAGACGAGTGAAATGGGGTGGATTTTCATTGACCACCCCATTTATATGGTCTTATATAAAAAAAAACAAATTATAATGGGCTAAATGTGTGGGTTGGGTTGGTTATCCGTGGTTTGGGCTTTTCCCAAACCGAGAACCAACCCATATCCACCAAAAAAATTAATTTTGGGCTCATAAGAAACCATGGACTGGGCGGGTTGGTTTTTTCGGATTGGTTTGGGTTGGTTTTTTTCCGGTTTTGCAGGTTGGGCGGTTTTTTGTGCAACCCTAGTCATAGGTAAGAAATCACCATAAATCCTTCGAAGAATCTTGAAACGTCTCTCGCAATAGACATAATTAACCTGGGTAAGAAAATTGTCATTATTGAAATAGGTGATTTAGAGTAAAAACTAAATAAGAGTCAACATCTTCTTTTCTATACTGTTTTTTCTTCTTTGAACACAAAATAAATTCTTTACTGTTTTTACTTTCTTTTAGCTTTAGTTTTCTATTTCTATTTTCTTTCTTTTCTTTTTAGCATCTTTATCTTTATATTTTGCTTTTATGCTGATTTCTTTATTTATTTATTGTTTATTCGTAGATATTTTGGTATCTATAATTTTTTTTCAAACTTTTTCTTCCTCTTTTTTAATCCAGATCTATTCTTTTTCTTCTCTTTTATTTCACCGTTATTTTCTTTTTTCCTTTATCATTTCTTTCTTCTTATTTGTCATCATCAACTCGCCAATTCTCTTCTTGTCTTTCGATTTCTTTCATTTTCATCCCTTCCTTTTCTCCATGAATAAATTCAAACAAAACAAAACTAGTAATGTTAATACGAATTAAAGTAAGAAAGAACCCAAGCAGAAACAGAAATATCGTGATATCACAAAATTAATTCTATATCTGATGGTTCATGAAGATAACTTGGAGATACGTTCTCCAAAAATACCGAAAATAGAGCTTAAATGTGATACAAATTATGCTAAAAGTACGATACATGAGATTAATAAAGTGACTGAGGAATTTGGAGAGGATATCACTCAAAGCAGCGAAACTCCAACTGAATACGCATAAATTATATTCGATGATTGGTGCCAAAGTCAACAAAATCGCTCAAATACAATACACCGAGAATAAAAATGAGCTTAAATTAGTGAGAAAACGTCATGGAAAAATTTCTTCGAAGGTAACATCAAAGAATCGCTTAAACTTGAATGTCATGCTCCGGTGATACATGATGGTCGGAAAATCACTAAACCACCCGGCCAAAGTCCTTGAAGATGGTGCTAAACAATGGGTAAACTGCCTTGTCGACCAGTTTATTGATTATCCGCCCCCTTTTTATATGCTTAGCAACTTTGTTAAATATCATTGGAGTAAACTTGGATAAATTGATGTTAAGTAGAATGATAATGGTGTTTTTATTTTTAAATTTGAGAATCAATACATCTTTAACCAATTTCTTGAACAAATATGGCACATCAATGGTAAACCACTATTGTTAAGAGCATGAAAAGTTGACATTATTTTGGAAAAAATTAATCCTACGAAAATTCCTATATGGATTAAAATGAAGAATATACCGATGGATCTTTGTATTAATGATGACTTGAGTTATGTTGCTAGTGGTGTAGGTACTCAATTACAGACGAATTCTATTACTGTCAAAATCTGGACTCGGATACGGGCGTGTTTGTATAGAAATAAACATAGAAGGTCCTCTTCCTAATTATGTGTTCATTGATATGGACTATGGAGATATTCATGAAGTTGAGATAATTTATGATTGGAATCCATTTATATGTAACAAATATAAGAGTATAGGTCACCTTAAAGGGAAGTGTAAAGCCATCAAACAAGTTTGGATGCCAAAATCAAAAGTTGCAGATGATCTTAATAAAGATGGTAATGAAGGATAATAGTTATTCACTTTCAATCAAGGTAAATAATTCTAAAGGTAACGAAGAATGAAATGTTATACCTCAGAGAAACAAGCACAAATCCAACATCATTCTTAAGGAAGGAGAGTGCTCTGTTCTGAGTTCTAATTTATTTCACAGTCTTGAAGTTCCTACTAAACTTGATGAAGATATTATAACTCTTATGAATAAAGTATTGGTGGTAAGGATATCATTATCACTCCAGACCCATGAATATTGCTTCATGGAATGTGAGAGGATTCAATAATACTCTCACATAAGTAGATGTTAGGAATTTTATTTTTGTCAACAAAATAAAGCTTATTGGCTTACTTGAGACTAAAGTGAAATTAGATGATAGTAATAAGGTTATGTCTAGCTTTAATAATTTGAATTTGAATTGGTTCATAACTATACTAAAGATATTTCTGGTAGAATATGGATTCTTTGGGATAATGATCTTAATGTCAACATTATTGAGATAACTTCTCAAGCTATTGTTTGTGAAGTTACTAATCAGGAGGATAACTTGAAGTTCATTATATGCATAGTATATGCTAGCAATGATGAAGATGAGAGACAAATCTTGTGGAATAATATCATTGAGTGGAGTAACAAATTCACAACTGAATTTTTTTGTTGTATGGGAGATTTCAATGCAATTATTAATGTACATAAGAGGCTTTATTGTGACAATATTTCTAAAGAGCATTAGTTTTCATCAACCGTATCGATGATGCTAATTTATTTGAGCATCGATTTTGGGGTAACTTCTTTACATAGACTAATAAGCATATTGATGCAGGTCTTAGAGCTAGTAAAATTGACCGTGTTCTCATTAATGATCACTGGGATTAATCTTCGATCTAGTGTGTCTATCATTTCTTCATCAACCTCAGATCATTGCGTTATTATTATTTCTATTGGTATTCATAAGGCTAAAGTGATAAGTTCATTAAAAAAATTCAATATATGTAGCACTATAAAGTTTATATTCAAATTGTCAAGGATGCACGAAATAATAATGTCAATGGAAATCATATGTTTCAGTTATGTATGAAACAAAATAATGTCAAGACAACTTTGAAGAGCCTCAACAATAGATGTTTCAAAAGGATGTTATATTACTAACATAAGAAAGGAACTTAATCTAGCTCAAAAATCTATTTTGTCTGGAAGATATAATGACTCTATACTTATTAAGGAGAAGAGTCTTCTTGAGCAACTTGAAGTTGGTATAATGAATGAGCAAGATATACTAAGGGAAAAAGCTAGAGCCAATTGGGAAAATCTTAGTGACTACAACTCTGCATACTACTATAAACTTGTCAAAGGTAGATTAGCTCATAACAAGATTAGCTCTATTATTAATGAGGATGGAGACACTATCACTTTTCCAGACCTTACTAAGAATGAGTGTATTACATTGTACAAGAATTTATTAATCTATAATGATATTGATGAAGAAATTTTCTCTGAAAATACCCTAAAACTTAATATCAATAAGACTAACTCATGATGATGTGAATTCTCTCATTGCTCCTGTTAGTGATGTGGATATTAAGGATGCTATGTTTTCTTTCAAAGAGGAGAAATGCCTTGGACCTGATTGACTTACTTCTTATTTCTACAAGAAGACATGGAGTGTTGTTGGTCAAGATGTGTGCAATGCTATCAAACAAACTCTTTAGCCTCGATATATTCTTAAGCAAATTAACTACACAAATATTGTTCTTATTCCAAAGAAGAAAAAATGCCTCTTCAGTCAAGAAGTTTAGGCCTATATCTTGTGTGAATACTTCATACAAATGTCTATCTAAAAAAATAATAGCAAATAGGATGAAAAAAGTGTTTAGTAATATTGTTGATGTACATCAAGATGCTTACATAGGTGGTAGATTCATTTGTGATAATATCTTGGTTGCTCAAGATATTGTCCTTGGGTATGAGAAAAAAATATTACTCCTAGGTGCGTCATTAAAATTGATCTCCAAAAAGCACATGACAGTGTGAATTGGAAGTTTATAATCAATACTCTTCATGAATTAGGATTTACTGAGCTATTCATTCAATGGATATTCATGTGTATCTCTACCGTACTTACTCAATTTATATAAATGGGGATATGAATGGATATTTTAATGCTAAAAGAGGTTTGAGACAAGTAGACCCATTGTCTCCTTATCTTTTTTCTCTTTGTATGCATGTACTCACATCTATACTTCATAGAGTTGGTGAGAAAATTGAATTTTTTAGTTTTCATCCCAAATGTCAAGACATGAAGTTAAATCATATAATTTTTTCCGACGATTTGCTCCTCTTTCTCAAAGCTTATGTGAAGTCCACTATTATCATTAAAGAAGGCCTAGATTTATTTTCTAGAGCTTCAGGACTCAATATCAATAAGCATAGAAGAGAAATATACTTTGGTGTGTACAGATAAGCGTCAAAGTAATATATATGATACTCTTAACATTAAACCTGGTAAAATGCATGTAAGATATTTGGGAGTGCCACTCAACTCCAAAAAACTTAGTGTTAGTGATGGAAATTTGCTTGAAGAGAAAATTTGTCAAAGTATATCAAAATGGAGTTCCAAATTATTATTAATAGCGGGAAGAGCTGAGCAAATCAAGACAGTCTTAGTTAGATAATGTTGTATTGGAGTAGAGTTTTTCTTCTAACAAATCAAGTAATATATAAAATTGGTCAAAAGTTTGCTAGCTTCTTATGGTAAGGTAATGCCGAGGGAGCTGGAGATGCTAAAATATCTTGGGAAACTGTTTGTACAAGACAAGATAAAGGTCATATAGGTTTACCTAACCTTGAGGTAAAGTGTGCTTATTATACACTTTTTGGAGAATCTGTCTTAAAGATTCAAACTTATAGAGTTGGTGGGTTCATAAGAACTATATTAAGAAGCAATGTATTTGGACTTAACCATTAAAAAAGATTCTCCTTGGATTTGGAAAAAGCTAACGAAGATTTGAACGAAAGCATACAATTTAATATATCATAAAGTCAATGATGGAGAGAATAACGGTGGATAGATTAACAACAAACGTATTGAGGAGATTCTTCAAAAAGATACAAAGATATATACACATATATATACACACACAAACACACACACACACACACACACATATATATATATATATATATACATACACATATATATATATGTGTATGTATGTATATATATATATATATATATATATATATATATATATATATATATATATATATATATATATATATATATATATATATATATATACATATATATATATATATATATATATATATATATGTATAAAGAAGGACTATGGAAAAACAAGTATGTGAATTCATGTTAATCATGATGAGATCATATGGACTGAATGCAACAAGTCTAAATTTTCCTTTAACAAGACTCTTGATCGAGTTAGAATCAATCATAGCAAAGTTAACTGGAGTGAGATCATATGGCTAACACAAATATCCCTAGACATAAAATGTGTAGTTGGATTGGTTGTCTTGATAGACTTGCCACCAAACAAAGAATGCTAAGTTAGTGACTCAATGTTGATCTTTTGTGTGTATATTGTCATATTATCATTGAAGATAAAGATCATATATTCGTGAGCTGCTCTTTCACTAGAAGAATTCTCAACTATTGATTTCAAAATAATTCTAATAGCTTCAACAAAGATTCATGGGAGAGATGATCACTTTTATTCTGAGTCTTAACAACTCTAGATCCAACACTATTATTCATGGATGTTGGTTCACCACCTTTATCTACTATATTTTGCATGAGAGAAATGAAAGAATTCATGGAGGTCATTACTCCACAAAAGATCAAATCATTTCCAAGATAAAGAGCTTAGTATCGATTAGTAAGTTGTGGATAGATCATGTGCTAACAACCAGGAGATTACATAGAAAATTGCGGCTTTTATTCTCAATAGAAATCTATGGAAAGGTTTGAGAGAATAATGGTACATTTATTAAAATAAGAAGTTTCAACAAAACGATATTTATTTCTATTCAATAGAGGTCTTAGGAAAGGCCTAAGAGTAGTAAATGGTAATGTGTTGATATCCATATACCTTGAAGGCATCAAGTTGGGGTTATATGATGGTTTTATAAATGTTTTTAGTCTTACAACCCTCGTACTTCAAAGCTCTTTATGTAGGATCTTATCTATCATTATATATTTTGGAGTGTATGTGTTTTTGCAACCTTCACTCTTAAAATAAATATATGGAAAGGTTTGAGAGAGTTAAGGGTTACTTCTTGGAATAATAAGTTTCAAATTATTAAACAATATTTATTTATACTCAATAAAGGTCTTAGGGAAGGCCTAAGAGTAGTAAATGGTATTGTGTTGATTGAAGGTTGTAAACCTTTAAAGGCCATATGCTGAAATTGTTTTGAGTTTATGTAATACTCATGTTCAAAGAATGAATTTCGTCTTACATCAATCCCTTGAAGTATGCTATGCGCTTTATCCTACTAGAATATGTGTAGTTGCATGATTTCATGTGATATTAGTAGAAGCCAGATTTCTTCGTATATTTAGTCTTGATCTAGTCATCAGCTTGTATTAGCTAGTTAGTTGAAAGTGTAGTTACTCTTTATTTGTAAGTGTAACTTGTTAAAGGTGTCAGAGCTTATTAAATGAAAATTGATTTAATGATAAGAAAACTAATTCGGGCAAATATTAGACTCTCGACTCATTTTGATCACCTCAAAACTAGGACTTTTATGTAGTAGCCCTCGTATGGCCTGCACCCACACCATGCATGTTCCCTTATGACCAATTTCCTAGCTGAGAGAACAATGTTTACAAAATACATTTAAAATAATAACTAGTAGTTAATGTATAAATTATTTGTCATAAAAACCCAGATGTTATTCTTTACGAAATTTCTTTACTTATAAAAATATATTGTATTCATGTAAGATTAGTAATACTACAAGAAAGTTGACATATATTCTAATTTCTCTTTGAAATGGACATACACCCTTTAGCGTCGTCGCAGGTGCCACATACAAGATATAGTATAGGAAGATAAGATTAAATAGTTCTCTTTATCTTTGTAATCTCGATAGAATTGGTCGATGTCGTTTCTTTCAAGCCTAATCGTGTCTTGACTTATTTTATTTTCATATTTATGTTATATTTAGGTATTAAAGTATCGAAAAAGATGATATTCCATTCTCCTTATCAAATACCTTTTTACATTATAAATTTTTATTCTCTAGAAAATATATTAAGGTTTATGAAAGAGTTTTCCTCATGTCTTCCTCGACGTCTTGCAATTATTTTTTCTTTATTCAGATATATTTCAAATTCACCAAAAATTGAAAATCTTTTTTTTTGGTGAATTACTTATGGGGTCTTGCAGACCATCGTTGTGTTTAATAGGAATGAGTGGTTATATTTTTCTTCAAATGAGTCTTTGAAATCTTATGAGTCAAAAATACCGCTTAGGGTATATATAAGCCAAAAATCATGTTTTTCCCTCTCATTCTCTATGTCTATTCTATATACTCTCGTCTTTCTTCTCTATTGTTCCAAACTTATTTCATCAGCAATTATCTCTCCTCTGAGCAATGAAGGGTCATCCATGATTTTCATCTCCGTTTGAGCACACATCTCTGGCCATAGCTGAGTTCAACGCATCTTGAAGAATTTGAATCTGATGAAGAGACATTCTTTATCCTCACTTTTCTCTAGCAACACTCACGACGACATAGAAGAAGAAGATTCATGATTTTGCTAAAGAACACTCAATGATTTTATGTAATACTCGGTGATTTTGTATTACTACCCCGTGATTTTGCGTAAATACTCATTAATTAACTGTAACTTTTGTTATTTTGAAATATCAATTATTTTGTGTTAATACTCAGTATTTTTGCATTAATACTCACAAATTAAAATACTAAGTACTCTATAAATCAGTAAAAAACATTTATGGTGAAGAACATAACTCGTACTCGCTAAATATACAGAGTACTTAGTAAATTTACTAAGTACTCAAATCACTGATTATTCGTTAAAATCAATTTACTGAATTCACTTTTACTCAGTAAAATTCACTGAGTACTCAATAAATTTATAGAGTACTTTAGTAAATTCACTAAGTATTCGTTAAAATCAATATACTGAATTCACTGAGCACTTAGTAAAATTCACTGAGTACTTAGTAAGTCACTAAGTATTGTCTCATTTCACTGAGTATCATTTAGTTTTTTTGAGTACTAACACACAATCACTGAGTATAAAACACAAAAACCGAGTATTACGCAAAATAACTGATTATTAACACAAATCATTGAGCATTGGATAAACAGATGAGTTACAATTGATTAATGAATATTACACAAAACTATTGAGTTCTAAATCATTGAGTATTACACAAAATTTACTGAGTATTAATAAAAAAATGAAGCTTCCACTTCGTCTTCTTCATGAACTATAAGCTTTCCTACCACAAACTCGAAGCTTTATCCACATATCTGATGGAGCTTCTATGGCCACTAATTTATTTATTAGGATTTTCACTGGACCAGAACAAAGCTCGTGAAGCTTCCTTGTCCATAGATCTACTGCTACGAAACTCTTGGGGAAGCGATGAACGGAGGTTGAACATAGAAAAAATCGACGCAGACTTTTTCTTCTTGAGAAGTGAGAAAAACATAATGGAGAGAGAAAGTATAATACCGAGAGAGTAAATAGAATAGAGAGAGAGTGTGGGGGGGATACATTTAGGGTTATGGGGTATTTTTTTAATTATATATATATTATATAAAAACATTTAAGGGTGTAATGGGGAGAGGAAGAAAGGATTATAGTGTAAAAGAATCCTAGTGGCTTTTAGTAAGAAGAGTAGATTTGATGGGGGTGCTTGGGTCTTGAGGAGGGTTCCTCAACACCCCATGGGTTATTATCTCTTTTTTATGGGATGCGGGATTACCCAAACGACAACCATCGAAACTCTATGCCTTTTCTACCTTCCCAAGATTTGCGATCATTGCGACGTGTGACGTAAGGATAATCATTACCGTCTATTTATATCCGATCAATTATCGAATCAAGACACATTTCCTCCCATATACACATGTTTATATATACATATACATACACACACACACACAAACACACACAAACACACACATATATGGGGGGAGGGGGTCATGAAAAAAATTTCAAGCATTCTACCCAATGATTCTCTAGTTTGTCCTTCAGAGGTTTTAAGTGGTTTATGTAGTAACTTGTATATTAGGGATATCGAGAAACAAACCCAACTTTCATATATAAGGAGGTTTACTCCTCTTTGTTCAATATTCATAGTGAGGGAGAAGAAGAAGACAAAGACCCCTCCTTAGCTCTTCACCATAAAAATGGGGTTAAGAGGACTTCTAATAGTCTAACTTTGAACATGGATCGTATTACTATTTCAAAAATTCCTAACTTGGATGATAAATATATACGTTCTTTGAAAAATCCTACTTCTAATGATAATTTTCTTTGGCTCAGTTTATAGCTTCCTTATCGATTTCTCCACAGAAAGCATCTGATGTTTCATTACTGCTCAAGTCTTGTTGTAAAGAGGTATTTTATGATATGCATATAATCATCTCCTCCTATTTTTATGTATATATATGATTATTTGTATTGGTTTTAGATGAAGTCATGCTCAGATTACCTCTCCTAGCTTGATTCAATCACTTCGGAGGTAGAGCAAGCTTTGACTAAGAAGAAAAATTATATTCACAAGCATAAAACTTTCATTGCTCCTCATGATGACATGAAGAATCGTATTTGTTCACTCGAAAAAGCCCGCAATTCATCAAAGCATGCTCTCACTACTACACGCATGAACTTTAGCGACGAAACCTTTCGCGACTTGTTTTTTTAGTCGTTAATAATATGTCTTTAGCGACTACACGTTAATTACGACTACACTTGCTCGTTTTCGACTACCAAAGTCGTCGTTAATAAGCTTTATAATTTGCGACTACATGCCTTTGTCGTTAAAGAGATATTTGTATTCGCTAGTGTATATTTTAATTTATATTTTTTTACACCGACACAAGTAGTCGCAAAAGATTTATTACTTTTTACGACGACATGTGTAGTCGCTATTATCAGTATCTGCGACTACTTTATCATCTTTAGCAACCACACATGTAGTCTAGAAAACTCTTAGTGTATTTATTACAGTAACTTGCAAATTCAAATCATTAATACCCACAATTTTCTATCTTCCCCATTATTCTCTCAAAACCCTCCCAAATTTTCCCAATAATCATAATCAAATATTATTTTAACACGTGTAAAAGCTTTTCGGGGTCAATCAACAAAGTGGGACCTACACAATTCTCACTTTCTCCAACCAAATTTTCCCAAAATTAGGTATTTTTTCTTCATTAAAATTTTCAAAATTCATTTTCTTTGATTATAATTGTGTATTTAATGTTATATAGTATGATTAGGTTGTTATAAACATGTTTTATTGTTCTAATTTACATGTTATTGTTTTGAATGAGAATAAAATGCAAAAATTAAATATTTATTTTGTATTCTTTATATTGTTGTAGTTGATTATATTGTTAATAGACGATGACTTCGGGTATTGATAAGAGTTGGATTAATACCGCTCATCGTGTTTCGCGTGAATTTGTTAAGGGGATAGAAGAATTTCTCACATTTTCTCAAAAACAAGAGAATTTTAAAGAAACTTTGTTTTGTCTGTGTAATGAGTGTTCAAATAATCATCGTTTTAATGTCCAAAAGGTTAGGTCACATCTTTTACAATTCAGGTTTTTGTCCACGTATGAGATTTCGACAAAGCATGGTGAGATTTTAGAAATTCCCAAGACTCGTTATGTAGAAAATGAAATGTTTAATGTCTATGAAGATTTGAGACCTATTATGAGGGTGGTGGTCACTCGGGTGACACTGAGATGATAGACTCGAACAATTCAACATGTGGCAGTTTCGAAACTACGTTCAAGAAATTTGAGACTGAATTATACCCTGGATGCTATGCTGTAGATCTCCCCGCCTTGGCGCGTCTAGGCGCCGCCTAGGCGTCAACTCCCCCCTCAGGGGCTTACGCCTAGTTAAGAGTCTAGACGTTTTTGCCTAGCGCCTTAGTCACCGTGGAATAGACGCGTAACCCGTCTAGACACCGATTGATGGCAAAAAATGGCCGCCTATGCGCCGATTAATGGAAAAACATTCCCGCATAGACCTTCTTGTTATGTTTCTTATTCACGTGAATTTTTTAATTGATATTATAACTCAATTTTTAGTATTTTTATATATACTATAGTGTTGTTAGATGAATTTTATTACTTAAATAGTTAAACTTGCTATAATTACTACATATCTATAACTAAATATACAAAATTACACATCGGGATTCAAAACCGTATAATTCCGCATAGGCCCCGTGTAATCCCGCCTAGGCGCTAGGCCCGGGTCGACCGCCTAGGCCTCAAAACCGAGATCTACAACATAGCCTGGATGTACAATAATAGTTCATTAAATTTCATTGCGAAGCTAATGCACGTGAAGTGGACTAACACATCTTTGACCGAGCTTCTTGAACTGTTGTGTCGCGTGTTGCCCAAACCTCATACCTTGCCCGAGTCTTACGAGGAGTGCAACAAAAAGTTAAAAAGTTCAGGTATGGGTACACTACCATCGATGTTTGCATGAACTATTGTGCTTATTTTAAAAGGAGAATGAATACATTGACAAGTGTCCAGTATATAGTGAATCCAGATAAGACCCGAAGAAGGGTAAGAAAGTAGCGCATAAGAAACTCTGATATTTTCCGATTGCGCGGAGGTTGCCTCGACTTTATGCTTCGAGACACATTGCTGGAAATATGACTTGGCACCATATATGGAAGAGTACCGACCGAGATGTGTTGCGTCATCCGGTTGATGGTGATAGTTGGAAGAGATTTGTACAGTTACATCTTGAGTTTTCTAGTGAACCTCGCAATGTATTCTTGGGTCTGGGTATCGATTGTTTTTGTCCATTCTCTATGCAGAACAACTCATACAGCATGTGTCCAGTTATATTGACTGTCTACAACTTGCCACCGTGAGAGTGCGTGAAGAAAACCACATTTCAGCTTTGTTTGTTGATTCCGGGACCCTGTTCACCCGGTAAGGACATGGATGTCTTTCTTCGCCCTTGTTATAAATGAGTTGGACGAGTTGTGGGAGATAGGGATCGTTACGTATGATGCCCACACGAAGCAAGATTTACAATGAAGGTGTGTTTGTTGTCCACGACTAATGATTACCCCGCTAGGTCATACACTTCAGGATGGTCAGATCAAGGTTACTTAGCTTGCCCAGAATGCATGGATTTTACTCCGTCGAAGAAGGTGAAGAAAGGGGTGGTTTATTTTGACCAAATACATTGGTTACCTCCCAGACATTGATTTAGAAAAGACAAATTTTTGTACCCGAGTACCGATTATAGGGCCCCACCGAGGAAACATACTCCTGCTGATATCCAGACACAGTTAGATAGGTTGCCCATTGTGTTTTGCGGTAAAGAGAAGTATTTTGGGGGCAAGATCCTGAAGAAAACGGGTACTCGTCAATTCAATTGGAAGAAAAGAAGTATTTTTTTATCTTTTACCTTATTGGTCCAAAATTTTGTTAAAACATTAAATTGATGTTATGCATTGCGAGAAGAATGTGTGCGATAGTTTGCTCGGTACAGTTATAGGTCTTGATGGGAAAATAAACAAAGATAACGTGAAAGAGAGAATGGATCTTAAGGATATGAACATCAGGAAAGATTTGTGGTTGATATCAATTGGAGGTAAAGCGATACTGAAGCGAGTAAAGTATACTTTGTCAACAGAAAAGCAGAAAATATTTCTTTACTGGTTGAAGGCATAGAATTTTCTCGATGGTTTTGCATCTAGATTGAGAAATAATGTTCAAGTGATACGGGCAAGATTATTGGAATGAAATCTCATGACTGTCACGTGATGATGCAGTATCTTTTCATGGCTAGTATCCCCGGGATTATTGAAGATAAATAGATTAGTGATGCGATTATTTGGTTAGATAACGTGTTTAGAGTCATTTGTAAGAAAAATATCAGTAGGAAAGAGTTAGAATCGGGTAAGGCGGGAGTGGTTGAAGTTATGTGTAGACTGGATGATTTTGCCTCCCGTGTTTTTCGATATAATGATCCACCTGGTTATACACTTATACCACGAATCTTTATTAGGGGGACCGGTTCAGATGCGTTGGATGTACCTGTCTGAGCGGTATTTATAGAAGTTAAAGGAATACATACGAAACCTGGCTAGACCGGAGGGTTCAATCGCCGAGGGATACGCCGTAGAGGAGACTTTGACTTTCATATTGCGTTATATTCAAGAAGAAAAAAAAAGTTAGACGAACCAGGTAGATATACCGAGACTATAGCTCAACCTAAAGATTTATCTGTATTTAAGAGCCAGTGTACTCCACTAGGAAAAAAAGAGTTTGGTGTTTTGCAATACGTATTCACCACGTATGAAGGGAACCCGTATTAAGGTGAATTAGTCAAGATTGTAGAGGTAACATTTGATGGTGGTTGTTCTATTGTGTTATTCAAGTGTAATTGGTATAACACGAGCACCGCGAGGACAGAGAATGGGGTAACCTTTATTAATACGTCTAATTGTTTTTGGAGAGAATAACCATACATCTTAGACACAAGCAAAAAAAGTGTTTTACATTGATGAGATTAATTCAAGGAAACACAAAAAGGGTGGAAAGTTGTTTGGGAAATCAATGATCGACATGGATGGAGTCCCGAGTTATGGGGTACAAAATCACTACCTACTGAAAACGAGAGTATTAAGATTCCTTTGGTGAACACGGAGACAGATTACTCGCAGATACGCTTGACAACTGGTGAGGAGATCCAGTTTGACCCATCTCTATTGCATGTAGATTTATTTATTGATGAAGACGATGAGTTTTTGGACGACACGATGGACGAGTATGCTAATGATGAACTAGAGGAACCAATCTACGTTGATAGCGATGAGGAAGTTGTTGACACGAGTGGTTACGAAACGGACTGAAGTGTTTTATTATATCTTTATTGTTTTGTGTAGTCAATTTCGTGTTATATTTGAAATTTGTTATTTAAGTTTGATGATTTGTTATAATTAAGTGTTTTTTATTATATGAAATTGATTATACTTGTGTTTTTTATTGTATAACAGGTGTTTAAAAATAAAAAATGTTCCTTAAAATTTAAATAAAGGAAGAAAAAAATCATTAGCGACTACTATTTAGTTGCCGCTAGAGATGAAGAATTAGTCGCTAATGAGTGTGGGTCATTCGCGACTAGTTCATGCGTATGAACTAGTCGAGAAATATAATTTTTTATGAAAGACTACACGTGTAGTCGTTAAAGGCGAATTAAATATCTATTCAAATTGGGCGGTCCACTTTCCCGCCCATAATTGGACACGCGTTTCACACCTGATGTTTCGCGACTACAAAGTAGTCACGAATGAGGCACGTGTCAGTCAATTCCCTGACGCGTGTAGGTCACTTCTCTTTCTAGCGAAGACTACCTTATCTTTTACGACTACATAATGTAGTCGCTAAACAAAAAGTACTATATGTACAATCTGCTGAGCCTTTCCATTTCACTCCTCTCCTTCTTCATTTCACAAAACGAAACACCATTTACAAAACCTCCATTACCAGCTGCAATTGGAGCTCATATCAATTCCTAATCCACTCCTAAGGTAATAAAATCAACTCATAATCCTTCATTTCCTTCTATTTCTTATGATTTCCAATGTTTTCATTAATTATTTTTTCTAACCTATTTTTTTTGCTTGTGTTTATGTTTGAATCATATGGGCATGGTTACTACATCAAAGTAGCTACTCTTTCATCATTTAAAGTATGATTTTCATCCACTTTTTAATTTTCATTTTTTTTTCAATTTGTTGTTCTTACATTTTTACATGATATAGCTAAATTCGAATGTAATAAAGGATATTTAGGAGTGAATGGTGATAGTTTTAACACATTCAGATAGCTACATATGTTAAACAATTAATGGAAAAAATTTAAAAAATATTTTGCCTAGTAATTAGGGTTTTGAATGCATGAAATGGCTATTTAATATGATATGTGTTTTACTATCCATTTTAGGAGTATATTGAAATTAATTTTTTTTTTGAAATAATTTGGAATGTTGGATTATTTAGGGTTAGAAAATAATTTTTTGGATTTTTTTAGGGTTAGTTTGTATTTTATAAAAATAGAAGGACTCATTTGCAATTTAAAAAATATTGAAAAAATATATAAGGACTAAAATTTAAGGTTTGATGATTTTTGGACTAAATTTGCAATTTAGTAATTTTTTGAGAATTCTAGAATGAAATTTAAATGCACAGATTTTTTAGTTTAGTTTGTATTTTTTTAAAAAAAAGACTAATTTGCAAACTAAAAAAATATTGAAAAAAAAAGTATAAGGACTAAAAATTTAGTAATTTTTTATAATTGTAGAATGAAATTTAAATGCATGGATTTTTTAGGGTTAGTTTGTATTTAAAAAAAGAAGGACTAATTTTCAATTTAAAAAAGGACTAAAAAATTTAAGACTTCATATTAAAAAAGGACTATTTTGTATTTTAAAAAAACACAAAGACTAATTAGTAAATTTTAAATAAATAGACTAAAATGTAATAATTAAGATACGGAGGACTATTTTAATCTTGAATATTTAAAAAAAAAATATTTTAAGAGTAAGAGAACTAACATTTTTTTTGGTATTAAGAGTTATTCTATTTATTACATTATTTAATTGGTAGTTTAATATTTTAATTGTATTATTTAATATTTATTTAATTTGGTGATGTAATAATTTATTTTTAGTTTTGTTTTTATTTCCGATCATGTATGGTAATTAAAATTATTCAACATTTAGGATTGCAAACTAGATGGCTGATGTATTAGCTTCACGGCGGGGATGGTGGGGGACGCGATCCAAACTAAAATCCAAACCAAAACCTGTTCACTTGTAACACCCAACAGGGTATACAAAATTTTTTACCAAACTTTTTTTTATTTTTAACTTTACATTAATTAAATATTATTTAAAACAAAAAAATTAAGCGCAAACCGAGGGGGTCTGCATCGCTAAAAACTGCCATTCGGGCATTAAAGGCAATCAGATATCCTTTGCCTATTGACTTTTGCGTACCCAAGACACGTGGAATCCCTCTAGTAACTACGGGAAACACGTAAGCCAAGTGGTCGGGAGAGAATACCACGGTGCTACAAATCGTGGGATAAAGTACCCTAAACAGATAAAGAAACCGTTGTCAAGCGACTATTTGTATACCAAAATATTAATACATATATAGGATGATTTATTAATTTTATTAAACTTTAATTAATATGTTGAATATATGAATTTTTTGATATTGAGAATTGGAGGAGAATGTCTGATTGGGCAGATATTGCCGATAATATAGATGCTACCATGCGATACAGGTACAAGGTCTATAAACATAACACGAAGAAGGACTAATACTTGTTGGGTAACAAACCGAGTGACTTGTCGGATGAGATGTGGAAAGTGTTGTAGGTTATGGGGTTCGCCTGACGCGAAGGTATATTATTATTTCTTTCTTTCTCTATTTTATTATTTATATTACATAATGTTATTAATTTTTGTACGCTAAATAAACCAGCACCAGGTTAAGATGAATAAAGAAAATCGAAAGAAGGTCAAGAACCAAAGTGGGGCAATGTCTCGATAATATTCTCGAACTAGGGATATATTTTACGAGGTAGTTAATTTTTTATATAGGTTTTGAGACTATTTAGAATTTTAATTGAATTTTTCGAATGAAATGGGGTGTTCTTAAGGCGACCCCGGATGTGAGGATGACAGTGACTGATGGGGCTACTCAAGAACAATTCTCTATTCCACAAATGGGTGGCTTTTCAAGGTTGTAGGCAAAAATAAAAAGTCGATGTAGTGGAGGACTCCTAATTTAAAGAAGTAAGTTTATTTTAAAAATAAATTTTTAATTATAATTTTATTAATTATTTGACTTTAATATTAATTTATTTTTTACATGTATTTAATTAAACAGAAAGTGTGAAAGAGGAAGTTGAAAGAGAAAGTGACCCAGAGTTAATATGGGTCATCTGAAGCTCGTGACTTGACGATGAAGGAGCAAGTGGAGGCGGTAAAGGAAACAACCAAGGAGGTTATGGGCTCGCAAAAAAGGAGTTGGACACCGGGTGTGGGCCAACCGAGAAATAGGAAGCGAGTCTCTGGTCCTTCAACTACCCCTGCCCAAGACGAGCAAAACGCGCATATGATGGCAGCCATAAACGAGTTTCGGGTAGCCCAAGGACTGGAACCTCGTATACCCCTTACTACAGCCTCTACTAGCACTGCTCCTCTAGTTTACTCTCAGGCTGTTGTGACCGACGTGATGGATTGGATTAATCGAATGAGGGTACAGCAGGGTTTGACCCCTTTCCCACCTATGCCACAAAACTTGACTACTCAACCTTCAGCATCTGGTGCATCTGAGAGTCGAGGTGAAGTTTCCGGTGAGGATTTTGATGAAAGTGATTCTGGAGAGAATGATGAATCTGAAAGAGTGGAAGAGACTCGTTTATATAGCCATTAGTTTGGGCTATTTTAGTGGTTCGATTGTAATTTTGTTGATTTTATCGTATTTTGACTATGTATGACTTTTGGTTGACTTTTATTTTGATTTTGGTGGACTTTTTTTGAATTCGGTTTTAATCGATGCATTAAGATATATTATTGGTATTTTAATTAATTATTTGTATTGTATTGGTATTTTTAATTATTAGTTGTATTTATTTTTAAAAAATAATTGAAAAATATGTTTTTGAATTATATTTAATTGCAATAATTAATAAAAATTGCAAAGTAAGGCCAGGTTTTGGTGTAATGTACTTTTTCTCCCTACAGGGGTTGTGCAAAAAATTGAAGCTTTGCTGAGTATATTCTTTTGTAAAAGTAATACTAGTGATTACCATGGTGCAAAAGTCTCATGGGAAGATTTATGTAAGAGCGCAAAAGATGGAGGGTTGGGAGTTCCTAGACTTCTCCATATAAACTTGGCAGCTATTCTTAAGGCATTCTAGAGAACTTATGGTAATAAAGAAAACATCTGGTCAAGGTAGGTCTACTCTAATTGGCTTAGAAATAAAAATTGATGGAGCATTGTATATGATAGTGCACTACCTTGGACCTGGAGAGCTATGCTAAATGATAGATGTATTGGTTTTGAAGACATTGAGCACATTGTTGGAAATGGTAGAAACACTTATTTGCTAATTGATAAATGGATCTATGGTAATATTGTGAAAGATTTTTGTAGCAATGAGGATGCCCTCTTAATTGGTAATTATAACATCAACATGAGAGTAGCTAAGTATTTTATAAATAATAAATGGAGGTTACCTCATAGTCGCAAAGGCATTTTGGTGATGATCAAAGACTATGAGTTGACTGATAAGGATGATGTTATTAAGTGAGGTACTAAAGGCTTTAAAACTACAGAGATTATGATTCATCTTAGGGTCTCTGATTTGGAAGGACATTGATTTGGTATAGTCTGGCACAAGTGGAGTATTCCCAAGCACAACTTTTATGGATGGTTGGTGTGTAAGGACATGCTTAGTAAAAAAGACAGGTTAAGAAGATGGGCATAGAGGTGAATGAGTATTGCATTATGTGTAATGATGACTTGGAGTGTAGAAATCACCTCTTTGTGGAGTACAACTTTACTTCTTTAGTTCGGAAAGAAGTTTGTTCACTTAACAATTGGCATAACACTGGGAGTAATTTGGAGGAGCTCAAATCCACAGGCAATTCATTAAAGAAAAATGTTTCTACTTCGAATTTTCTTAGTTTCCTTTATTGTATCTGGGATGTGAGAAACAAAAAGGAATTTAAGCATATTGTCCATAAGAAAGGAGATATCTTGGAGAGAGTAATTAATGATGTGCATTTTGCTTTGTGGAACAAAAGGAAATCCAGAAACATTGAGGAGTATAGGAAGATTAAGGATAAATGGAAGCTTCACAATGTGCTTACATCTGATACATGGGACTAGTTCTGCAAATGGCTATATAAAGGAATAAATGAAGCTTTATAGCTTAGGCTAGGTTGTGCTGGTTTGAGCTTGGAGCAGTTGCACTTGAAGGTTGTTGTGTGTTTCCCTCTTGTGTTTTCTTTCCCTTTCTCGTTATTTGCTAATTGGGATAGTTTCTTTTTTGGAAAGCTTCCATTTTTGGAAAGTTTCCATTTTGGCAAAATTTTCATTTTAGGAAAGTTATCTCTTTTAGTAATCTTTGAGTTTGGGTTGTTTTAGCAATTGTTGTATAGGTTGCTTTGTTTTGTTTTCCTTTCTAGAAATGGTTGTATAGGATTGCTTGTTTTCTTTCTAGTAATTGTTGAATAAGGGGCTATGTTTTCTTGCCATGCTTGATTTTTGAGGCAAAAATCAATAAGGGCTTTGATTTGTACTAATTGATTTGTGGATATAAAATTACTTTTTGATAAAAAAAAACCTAAATCCACTATCGAAAGTATCCATCTTAGGATTATAAACTTCTCTATTATGCTTCTTGAACTTCTTGAAGGTGAAGGAAAAAAACTTTAAAATGAGGCTTTTACCTGGCTAAATCATAACCTAACTGATACTTTTATGGGCTTAATCTCATCCCCTCAAACCACTTCAATCACGCGAATCCTTCTCTTCTTCGAAGAGGTAACAACCTTTTACTCTAATCTCAGAATCAGTCTTCCTAACTAGAGATATAGTACAAGTATTTCAGAATGATTGTTACAAGAATGAAATATATTCTCCTAAAGATAAAATAATACAATTATAATGTTTGAGTCCTTCTTGAGTAGATAGATCAATGATGGTTGATGGTTGAACTCGTCTTGAGTAGATGATATAATGGGTTGGACTCCCTTTGAGTGGATATAAACAATGAAGTGCTTCAAGCTATTTCAGTTACATGAAAGTTAATATTATAACTTGATAACTCTTGTAGGATGGCCCCTTTAATGGTGTGAAATTTTTGGCATCAAGAGATAAGAAGAATGATGCACAATAACCCCATATATATATATAGACAACTAAGGTATTAAGTGGACACACAACCTTGTCTACCACGAGAAACTCACTGCAAGTATTACAGATAGTTTGCAAGTTTTAATGATAAGTCAAGTTCGTTCGCGGGGATTTAATCTGTTAGATCTACTCATATTAAATAAGCGTAGATGAATTTAGATGTTTAGGATAAAAATATGATAAGAGGAATAATTATCTGATATGAATAAACAAATACGAATGCAGATAAATAAATATGAATGTAAGTCAAATAGATTAGGGTCACTAATATGAGTCTATTATTAAGTTGTTATTCTAACCTGTCACACATTGAGCATTATATATTAACTGGGATTCTAAATTCTACCTAACCTCCATCAGGGTGGGCTTAGGAGCAACCTCTCCACTACCAAGGAACTTGGGTGAAGAAGCCTTGAGTAATGATTGGTGGTTAAATCAAACCCTTATGACTATCTAGGTAGGGTCACTACTAGACGAGTATGTGGTGTTGTCAATAACTAAGAATAGTCCTAAGATTGGCCAAATCTAGGGCTGTAACAATAAGTCAAACCACATAATAACAATATACGCCAAGCTCAAATCAATTAAAATAAAAAATATTATTAATGCATATAGACAAAATAATAACCCAACAATTAAATGTAAAACTTACAGAATAAAAGTTTAGAGATATGGTGAAGCCACAAATCTATAGCTAATTACACTAAGTATAGAGAAGGTGAGATGTAGAAGAGGAGTTTGTCACTATCCAACTTCGTGCTTCTTGACTTCTTCTATAGGTCATCTTGCTTCTTGGATGAATAGCTTGATACTAAGGATGAATAATAAATTAAAGGACTAAGCTAATATTTAAAACTGAGAAAATACAAGCAAGGACTAAATCTATACTTGGCACTAAGCAAGGACATGTTTACAATGGTTAAAGGGTATATTTATAGGTGTCTTGGAAGCCCTAATTCGTTTTCTTGGAGTGGAAGACAAGTAATGGACTCCTAGCCCAACTCAAATTCGTAACCCTAAAATATAGAAAAGGTAATAATCTGCCGCTGTTTTGTTTTGGCCGTAACTGCTTCAATACTTATCCGTTTGACGTGTTCCAATAGTCGAAACTGATCGTCTCGGAATGCTCTTTAACTTTTCTTCAGATCATTCTTCCAAATTCCTAAGCAATCTTGAGATATAAGCCCTTTTGTGGTCGTAGGTGCTGGTTTTCAGATTTATTTGGCAACTTTATCTTTCTATATTTTATCTTTTCCTTTCTTTTCTCCAATTTCCATGTATATCTTCTTTCTTTTATCTCTTAGAATTGACTTGTCATCTAATTAATCTCAATATATATCTTTAAAGCTTCACACTAAATAAATAATTAAACCCAATATGCTCTAAAAGTAATAAATAATTAAATCAAGACTAGAAATAGGAAAGTGCACTATATCATGTGAAAATCGACTAGAAGACTTCCTAAAACACTAAAAATGATGTCTCCACTCAATATTAAATCATCACAAATGGGGAGACATCAAGACCCCCAACTCAAAGTTGTATCGTCCCGATACAATAAAGATAAAAACAAAGGGAAGTCTCTAAATACACACCTAGGTTAATTAAGCACTGTGGGGAAGAAGATATCAGAATATATAGAATAGACACAAAGCAACTACTCTAAAATATTATGTAATAATATTCACAAACTACATACCTGCACACTTTTCATATCTACAATAAACACGGCTTGAATTCAAGATTAGATTAGCTTCGCAATGTAAGAAGGAGAGGAACTTTACTTAGTTCACCAAGGAAGCTATAGATTTTTCATCGAACTTCACTAGTATCCAAAAATCCACTTAACTACTATCTATTTGCTCAATCACTTCTAGGTTACATAGCAAAGAATCAAAAGGTTTTAAGGTTGTAATGTTGGCTTAGGGATGGTATGATAAGTATATTTGGATAATTTAGAGTGCGCTTTTGGCTCTCTCCTCATTAGCCATCAACCAATCGCCCTAGAGCTTGAGTTACTCTCATAAAACGTTTCTTCACTCAACCCAATGATTTCTTGATGCACAAAGTAGCATCCCCAATAAACCAAAACTAAAGCATAGGATGATCACATAAAAATTTCACTTTGCCGGTCCGAATATATATTTTTTTCAATCAATTTTTTTTCTTTTGTATAGCTATGACTCTCTTTTTGATGTTCGAAATATCACGCTATTTTTTCTCATAGATTGTTTTCTTTTATTTTCATGCTTTTTAGCTTTTTTCATTCACTATTACCCCGGCAAAGGGTTACAATATAAACATATGAATCATCATCAATATATAGAACGGAGCACAATTAATAAGCTCAAAAATCCTAACCCAATAACAATTCCCATAATGGTGGACCCACCACCCCAAACTCAAGCTCTAAAACAATTGTCTATGCATCGCGATTCGAGTGCGGGTCATATGGAAAAGTCCTATCTAAAGGGATATGGCTTATAATGTGGTTAAATAAAAATGCTTTAGAAAGGCTAGAAGGGGCTGAGAAGGATATCATATATAATAAATAGACAGTAAGCTAAAAGGCAACAAGGGGCTTATGAAAGAACCGCCTTAATCACTTTCTAAACTATGCAATTTCGTCATTCTCTTACCTTTAGCACGTTCATTAAATGGGTTTGTCAACTAGCTTGGATCTCACGGCCTACACACCACTCATGGCTCCCTGAGACCGAACATACTTTCTATCGCATTGCTAACTAATCTTTTCTTTATTATCAATGTGTGTTTTCCTACAAATACTTCAAAGCATACAAAATAAAATAGCTCATAAACATACTACTTTCTATCATTAACTTACTGAGCTTATGCTTTCAAGCTATTAAACACACTTTACATACATCTACTCCTTCAAAAAACTTAATTTTACCTAAAAAAAAATAAAACACATATAAAATGGAGATGAGGGACAACGAATCCCCACACCCTAAGCTAAAAAATGAGTCGTGTCCCCACGACTCAAAAAGACTCAAAAACAAAATAAAATAAAAAATAAAATTTTTACAGATATTGCACATAAATAAATGGTAAGGAAGAAAGAAAACATACTCTTCGAGGCTATTTACCTTGCCTGATCAATACCGGGAATAGGGTGCAGTGCTTTCATGTATGTAAATTTCATGTATCACCAATTTCTCTTTCCCTTACATCCTTTTATGCTTAATCAATCATACTCTAGAAATCTCTTGTTTATCTTCTTCCAACTTTGATCTTGAATAATCTCTCATGTGAGGGTATTTATCCAGGAATATGTTTTGGCAACAGCTACTAGCGTCCCAGAAGCTTTTGTTCATCTTGGGTAGAGGGATCTTGATAGGAAGAGGTTATGGTGTCTTCTCTATGAAAGTTGAACCCTTTTTTCTCTTTTATTTCACCACTGCATGCTTTCGTCTACTTACTTGACCCGATTTACCTGGTAATTTGTTCCCGAACTAGTACCCATCTCAATTGATATTATTCTTGATCTTACCCATTACCTTGCTTTGATACTTCATCTTCCTTAACACTTGATAATATCTCTATCATCTCTTTTGACCCCCAATCAAAGCTTTGAGCACTCTTGAATTTTGTAACTCTTGATCATAGGCGGAACAAGCTTTATTTGGGTTAGGAATGGTGTTAGGATGATAATTCTCTATGTGGGTATGACTGAATCAAGCTTTGGTGATATGGGTTTAAGGATTTTTTGGAAAAAGATTTTGAAATTCATGGTTTTGATTCTTGGTTTCTAGGTATTTTGATATAATTTGGGTGATTGAAACTTCTTTGTAATGATGTAGGGAAGGATTTGGATGTAAATTCATGGTGATTTGGTAGTGTTTTGATGTTAGGTGAAGGTTTGTTGAAGCTTTAATGGAGTTAGGAGAGGTTTGGAGAAGAAAGTGAGGCTTAAGGATTGAGATATTCGGACTAGAACTCACCTCCTCTTGCTCAGTAAAGTTTGGGCCACATAAGGCTTGTACCTCCCCTAGATTAAGAGGCCTAACATTTCCATAGTGGGCTACTCCTCCTATACTATTATTACTCAAGTCCAGAGTAGGTAGAGTTAATAGAGATTGGACAACATTACTCTTCTTTTTATTTTCTTCCCCATCTCTACCTTTCTTTTTATATAAGATCTTATTCTTCTACTTTAATGGCCTTTTGAATTTCTCTTTTCTGAATGAAGGGACCATTATTTGAAGCTTTAAACACAAATCCAGAAGGACCTCTTTCCTGCTCAGTAAACCTAATCCAGTTTCCCAACTTAGTAATCAGTTTATTTGGATTATCACAATTTTTCTCTTCATAGGATAAAATCCCACAAATATAGCACACATCTAAAAGCTTCACATATTTAAATGAAATCCAAACCATTGCCCATCTCCAATTTTAAATAAAAACCCCGAGATAAGAGGTTTATCAATAAAACAATCAACACGTACTCGGTCAAATGAATTTTCCTAAAACTTCAAAGCATCTGTTTAATATCAGTAACTTGTCCAATTTTAGCTGAGATTTTTTCTAACATTTCTTTCTTTTATGAATAAAATGGGAATGCCATTAATTCTACCCCAGAACATAGTAAAATCAAGGAGTTTAGGGTTTAAAATACAGTCTTCATATTTCTGAACTAGGACATGGAAGCCAAAAATATAGAAAGGTCTATTTTTCCACACAATCTCAATATTATCTTCTTTTTAAAACTCTACAACACTAAGATTCATACCTCGTTTATCAATAGTGACTCTACCCTTGATACCCCAGTGTTGTATAATGATTTTCTTAAGATAACTCATATTTGCGTCTTAGTCTTTCAATATTTATTTTCAGTAATTTATTTTCTTTCATTCTTAGGATTAATATAAAAACCAAATAAATATCTTTCATATTTTATTTTCTGTATTTGCAATTATTACTATTTATCTGTTGAACACTTGGGTTATACCAGTCCAATCCCTGAGAACGAATCCGACTTATCGGAGTATTACTTGGACAACCGTACACTTGCGGTATTGTGGTTCCTTTTATTTATCGCATTAATTTTATAACACACAAGGACCCACCAAGTTTTTGGCGCTGCTGCCGGGGACGGTAGCGTGAGACCCCGGTGTTAATCTTTAGTAGTTGTAATTGTTTATTTATTTTTTCAGTTTTACGCTTGGTTTTTGTTTTTGTTGTACAGATTTTTATTCAGGTAATGATCAAGAGGTTTTATTGAAGATGTATAGATGACATTACCCGGATCCCGATCCATACGAATATTGGGAAGACTCTTCGGGACAACAACAATGGGGTAGTAACTTCTACCAACAATCCTATCAATACCCGCAAGAGCAGGATTGGAACAACCAATGGATCGGGAATAATCAACAACAATCATCATATCACTATCCCCAGGAGCAAGGATGGAACAACCAATGGGTTGGAAACATTCAACAACCTCCACCTCATCACTATCAGCAAGAAATTGACAATGAGATACGTTCTAAACTCCAGCGCTTAGTAGAAGAAACAAACGCCACCGTTGCACGCATGCAACAGATGGTAGAAGAATGGGGTAGTATGTCTTATGAAGATTCCACTCCCCCGAGGGATGGAAGAGATCAACTGGAAGAAGTAGTTGAGGAGGAGGTGTTGAAGGAATATATTAGTGATAGTGATATGACCATCATGCCGGTTATAAATGAAGACCACCATGTGGTTGACAATCTTATTAGCATGGTGGAAGAAGGAGTAGGAAAGCAAATCCTAGAAACTGAGATTGCTATTCCTATGGTGCGTGCACATGATCAAGATACTAAACGCAAACAAGAAGAAGAGGTGATCGAGATTCAGATTCCACATCAAGAATATGATGAGGTAATAGTGGAAGATTGGGTTGAAAGCGAAGATGAATGTGAAGTGGTTGAGGAATCAATTGAAGAATTAAAGCTTCATAATAAAAGAGAAGTCGAATCCCCACCACAAAAAGTTCACCAATCACTATCTCCACCACAAATCATCATTAGAGATAAAATACTGGAATCACCTCTATTACTACAAATGATCAATAGGTGCTACGCAAGAAAGGTGCTACACCGCGAGAGTAAAGCGGCACGGAGAAGCACCTACCCACCACACTTTAAAGAGGAATGCGAGATTAAAGAGAATGAAAATGAGCTTATACTGTTGAGGACGGTTATCTACTATCGTGTGGTGAAGAATACGTTTCGTCATGAAAGTAAGAAAGCGAAACGGAGATACTACCCTCCCCCTTTCAGAGATCGATTGAATAAAATTTTAAAGGGGAAGGTTTCAAAGCTTACATGCCAAGGACGAGGCGAATTCAAGCGGAGGAGAACCGCAAGGGCCTCATTACCATCTTCATGGAAGGTAACGCGTCGAACTTAAAGACGTAATAAACAAAAGTGCTTCTTGGGAGACAACCCATGTTTAATTTTTCTTTAAGTTTTTTCAGTTCCTAGTGTATAATTCTAAGTTAGTGTAGAGTTTTAGTGTCTACTTTTAAAAGAAATGAGAAAGGTAGTGTGTTAATGGTGCAGGAATCGAGTTTGGGGTGCTAGGAAATTCAAGGGAAAAATTCGGCGCGAGGTCCGGTATACCGCCCCAGAACCCCGGTATACCGCAAGAAGAAAACCCGTGTCACGTGTTACTCACGCGGGTTTTAATCAGAAAGGAAAAAAAATTCGATGTGCGGTCCGGTATACCGCGTGAGATGTCCGATATACCGCAGGAGGGAAAAACCCGTACCACGGGTTAGGTACCGCGGGTTTTTGGACGTAAAAGAGATATTGAACAGTAGCAAAAAACCCGTGCCACGGGGTATATATCACTTGGCAGAGACAAAAATTTGGAGCAGCAGAAGCTGCGGTATACCGCGGGTCATGCCCGGTGTACCGCGCTATGTCGGTGTTGAAGAGTCTTCACCTTATAAGCTTCTTACCTTGTCAAGACTAAACCCTAGCCTCTTCAAAAACGAATTTTCTAGAACTTAACCCTTATATACCTGCACAAAGACCACTACAACACCAAAGAACATTAAATCCTTCCTCCTAATCCATTCCAAACACACATCCAACACCACAATCATTCAAGAACATCAAATAATCTTCTCCTTCAACCTTAAGCCTCTTCATCAAAGCTTCAATCCTATTCATTAAACCTTCCCCAAGTCATTACATATTCATTACCCATCTCATATAACACCATAATCCTTAATTACAAATCCTCAAAACATCAAATTTCAAAACTCTTCTCTCGTTTTTGATTATTTGAAGTTTTGAGTTTGGGGTTCATTGAGATGTCGAAGATTGGGAAGTCAAGAATACCGTGGAGAGGAAGAAAAAGTTGAAGAACCTTTTATTGCTTTTGGAGTGTTGAAAGATGTAGTTGAAAGAATGGAACTTTTGGAGGATAATCATGAGGAGGTGTTGAAACCCATAGGAAAAATCACAAAAGAGTTGGAGCTTATGCAAATCATATTACGTGGTGTGAGCAATGTTCAACATGCCACCTATGCAACACAAGGAGCTCAACCTACACGCAACCATGGAAACCAGCTTCGTGCTGGTTCAGATACGTTTTCCTATCCCTTTCTTATTTGTTTTATTTGTTTATTTTCTTTATTGAGTCTTTTTCGAGTCGTGGGGACACGACTCATTTTTGAGTTTGGGGTGGGGTTCGTTGCCTCATCCCAATTTTATGTGTTTTACTGTTTTTTTTTTTTAATTAATCTAAGGGTTGCGTTGACTGTAGAGTGTTTTAAATGCCCCCATCAAGCATGCTTTTTGTGAATTAATGATAGAAAATAGTTGACTTTAGGAGTTAGTATGAAGCTGAACTTTGATTGCATGCAAATATGAGATAATTGATAGGAAAAATTAATGAACAATGCAAAAGAAGTAAACTTGTGCTTAAGGATAATAGGTGGTTTGTAGAATGTGAGATCTAAATGAGTAGAGAACCCACTTAGGTATGAACTAGAGACAAGTTGTGTAAATAGGAAGATGATAGAGGCAGTTCTTTGTTAGCCCTTTTGAATCCTTTTTGGTTGTCTATCCCTGAATTAATTTTATCCTTCTTAGACAAATTTTTAGCTTTTAAGCCTTTCTTTTGTCGCCACATTATAAGCCAATATCCCTTTAGATTGTTAGGCATGACCATATGACCCGCACTTGAATCACGATCCTGAGACTTCCTGTCTTGAGCTTGAGTTTGGGGTGGTGGGTACACTATATGGGAATTTACATTGGGTTGGGAGTTTTGAGCTTATCAATGATGCTTTGTGCTATACATGATGATGATTCACAGGTTTATTATATTGTAACCCTTTGCCGTTGTAATAGTGAATGGAAAAGAAGCTTCGAGCTCAAGTTATGAATAGGCATAACTATGAAAAATAGCATGATATCTCAACATCAAAAAGAGAGTCATAGCTATAAGAAAAGAAAAGAAAAATGAATGATTTTTAAAAAGAAAATATATTCGGACCGGCAAAGTGGAAAGTTTTAAGTGAATCATCTTTAGTGCTTATTGGGTTAATTTGGGGACGCTAATTAAGCACGTCAATTGGGTTGAGTGAGAACGTAATTCGAGTGTAAACTCAAGCTCTTGGACAGTTTGTTGATGGTAAGTGAGGAGAGAGCCAAAAGCTCACTTCAAATTTACCAAATATACATACCATACCGTCCTTCAGCCTATTCTAAAACCGTAAAGTCCTCGTGATTCCTAGATGCACAGTGAGTTAATAGGGATTATTCAAAGTGGAACATTCAACACAAGTAAAGATCGAGGAACACCCTATAGCCACCATCTTGAGATAAGTATTAAGCGTAACCTTCTAGCATTGTGAAATTAATTTTGGATTGATATTGTTTTGTATTTGATTTTGCATGATAAGTGTAGGTGTATATTAATTCCTAGGTTAGACTATATGAGATTTGTTTTAAGCTTTGCTTTGGGATTATTTACTAGATTCTACCTTCTGCGTTCACCTAAAAGATCCTTTGTTTTTATTTTACTTTGTCGGGACGACAAAGGTTTGAGTTTGGGGTCTTGATGTCTCCCGATTTGTTCTAATTATTAGCCCCTTGGAGACATCCTTTTATGTGAATAATGACTTATTTGATAGACTTTTAGGCTTAACTGATCATATTGCACTTTCTCCCCTTGGAAATTAACTATTTGCAGAATCTGAGCTTTTGTGCCTAAATTTGACTACTTTTAATGCAAAGTTAATCGGTTCTTGAATCTTATGAAAGACCAATCCAAGGAGAAGAAGTGAGAATAAAATCTTAGTGTATTTTAGAGTGTTAGGAAATTATTTTGAGTCGAGTTTCTATTTTTAGAGTACACTTTCCTATTTCGATTTCTTGATTTATTGATTTATTCTTTTTAAGCATATGCGGTTTAATTGTTTATTTAATGTGAAGCTTTAAAAGATAAATGGTAATTACTTAAAGACCAAGTCAAGATAAAGATGAAAGGAAAGAAGATTTACATGGAAACAAGAAGATTTAGGAAAGATATATTCAAAGAAGGAAAAGATAAAGCTGCCTTTTGAAATCTGAAAATCCAGCCACGTTTTAGAGATTAAATCATAATTAAAGATTGGCATGGATTCTGGACGAATGGTCTGCACCATTAGAAAGAGCTTTCCAAGACAAGCAGTTTCATATATTGAAACTCTTCAAACGGATAAGTATTCAAAAAGATATGACCAAATCAAATCAGCAGCAAAATCTTATCTTTCCTAGAATTTAGAGCTACGAATTTAAGAGTCTTTGACTTGTCTTCCACTCCAAGCAAATTCGACCTAAGGTCTTCTAACACCTATAAATACACCCCTTAGACCTCATTATTCAGTACTTCTCACAATTCATTCAATATATACATCCTTAGAGAGAGCGTCAAGAGGCGGAAGCAAGAGCAGAAGCTGGAGACTGTCTATATCTCCAACAACAGTTCAAGCCAATTCCTCTATCTAGGTTCTTATTTTATTTCTGTTATTAGGAACATGTATATTATTAATTTCTTTTTAGTTTTTACTTTTAATATGAGCTAAACCTTAATTACTTGAGAATCGTAATTGGATGAACCCTAATTTGTTTAATTTATGTATTTCAATTTGGGATTAGTTTCGAGTTTAATTTGAATTAGATATTTCATATTGTTTCTTATTTTATTTTAATTTCACTATCAATGAATTAGCTAATCAGAGATAGGACATAGTAATTAAGCTATTCACTTTGGTGGGGAAGTGATCGCTTTGACGGGGGGTTTAATTACTGAACTAGATAATAAACGTAAGGTAGAAATTATTGATCCTGACGGACTTAGTTAACCTTATAGCCAATTGGGTAAAATAGTATTCATTCGAAGGTGGATTATAATCGCCCTGACGGGGTTTGTAACACCTGAGAATAGCTCCTAGGTCCACCCTAACGGGGGCTAGGAGATTATAGAGTCCCGACTAATATAAAAATATCAGTTCTGCCCTTAAAGAAAACATTAATTAGGTAAGTTTAGGTGATTCCCTAGCGAGACTCAAGTATAGCTCATATCTGCGTCTTAGTCTTTCAATATTTATTTTCAGTAATTTATTTTCTTTCATTCTTAGGATTAATATAAAAACCAAATAAATATCTTTCATATTTTATTTTCTGTATTTTCAATTATTACTATTTATCTGTTGAACACTTGGGTTATACCAGTCCAATCCCTGAGAACGAATCCGACTTATCGGAGTATTACTTGGACAACCGTACACTTGCGGTATTGTGGTTCCTTTTATTTATCGCATTAATTTTATAACACACAAGGACCCACCAACATCTGATTACAATATTGATATTTTTAATAACATTATTAATTCGTATACTTTTGCTACAGGTCAAAAGGTTAATGTCAATAAAAGTGGGATTTTGTTCAGTAAGAATACACCAAGTGATTAAAGAAATAAATTCTCTACCCTCCTGAGAACGAAAAAACTTGATCACTTGGGTAAATATCTAGGAAACCCTTCCTCTTGGGGTAAATCAAAAGTCAAATCTCTTGAGTGGTTGGTGGAATTAATCATGAAAAGAATGGACAGATGGGATACTAAGATGCTATCCAAAAGTGGAAAAGAGGTCTTGGTGAAAGCAGTGATTGGAGCCATACCTAACTTTATCATGTCAGTTTTCTTAATACCTAAAAAGGTAACTTCACATTTAACCTCCTTGATCTCCAACGTTTACTGGAATAATCAAGGAGAAGATAGATGTCATTGGATAAAGTGGCAAACATTAATGAATTTAAAAGATGAGGGTGGCCTCGGTTTTAAAGATTTTCATACTCAAAATATGGCACTTTTATCTTCAAATTCTTGGAAGTTTCTAAATAACAAAGAATCACTTGTGTTTAAAGTTTTCAAAGGCAAATATTTTCCACATGGTGACTTTCTCACTATTGATCTTTGTAGTAACTGTTCTTGGGGTTGGAAAAGTCTTGTTGAAGGCAAAAATTGCTTTGCTAAATCAATAAGATGGAATGTGGGTAATGGTTATTCTATTAGAATCTGGGAGGATTTGTGGATTCCATCTCAAGGTCTAATGGTTAAACCTCAAACTTGTGAACTTAGATTTGTGTCTGAACTTTTATATCCAGATAAATTTGAATGGAATATTGAGTAACTTAACCTTTATTTCTCACCAGAAGTTGCTGCAACCATTTCCTCTATGTTCATACCTTCTTTTGACTGTCAAGACACCCCATTCTGGCCCTTCTCTAGGGATGGGTTTGTTTCAGTTAAAGAAATGTATAGGAGACTTTGGATGGCACAACAGGAAGGTGAGAGAGTAAAGGAAAAAAACAAAGGGGCATCTTCTTTTAAACTTGTTTCTGAGGAATGGAAATTCATTTGGAGTATGAATATTCACCCTAAGGTAGACAAATTTATTTGGAAATATTGTGAAAATGGTTTGGCTACCAATGAAAATAGAAAGAAAAGGAAATCTTGTGATAATGATTTTTGTTCTTTATGTGGGATTGAAACTAAGAATGTTGAACATTTACTCTTCCATTGTTCTTGGGCAAGAGCAATTTGGAGGGCTAGCCCTCTGAGTTTCAACTCTATGTCTGAACATTCCTTTAATTTCAAGAAATGGGTTGCTTTTATCAGGCAGTGTAGTATTGAAAGTAAACTTGATGGTGTTTACTCTGGTGAACTTGCTTTCTATATTGTTTGGTTTATCTAGAAAGGAAGAAATGAGAGCATTTTTAGAGGAATTAATCCAGGCCCTATTTATGTGTTACAGGAGGCTTTAAAAGCCTATGATGATAATAATCAAGTCAATAGATTCATTTCTGAGGCTAAAATTAAAAAAAAACATTTGAACAAAATGTTGTTCCAAATTCTGGTAACAATAATTCCAACTCTGTAACTCAAGTTTTTAGAGAAGATAGAGGGAAGAAATGGAATCCACCTTCAGCTGGTTTTTTTTAAATCAATTGTGATGCTACTTTTGATAAAAATTCTAACAAGGCCTCTTATGCTTGTATAATTCGAAATTCTACAGGTAATATGGTGGATGGATTTGCGAAGAAGATAAAGGCTAACTCAATTATTGAAGCAGAGGCAAGGGGGATGATTCAAGCTTGTGAGATGGCTTCCATATTTCCTCATGGCTCGGTTAAAATAGAAAATGATAGTTTTCTTTTAGTTAATCAACTGTCTTTTGGTAGTAAAGTGTATTGTAATATTTTAAACTTAGTTAGATACATTCTATTGTGTAAGATTAAGTTTAAAATTACAATCTCCTTTGCAAGGAGATCTAAAAACTTTGCAGCTGATTGGGTGGCTAAACAAGTGCTTAAAGGTGTCTTGTTTAGCCTTTAGACTTCTTTTCTATCTTCTCAATTAGCTGAAATTTTGGCTAGAGACTTTGATCATTTAAAGATCGGCTAATGTGTAATATTTGAAATTTTTAATATATGCTTCTTTCGACTAAAAAAAATTAATACCAACTAGAAAGCATATATACAATTATTACTCAAACTTGTCAACTTCGGTCTCACACAACCGTAGAATATTTATCTAGTCGGTTTGGTATTTATAGGTGGAGAAAGACCCGCCATTCTTTGTGGAGCAAATACTTGACAACCAATAAGTAGAGTCCCCACAAATTAAATTGTGGCTTAAACTTTTAATAAATATAATTAACTTAACACTAGGTTGGTGAGCTTATTAATATCTTAAATGGCTGTTCACACTATTAAACGTCAACGAACTTACTTTCATTAGAAGACTTTAGTCAAATTATATACGGATGATTCCGTTTCTTTTTTGACATGTTAACCACCATACTAAAATGATTCAAGCATATAAATCACCTTTTATCTTTTTTTTTTGTTACATAAGAGGTCGAAAATACGACCGGGAAGATACAATCCTCCTACTTATTGTATAGCTAGAATGGTTCTCGGAATAGCCCAACCACGTCTATCCATCGTCAACAAGCGCCATAAACCATCCGGAGGGTCCCGCAAAGGAATAGGACCCCCATCACTCTGTGCTCCATACTTCGCTAACCAATCCGCGCACCAATTCGCTTCCCTGTAGCTCCAAACTTACTCAAAATGCTCTCTAGATTCAAGAATATCCCAGCAGGCTCTTACTCATGAACCCCTGAGTTCGCAGCGCCCTTCACTAGCGCGTGCAGCTCGCACGAATCCGTCTCAACAATTAACGATGTAAGACCTTGATCAACTGCCATGCGAAGACCAAAAAGTAACACAAATAACTCAGCTTCAGAAGGAGAATTTATGACACATTGACCCACAAATCCATCCAAATAGTCACCATTACTATTTCTAAATAAACCACCAATTCCTGCTACCATTTTACCCTCCACAAACGACCCATCTATGTTAAGTTTCATACCATTAACGGGCTTTCCCCACTTGACAAGAACACTATTAGCCGAAATAATCAAGCCACCATCTCGTTCCATACCCCACGCCCTCACAAAGTCACATGCCGAATTTTTTATTAAAGCACATAATTCACTAATAGATTTCTTTTTCGCATCCGACTCGAACAAACTTGTATTTCTATCAATCCACACATTCCACACATACGCCGCGAAAATAATCCTCCTTTCTACCCCATTCACACATTCTTTACTACTCAGCATCTTTGTCCACCAATTAATATTATCCAACGAGTCCACACGATCCCCCACCTTGCTGCTGTCCCGCAATGCTGGAATTTGCATCCAGGTCCATGTACCTGTTCTCGTGCTGCTGAGATGTAGTCCTGGCGACCCCCTGAAAAGTTGTTGTACGAGAGTCTGAGCCACCTGCTGCGCGACCTGAAACCCCAGCTCGGACCGGTCCCGTTGCTTGGTCCTCTTCCTCTGCCGCAACTGCATTGTCCCTCACAGCTCAGTCCAAAAAAAGGCCTGTCCAGCGACCCAATACTGCCTTGTAATCCCTGTACCTGTCAAGCAAGATTTTAAAACAGTAGAATATCCATTACACACTCTAAAAATATGAGATGAAGACTTCTCCCCTGATCCGCATCTTTTACACAACGCCTCCTCAATTACGCCCCGATGTCTAAGATTTATGCAGTTGGTAACCGGTCCCAGGTTGCCCTCCAAAGCAGATTCTTAATTTTTGGGGGCATTTGAGAGTCCAAATCAACTCCCATTTGAAATTTAACTCCCCGTCCTCCAAGTTCAAATGATTATATGCAGATTTAACGGAAAAAACACTCGAAGGTGTATGGGCCCACTTAAAATTACTCATCTCGCCATTGCTAGTTTCTGTAATGCTATGATTCAACACTTCCCTCCCTTCCAATACCACCTTACACATCCACGAGTCCGACGGCTTAGCTACACGGTCTAAAAAACCCAAACGAAAGTACTTTTGCTTAAACGCACTAACCCTCAACGCTTTATCATTAATGAGTAGTTTCCAACCCAACTTAGCTAGTCACACTCTATTATATTCCTTTGTGCTACGCAACCCCAAACCACCATCCTTTTTAGCTCTGCACGATACTTTCCAGGCTAACCAATGTATTTTCCAGCCTTCATCCGAGGATCCCCATATAAAATCCCGGATAATCTTGTCTATCTCATCACAAACATGTATCGGAAACTTCAACGTTTTCATAGTATACGTGGGGATTACCGAAAGAACATATTGAGCTAATATTACCCGTCCCGCCATCGAGGGATTCTGGCTCCTCCAATTCGGTAACTTATTCTTCGTTTTGGAAATAACACCTTTGAAAAAACCCCGAGGCAGCCTCTTTGATCTAATAGGTGTGCCCAAATACACTCCTAACGATTCGCTAAGAGTGAATCCACTACGCTCTGCGAGTTCCATCGCTCTCTCCTCTGTAACATTTGACGAGAAATAAATCAACGACTTCTCTTCGCTAACTGTTTATCCGGCCTCATCACAAAATACTCGCAACACCTCCTTTATAAGATCCACCTGAAGTTCGTTCGCCTCAGCAAAAAGTATCAAATCATCTGCAAAAAAGATGTGTGAGATCGAAGGACCTTGACAGTGAAGACGAATGGGAACTCACTCATTTCCCCCACAAAGGCCCTGTATAAGCATAGATAATCTCTCATAAGGGATCTCCCTGACGAATTCCTCTCTGAGGAGTGAAACTGTCCAGCTGCTCCCCATTCCATAGAACATTGATTTTATTTTATTCACCTTTTTACCGTCTATTTTATTCCATCCCGACCTTATGATTTTGTGTGTTCTAGTTATACAATAATTTTTTTGTGTATTAATATAGTACACAAAATTGCATTCCCAATTTCAAATTTTGTTTCATTTTTTGTGATTTTATGTGTTATAGCAGTACACAAAATTATATTTTGTGTGTTACAATTAATAATAAAAATTGGTTTTGCTATTTTATATGTTATCGTAATACACAAAATCATATACTTTTTTTTGTAATTCCCTCTTCTGATTGACTTTTTTGTATATTAGTTATACAGAAAAACCAGGTTTTTCATTGTTTTAGGGAATATTTGGCATCTCCATTGAAAAGCTATCAGGAATCCATAATATTTACTCGGTTTGTACAAGTAAATGAGTAAATAATATTCATCATCTCCATTGGTAAACGTATGTAATATTTGAATTTGACTTTGTAATTGCCCGCTCTTCTTCTTTCATGTTGTAATATTCTCTATATATGTTGAATAAACATATCTCACAAATATTGAGAATTAGAATTTTTTTTCATGGTATCAGATCGTTAATTGATATGATATTTGAATATGAAACTAAAATTAATGGGGTACTCGTTGTCCTCATTCTCAATTTTATGTGTTATTTCTTTTACTCCTTTCAATAAAATTAATTAAGGATTGTGTTGACTGTAGAAGCATGCTTTTTATAAATTTATAATAGAAATAGTAGACCTTAGGAGTTAATGTAAAACGCATTTTGATTGCATGCAAACATTAGGTAATTGATAGGAAAAATTAATGAACAATGCAAAAGAAGTAAGCTTGTACTTAGGGAAAATGAGTGTTCTGTAGAACGTGGGATTTAAATGAGCATAGAACCCACTTAGTTATGCACTAGAGGCAAGTTGTGTAACTAGGAAAATGATAGGGGTAGCTCCTTGATAGCCATTTGAAACTTTTTAGCTTTCTAACCCGTGATTAATATTATTTTTCCTAGCCCCATTTTTAGCCTTTAAACCTTTCTTTTGTCACCATGATATAAGCCATATCCCCTTAGTTTATAGGACTTTCTATATGACCCGCACTTGAATCACGATCCTAGGACTTCCTGTCATGAGCCCGAGTTTGGGGTGGTGTTATTGGGAAATTACATTGGGAGGGATTTTTATGTTTTTGTAATTGATGATGACATATTATTTGTAACCCTTTGTCGCGGTATTTGAAAAAAAAAGAAAAAAAAAATTATGAGAGACATGGTCATTCACATCAAAATGATGGTCAGGGATATCTTATACAATAAAAAAGAAAAAGAAATAATGAAAAAATCGAGAAATTCCTACCTCTCTATCTATCTCAAAAGAAATAAAAAATGAAAATAAAGTAACTGGCAAAGTGGAAGTTTAGAAATCATCTAGAGCGCTTATTGGGTTAATTTGGGGACGCTAAATTAGTGCGTCAAATGGGTTGTGAGAACATATTAGGGTGTAAACTCAAGCTCTTGAACAATTTGTTGATGGTAAGTGAGGAGAGAGCCAAAAGCTCACTTCAAATTTACCAAATATACATACCATACCGTCCCTAAGTCTACGCTAAGACCGTAAAGTCGTCGTGATTCCTAGATAAATAGTGAATTTATGACTCATCTAATAGGGAGTAAGCTAAGTGGAGCGTTCAAAGCAAGTAAGGATCGATGAACACCCTACAACCACCATCTTGAGTTAAGTAGTAAGTGTAACCTTCTAGCATTGTGAAATTAATTTTGGATTAATATTATTTGTGTTTGATTTTGCATGACAGGAGTATGTGTATATTAATTCTTAGGTCATACTATATGAGATTTATTTTAAGTTGCGCTTTGGGTATCATTCACTAGACTCTGCATTTTTGTGTCTCACCTAAGACCTCTATTTTGTTTTACTTTGTCGGGACGACAAAGGTTTGAGTTTAGGGTCTTGATGTGTCCCTTTTTGTGATAATATATGCCCTTAGGAGATATCATTTTAGGTAGAAATTAGACTTATTTGATAGACCTTTATGCTTATTTTAGTCTATTGCACTTTCTCCCTTCATAATTATGTTAATTGCATTTTTAGAGCTTTTGTGCGTTAATTCGTTTGTTTTAGCATAACTTTGTTAGGTACATGAATGCTATGGAGCACCAAGATGAATAGGAGAAGAGAAGTTTGAAATCTTAGATCAAGAGGAGAGGTCAAAAGAGAGAAAGTGACACTCGAAGAGTTGAAGAAAAGTATAAGAATCTGGATAGATGTTACTTATTTCTGATTTCGATCCAAAATGGTACTGATTCAGGTCTGGAGATTCAAAGGAGAAAGTTGCGCCTCTGGCTTAGGTCAAATTGAGGACTGGAATCATGTGATTTGGACGTGAGACACAAAAGTTACGGTTGTTTTACTAGAGTGTGTACAGCAGTTACGTGATTCACTAAATGGACTTGGGCGTTTTTTCATTTAACTTAATAAAATTAAATGAAAGCCCAATCCGAATTAGTCTAGTATAAATAGCCTTCTCGTTTTTTAGTACACTTCATTATTTTTTAAATTCTAGAGCATAGTAAAAAGGATGAAGAGAGAGCAAGAACTGGAGAATTCATTTTCTTCCAACAACAACTCAATCCAACACCTTAATTAGGTTCTTTATTTCTTTTCTGTAATTTCGGAACATAAATGCTTTTATTTTATTTTTAGTTTTTAGTTTGAATATGAGCTAAACATCTTGTACTTGAGAATCGCATTATGGGTTAAGCCCTAGTTTCTTTAATTCAATGGTTTTTAGTTTTGGGATTGCTTCAATTTAATTTAAATTGGGTATTTTGTATTGACTATTATCTTGAGATTATTTACTATTTCTGACTTAGCTAATTAGAAATGGGTATTGGTATTTGGGCTATTCAATAGTGGCGGTGATCACCTTGACGGGGGGTTTAATTACGGATCTAGGTAAAAGCCATGTGGTATTCATCAATGATTCTAACGGGCTTGACTAACCACACAGACAATTGGGTAAAAGAATTCAACATCCTAAAAAGTATAATTGCCCTGGCGGGGTTTGTAATACCGCGGGATAGCTCATAAGTCCACCCTGACTAGGGTTAGGAGATATTAGAGTCCCGACTAATATACAAATACCGATTTAACCCTTAAACGAAAGCATTAATTATAGGAATTTAGGTGGATCCCTTGCGAGACTTAATTACCTCTCTCATATTTGTGTCAACATCTACTTAGTTTTAATTCATTTACTTTCTATTAATCTTTAGTTATTAATGTAATTGCAACTCGTAGTTTAATCTTCAAAACCAAACATAAATCTTTATCATTTATTTTCTGTATTCGCAATTACTACTACTTATCTATTGAACACTTGAGTTATACCGGTTCAATCCCTGAGAAAGGAATCTCGTTTATCTAATTTTTACTTGGAACGACCCGTACACTTGCGGTTAGTAGGTCCTGTTATTTATCGTTAATTTTATCACGTCCCAAGACCCACCACACGACTTTGCCCTTATTTCTAGAACCATGAAGTCAATAGGATTAAACACGTACTTGCAATTTTAAATTGTTATCTTATTTGCATATTTATTTAACTAATTAGACACCAAAACAAACACTTTAATTAAATTTTTATCTTTTAATCAAAACATTTAAAACCATCTACACTAATATTGAATACAAGTCGAAATAACTACCTAAATCCCTGAGAACCAAACTTAATTACTTACTTGTAACGATCCATACACTTGCGGAGAGTTAATCGTAGTTTCTGAGGTAAGTGCGCTTTTTACATCCTTATTTATCACACCCACAGTCCTACCAAGTTATCGGCGCCGCTGCCAGGGATTTTATAGGTATTTTATCGTGTTTAAATTATTGTAATAGTTTTATTTGGTTTCAATTCTACCCTTGTTTTGTTTGTGTCTCTTTTCACGTTCTTTAGGTATGGCAAATTCTCTTGCGCCGATGAATATAAATGTTGAGTTGTGGGTTAGTTGGGCATCGTTGGAATGAGTGTTCTTTCCAAAGACCAGATCTGAGTGGGTCCATAAATAAAAGTAATATATATCAGTCGAGACCTCAAAATTTCTATTAAGGAGGTCTAAGCTATCAAGTTTAAGCTCCATCACAACCCGCGTATGATCATCTAGAAGGTTCCCTTAATGAACTTCGAAAAACCATCCAATCTTTCATGAAAGTGACGCAATGGATCACAAGAGCTAATGAAGAAAGGTTAAACAATTTGAAAGACTCCTTTAATAGTTTCATCAAGGTTTCGATGGATAATATGATAAGGAGTAAGGTGAAAATTGATGCTACTACATTATTAGTGCAAAGCATGCAACAACAACATCAATTTATGGAGCAAAGATTGACAAACCTCACTGAAATGATTGATCAATTACAATAAGGACCATTTGTGAAAATTGGCCAAGGTACAAATACTTATGATAAGGCCTTTCAAGATCGGGATAGCAATGTTTGGTTTAAGGCGTTAGAAGAGTTTAGGCCTTCAAGATAAGAAGGAAGGTGAATCGCCACAAGTTACATCTAGTGAACTGGAGATTACAACGATAGAAGAACCAACCACGCTAAACTTAGATGAGGTAATTTTTTAGAATCTAGTTGATGAAGTTAAACCTAGTGAAATGAATATTCCAGCCATAGAAGACCGAGCCAAGCCGAGTTTAGAGGAATCAAATGTTGAGACCTTGGTTTAAAAAGAGACAGAAGAAGAACACAATAGGGTGGATTCACCACCTAGTACTCCATCAATGTCACCACCCATTCATATGTAAACCATTCATTCAAAGGGTGACATCTACAATGTATTTGTATATGCGTTCAACGAAGATAGAAACTACGCCCAAGTGCTTGAGATTGTTGAATAGGGACTCACACCGCAGCAAGTATTCATGGAAGCTATCTCGGAAACAAGTGAGAGTGCAAGTGTAGAGATCAAGGTCAAAACCGTGACCCTCATAACGAAAGAAAAGTCTAAAACATTCCATGTTTGGGACAAAATTACGGGGGTGTCACTTGATTTCCCCATTATGCATGTAGTAACCAAGGAGGTCAAAAAGAAGGGCCACAATAAATTCATTAAAAAGAGAGATAAAAATGAGTTTGGGGTCAGCGACGAGGTATTTTGTAAGGCATCCAAACAAGAGAACGGGCCATGGAATTTCAAGAATGCGTGGATGGAACCATTTGTCGTTACTCGAGTGGTGACACAAAAATTGATAGAAATACGACCCACAAAAGATCAAAGCCTTCGAATAATACTTGTTCATAGCCATGCCCGCTTCTGGGGAGGCTACATACTCAATGAATAATGGAGGTAACACGTCGGAATTTAAACGACGTTAAAAAAAGTATTCTTTGGGAGACAACCCACATTTTTTATGTCTTTTCGCTATTTGTTTTAGCTTTAGAATAGTTCAGTTTGATTGTTTTAGTGTAAATTAGACTTAACAAGAAAGGTAAAAAGATGATTTTGATATATTGGTAAGTAGAAGATTGAGTTTAGGGTGAAAAAACTTAAAAGTTCGTGCTCAACAGCAGGTCGAATAGTAGTACTGGCCTAAAGGGCGGTATACTGCACCTATCGGCGGATAGTATTGAACAAAATTTGAAAGACCATAATGTTGCGCTCGGTATCGAAATTCAATTTTTAATACGCCTAAATCGCATATTTTTTTGAGACATATCCAGTGGAGAAGATAAAACATTGATATGATCTCTCAGAAAAAAGTTATGACTCTACCCATTTATAGCTTCGTGATGGTGTAGCCACGGTGTAAAGGGTCAGCAAGCTTGAAGAGGTCGAGCGGTAAACTATGCCTTACGAACGGTATACCACTGAGCCACAAGGTATCACGACAGCCAAAGCATGGTCTAATCTATCAGATTCTTGGAGGGATCGAGCGACCCACCGCTAGGAAAAGGTGGTGTCACTACTCAAGGTCCACGGTCAAACAAGTCTGAATCCCAAGATCTTGGGAGCAGTATACCATGCCCTATGGGAAGTATATCGCAATACGACGTGAAAGTTAGCAAGAAAAGTTATATTTTCATCATTAAAGCTAAACCCTAGTCTCCATCTACCCCAAGCACCCAAACTCCATTGAAACTTCAATTAAACCTTCACCCAACATCAAAACAACACCAAATAACCAAAATTTCATATCCAAGTTCATCCCTACATCATTCCAAACAACATTAACCAACCCAAATCATTCCAAAACTACAAGAAAACAAGAACCAATTCAAAAAAATATATAAAATATTACTAGAGTTAAGAGTTTGATTTGGATGATCCATAGTAGGAGGAGAGTAAGGCTGAAGCGTGGTGATACAAGAAGCGTACATGCAAGCAAAGGACACACCAAACCCTAACTTGCGTGTTGGAAATACGAGGCAATAGCCTCGAGAGTATGTTTTATCCCTTCCCTATCACTTCTCCAATTGTATATTATATGCTTGTTTTAAATTTTTATTGAGTCTGTTTCAAGTCGTGGAGTCATGGCTCACCTTTGAGTTGAGGGTGGGGATTCGTTGTCCCCGTCTCCATTTTATGTGATTTATTGCTTTTTAAGTAGAAATAAATTATAGAGATCCATTGGCGTAGAATATGTATAATAGCCTAAAAAGATAAGCTTTAGCGAGTTAATGATAGTTGGTAATTTGTTTATAAACTATTTGTACTATATGCTTTAAATATTGAACATGAAAACACACAATAAAAGTAAAGAAATTATTAGTAAGCAATGCAGTAGAAGCAAGTTTGATTCGAGTGGGCCTTGAGTTATGTGTAGAACGTGAGATCTGAGCTAGTTCATAATCCTATTCAATGAACGTGCTAGAGGTGAGAAAGTACCAAAATTTCATAGTTAGTAAAGTAATTAAGGTTGTTCTTTAATAAGCCCATTTGTACCTTTTTAGCTTGATGTCCATATGTATTGAAATACTATCTGTATTAGCCCCTCTAGACTTTCTAAAGCCTTTTATTAGACATGTTATAAAGTCATACCCCTTATAATATAATACTTTTTCCACTCAAAATGTTCTCTTTAACCTCATGTATATCATTTTTACGATTATTCTTGCATCTATTAAATGAAATTTGAATCGCATTTGAACTATCCATGTATTTTAAAGTAAATTGTATGAAACTCTTCACAAAAATTAAAGTATTCTTGTTTTCTAATTAAATCCACTCTTTACTGATAGCTACATCCATTTGGATTTCATAGCATCGTACTCGAAATATTCTGGATAAATATACTAATATAGTGATTACATTATGATATATTATCTAATAAAAACTATATACATAAATTTAACAAAAAAATAGGCATTCAATCTAATATAATCATGGTTAACGTAATCAATTTCACATTTATAATCCCTAATTTTTTTCCCATAAATCACACTAATTCCTTAAATTATAGCCAACAATCCTGCACAAATTTCTTAAATACATCGGAGACCCATTTTGGGCTCGGAGTAATTGACTTTGTTTGAACCTGTACCGCTTAAAAGGAGAAGTAAGGCCTTGGTTAGTTGAGCTAACCCCAACTGGTTTAACAATCATATACAATTACATATATTATACAACTACATCAATTAACATATCCAACATCATAAAATAAAGTATTAATAATTGAAATGTGCAAAGTTGTTATTCATGAAAAGGGTGAAGAAATATCTCAATAAAAATAGTGAATTAGATGGTGGAAATAAGTCTCATTTAGTTGGGCTACTCTTGGTGATGTCCAGTTACGGAAGATAGGGCATTGATAGTGGGTTCATAGGAATCAAAATCGTGAGGAATTTTTTGTTTTTAGGGAAAGGTTTTATTAAATATGAGTGTATTTGATTGGGCAGTTTCTGCCGAATCCTCTGTATTTATTACACAATCTTTCAGCAACCGCCAAGAGTGGTCACTAAAAGTATTTAAGTGGTCTCTAATAGAGTTATAACGGTCCATATGAATCAAAACCGTGAAGGGTTTTTGTTTTTAGGGAATGGTTTTATTAAATATGGAGTGTATTTGATTGGGCAGTTTCTGCCGAATCCTCTGTATTTCTTATACAATCTTTTAGCAACCGTTAAAAGTGGTCACTAAAAAGTATTTTAGTGGTAATTAATAAAGTTATAACTTTTATCAATCATTTGGCCGTCAGAACAATTTTTTTCTTGGTGTACACATAGTGGACCCTTTTTTTCAATATAGCAATAGTGACCAACCTCGTGGGTGCTATTAGTTGACACCTTTTTAGCGACCACTTCAGTGATCACTAAACAAATTCATATTTTTCTTTTTGTTTTATATTACCGGCGACAAATAACAATCGTTAAAATTCCTACATCTAACGATCAAGCAGGCGGTCGTAAAAAAGTTTGGTCGTGAAAAGAGGCATTTGTAATAGTGAATGTAGTAAATATGTAGTAAATTAGTATTTTTGTCGAAAAATATGTAGTTAATATGAACGTGAAAAACATGGACAAAATATATTCCACACTTCTTTACATGATGATGTTTATAATCAGATTTCTTAATGCCTATGATGAAATTTATCTTGCTACAAGATTAACCTCTGAAGCAAAGAATAGTAAGAAAAATTATGGTGTTCAAGAGTTTAATTCAGGAACTCTTTGTAACTCTAATGAAATTGAGGCTAATAACCTGAGAAATGATAGTAATGAGAAATGGACTCCACCCTTTTCTGGAAAATATAAAATAAATTGTGATGCTTCATTTAACAATTTAACTAATCAAGTTGCATTTGCTTGCATTGCCAGAGATTCAACAGGAAACATGATAGATGGTTTTGCGCAAAGAATGGTGGTCAGCTCTATTATTGAAGTTGAAGCTAGAGGATTGATTGGAGCTGTGATCTTGCTTCAAAGTTTCCAAAAGAATCAGTGGAGATTGAGAATAACTGCTGCATTTTAATTAATCAAACAAGTAATAGAGGGAATTTTTTTTGTAATATTCAGTTGTTGGTTAAAAATATTATGAGATGTAAACTTTTGTATGAACTTAAAATCTCTTTTGCTAGGAGATAAAGAAACCGTTGTGCTGATTGGGTGACTAAACAAAAGGTTAAAGGTTCTTTGTTTAGTTTTTATAACTTTACTCCTTCTCCTTAATTGACTAGATTACTTGCTAGTGATTTCCGTCCAATAGAGATTTGTTGATGTGTATTTTGGAAGTTTGGTGATATATGCTTCTTTTGATTAAAGAAAAATCAGATTTCTTTTTGTATAAGTGGTAAGAAAGACTAATTGTCCAGATTAGATTTGGTTGGGACACAAGTTATCCGTGTATTTTATAATTCAAAAAGTACATATTTGGTTCTGGTCAATATATTCTGTAATCCAGCAGATAAATTAACAGTTCCATGTTATTTATTTAATTTTTATTTATTTAATTTTTTTTTTTGGACGCAACGGTTCCATGTTATTAATCACATGATATGTTTTAGAACTCATACAAAATAAGTCGACCTGACAGAATATTCTTTGTGAGCTTTCACAAGGAATATATCTAAAAAGAAACTTTTTTGAAATCTAAAAAGTCTAAACAACTATTTCTGAGACGACTTTACTCTAATACAATGGATTCATTACAATATCAATTACCAACTCTGTGTTACAATTACGTTCTAATCTACAAGAGTGAAGTTGTTAATCCTTTCACAGGGCACTTTCTTTGATTTGAGATTGAAGTTCGTCATGGATTCGTTAGATACATTATGATAAGGAAAATTCTAGGGGTTATATAATAATATTATTTAATTATGTAATAATATGATACTATATTTTCCAATTATGTATCATATTACCTTTAAATTTATATTATTTATTATAACACTACAACATTTTACATGTCTAGGGACGACGCGTGTCGTCGGTGAATCCCGCGTTTTCAGCGGTATCCGGGTTTACCGACGGCATTTCGTCGGTAATTAATTGTCGCTAGAAATCTGTCGGTAAATGGTTCCTTACCGACGAGAAGTGTTGATTTCGTCCCTGATTTCTCAGGCACTTAACGACAACGCAAGTCGTCGCTAACTTTATTGATTAGCGACGACATCCATCGTTGGTATTATTTTAATTTTTTTTAATTCAGGGATAATTGTTTTAGCGTCGACATTTAGCGACGAAAGGGTCATCGCTAAGTATAATTTTTTTTAACCCAACATTAATGATTAATTTTTTTTCGTATAATTAATTTGTTTTGATTTTTTTTATTTTTTTAAATATAATGCGAATAAAATTCATAAATAAATTAAAATCCAAAAATTTATAGAAAATACCATAACAAAATGAAAATCGAGTCAAACATAGAAATATAAAAGCCAACATAAAGTCTTACATTTGATAATAAAAGTCAACATAAACCAACAAAAAGTCAAATCAACACCAACCAACACCAACAAAAAACACAAACACTCACGGATCATTCAAATCCTCGTCTTCATCTTCATCCGCTCTCTCTTCATCTCCTCTCTCTTCAGTGGATGGGGCCTCGGGAGGGGGGGGGTGATCAAGGGAAGACCTTAGGCGGCTCTCATGCTATTCAACGCTTCGAGGAGCGTGTCCACTATGCTCGGCGGCTGACTCGAAGAAGCTATGAGGGGGGTCGATGTGGTGGCCGGATTCGGTATAGGGTCGAGGACTTGAGCCACGCGCAACTCGTTCATACCCTTCAACATTGCCTGGAGTAGCTACTCGTTCTGCCTAACCGATGGGTCCTGTTGTGTAGAAGTCCGGGCTCTTTTTCGGACCGGACCAATGGTTGGCACCCAATATTTCGTCTTCGGTGGGGCAATGACCTCCATTATAGTCTCCAGCATGGCATCGATTTTTTCCTGCACAGAATCATCAGCAACCTCGGATCCGGCCTCGACAACCCTCTTTTTCAACTTCTCTCGATAAACGCCCTGTAATTAGATTTCAATTTAAAAATAAATTAGAATAATAAAAAAGTAAAGTGAAAAATAAATATTTAATTTAAAGCAATTATAATAAAAACTTATTTATGCACCGCACCATAAGACATGTTTGCCAAGGACGCCATCTCAGGGGTAGCTAATGCGTTACCACGGGATTTCATTCCATAAATCTGTCATACAAAAATAATACTTAATACTTTGAAAAAAATAGATAATATTTAAACCAATGCCTAAAGTTACATACCTTTTCTAAAAACCATCCCTTAAACATTTGACGGTGTATATTCTCTATTTCGCTACCCGTTCCCGAAAGTGTGGATTTGTGATCACTAAAAACGTAAATGAATATAATTAAATTAATATAAATTTAAATTTAAATATAAATATGAGTATAAATATAAATATAAATATGAATATAAATAAGTAAACGTAACTTACGTCATGTATGTTCGAGCTCGTCGCAATTTTTCAAAATATACCAACTGATGTGCTCCTTCTCCTTAAATGGTAAAGGACCAGACTCTTTCTTGCCAACTGGAGTACACTGAGACTTGAAAATTGATAGCTCTTTTGGTTCTGGCAGTGGTTCATTGTATCTACCTGGATCGTTGAACTTTGTTTTTTCTTCACTAAGATACCATGATATGAAGGTCAACGTCTCTTCCGCCACGTAACCCTCGGCTATTGAGCCCTTTGGCCTAGCCGAGTTTCGAATATACTCTTTCAACTTTTTCAAATACCTTTCAAATGAGTACATCCACCGCATTTGAACCGTCCCCCTAGCAATGCTTCATCGTATAAGTGTATCATTAAGTGGATCATTATCTCAAAAAACGCGGGAGGTAAGATCATTTCTAGTTTGCACATCACTTCAACAACACCCGCCTTACCGGCTTCCAACTCTAGCCTACTCAGATTCTTGTTACAAACGACTATAAACACGTTAGCTAACCCAATAATCGCATCGCTAATCGGTTTATCCTCCATAAGACCGGGGAGACAACAAACAAAAATATATTGCATCATAACGTGACAATCATGCGATTCATTCCAATAATCTTTTCCGTATCAACTTGAACATTATTCCTCAGACTAGACGCGAAACCATCGGGAAACCTCTGTGCCTGTAACCACTCAAGAAAAAATTTCCGCTTATCCGTTGACAACGTATACTTTCCTCGCTTTAGTATCACTTTACCTCCTCTTGATGTCAAACACAACTCTTTCCTGATGTTCATATCCTGGTGATCCATTCGCGCCTTCGCGTTATCTTTGTTTATTTTCCCATCAATTCCTATTACTGTACCAAGCAAGTTGTCGCACACATTCTTCTCGCGATGCATTACATCGATGTTATGTTTTAACAAATTTTCCGACCAATACGGTAAACGATAAAAAATACTCTTTTTCTTCCAGTTGGACTCGCGAGGACCTATTTTCTTCGTCGCCTTGCCCCCAAAATCCTTGTGTTTACTCGGTAACACAATAGGCAACCCATTCAACTGTGTCTGAATATCGATTGCACTATGTTTCCTCAATGGGCCCCTGTGATCGGTAGCCGGGTACAAAACTCGGTTTTTTCTAAATCGATGCCTTATAGGTAACCAACGTCTATGATCAAAATAAACCACACCTTTTTTCACCTTCAACGACGGAGTAGAATCCATGCATTCTGGGCAAGCCATGTAACCTTGACCCGACAATCTTGAAGTGTATGACCGAGCGGGGTAATCATTGGTCGTGGACAACAAACAAACCTTCCTAGTAAACTCTTTCTTCGTATGGTCATCATACGTGGGGATCCCTGTTTCCCACAACATGTCCAACACATCTATAACAGGACGGAGAAAGACATCCATGTCCTTTCCAGGAGAGCGGGGACCCAGAATCAACAAACAAAGCTGAAATGTGGTTTCCTTCATGCATACCCACGGTGGCAAGTTATAGACGATCCATATGACAGGCCACATGCTATACGAGTTGTTCTGCATAGAAAACGGACAAAAACCATCGATACCCAGGCCCAAATACACATTCCTAGGTTCACATTGCAAATTCTGGATGTAACTCTGCAAATCGTTTCCAGCTATCACCGTCAAATGGATGACGTAACACATCTGGATCGGTACTCTTTCCGATATGGTGCCATATCATATCTTCAGCAGTGTGCTTCGAAACGTTCAGTCGCTGCAATCTCGGGGCAATCGGAAAGTACAGAGCTTCTTATGCGGTACTTTCTGACCCTTCTTTGGGTCCCATCTCGATTCACTGCAAACTGGACACTTGTTGAGGTCTTCATTCTCTTTGTAAAAAATGGCACAATCGTTCAAACAGACATCTATAGTAATATACCCCATACCCAAACTTTTCAGCTTCTTGTTGAATGCTTCATAAGAATCAGGCAAAATTGTGAGGTTTGGGCAAAATACGACCAACCAAGTCCAATAGCTCGGTGAAGATGTGTTAGTCCACTTGTTCTTTACTTTTACGTGCATAAGCTTAGAAATGAAATTCAAGGAACTCATCGTTGTACAACCAGGATATAATTCTGTATCCAATTCGTCGAACAATGTTTCGAATCTGCTCCGACTTGGAAGATGTGCGTCTCTCATCTCGTTATCACCTGGATGTCCACCAACATCGTAACTGTGTCTCACATCGTCATAAACATCATGTATTTCATTTTTATATTTGGCACTTGAATTACTTCGGGAATTACCAACTGCTCACCGTGTTTTGTCCAAACCTGATACGTATGCATAAACCCATGTTTTAGAAGGTGGCCCCTAACCGTCTGGGTGGGTAATCGACAATAATTATTACAATTAGTACACAGGCAAGACATGTAACCATTATAACCATCTTTTTTATTAGCAAATTCGATAAAAGCCAAAACCCCAAAAATATATTTCTCCGTAAAATAATCCTTCGTAATGATCCAACTATTATCCATACCCGAAGCCATCTTTTAGCATCAATACGATACAACTAAGCAACTACATTCATATAAAAATAAAATAAATAATTATTACAACCCAAATAATAAAATGAATAAAAATTACAACCAATGAATAGAATACTAAAAATTACAAACCGAATGAATGACTAAAAATTACAAACCCATTGAATGAATAAAATTACAACACAATAAATAGATAAACAAGTTCATATAATTAATTAAACAAATAAAAATATATGAGCAAAAAATATAAATAAAACAACACATGCATAATTTACAACATAATAATAAACAAGTCAATTAAATAAGTTATTTATGAACCTAAACATATCTTATAACAACTAGTATAATCCAATAAATAAAAAATTTAAAAAGTATAAAATTTATTGAAAATACCTTGAATTGGTTGGAGAAATTGAAGATTGGTGATCATGGCCCACCTTCAAAATGTATTACTTCACCTATTCAAATCATATAGCAAGAATAAAACACAATTAAAAACCCAATATATATATATATATATATATGAATTTTTATAAAATTACCTTCAATTGTGTGATGAAATTGGATATTGATAATTCCCCACCTTGATTATGAATCCGGTAATGGTGCAAGATAGATTGGAGAACCGATTAGAAATAAAATAAAAAATTGAGTTGTGTTTTTGAAAGAAAAATCAGAGAAATTTTTTGGGGTTTTTGGGTGTTTTGGGAGTTGAAAAACCTGCTGTCTTCATTAAATAGGTTTTTTAGTTACCGACGACTCGCGTTTCGTCGGTATATTCAAACTCGTCGTCGGTATTATAATTCAAATAGCGACGAATCACATCGTCGCAGATATAGCGACGACACTTTGAATGTTACCGACGACATTTTAGATCATTAGGGGAGAATTCGTGTCGTCGCTTTTTTCTGACAACGTTTTGTCGTCGGTAAACAAAACTCGTCGGTAAGTTGAAAAACTTACCGACGAAACGCGGGTCGCCGGTAAAATTTCGTCCCTAAAGACACTGTTTCTAGTAGTGTAATACTTATCAATATACTTAAATATTATATATTGATTATTTCAAACTAATTTTAAGATTGGTTTATAGATATATAAGAATAAATCTTACCTATTTTTAAGTGGTATATATATTACCCGTTCTTGTTAATGTTTTAAAAAATTAATTAACTTTTCACAATGTTATTATAATAATAAAAAAGTATATATATTTGTACGTGTATAGACTATTACAGATCGCTTCTTTAGCGACTAAACCATTACCGACTTAGTCGCTAATGAAATGTTTTAGCGACTACATCATTGTCAACTACATCCGTATTCGCGGATATGTTTTCTATTCAGCGACTACTGTTATTAATTTTTTACTTTTTTACGCGGTTAAACGTAGTCGCTATTGATAAAAATTTATGGAGACTACTTTTGTACTCGCTTGTAATATGTAATAGCGCCTATATTTCCATCATTAGCGACTACACAATGTAGTCGCTAATGAAAGAGATGTATTTAATGCAGTAGGCAGCATTTTGAAAACAAAGTTATCCTAATATTTTATTTTTCCCACAACTTTCTCGAAACCCAACCAAATTTTTTCACTAATCATCATCAAATGTTATTCCAACACGTCTAAAACTTTTCGGGGGTCCATCAACAAAGTGGGACTACTCAATTATTACCTCCAACTAAATTTTGCTAAAATTAGGTATTTTTTTTCTAAATTAAAACTTTTAAATATTTTTTATTTGATTATAATTGTGTATTTAGTGTGACATCTTATGATTAGGTTATTAAAAAGATGTTTTATGTTTGTATTATATTGTTTTTTTATATAAGAATAATATACACAAATATTTATTTTGTATTTTTTATATTGTTGTAGTTGTTTGCCTATACCATTGTTAGTAGACGATGACTTTGGGTATTGATAAGAGTTTGATTAATTCTGCTCATCGTGTGTCGTTAGAATTTATTAATGGGATAGAATAATTTCTCGCATTTGTTGAAAAACAAGAGGATTTTAACGGTTCTTTGTTTTGTCTGTGTAAAGCATGTTCGAATAATCGTCGTTTTAATTTCCAAAAGGTTAGGGCACACCTTTTAAAATTCGGATTTTTGTCTATGTATGAGATTTGGTCAAAGCACGGTGAGAATTTAGAAATTCCTGAGGAAATACCTACTCAAAATTAGATGATTAAATGTTGAAAATCTATGGAGATTTGAGACCTACTTAAGGTGGTGGTGGTCATTCAGGTGACACTGGGATGAGAGACGAGAACAATTCAAGACATTGCAGTTTTGAAACTTTGTTCGAGGAATTGGAGACTGAATTATACCATGGATGTACAATAATGAGTTCATTAAATTTCATTGTGAAGCTAATACACGTAAAGGTGAAGAACAAGTGCACTAACACATCATTCACCGAGCTTCTAGAATTGTAGGGTCGTGTGCCCGAGTCTTACGAGGAGTGCAACAAGAAGTTGAAAAGTTTGGGTATTGTATACTATGATCGATGTTTGTTTGAACAAATGTGCTTTATTTTATAAGGAGAATGAATACCTTGACAAGTGTCCAATATGTAGTGAATCTAGATGGGACCCGAAGAAGTGTAAGAAAGTCGCGCATAAGAAACTTTGATATTTTTTTATTGCGCCGAGGTCGCAACGACTTTACGCTTTGAGACATACTGCCAAAGATATGATCTGGCACCATACAGGAAAGAATACCGACCTAGATATGTTGCGTCATCCGGTTGATGGTGATAGTTGGAAAAGATTTGTAAAGCTAAATCCTGAGTTTGCTAGTGAACCTCAGAATGTATACTTGGGACTGGGTATCGATGGGTTTTGTCCGTTCTCTATGCAGAATAACTCATATAGCATGTGGCCAGTTATATTGACCGTCTACAACTTTCTGCCGTGGGTACCTATGAAGGAAACCATATTTCAAATGTGTTTGTTGATTTCGGTTCCCCGTTCACCCGGTAAGAACGTGAATGTCTTTCTCCGCCCTACTATAGATGAGTTGGACATGTTGTGGGGAAAAGGGATCCTTATGTATGCTGCTCATACAAAGCAAGAGTTTACAATGAAGGTTTGTTTGTTGTCCACGACTAATGATTACCCGCGAGGTCATACACGTCAGGATTGCAGGGTCAGCGTTACTTAGCGTGCCTAGAATGCATGGATTCTACTCCGTCGAAGAAGGTGAAAAAAGGTGTAGTTTTATTTTGATCATAGACGGTGGTTACCTATGAGATATTGGTTTAGAAAAGATAAAATTTCATACTAGAGTACCAACAGGAGGGCCCCCCAAGAAAACATAGTCCGACTGATATTCATACACAGTTAGATGGGTTGCCCATTGTGTTTCCTGGTAAACACAAGGATTTTGGGGGCAAGACGACGAAGAAAACTGGTCCCCGTGAGTTAAATCTGAAGAAAATGAGTATTTATAATTACTTACCTTATTTGTTGGAAAATTTGTTAAAACATAACATCGATGTTATGCACTGCTAGAAGAATGTGTGTGATAGCTTGCTTGGTACAGTTGTAGGCCTTGATGGGAAAATAAACAAAGATAATGTGAAAGCGTGAATGGATCTTAAAGATATGGGCATCTGGAAAGATTTATGGTTGATCTCGAGAGGTGGTAAAATGATACTAAAGCGAGCAAAGTATACATTGACACCGGATAAGCGGAGAGTATTTCTTTACTGGTTGAAGGCACAAAAGTTTACGGATGGTTTCACGTCTAGTTTGAGGAATAACGTTTAAAGTGAAACTGGAAAGATCATCGTAATGAAATCACATTACTATCACATAACAATGCAGTATCTTTTGGTGGCTAGTATCCCTAGGCTTATAGAAGACAAATCAATTAGCGAGGCGATTATAGGGTTAGCTAACGTGTATGGAGTCATGTGTATGAAGAATCTAAGTAGGACAGAGTTTGAATCTGGTATGGCCAGAGTGGTTGAAGTTATCTGCAGATTAGAAATGATTTTTCCTCCTTCGTTTTTCGATATAATGATCCACCTGGTTATACACTTATAGGACGAAGCTTTATTAGGTGGCCATGTTCAGATGCGATGGATGTACCCGTTTGAAAGGTATTTGAAGAATTAAATGAATAAATACAAAACACGGCTAATTCGGAGAGTTCAATCCCGGAGGGATACGTCGAAGAGATATTGACATTCATATCGCAATATCTTTAAGAAGAAAAAACTAAGTTCAACGATCCGGGTATATACAACTAGACGGTACCTGAACCTAAGAATTTCTGTATTTAAGAGACAGTTTAATCCAGTGGGTAAATAAGTGTTCGGTGCTTTGCTATATATAGAGAAGGAGCAAATAAACTGGTACATTATACTTAATTGCAACGAGATCCAACATTTAATGACGTAACTAAATCACTTGGATTTATTTATTATTCATTCATTATGAAAGAAAATCTTTACTCTAGTCTTAAAATGTAGTGAACACAAAGCCACTCTATCGGTCTCTGAAGTTGATAAACAAAGTATCCACCGACAGAATTTTCGAGAATGGTTTATGCGTAAGGTATATTTTCATTTCAAATAAAATTTAACGTTAGTCATTGTTATAATTGTCCTCGTTTGTAGGTTTATGCAATGAAAAATGTCGGTGATGCATTTATTGCCCCTGAGATGATTTCGTTGGCTAGTATGTCTCACGGTCTGGTTTATAGATACGATTCATGTGTTGTGAACATTGTCAAATGGATTACTTGTGAAAAGGGAGAAAAAAGAGTGACTCTGGATTACGAAGTATGTACCATATATGATGGTGCACCATTTGACGGTGAATTGGTCAAAATCTTAGAGGTTATATTTGATTGTGGTTGTTTGGTTGTGTTATTCGAGTTTAAGTGGTATAAAACAAGCAATGTGAGGAAAGAACATGGAGTAACCTTTATCAACACATCTACATTTTTTAGAGGGATGAACGATACATTTTAGCAGCGCAATCCAAAAAAGTGTTTTACATTGACGAGATTAATGCAAGAAAAGCACAAAAAGGATGGAAAGTTGTTTGATAAATCAACGATCGACATGGATGGATTCTCGAGTTATGGGGTACAGAATCACTATCTACTGACAATGATCCTATTACGACTCCTTTTGTGAACACATAGATGGATTGGTCAATATTAAACTTGGTAATTAGTGAGGAGATTGAGTTTGACCTATCTCTATTGCAAATTGATATAGTTATTGGTGAAGACAAGGAGATATTAATTGACACATGGGATGAGTACGTAGATGATTAATCCAGAGAACCCATCTACATTGATAGTGATAAGGAATTTATGGACATGAGTGGTTACAAAACAGATTAGAGAAGTTTATTATATGTGGAATGTTATGTATTGACATTGTGTGTTTTTTGAAATTTCATATTTAAGATTGTGGATTTGTTTTGAGTATAGTGTTTTGATTATAATAGTGTTATTTCATTTATAACAGGTGATTTAAAAAAACTATTCATTAATATATATAAAAAAAGTAAAAATTAAATAAATTGATCTTTAGCGACTACTTTGTAGTCGCTACACATGATGAACTAGTCGCTAATGATTATAATGTATTTGCGACTACATAAGTAGTCGCGAATCACGAAATTAATATTCATTAAAGAAATGGCGGTCCACTTTCCTGCCCATTCAAGTACACGCGTTTCACTCCCTCCATTCGCGACTACAAAGTAGACGCGAAAGAAACACGTGGCGGTCAATTAACAGACGCGTGGCAGTCAAACATATTTCTAGCGACTTCATCTACATCTTTAGCGACTACAAAAAAGTAGTCACGAATGTGAAGTCCTATATGTACTGCCCGAGAGCTCTTATTTCTCACAACTTTTATACTACACAAAATTAAAACCGAAGCTCTCCATCTGGCTCCCCTAATTTCGGCATCAATTGAAGCGGTTAACACCTTCAAATCACATCATAATGTAGGGAAATCATCAGTCACACACTTTATTCTGATTTTTCTTAGGATTTATATATAAATTGATCTTTCGCAACTAGTTTGTAGTCGCTACACATGATGAACTAGATGATAAAGACAATAGTCATTCGCGACTAGTTCATGCATATGAACTAGCCGCTAATTATTATAACGCATTTGCGACTACATAAGTAGTCGTGAATCACGAAATTAATATTCACTAATAAATGGCAATCCACTTTCCCGCCCATTCAAGTACATGCGTTTCACTCCCGCCATTCGCGACTATAAAGTAGTCGCGAAAGAAGCACGTGGCAGTCAATTAACAGACGCATGGCAGTCAAACATATTTCTAGCGACTACATCTACATCTTTAGCGACTACAAAAAAGAAGTCGCGAATGTGAAGTCCTATATGTACTACCCGAGAGCTCTTATTTTTGACAACTCTTATACTGCAAAAATTAAAACCGAAGCTCTCCATCTTGCTCACCTAATTTCGGCATCAATTGAAGAGATTAACACCTTCAAATCACATCATAATGTATGGAAATCATCAATTACACACTTTATTCTATTTTTTCTTAGGATTTATTAATATTATCACAATTTTTATTTTCTAACCTAACTTTTTTGGTGTTTTTGTTTATGATTGAATGTAATGTGCATGGTTTCTAGTTAAAAGGAGCTACTATTTCGTCGAGAAAGATATGATTTTCATCCATTTATTAGTGTTTAATTGTTATGATTTTATTTTCAATTTTTTTCCTAACATTTTTGCATGTGAAACCTAAATCCCAACTTAATAGATGAGTTTTAGGTGTGATTTATGTAAGTTTTAACACATTTGGAAACTTAAAATTGAAATCATTAAATTAGAAAAATATAGAGTAGACTTTTTGCCTTTTTAATTAGGGTTTGTAATCGATATTTTGCCAAGGTAGTATGAATTGTGTGTTACAATGTAATTTAGGATTATAATAAGCTTAGACTTGTTTAATATTTTTGAGTATTTTAGGTTCAAGTGGAATTTTGAGTATTTTAGTATTATATGCAATATTTGAGAATTTTAGTATTAATATGTAATTTTTGAGAATTTTAGGATTTAAATGCAATTTTTGAGAATTTTAGGACTAAACTGAAAATTATATAAATTATAAGGACTTTTTTGGAATTATATAAAAATATAAAGTTTTACAGGTAGTTAATAAACTTTTAGGGTTAATTAAAAGTTTTGAAAAATTTAAGGATTTTTTTTTTTTGCAATTAAAAAAATAATTATAAGGACTAATAGATAATTTAAAATAATTATAAGTACTTTTTTGTAATTAATAAAAATATAATGTTTATTAAATTTTGTAATAAACTTCTAGAGTTAATTAAAAGTTTTAAAAATTTTAAGGACTTTTTTGCAATTTAAAAAGTTAATTAAAAAAATATAAAGACTAATATGTAAGTTATAATAATTATACATACTTTTTTGTAATTCATAAAAATATAATGTTTATTACATTTTGTAATAAACTTTTAGGGTTAATTAAAAAAATTTGAAAATTTCAAGGACTTTTTTGCAATTAAAAGAGATAATTAAAAAACTATTTACCGAATAACTAATTAATTATCTTTTCAATACATATTGTTATTGGATTTAGAGTTTATAGATATATCATATTCTATTTATTTTATTTTAATTTAATATGGTGATGTAATATTTTATAATTAATTCATTGGTTGTAGTATTTAGTGGGATAGTTAGTTAAATGTACTGTTTATTTATTTCTTAATGTATTGTAATAATTTAATTTTAATATTGTTATTCTTTTACATTATTTTTTTATTACAAATATGGGATTGCAAATTCGATGGCTGATGTAATGGCTAGGAATCACCGCGGGGGGGGGGGGGGGGGGGGGGGGGGCGAGGGACGTGGTCCATCATGTAATCCAAAACACAACTTGGAAAACTGTAACACCGAACAGGGTATACAATTTTTATTGAATAATTATTTATAAAAAATTGTATATTAATTAAATGTGATTAGAAACAGAAAAAGTAAAGAGAAATCGAGGGGGTCGACATCACTAAAAACTGCACTTAAGGCATTAAGGGCAGTCGGTTATCCTTTACCTGTAGATTTTTACATTTTGGATGACACTTGGAATCCAACAGGTGATTACGGAAAACACATATCTCAAGTGATCGGGATCACTGTCAGGGAGAGAATGCCACCGTGTTTTGAATCATGGCAAGACATGCCTAAAGATTTGATAGGTGATGTTATTTAGCGTTTATCCGTAGTATTTTAAATTATTTTAAATTATAAAATTTTGGATAATTTGTTTAAATTGTTTAACTTGATTATGTTGAATATAGGAGTTTTTTGACATAGAGAACTGGAGGAAATTAACTGACTAGGGAGAGACTACCGGTAATCTTGATTCTAGCATGCGATTCAGATATAATGACTACAAACACTATGTGAAGAAGCACGGCTACTTGAAGGTGAAGAAACCGAGTGAATTGTCTGATGGAAATTGGGCAAAGAGTTGTGAGCTTTGGGATTCGGATGCTAGTAAGGTAATAAAATAGTACTTTATATTATTTGATTTTATTACCTTATGTCATTAATAATCTTATATAAAATGAAACAACACCAAGCTAAGGAAAATGAGGAAAACAGGAAGAAGCTAAAGAACCCAAGTGGGGCAGGCTCTAGGATCTATTCCCGAACTCGGGATATCATTTATGAGGTAGATAATATTTTTTACGTAAATATTTTTTACAAGTAATAAAATTATTTAGAATAGTAATTGAATTATTGAATGTAACAAGGACAGTTAAAGACCACCCTCGATGCGTTGGTGGTGACTGATGAATCAATCAGGAGCAAATCCCTATTCCACAAATGGGTGACTTCTTCAATGTAGTGCTCCGGAATAAGAAGACGAATGAGTAAGGACTGAAAAGTAAAAAATGGCGGATGTAAGTACAATAATAAAAAAAAAATTAATTTTGTCTTTAATGAAACAGATTGCTTTGAAGAAAAAGTTGAAAGAGAAAGTGACCTAGACTCAATCTGAGTCATCTGAGGGTCCAATCACCACTCGTGATTTGAAACTTAAGGAGCATGTAGACGCAGTGAAGGAGGCGGCCAAGGAGGGTATTTGCCTGGAAAAGAGGAGTTGGGCACCAGGTGTGGTCTACCAAGTAAGAAAAGACGTGTTTTTGGAACTGGTCCTTCATCTACCCCAGCCTAAGACGATCAGTATAGCCATATGATGACAATCATGAATGAGCTTCGGGTAGCCCAAGGCCTCCCCCCATATATTAACCTCCTACTCGTTCCACTACTAGCACGCGGGATCTAGATTTCTCTATGGTCGACGTGACCGGAGCGATGGAGTTTGTTAATCAGATGAGGTCACAGTCGGGTCTGCCCCTTTTCACTCTGATGCCACACAACCCTCCGACTACTCAATCTACAGCTGGTACATCTAATACCCGAGATGAAGAATCTGATGATGATGATGATGAAGGAATTGATTCAGAAGCTAGTGGTGGAGCAGAAGAAACTTGTTTATATAGTCATTAGTTTGGGGATGTTATGGTTTATTTTGGTTGTTTGCTTTTAATTTTAGTTGTTTATCCTGATATATTTTGACTATATTTTAATTCACGTATGACTTTTGTTTTAATTTAGTTGTTTTAATATATTATTGGTATTTTAATTTTTTGAACTATTTATATCAATGCAATTAAATTTAAACAAAAAACAGAAAAAAAAAATTTAAAAAAAAAGCTCATTTACGACTACGATTAGTCGCCTATGATATAGTCAGCGTAGTCGCTAGTAAATGATCTCTAACGGCTACAACAGTAGTCGCATATATTAGCTCATTTTAACGACTACATTGTAGTCGAAAATGAGATGAAGTTAACGACTACAAAGTAGTCGTTAGTATTTTATCACTAACAACTACAAGTGTAGTCGTAATGACAATATCTCATCACTAGGTAACAGTAGTCGTTAATAGATCATCGATAACGACTACAACTGTAGTCGTTAGTATGACTTACATTTTAATGACTACATTTAATACATTAGTCGCTATTGTGAAAATCTGTCTTTCGTGACTGTTTTTTCACCACTAGAGACTATTTATGTAGTCGCTAATGGTGAAGACTATTGTAGTGATATCGAGACTTGGTGATAATTTGATAACAAATGAGAGGATGGAAAATTAAAAAAGATTATGAGAGACTTAAGGGAATTATGAGAAATTTGAAAATTTGCATATTTTCTTTATGCCCGTCATTATGAAGTAAATTTTGTCTAATGTTTTACACAAAATATTGATCGATATAGTCATCTTACGCGGTATATAAAAAATATTACATATGTATATAGTAACGAAAAAGTCGTGTATAGTTTTGATTCAGGAGGATGTTCCATCTAATTGCAGGTTTAATATAGTCATGAACAAGTTCACATACAGTGAGAACAAGTATTGTATGGTGTGTGTAAATTCATTTTCTATTTTTTACGTTTCCTCTTTCTTGTAATACTAAAGTTTCACTTCAATAGGTGATTTAGCCCAAACTTTTCTCACGCGTCCTGATGTTGAGATTTTTGAATTTGATGTAATTTTAATGTTTACGACTATATGGTGAAGTATGTTTTAAGCATGTCCTATGTTGATTAACATTTGCCAAGAAAACAGGGCCGGCCCGGGGGCAAGGCAACCAAGGCGGTCGCCTTGGGCCTCGGATTTTTGAAGGCCCATAAAAAAAATTAGTAACTAACGTATAGTATATACTTCTTAACGCTTACTAAAATGATTTATATATAACGATCAGCCTAGTGGAAATGAAAGTTTTTGTCATGAGTTCAAGACAATGCTCTATGCATTTTATTAAAAACCGAATAAATTATTTTAATATATATCGAAAAAGGCCCCAATTTTTTTTCTCGCCTTAGGTATCCGAGACGCTCGGGCCGGCCCTGCAAAAAAAATATCAATTAACCAGGGACGGGTCGATCGAGGGGGGGCGTGTGGCGTTGCGAAGGGAGGTGGTCATCCTCCGAATGTCCAAAAAAAAAAAAAAAAAAAAAGTCATCCTCCGCCTTCATAGGACATTAATAAATTAGCTTAAAAGTTATTATTTTTGCGAAGAACTTTAAAAAAAGTAGCCCTCCTCTTCTACCTTCGAGTCAAAAATTCGCTCCCATTTTTTTTTTCTAAAATACATCCTGGATACACCACTACCATCAAAATATTAGATTTAGTGAATAAAATGTCTTAGAAAAGACTTTTTTTTCTTCAAATTACTTACTCAAATATATAAAGGGCCAATATTTTGAAACACCAAACTTACTACTAAACGATTCCTTATCATAACACCTAATTTTTGGAGGCAAAGTCAGTTACTTTAAAGAGACATTAAATTTAACTATAAATATGACAGATAATTGGATATCATCTTCACTACGCAACTTTAAGCTTCATGTTCAGGTGACAGAGAAGCAATAGTGTGCTAATTTGTACATATACATACGAGTATTGATTAAATATTGTCGAAAGGTTTATCTTTTTCTAACGCTTTCATTTAGTTAACTAAACCATTGACTTTATCCTTAATTGGTCTATTTATTGATACTTTGAAAACAAGTTTAACTAATAACTACACACTATGTCGACTCGACTACGGTGGTTGAGAACTCCTTTCCTAAACCATGTTGCTCTTCAACTTTTTGTTTTATTTTGATATTATTACTACATGATTACACGACTAAGGTAAATTTGTCATAAAATACATTAACAAATAAAGCAACTCTCCGTCCAAAAAAATAAATAAATAAATAAAGCAACTCTTAATCATTTTTATCTAGGGATAACTGATATTTTGTCAATAGTTTTTTTTTAAGAAATAGTATTTATATTACTAAAAAACTGTACAAGAGAATATATATTTTATTAAAATAACAGAGAACAAAATTAATATACAGAAAAGAACAAATCTTATTGTTAGGTCATCTATAGCTTAAAAATATTTTTAGACCAAACATTTTAAAATATCTATTTTCAAACTAAATATATTAAAATGTCTATTTTTAGGCCATGTGATTAACTTTTTAGGCCATGTGTCTATTTTTGACAAAAAAAAAAAAAGATTAACTCTATCAAAAAAGTAACGGACTTTGAAACGTTTGGCCAAAATAATATTTAACAAGTCATCAATATAAATCTGTTACTTTTTGGATGGATTTAGTCTCATGACCTAAAAATATTTTTAAGTCATAAGTAATAACCTAAAAAGGAATTTGCTCTACAAAAAATTAGACCAAACATTATAATATTTTTGGTCATTTTATTTTTCTAAAACCAAATATGATAATCAAAATCAGTCTCAAATTTTCAACTTCCATAACAAGACGTTGTAAAGGCAACCTCGCCTCACCTCAACCTCGAATCACCTACAAAACAATAAAAATGGCGAAAAATCCAAGAATCATAAAGAACTCAGTTCTAGAATATACCGACTCATATGATATCCTAAACTTGAAATGGATGACACCAATAATCCTTAACCATACTCAAGAGGAAACAAAAGTAGGAGAATTGTTCGAACGACAACCACCATAGAAGATTTTGGCAACGTCCATGAACTACAATACAAAAATCTCACTCTCTATCGTCGTTTCTTTTTCTGGCCAGGTAACAACATAAAATAAATCGTACAACGTGCTAAAAAATGCTAAAAATGCTTATTTTGGCTAGGCCAGCGACCTTCTGGGGCAAAAGGCTTTACAATAAAGGATGGTGAAGGTTGAAAAGGAGAATAGGAGATCAAACCCTAAGAAATAGAAAATATGAATAAGAGAGATAAAAGGAAAGTTTATATAGAGTAGAAACTAAAGAGATATTTTTTCAAGTGCATAAGTTAAGAGATATTATTTTGAGTTTTCAACATGAACTTCATTGTAAAACATTAAGTACACACTAGGACTAAAAGTTTGTTCAGAGTGTGTATCCCAATTATTGCATAATATGCATGCCCACTATCTACCACTACAAACTTGTTTGGAAAAGGGCTTGTCATGTGTTCCCATTTGCAACTAGTTGGAATAAGGGACCATTGTAGTAAAAAGCATCCCTATAGACTTAGAGGTAATTTATGGACGATAAATCCTCTTGTTGAATAGTCTTTACTCGTTTGGCATTGTGAAGGATCTACGCAAGACTTTTTCAAAGACTTTTGGTGTCCTCCAAGGTGTAATATAATAATCAACACTTTTAGATAATATTACTTGCAAGTGTACGAGTTGTCCTAAGTAATAATAGTGATAAGTGGTGTCGTTCTCCACAAGAAATATGTATTTCAAAACATAAGTTTAATCAAAACTAAGATGTTCGCAAGGATATAACAAGAATTTAAAATAAATATTCTCAATTGGTTATAAATAATTAAAATACTAGACTATGAAATGGAGAGATAAAAAGTAACTCTAAGTAAAATTAAGGTAAAATAAAAAGGACAAAAGGTAAATAAGGAGGTAAGGTATGGATGACCATAACTCAAGATTGCGCATCCACCACTAGTATGACATGGATATATGTTCATGCCCTATGAGAAAAAGGGAAATTCACTTGCTAACCGAGATTCTAAAGTCACTCTAAGTCCCTCCCAAGTAAATAGGGTGTTGCTATCTAATCCTAGGAACCTCTATTGAGTGATTCTACAAAACTATTAACACCTCAACTTCCAATCATATATGATTATCTAGCTAGTTTTGCTCTTCCAATTCCAAAACTTAATCAAATATTACAATTGTATTTTTGCAGATTAAAATATGAAAAACTACTAATCTAATAGGAAATTTGGAGATTTAAATCACGAGCTCATAAAATAGGTCAAAAGTGGTATGCGGACTTATTTGTATAATCTAGACTTCTTAAGTATCTCACTAAAAAAAGTTCATAACTTCCTCATCTCAACTTGCAATTGATCGTAGTTTCTTCTCACGTGTATTAGACTCGAAGAGTTATCTTGTCTGTAATGGGCATGATCATATTCGTTACAGATTTTTTTACGTAGTGTTTTCTAAGTTGATGAACTCATATTTCTAAATTTGGTGGTTTGACTTCTAATGATCTTTTTGACTTCTTGTCTTAGATCGATCTCGTTTCCACAATGAAAAAGGATTGTTCTTACTTGGATCAAAGTGGTGGTTATAAGATGATGATGGATCCATCCATGTTGTCTAATGGTCAAATCACTTTCTTCTTTTTCGCTCAATTGTCACTCAACCACATAGCAGAAGTTCATAAGGACTTTTCGATTTTAATGTAAGGCTTGGGTGATGGTGTCGCCTAGGGTGTTATAAAAATATGATAAATAAACGCTGAAACAGTGCACTAAAGCACCCTAGACAAGCACGGTACTGCAAGTATTACAAGACGTATGCAAGTTTTAATGATAATAAAGTTCGTTCTCAGGGACTTAGTGTGCTATACGTTATGAGAAATAATTAAGAGTAGGAAGTAATTAATTAAAAGACAGAAAATAAAGAGGAATAATTGAGAGGATATTAATTTAACTAATGAAAATTAAAGACAAATAAATAAAAGATAAGAAATATGAGATGAGAAATATAACTTAGGTTTTGCTAGTATGCACTAATCCTTCTTATTCTTTCTATCAAATTCTAGTTAATAAGGGAGATAATTAACTCTTAGATATTTAGTCAGGATTCTAAAATTCCCTCTTTTAGACCTTGAGAGCGAATACGAGGGCTACGGACACAACCATGAGGCAGCCTAAACTTAGGTTTATCCTACGCCACTAGGTTCCTAAGCAATTCGATTCCAAACATGGTGATAGTGATTAAAACATACCCTAATGACTATATAGTTAGAATCAGTGTTGTCAAGACCAATATCGGACACTAGACGTTATGTGGTATTTCAATAATTAGACACCCAGTTAAGGTGAACATCTAACTACTATTAAGAAAGCCTAAAGTGAACAGTTTTAGGACAGGCAATAATTCAAAACACATAAACAAATATATGGGTAACAAGCTAATATCAAATTTAAAATATAATTCCCAAAGAAACTTAGATAGAAAGAAAATAGAATTCATAGATTATACATAATGCAAAACCCAAGCTATGGGAAAATTAGTTCATACCTGAAGGAAATAAACTAAAAGAAATAATAAAAGATGTCATCTTGCTCTCTGTACTAACTCTGATGATAATAAACCTAAGGACTAATTATGTGAGGCAAGGATGATTTACAAGTGATATAAGGGTGTATTTATAGGTGTAGAGAAGCCCTAATTCGTTTTCTTGAAGGAGAAGGTAAGTAATGGACTCCAAGCCCAACTCAAATTCGTAACCCTAAAATATAGAATCAGCCCCGTTTTTGTTTTGGTCATAACAACTTCAATACTTATGCGTTTGACGCGTATAAATAGTCGAAATTCATAGTCTCAGAAAGATATTTAACTTTTCTCTTGACCATTATTCCAAATTCCTCACCGTTTGTGAGATATAAGCCCATTTGTGGTCGTGGATGGTGAAATTCAGATTTATTTGGTAGTTTTATCTTTCCATACTTTAGCTTTTGTTTCCTTATCTCCAATTTCCATGCATATCTTCTTTCCTTTATCTCTTAGAATTGACTTGGCATATAATTATCTCCTTATATATTAAAGAAATAAAGTTGTGAAAATAAATTACGGTAAAGAGTCAAAGATCTCTATTTTAATGAGAGTTGGTGTTAATGAGCTTTGTGTTTACATGAATAGTTAACCCAATTTGATTTCATCTTGCTTTCGAGATTGAATGTAATATGATGAAGGAGACCACACCGATGATGTTGTAGGAGAAGATCAAGATAATTTATGCCTCGAATTTTATGAACAAGTGATTATACCTTCATATGGAACTCCACTCCTTGAAAATGGTGGATAAACTGAAATTCAAAGTCATATCAGTCAATTTAATCATTTAGTGTGCCATTCTATAAACATTGGTGAGAAAATCTAGGATAACAAATAAACTTTTCTTAATTGTTTTTTCCTTACTTAGGTCTTACAAATAGTTGTACATAAAAAACGGGTAAGGAGAAAGACACTTAGTACAATTAATGTTATTTCACTTCGTTGTGAAAATGAATGATTGATGGGAAAAGAAATCAATATTAATAATGTAGTTGCACTAGATGTAGAGGGTTATGAACAAATGAGGAGTTATAATCATGACGACTGATATAAAGATGGAAGGCCGTGATCTCAGTTTCATGGCCATAGCGAAAGGGAATCCTACTATTGTTGAAAGAAAACCCATAACCGAGCTCAATGTCGTCAAATGACCAAGGACTTAAAAGGTTTCAAGTTGTAAATTAGTAAATTTAAGACCGTGGGTGTAGGTACAGTGGTCGAGGTAATCATTCTAAAGTATTCGAGCACGGTTTGTTTATTTTATGTGAAAAAAATTATCTTTTGGACAGTCGAACTGTTCGAGTTAAGTGAAGGATGCACTCGTGGTCGAGTGGCGAGTGATTTCCCAAAACAAGCCAAGAAGTTTAAAAAAAAAGAAAAATTCATTCTTTGAGGTTGTTGAGGTAAGTAGGGATACTCGTCAAGGAAGCAATTGTGGAGTACGACTCACATCTAATAAATCAATACATTGAAAGACTAAAGGTTTTTGGAAAAACATGTAATTTTGGACATTAATGGTAGTGTTTAAAGTTGGAAAATTATGAGTCTTGGTTTGTTAGGTTTTTAACTAAAGTATGTAACTACTTGTTATTGTGGTTATAGTTTTGGCTGAGTGTGAGATTCCTATTCCTTTTATTTTATTTTGAGTGAATTTTGGATTTTTCAGTACTAAAATCAAAATTGTAATAGTTTAAATATTTTAGTAATTTGTTCTATGAAAATAGGCATTGTTGGTCGAACCCTATGCACATCCTAAAATAAGAAATCCATGAAATTCGACATATACCCAACATAACAATGTTAACAATATAACACCTTAAAACATTCTTTTTATTTCTTTCGAATACTTCAGTCACCAACAAAGGTTAAAAAAAGTATTACCCGATTCATTTAACTGGGGAATCAAGTTTGAGCAATTTTGACAACAGGGTAGGTAAGAAAAGGTTGTTATCAAACAACTTAATTAAGAGCTTCTGTTTGGTAATCCAGTTGATTACAACATTGTCATTTCTCTTCATAAAGGAGAGAGTTGACTTATAATCCTCCCTTACAAAATAAATATGGTTTATTATATTACAAAGATTAGGTTAATCAATAAAGGTGTTGTTTTCCCAATGCTGAATGATATTCTGACAATCGTTCTCTATTATAACAAATTTTGTAAAAAAAGTATTTTATTTATAACAACAAACATTATACAGAAGGATACTTATCAAAGTTGACTAAAAGCTGATAAACAGAGAGATCATCAACAACAATATAATATAAAAACCAACAAAATAGAGAATAAATCTCTTGTCGCCAGTAATTAGCCAAGTTACAAAAGTCATGCATTTGAATCCGTCATTCAGAAGTCAACGGATATCAAAAATCTCATAAACAAACTAAGAATCCTAATCACGATTAACAAACAGTAACCATCATGACCTGTAGTGAACAACACCGCAATTCCTCTAAAATACCAAACAACCAAGTGGACTAGGAAGATAGAGAACTCAAAGAGAGGATATATATACCAAAATAACACCAACTTCTAGAGAAAGTAACTCTGATATTTTTCGACCACCTAAACACAACAACACAAAATATAGGAGACCGCAGATCTGACATCATATCAAACCTAATTGTACACAGGGTAAATTAATGTTTAAGGCCCAACTACCATTGAAGTTATATAATAAAGCCTTCTAGTTACTGAAACCAACTATCCCAACTAAATAAGGTAAAAATACAAACCCCCCCCCCCCCCCCCCCCCCAACCCAATTATGCACTGTGAAAACCATTTTACAAAAACAAAAACACAATATAGGATTTCGGTCCACAAAAATCGACTCCTCTCTGTGCAAGCTTCCTGTACATCTCTCTCTACCCCCTCCTACTCACCTATCCACCTGATGTCTCCTCATTTGTGATAGATTTATGTTAGGATGAGACATCATTTTTAGTGATTTAGAAGTCATAAATGTCGATTTTCTTGAGAAATAGTGCACTTTCCTATTTTGAGTCTTGATTTAGTAAAATAATATTTTTAGAGCATATTGGGTTTAATTGTTTATTTAGTGTGTAGCTTTAAAGATAATTATGGAGCTTAATTAGAGTCCAAGATTACAACTTATGTAAAGAGATTTGCATGGTAATTGGAGATAAGGAAACAAAAGCTAAAAAGATGGAAAAGGAAAAGCTGCCTAATCTGGGATTCTGCAGTACACGCCTAAAGAAGTGCTATTTACCCCCAAGAAATAGGCCGATTTTGGTAAATTCCTTTCATAGGGACAAAGATAATTATGTTACGATTCTTTTGGTATCTTATGGAGCTCAAACCGACCAGTAACGAAGAAGATATGCTCAAAACGGTCCAGCAGTGTTTATCTTTAATTCCATACGAATTTGAGTTGGGCTAGGAGTCCAATACTTTATCTCTTCCTCAAGAAAACGAATTAGGTCTTCTAAACACCTATAAATACACCCTTATATCACTTGTAAAAGAATCCTTGCCTCATAGTAATTAGTTCTTAAGGTTTTATTCTTCCAGTTTATTGTAGAGAGCAAGATGATGTCTTTTGTAATTTCTTTTAGTTTATTTCCTTCAGGTATGAACTAAACTCCCCATAGCTTGGGTTTTGCATAATGTATAATCTATGAATTCTAATTCTTCTATCTAAGTTTCTTTGGGAATTATATGTTTTAATCTGATATTAGCTACTTACTTTATATTTGTTTATGTGTTTTGAATTATTGTCTTTCCTAGAACTGATCACTTTAGGATTGTTTTAATAGTAGTTAGATGGTCTCCTTGACAGGGTGTTTAACTATTGAACCACCACATAATGTCTAGTGTCGATATTAGTTCTGACAAAACATGATTCTAACTAGATAGTCGTTAAGGTTTGTTTTAATCACCATATCACCAATGATTGCAGTGTTTGCTTAGGGCCTTAGTAGCGTTTGATAACCCTATTTGAAACCACGTCTTGGTTGTGCCGTAGCCCCCTTAGTCGCTCTCAAGGTCTAAGGTATGGGAATTTGGAATCCTGACTAAGTATACCAAGAGCTAATATTCTCCCTTATTAACTAGATTTATAGATAGAATTAGAAGGATTAGTGCATACTAGCAAAACCTAAGCTATATCTCTCATCTCCTATTCTTAATCTTTTAATTTATTGTCTTTACTTTCCTAGTTTTAATTAGTTTTAATTCTTAATCTCGAAAATCTATTTGCTTTTATTTTCTGTCTTTTAATTAATTACTTTTACTCGTTATTTCTACTCACGCGATTAACACACTTAAGTCCCTGAGAACGAACTTAACTTATCATTAAAACTTGCATACGCCCTGTAATACTTGCAGTACTGTGCCTATCTAGGGTGAGAGTGCGTAGTTTTTTGACTTAATTTTATCTTATTTTTATCACACCCTAGGCAACACCACCACCATGCCCGCCACCTTCACCCTCCCTGTTTCCCTTCCAACCTTCTGGCAGAATCATCACTGATCTCACCGAGCCACCTTATCCCTATCATCACCGAGCCACACCTCCATTCGTGAAACAGAGCCACCAAAACTCACCGTTCCTGCACCACCAACAAACCTCCATAGCTGCGCAGTACCACCACCCCTCCATAGCTGCTGCTGCAAATAGAAACCACCACCGTCGTCCTAACCTCTGCATCTCGGATCTGAACACCACAAAGCTGCGAGGTCTGCTGCAACGTTCGATATCTGCTGCAACATTCGAGATCTGCTGCAACGTTCGAGATCTGCTGCAACCTTCGAGGTCTGCTCCATCACCGACCACGACCAAGCTTCTGCCAGAGTTTGCTGCACCACCAACCACCCTTCGCTGCTGCTGCACCAAGAAAGCTTGGATCTAGCGAATTAAACCGCTGTGTTGGAGAAGACTCCCACCGCCGCCGCTGTGTTGGAGACCGGCATGGTCCAGCCATCAGTGACGAGACTACCATGTCCAGCCCAACAGGGGCGAGCCCACTATCGAGGTCATACTTCCTTTTTTTTCTTTACAGATCATCAAATCTAATCTAAAATCATTTCCTTTTCTTATTTTGTTTCAGGTAACGTATGAATCAATAAATCGGGTCAGACCCTATTGGGTGAATCCTCATATCTCAGTTGGGCCAGCCCTTTATTAGTTTTTTAAAATTTGGATAAATTGGATTTAGGTACAGCCATAGGAGTAATGACTTGGATTGTTTTTTATTTCAATGGACATGTATTTTATTAAAAAAAGCTTGGGTACAACCCTATAGATACAGACTTGGACAAATTTTGACTTGGACAACCCCGTAGCATTGAATGAATTTGTACAAAAACGGACTTGTGTACAGACCGGCGTACACGAATTTGGTTGGACATGCATGTACTTGGACAAAATCGAGACATTGGACGTATAGAAAAAATTCATTTTATCCACTTAAAAAAAACTTAGGTCTGTACCGATAAAAAATATAGTACGTATCCTTGTAAATGTAGCGAAAAGAATGTAAGTTAAAGATAAAAAACTCTGAGAAAAATTTAATAAAAAAATAAGAAAACAGAATTAAAAATAATTGTAAAGGGTAGAAAGGTAAGAAAGTTAACAAGAAAATGGAATTAGGCTTTAAAAAAAAGTATTATCTAGTTGGGACTTAAAACCTAATCAAGGTGAAAAGTAGGCTCTATTTTGTAGATTCCTCTTGTACAAAAGTCAAGATTAAAATTTAATATAGAACAATATAAAACCAACATATATGATCTTAAAACCAAAAATAAGAATTTTGAATATCATGAATTTTGGTAATGAAAGACAAATAAAGAAGTTTTAATGAAAATGTTTTGTTGAAAAAGAAAGGTAGAAAAAAAAAAGTAAGACCAAACTTTAAGTATCCTATTATAACCTTTTGTTTGATAATTTTGGCCAAAAGACAAGTTTTAAGGACTCAAGCTTCTTCTTTCTTTTTTTGTTCAAATGGACTCAAGCGTTAGCGTCCGCGGTAGCTGCTGCTATTTTCCAAGCTTCAATATCCAAAAAACTTTCATATATCCAACAAAAGATATTAAGATCTAATTAATTAACCATGATAAAAAAGATTCAACCAAACTATACTACATTTTAAGATATTATCAATATATCAAAAAGTTGTTCTTACAAAATCACATTGTGAGATTGAAATAACTAGATTACAATTGGTAAATAATAAGTACCAAGTAAATAAAAAAAAAAACTTACAAAAATATATATATCCTAAGATGTAATAATACTTGTAGGTGCAATACTTAGCAATATCTGTGAAATCCTTTAACAGTTTTACAATCACTGCACAATTGACCATACTGAAACCCTAACTGCCAACACAGACACGGTTTCTGTGCAACAAAGGATGTTGTAGCCATGAGTGCTGCGATCGGAGATGGTGTTGATAGTTTCAATAACTGAGAAGAAGAAGAAGAAAAAGAAGTCTTGGACTCTGCACAGTTTGAAGTAGTACATTGACGAGGAAGCCCAATAGATAACTCGAGATCAAGACCTTTATTGGTTTTCTCTTCACGAAGCTGATTTTGTGACAAAGTTTCCTCAGTTGTCCCGCTAGTGCAGTTAGTATCTTCAACTGATACTTCTGTAGTTGTATTGAGATTGATCAGTTGGTTTATATAAGACGGGTTTTTGTTGAAAATGGATGGTGTGGTTGAATATCTAAAGTCTACGCAAACATTTGCTGCAGTGTTGATGTCCACGGTGGTACTAGTGGTGGCTCTGGTGGCGGAATTGAGTGGACGGTGGGTTTGAGGGTCAATACCACGGTTGATGAGCTTTCGCTTAATGTGAGTGTTCCAGTAGTTTTTTATCTCGTTATCTGTTCTTCCGGGGAGTCTTCCGGCTATCAGAGACCATCTACATTAATTAAAACAAAAACAATTTTATTTCTTAATTCAGAAAAAATTTAAATAGAAAAATAAAATAAAAAAAAAGAAGTAACGCTTATTCAATTAATATTTAAAATGAATAGTATTACGATAAATTCCCAATTCGTAAGAGACGCGTGTTGTATGAATTTTTTATGGCTGACTAACTCGTTTAAGTGAGAATCACGCTAACCTAGAACAATTAATTCGAGTTGGTTATGTAACTGTGCTCACGTTTATCTCTCACACTAACGTGGGGCATCACATATGAGAAATATCTAAAAAAAGTAACTAATCCTTAAATTCTTTAAACACCTTATTTAGTAATTAACACATAATTACGAAGTAGATAAACGATTTAATTAGATATATTAAAAGTATAAGTTGGGTCAGTAAAAAAGAAGAGGAAGATTTGTTGAATATAAAATAATATTTCAAAATTGGAAAAAAAATAAAGAATTCAGAAATCAGATAGAAAAAAAGGAGAAAAAATGTAATACTTGTTGCCAAGGAGAGTATGAAGTTTGATGATGAGCTCATCTTCATCTTCAGTAAAGTTGCCTCTCTTTAAATCAGGGCGTAAATAGTTAATCCACCTCAATCTACAACTTTTGCCACATCTAAGCAACCCTATAGAATTTAAATAACGTGGTCAAGAGAGAGAAGATTTGGTGATTATGTTAGTGGAATTTACCTGCAGCTTTAGGGAGGGATCGCCAACAACCTTCACCATGGAGGCGGATATAATCAATGAGGCGTTCATCTTCTTCTTTAGTCCAGGCACCTTTGTTGGTGTGTGTTTTTTCACAACAAGGTGAACGTCCCATTTGACTCAGACACACAAAAAAATGTTTTACTGAAAGAAAAGAAACACACAGAAGAAGAGATAGAGAAAGAGAAAGAGAGAGTTAGGAGAGAAATAAAAGCAATATCACTAGAGAGATTGAAAAAGGAGGAGTTGTTGGGGGGTAAGTGTTGTCGTCTTCTTCCCTTATTGATGATAGTAGATAAGAATGACACTAAATTAAAGAGAGAGAAAGTAAAAGAAAGAAAGAGTCTTGATGGTGAGAAATAGGAAAAGGAACAAGCCTATATATATAATACTATAATGCGAAGTGAAGGAAGGAAAGACACTTAAACAAGTAATGGTGAATAAATTCTTTAACTTCGTTTGTTGGTGACTAACTCTACAATTATCTTTTTTAAATTTAATTTAAATGTATTGAGGTATAATAAAAGCATTTGTATCGGTCGTAACACTGTTTTACAAAATTAACTCTCAAGCCTCCGCGTTTGGAAATGATTTTGTGTATAAAACTTTTAAAATACTGGTCGATCTTTACAAATATTTTAAAATTTAAAAGATACTTTAAAAAAAAATAGAGATAATTCCCAATTAATTACACTTCCTCACTTTTCATTCTCAAAAAAAAGGAAGGAGGAAATTACTTCCTACTTACTCACAAATTTTCAACTTAATTCTCAAATAAGCACATGGTCATATTTACCTTCCATTATTGCCCTTATATGTTTTTTTATTTCATTATATATTTATATATTTAATATCTGAATTTATTTTTTCATTTTTTTAAATATTTTTTTTTCCGAAAAAAAAAAAAATTTTGAATTTTTTTTTTTCGAAAAATATTTTTTTTTCCACAATTTTTTTTTTTTTGGAATTTTTTTTTTCGAATTTTTTTTTTTTTTTGAAATTTTTTTTTTAAATTTTTTTTTTCGAAAATTATTTTTTTTTTTTCGATTTTTTTTTTTTTTTTCGAAAAATATTTTCGAAGATTTTTTCATTAACACACAAGTCCATACTGTTTTGTGTTACTGTAACTCATACATCAAGCGATTGTGTGTTACATTAACACACAATCAGATGTTCAGACTATCTGTACACTATTATCTATTAATGTGTACAAATATTTTGTATATCTTATTCTGTGTTCCTGCAACACACAATTGTTATTTGTGTGTGTTTGAGCAACGCAAAACTGTAAATGATAAACGCATTGTGTGTCTTACTAACACAAAACCCATACTGTTGTGTGTTACTGTAACACATACTTTCAGCAATTGCGTGTTGCATGAACACATAATCAGCCTACATATACATTATTCTATACCTTTGTGTACAAATATTCTGTCTGTCTGATTTTGTGTTCATGTATCACACAATTTGTTATTTATGTGTGTTTAAGCAACTCAATATTATACATATTGGGTGTTCATGCAACACACAACACATATGATTTTGTGTTGCTTTAACACACAATCATCATGGAAAAAAAATTCTGGGGGGAAAAAAATCGAGAAAAAAAAAATTCGAAAAAAAAAATTTCCGAAAAAAAAAAATTTTGAAAAAAAATTTTCCGAAAAAAAAAATTTCCGAAAAAAAAAATATTTTTCGAAAAAAAAAATATTTTGAAAAAAAAATATTTCGAAAAAAAAAATATTTTAAAAAAAAATCTGAAAAAAATAAATAAATATTAAACTATAATTAATAAAATATATAATTAAAGTAATTAATAATAGGTAGAAGGATATTTTGGTAATTGGGTAATATTTTGTGCTTAATTGGGAATTAAGTTGAAGTTGTAATTAATAGAGAATACTTACCTTCTCCGCGTAATTAATTGGGCGTTGCCCCAAAAAAATATTAGATATAGAATTATTTAAAAAATATTTAAAATAATTTTGAATTTTAAAAATACTTTTAATAATTTTTATAAGTATTTAAATTTTATTCTAAAAATACTTTAATAGAAACATTTTTAAACGGACTCTATATCTTATTTTTGACTATAAATCAAGCAGTAACTTAATTCTACGTATATGCCAAAAATATTATCTTTATTTCATTATAAGGTCAATATCTTAATAAAATATCGTTATGCTTTTTTTATTTAATTTTATTATAATTAATATATATTAGTTAAAATATATTACTTCCTTCGTTCTACAAAATTTGTCAACTTAACTTTTCACATATATTAAGAAACATGATAAAATGCATTCACCATTACAAAAATACCCCTAATAAAGTATCTTGATATTTTAAATGTGTATTGGAAATATAAATTTCAATTTTTTTAATAAGGGTAATAGTGGAAAAAGTAGGAAAAAAGTGACTTGAACTCCTAAGTGGACAATATATTTGGAACATTATTTTTAGTAAGTGGACAATTTCAGTGGAACGGATGTAGTAAGGATTATTCTATTTTTAGACCTAAATACCAAAATTGTTACTAAAATTAGACCAAACAATAATTTTATTCTAATTAGAACAATTTTATTTTTAGGCCATTACTTATGGTCTAAAAACATTTTAAACGAAACGTTTTAAAAATACCATTTTATACCAAACTTATTCAAAAGTACCTTTTTTAGGTAATTTCATTAATTTTGTGAGATATTCATAAACTTTAAGGCAATTTGGATTTTTCAAATAAACTATATCGTTATTTGACAACATCAGAGAGTACTAACTCTGATTGAAGTGTCCAAATTGTCTTTGAAATTTATAGAATATCTCACAAAATTAGTTAAATGGCTAAAATGGTACTTTTAAATACGCTTGGCCTAAAAATTGTATTTTTAAAACGTTGGCCTAAAAAATGTTTTTTAACCAATATGTAGTAACTTAAAATGGGAATATGCTCTTCTAAGTATAAGCCTAATTAAACATATTATTTTAGACTAATTACTATATATCTTACATAAAATAACTAATTAATTACTTAATTAACTATATTCATAAGATAACAAACTTTTGAAAATATGCACATCGTTCAAAAATTCTCTCTCAGTAACACATACTATACCTAAAATACACACTTATAAATATTTATCAATTTAATTTGCTTTTTGCATGGATTTCGAACCTAAAACGTTAACATAAACTAATAATCTAATAATCTCAAGGAATTCAAGTTAAAAATAACGAAGTAATTTGCTTGAATAATTAATTTTCTTAACTACTTTTTTTGTATGTTTTTTTTTGAATATTTATTTTACAAATTTTGTTTTTTGTAAGCTTAATACAAAATTATAATCTAGGATTTTAATTCAAGTTTTATTTTTGTTTGTATTTTTTTTTGTATTTTTTGTGTTCTCTTCATACTTTTACCAAAATTCATATGAATTTTGTGTTAATAATGTTCCAAGAATTGCTTCCCTTCCATTATTTCTTATTTAATTCTCGTAATTCGTTTTTATCTTGTATGGAGTTGTTTTTAATGATTATATGTAAACTTTATGCATTATTCATTTTATATTTGATTGCTAATCTTGCATTAAATCACGTATAATTGTTGAAATATGCCTAAATTATTACATGTAGACTTATTTGTGTTGTTTCTTTCTATAATTCTTACAAGTATTCAATATAGGAGTTGTAGTTGCATAAAAAATATACATAATTGTTGCAAGTATAATTGTACTTGCAACACCGTTGTACGGTTTATTCGGTGCCCTTCTTTACTATCTCTCTTGTTTTGTGTATGTTTGTTAACATCCTCCTTGTTATGTTATACACCTCACATGAATTATACTCGTATTAAACGGTTCAAGAGGAAGGGTGAGGGTGCACGAAAAACGGAAGATGAGATGTGGACGGTGTGATCATCTCGAAAATCATAACGCATCGACCTGCGATTTACATGTGAATTAATTTTTTTTGTTTACTCTAGTTTCTTGCATCGAGAACTATTACTATACACGTTTTTATCATTTTTCTTGTTTTGGGCATTCAATTGTATTTGTATTGGTTGGTTAACTATACACTTTTATCGTTGTTCATACAATAAGATTGAAACTTTGATTTTAATATTATGTTATGTTTCTACCTCTTAGTTTCTACACGTTTAACAAATTGCAACTACAATATTATAGTTGCGCAAGTACAACATAGATTCGTTAATGTATTACTAATTTTACCACTTATCGTTTCGTTGTGCAACTATAATATTGTATTTGCAACTTTAAAACTACAATATTGTAATTATGGTTCTACAACTTGTATTTTTGGTGTAAGAATCGTATCTTTTATGGTATTTTTATCTCTTTATATATGTTAATTTTTTAAAATTATCCAAGTTATCGATCAACTGTTATCAGAATGCAAAAAGAACCATGTCATGCTACAATTACAATATTGTACTTGCGCAAGTACAATTGTACTTGCGCATCCACAATATTGTACTTGCAACAATATGGTCTAAGTAAGAGGTATAAGGCTCGAAGTCCTCCTTGAACATGGGTAACCTAGTTCTGATTTACCAAGAGAATATATATATATATGGGGAGACATGTATATCTCCATGAGATTAGTCAGGTGCGCGCAAGCTAGCCCGGATCACCCACGTAACCAAACCAAAAAAAAGCAATATATGTTAAAACTTTTATAAGAACTTGTCATCTCCAAAGAGGCAAAAACATAACAGATTATAAAAAAGAAAAGTTGTAATCTCATTGTATGAACGACGATAAAAATTTATAGTTGACCAACCAATGATTTATGATGAAAAAATATATTTTTCCAATGATAGGTGTTTAACATGAAGGTTGTCGGCGATGCAGTTGTAACCGCAAAATTCCATATTTTGGCTAACGGTCTGAGTCGTATTGTGTCTAGATTTGAGTCATTAATAGGGTGAAATGGGCCTCGCATGAGAAAGGGGAAAACAAGTCACTGCAAATTACGGTGTTTGTTGTTTTGTCGAGGACGTTAGTTTGTATAGTGAATTAATTTACGTCTTCAAGGTATACTTTGAAAAAGAATGTTAAGTTACGTTGTTCGAGTGCAAATTGTATAACACCGGAAAAGGAAAAAAATCTGAAAATCAAGGTATATTTTGAAAAAAGAATGTCCGGTTACGTTGTTGTGTATAATTGGAAATAAAGTTTTGTGTATAATTGGAACATACAAAATCATAGGATCTAGATAGAATGAAAAGGAAAAATATCAATACGGTTAAAAAGTTTATATAAGAAACAATTAAAATTATGTTTATCAAAGCAAAAAGTAAAAAAAAGTGTTTAACATAAAAGAAATATGAGTTTGGGACTAATTTCTACATTTTGTGTAATACAAAAATACAAAAATCAGTAGTTTTGTGTGTTCCTGTAACATAAAAAAATACAAAGAAAAGAGAAAAAAATACTAGTATGATGGGGTTTATGATTTTGTGTGTTCCAGGATTTCAAAGAAATATTGTTTTGTGTATAACTGGAAGTGGAACACACAATATAACAGAGAAATGAGAAACTATTTTAATTAACAGGGTCTGTCACTTTAGCGTCAGAGACCCTAAACACTAAAAACAACAAAACGTCAACCCTAGAAACAATAAACTCTAAACCTAAAAACTCTAAACCCCTAACCCTTACACTAACTATAAATCTAAAAATTCTCACCCTTATCCATAAATTTTAAAGCCATAAACCCTAAATCTAAAATCCTAAACCCTTAACCCTAAAACCTAAAACCGAAAACCTAAAACCTAAAATATAAAACCTAAACCTTAAAATTAAAAATACTAATCCTAAACCTGAAATCTATAAATCCTAAATCATAAAAGAAGAAAAAAATAATTAATATGAGAAGGAATTATAACCGTATCTCGGCTTTAAAAAAACGATAAAGGAGAATGGTGTGATAATGTTAATGATGTTAAGCGAATAATTCAAGATTATTTCAAGGAACTTTTTAGTGAAAATTCAGTGTCTAATATTAATGAAGTAGATATACACACTCCTTCTAAAGCTGATGAAGAAACTAATGTATAGTACCAGATATGGATGAGGTTAAGAGGGCAGTTTTTGCTATGTCATGTACTAAATCCCCAGGGCCGGATGGTCTTCCAGGTAATTTCTATCAAGAATTTTGGGATATCATTAAGGATGATATATATAAATTAGTTCATGATTTCTTCGCTTTTAATACTCCATTAGATAGTATTAATGTTACGTTAATTTCTCTCATCCCAAAAGGTGATATACAAGAGTCTATTAAAGATTTTTGGCCTATATCCTGCATTGATTTTTGTTATAAAATCATTGCAAAAGTCTTAGCGCTAAGATTACAACCGCCCATGGGTTCTATTATATCACCAACACAATCTTCTTTTATCAAGGAGAGAAGTATACAGGACAACATTATTATAGCTCAAGAAATTGCTTTCTTTCTCAAATCTAAAAGAAAATCCAACAAACATTACGGAACTGCTAAAGTTGATATGGCTAAAGCCTATGATCAGGTCAATTGGAGCTTTCTTATGGAAATACTTAAAAATGTAAGTTTTGGCACGAAATTGAGATAACTTATTTTTAATTGTATATCTTTTGTAACGTGTCAAATTAAGGTGAATGGTGAAAGGATGGGAAATTTTAAGCCAAGTCAAGGGATTAGACAAGGCAATCCATTATCTCCTTTACTCTTATCTCTGCTTACAGAAGGTCTGGTTGGTCTTATTAATTATGAATGTCGAGAAGGAAACATTAAAGGAATTTCTTTGGCTAGAGCGGCTCCCAGGCTCACTCACTTATTATTTGCGGATGACTTTTTTTTCTTAGAGGTTAATGATAGAGAAATTGATGCTTTCAAGAATATTCTTTCTAAATATTGCGAAGCTTCGGGACAAAGAATCAATTTTAACAAATCCACAATTATGTTTAGTATAGGTCTTGCGGAGGATAAGGTAAGGAGTATTGCTCATATGCTAAATATTGAATTTTCCAATTCTATGGGAAAATATTTAGGTATTCCTATGACTCTTAAAAGATAAAAAATTGAAAACCTACAATATATTACAGACAAGTTCATAGGCAAATCAGCTAGTTGGGTTTCTAAACTACTTTCGGATGGAGGCAAAGAAGATTTGATTAAAGCGGTTTTACAATCAATTCTGAATTATGCCATGTCTATTTTTGAATTTCCAATCACACTATGTAAGATCTAAGTAGCCTTGTTGCTAAATTTTGGTGGAATTCAGGCGATAAAAAAAGAATTCATTGGGTCAAATGGAAAAAAATTGGGAAAGGGAAGAAAATGGGAGGCATTGGATTCAGAGATTTCCATAAAATGAATTTAGCCCTTCTTGCGAAACAAGCATGGCGATTACTTCACAATCCGGATTTATTGGTGTCAAAAGTCTTAAAGGGGATTTACTTTCCTAACTCCAACTTATGGAAAGCTAAGCTGAAAAACAAAAGATCTTAGAGTTAGGGTAGCATCTATAAAGGTCTATCATTTCTTAAAGATGAATGTGTTTGGAAAGTGGGTAATACAGGGTATAAACTAAGTAAGCCGGTCAATTGTACAATAAAAAAATTAGCTGAATGCTTTAACAATAATTTTACAAATTGAAATTATAATATATTAAAGGATTTTTGTACGTCAAGGGACTTAATGGAGATTAGGAAGATTCCTATTCTACAACTTGATAAAGAAGATAAAATTATGTTGCCAAGTAGTAACGATGGCGAATATTTGACTAAATTAGGGTATCACAGGTTGGTGCAAAAAGAAATTGATAAAGAAGGAGAGTCTTCTGCCTATGGTGAACCTAATAATACTAAAATGTGGAACATTATTTGGAATTCGAATGTTTCACTTAAAATTAGGAATTTTATCTTGAAGCTACATAATAATGCAATACCAACGAAGTCAAACTTGAAAAAAAATGTAGTGATAATGATACTTGTGAATGGTGCGAGTTGGAGGCTCAAAATATTATGCTCTTATTCGTTAAATGTCCCTTTAGTATGGCAGTTTGGGCTAATTCTCAGTTACAATGCAAAGTTGATTCTTCATTTAATGGTAATATAAGCGAATGGGTAAGTGTAATCATCGAGAACAAAACTAGGAATGGTTGGGATAGAAGATTGGTTACCGCTACAATTTTTGTGACGATTTGGAATATATGGAAAGCTTGAATGAGAGGTTTTTTTGAGAAAAAAACTTGGAATATTATCGAAACAAATGAAAAAACAAAGAAACTAAAATGTCTGTTCTCGGATAACAGTGAGGGCCCACGATAAGGAGAAAAAACTTTATCGAACGAAGAAAACACAATAAATCCTTTTATAGAAGATGATGCGGAATAAGTTTGGACGAATGATGCATCTTTCCTCAAAAGTTGGGAACCTACAGGTATTGTTTCAATTGGAGTTAATAAAGAAGGGAAGGTAGCTCATAAAGCTATTAAGCGTACAAGATTCAATTCAGCCCTCAAAGGAGAAAGTTGGGCTGTCCTTCAGGGCATGAGGTCTCCAATAGACATTCGTTTACAGAGTAGTTCTTTCTACTCTGACAGCCTTGAAATTGTACAAGGTATTGTTAATGGCGGGTGTATTAATTGGAAAATTCGTCCAATGATTAATGAAGCACTCGACTGGATGAAAAGATATCCGAATTGGAAGATTTTTCATATTAAGAGATTTAAATCAGATTGCAGATATGGTCGCCAAAGTCAGTCGTCAAGGAATCGATGTGTCTAATTTTCTGACGAGCTTGATTATTGAGTTTTATAATAGTTTATCTAAATTAGATTGTAGTAAGTAGTAGGTTATTTCCTTTTTTGTCAAACAAAAATGATAGGGTATGTGATTTTGTGTGTTCCAGGATTACAAAAACTAAGTTTTGTGTATTCATGTAACATACACAATTACATAGAAGGAGAAAATGACTGGTATGATGACATATGTCATTTTGTGTGTTATGGGATTACACAAAAGTGAGTTTTATGTGTTATTGGACCATTCAAAATCATAAAAAAAGAAAGAATTTGACTAATATGATAGAGCCTATCATTTTTTGTGCTACATAATTACACAAAAGTAAATTTTCTAGTATTAATGGAAAACACAAAATCACAAAAAATAAGGAAAAAAACTAATATGATGGAGTATGTCATTTTGTGTGCTACGGGAATTCACAAAACAAAATTTTGTGTGTTACCAGAATACACAAAATAGAATTTCGTATATTACTAAAATACATAAAATCACAAAATAGGGCCAAATTTAAAAGGTGTATAACAAAGTGAATACGTTTTATTGCATAACCGAAAGGGACAAGTCTGGGACTAGTTTTTTTATATTTGTGTAATATAGTATTAAGCAAAATATTGGTTTATGTGTTCTTGTGATACACAAAAATCGTAGACAGAAAAATTCTGGACTAAAAGAAAATATGATTTTATGTGTTTTGAAAGTATAGAAAATAGAGTTTTGTTTATTACATAAACATACAAAGCAGAGTTTTGTGTATTAAAGAAATACACAAAATCATAAAAAGAGGTTAGTTAAAAGAGATTACATTAAAATTGTTAAAAACATGTAAAAATCTAATATATGTGATTAATAAAGACCGACCAAAAAAAAGATTAATAAAGAGAAAAAATGATTTTGCTAAAGAATAGAAATTTTTAGATTGATTATATGATTTTGTATATTATAAAATTACACAAATCTATTTCTGTTTATATTAGGTACACACATAAAATTGAATTAAAAAATTTAAATATAGATATGAACTTGCTCCGTTTAAAAAATATAATTTTTTTATTTTCTATTTCTTTAGAATTAATTATGATTTAAAAAAATATAACAGACGTGGTTGTTTTGTGTAATATGTAAATCTATTTTGGTATATTATAGAATACATAAAAATAATTTATCAATATAAAAAAAAATAAAAAAATTCCAAAAAATCACAAACGTGGATATAAACTTGTCTCGATATTAATTATGATCTTTCTGAAAATTAACTGATACAACCGTGTGGTGGAATTTATTGGTGGTGATTGGCGGCAACGACAGCGGCAGAACTAGTCGGTGGTGGTTGTGGTCAAAGGTGGTTGTGGTCGAAGGAGAATGTCGAAAATAGTTATGGGAGAAGGTCGTAATAAAAAATTAGTTTTTTCACTAATTAAAACTAAAAAGTGTGAATTTTAATTTGTGAATCATTATAATGTTGATATCTTTTATGTGAAGGAGAGAGTATTATATAGCAAAGGACAAACTCTTAGGGGGTTTTAAATTTGTTAAATGTTTACCTAATTATTTGGATAGTTTGTTGATAAGAAAGGTGTAAGGGGGAATTTAAATAAGAAAATATTTGACCAAGTTGGTGAAAAGGACAAGTTGTTACAGATGGGGTTAAGATTTGGTAGGTAGGTAGAGTTTTGGATTTATGATTTGAGTTGGCCCATGTTGTTGTGGGGCCATAAGATTAGAGAAGAAGAGAAGAAGTGAGTTTGGTTCGGAAAAAGCATCGATGATGATCATAAAGATTGTTGTTTCCACGTGAGTTTATACGTGGGTTGGGAGGTTCATCCATCTTAGCCCCATGTTATGTTTTGTTTTTTTATGCATGCTCTACGTTATCTTTTTGGCCAATATTCATGTTGAGATATTGCACCGCTTGGTATATAGAGGTATATAACAAAAACAATTCCATCATCATCTTACAAAACTATCCTATAGTAATCTCTAATTATTGTCCAATAAAATAAAATTCTAGTACCTTATTGTTATAATTATTATTATTATTTGCCGGACAATAGTACCTCATTCAAACCAAACTTCCGTCAGAAAAGAAAAACCAAACTAACTTTCCATCATAATAAAAAGATCTATTTAATATACTTTATTCTTAAAAAAATATAAATATTACCTTTTTACTTTGCAAAGTTTAAATAAAGAAAGGTGTAGAAATCAAAATATTGAATTGACAAATAATAAATATTTGGAATTAAATTTTACTAAACTGTAAAATAACTTTCTAATAACTCAAATATATTAAAATATTGAGTTTAAGTTATCCTAATATGTAAAAAATTTATAAAGTCAAACTCTGAATATACCTGTCCCATAAAGACTAAAAAGTTACACATTTTTATATGATCAAATTCTAAAAATATTTTACATTTCAACATTATTATGTTTTGATAGACCCAAATATAAGCCTCGACTATTCTTACAAACCTTATGTATAGTCTAACGGTCATAGTCAAGAAAATATACATATATGACCGATCCCAGAGACGGAACCCACGTAGTCTTATATCGGTCCTCAGATACATGAGAGCTCCATATCTCGTAAGTAATGAACATGTCACTTACTGAGAGATCACATGTCAATCATGTTGTAATTAGAGGGACCTAACAAAGCAAAATCTTTGACATTTATGAGGTTATTAATGAGGTATCTTTCACGAATACCCCTAACTGATAACGTAATAGAGGTATGCACATAATATCCGAAGGGCCATCAGAGTGCCATCATAAAACATCCATATCTTCCATTTGGATTTAACGTTTGTTGTTTGTATAAAACAAAGTCCAAAGTTGGAATAACATCACCATTGTAGAGTCAATCTCTTCGAGCATCTCTTAGTGATAGTAAACCAGTCCATCAGATGATCTATCTGTAGAGAGTTGCAAGCTTCAGCGCATAACCCATTAGGATACGAAATAGTAAGTCGTGGAGGTGGAAAGAATGGAGGAACAATAGTATTACATATCCAGATGGATGGACAACCGATTTTGCTACATCCATGACAACTGACCATTTAGAATTCATACCCCCGCCCCTTCCCAAGGGGAAACTTAGGCGTCGAATAATGATCATTACCTTCAAGAAGAATAACGTGTAGAAAAGATAGATCCATAACTGGCGCAATATGTCCAACATCTGTTATATCAGGCCTTACAGAATTTTAACAAGATGGTGTCATGCAATATCCAAACCCACCATCATTATATAAAGGATGACCTCTCAGAGCCGAATAAAAGTGAGATGATCAAAATATCCACTTATGTATGACAACGTCACAATGAGGATACATATTTGCATAGTCGAGAGGCTAAAAGAAAAAAACCTTGATGCTTAAGAAAATAGGATAGGGTTCGAGGATGAAAGTTCAAGGCATCAAAGGCTGACATAGATTCTCAATTTAATCAACAAGTTTTGTTTTCCTGGGAGATCATACACACGCCACTACGCCCTAAGTTTAAGCCACTGACCATTGGTGTCAGCTTGTCTAGTAAACTCTGTTCACCAAGCAAACACTATTTGTAAGTGCACAAATTATTATAAGTAGTAATCGTTGATATGTTGTTGTGTTCTTAGGGATTGTGATACTATATGCATGAATTAAATACGCAAGTTGCAGTAGTTATGAGATCTTAGTGTTACTAATAAATATGGACTAGGTGGAGAAAGTTTGCACTCGTGTATGATTTTTATGTTGAGAATGCATTTCTTAGTGGTGATCTTACGGAAGAAATGTTTATGAAACCTCTTCCAGGTTATAATCATCCTCCACACATGGTGTGTAAACTTTGTCGTGCTCTATATGGATTTAAACAAGCCCCTCGTGCCTTTTTCTCTAAATTTAGATATGTCGTTGGTGATTTTGATTTTATCTCAAGTGAGCATGACTCTGCTTTTTTCATTCGCCGCTCTTCCGCTAGTATGATCTTGTTATTACTGCATGTAGTTTATATGCTTATGGCAGGAGATTATTCAAAGGGTATTTCTGATCTCAGACAATTTCATGGTCAACACTTTGAGATGAAGGATCTCGGCATTTTCAATTATTTCCTTGTCATTGAGGTTTCTTCGGGTTCAGATGGATATTATCTTTATCAGGCTAAGTACTCATCATATCTCATTGCTCGTGCTGGACCCATTTATAGTAAGACATTTTCTACTCCTCTTAATCCTACTTTACCTCTAACACCGATTGATAGTACTCCCCTTGAGTATCAACCTTTATGTCATCAATTGGTTGGTAATCTTAAATATCTCACAGTCACTCGCCCTGATCTTGCTTATGATGTCCACTTGGTTAGCCAGTTTATGTATACTTCTCGCTCCACTCATTATGTAGTCGTCATTCACCTTTTGCGCTATGTGAAGGGAACTTTATTTCATAGTTTATTCTTCTCCACAAGCGTCTTCACTCGTTTTACATGGTTATTCAGATACAGACTTGGTTGGTGATCCCACTGATCGCCGTTTAACAACTGGGTACTGCTTTCAGCTAGGCAATTCTCTCCTTATATGGCGAAGTAAAAAAGCAAATAGTTGTAGCTCGTTCTATTATTGAAACTTAATATCGTGCACTTGTTGATGCTACTCAGGAGGTGATATGGCATTGCTGGCTCCTTTCAGATATGGGTTCTCCTCAGTCTCTGAGCATGATTCTTCACTGTGATAATAAAAGTGTTATCCAAATCTCACATAATGATATTTTTCATGTGTGTACTTGTCATATTGAGTGTGATTGGAATTTCATTCGTCAACATGTTGCTCAGGGTACAACGAGACTTCAGTACACACCTTCCCCTGATCAGCTAGATGATATCTTCACCAAAGCTCATCCTCTAGGTAGTCTTATGAATTTAATTTCCCAACTCAACTTAGTATCGTTCTCACCACCTTGAATTTGAGGAGGGGTGTTCGATTATATATGTAAGTATATATTAGATATATTATTACCTTAGTTAAAAGATGATTTACCATAGTTATTTTTTGGACTGCTTTCTCCTCAAGTTTAGTCCTAGTATACAAATATTGCTATGTAGTTCACTTTAAGATTAACGATTCATTTTATACAAAACACAGTTTCTCATATTCTTTTTTCTAATTCTCGACAGTCCTATTTTTGTTAAATAATAAAGTGAACTTGTTTGGTAATACTATCTGAGTTGTGAACTTTTTTAGTAATTCACCTTTTTTTTTCATATTGGGCATCTTAAGTTGCATCTTTCAACTTTTTTTTCACAATATCTATTGATTATTTGACTATATTAACACGTAAAAGATCGGACACAACATGTAAGATGGAACCTAGGAGGCATATTGTAAAGAGGGAATTGTCGAAAAGGTCACTCATTTTAGCACATTTTTCATATTTTGTCACCTATATTTTAAAATTGTCTATATAAGCTATTATTTTTACAATACATATATCGTAATACCCTAAAAAATTATAAGCATGTGAGCTTCAAAAACTATCTTAGTCATTAATTAACTTTAAATGTGCAAAAAAAATTGTTAAATGACCAATGATGGGCAAAATATGTATAAAAGATTATTTAAATAGGAAATTTTAAAAAAACGAAGCATACAGTTTCAAAAGTCAACATGCAGAGTCCCCTAGTCAACGTCTTCTTCTTCATCTAATTTCGTGTTTTTCCTTTTCTCTTTTGATCTGCATGTTCTCCTTTGTTCTTGATTACTAATGATTAAGTTATTAGCTTGATGTACATAGTTCTTTCATCTTCCTTCTCCCTCTCGATTATTCCACAATTTTTTCTACTTCTTTTCTCCTTGGGGTGGCTTTCGACACCTTTGTTTACCTCAAATGTGGTAGTGTGTTGATTGGAGGCTGGCTTGGCCACTCTTTTGGCTATTTCTCCCTGCTCTGCTCCTTTTGGTTTTGACGTTTTAGGTTTATCATCTTAATTCATCCCTCTCTGACTACTGCTTCCTACCGGCGTGGGTATTCTCTTTCTTTGATAGTTGTATCCATTTTTCTGCGGTTTGGACATTCGATTGGGTTTTCGCCCACATGGTGATTAGTATAACGATTGACAAAGATGATTCTGCTTGGATTCTCGGTGTTTCTTATATCTTTCACTTCAGCATTCTCTACTCTTACTTTATTATCAAGACCTTTATCGGAGATAAGTCCTTAATGTATGTTTACTCATTTATATTTGTTATGTTATGCTTTATTGTTTCAGGTGGCCTTTTAACTGTTTGGACCGTTATTATCTTCTTGGGCTTTCTATTAATTTATTTGATTAACTTCTCTGAGTAATTATTCTACGCCCTATTGGTGCTTTAATTTAATTGGGCCTTTTCATCATGTTAATCCGAGCTTATGTGTTTATATGTTTCCTATTTGGTACTTAAGATTTCCTACTCTCCTTTGTATGGTCTTTTTAACATAGGGCTATATATGTAGCATCTATTTTTCTATCTATCTATTGGCTAGTTTTTATTCCCAATACTCGGGGACACGATATAGGGGCTTCCTTTCGGTTAATCAATATCTTCATATGAATAAATCTAGCTTAACAAGATTGAGACGCTTCATATCGCCACACAAAAATTCGTTTATATTATCAAGGGAGAAGCGTGCGCCGTTCCAATTCTTTTTGAGGATTCTTAAGAGCATATTATTTTCTACCACTCTTGTTGTAAGACATCTGTCATCTTTCCTATGCAATAATACTTCACACGCAAAAGAGTGCAGCAATTTTCATCTGAAGATCTTTCCTCCTATTTATATGGAACCTAGTTTCACTATCATACTTAATCGTTCTTCACTTTACATATTTACTCTCCTTAATTGTCTATATATGTCCCTTCCAACCATGGCTATCGAAAAAACACGATCTTCCTCTTGCCAAAACCAGAAATATTACTCTTAAGAAGTTTGTTGTAGTGTTCGAACTCGACTTAAAGAATTTACCTTTGTTTCTAAGGTGGTTTCTGGGAGAATTTTCCCTCTTGGAGTGTTCCGTAAAGCTTTCATCGATTAGTGAGGGATTAGCTGTCTTGTTCTCTTTGAAGAGCTTAGCACCAATACCTTTAAGCTTACTCTTGAGGAGGCAGTAGAAGCTGAAAGGTTGTGGTTTCCGTGCCCCACTTTGGTCCAATCAATGCATGTTATTCTATGCAAGTGGGAGAATCAAACTAACCTTTCTCAATTTGATTTCGTCAACTCTTATGCCTGGGTGAGGATCTATGGCTTAGCAAGGAGTCAGAATACTATTGATACTATGGAAACATTTGGGAATTATATTGGGAGTTTGGAAGAAATTGATCACCCTATGAATTAAAATGATACATCAGATTTCATTAAATTTAGGGTGAATTTTAACACCCTTAACCCTATTAAGTCAGGAGTCTTTGTCGAACAAAACAGAGGGGTTGCTTGGGTTGCTTTCCGCTATGAAAGCCTTGGTCTATTCTGCTATAACTGTGGGTATTTAGGTCACAATAAAGGAGATTGCACTACTGGTATGGTCAGACCACGTTAGAGTGATGATTCCTATAGATACTTCAATTAGAGCAAAGACACTTCTATTCGCAATGAAGACAAAGTTTTTCATTTGATTCGACGAAGATATAGGTTTGGAGTTTTAGATGAGGTTGTTAGATTCTTTCCTTTCAGAAAAAATGCTGGAGATGGCGACGATGATGGTGATTCTAATCCTGGTAACGGTGGAGGGGGTAATGTGCCTTCTGGTCCTAACATGATTGCTACGCAGACTCTTGGTAATAATCAAAGGGTTAAGGAAGTTGGTGAATCCAGTAAAAGGGAGGGGAGTGAATCTTCCAAGCGTAAGAGGAAAATACGATGGCTTTTGCGGAGCTTTTTGGTATTAGCTCAGATACTGATGATGCCACAGATGTTAATCACTTGAATTTCCTTACTCTTTTCAAATTTTTACAAGATGAAATGGGTGATTTTGGAGACACAATTATTATAAGTAATCAAACTATTTTCGAAATCCTTAATGCTAGAGAAACTGATATTCAACGATAATATGAGAATTTCCTGTTGGAAAGTAACTTGGGTTTTACTGAAAACTTAGTTGCAAACAATTTTGGTGCTTGAAATTCAAATGTTGGAAACAAGAGTGTAGTGATTACGGAATTGGGTGGTACCATGCAAAAAGATTCTCTTCGATAAGTCACTGGCAATATTACTAGAGATGTTTTTGGTTGTGCTGATGGCGTTAATAAAGATTATCACAAAGGGAAGGGGAAACAAATCGTGCTAGTTGAAGAAAATGATGATGAGTATTTCGATCCTAAGGAGGAGTCTTTGGACTCTCAGTCTATCCACATTAGTAGACACTAAGGGAAAATGAAGATTTCGATAAAAAATTCTATAAAACTCTGAGGATGAGGGTGAGCAACAATTATGAAAGATTTACTTGGCCTGATAATCTTAAAAGAAAGGAGTTTCCTTCTGGTGATTTCGCAAATTCAGGAAAGAAGAAGGTTTGGCTTAATGATGCTAGTAATCTTGGGAAAAGAATTATGGAGGAAAAAAACTTTTTGGAAGAGTTATATGTGAGTTATGGTGAAATCAAAGATCGTTTTATGGAGTATGAGTATCTTAAGGTTTGTGTCCCTAATGAAACTGTCGATAGCGACATGGAGAAGAGAGCCTATTATTACTGCAGTGCTCCATCTTGCGATGGACATTTAAGGGGTGATGATGATTCTGAGTCTGATACAGAGGGTGACGTTAGTACCCAGGTTAAACTTGTGGAGGAGAACATAGACCTTTTCAAAACCAAGGGTAGCGGCCACCCCGGGGTGAAAGCGGTCGGAGTCGATGGATAATATGCTTATATGGAATTGTCAAGGTGCTAGGGAGAACTCGACAAAAAAGATGATTCGCGCCCTAATATCGAAGTTTAAAATTTATTTTATATGTTTGGTGGAGTCTCAGGTTAAAGCTAGTAATATCCCCTCTTGTTGTTTTCTTAAGTATTTTGATAATAAATTTCTAATCAACCCTGGGGAAGACCATCTAGGTCTGGGGGGATTATAATTGCTTGGAAAAACAACTTTAATATTAGTATTTCTTTCTCGTGTTCGTATTACGCAATTTGTCATATATCCGAACCCAGCTCCATTTTGTGGTATTTAGTTGTTATTCACGCACCAAATGACCAAAAAGAATGGGAGCTTGTTTTTGATAATTTATCCAAATGGAAACGTAAAATCAAAGAGACAATTTTAATCGCAGGAGACTTTAATGAGATTGCGAAATCGTCTGAGAAGCAAGGTAAAATCGCTCCAAATCTCGATAGAATGATACGTTTTAACAAATTTATCAATAATAACAACTATATTGATATCCCCTATAAGAGGTGTCATTTTACATGGACAAATAAGAGAAAGGGTGAAGAAAATGTTAAAGAGAGGTTAGATAGAGATCTGGCCTCTGATGTATGGTATAGTAATTTTCCTCAGACAATTATTAAAGTTCCACCAGCAATTGGGTCGGATCATTAGCCAATTATTATTCAAAGAGATACTACGTATACGAGCAACAAAATATATTTTATGTTTGAATCTCGTTGGCTTGATAGCATACAATGTAGAGAAGTTGTTGATAAGGCTTGGAATGAAACTAGGAATATCTCAAATATCCAAGACTTCGTCAATAAAAAAGATGTTATGTGCCTTGCGCTAACTGGATGGAGCCGAGCAACTTTCTGTAATAGCAGGAAAATGATAGAAAAATATCAAGTAATACTAGAGAAACTTCAAAACGGGGAGTATAACGATGAAAATATTAAACTTGAAATAGAAATTAAACAAGAGGTAAATAGACTTTGGGAGCAAGAGGAAGCTTTCTGGGGCGACAGGGCTCGGGATATTTACATTATAAAATGAGATAAGAATACAAAGTATTTCTTTGCAAAAACTACCGTGAAGAGAAACAATAATCGTATTTCATGCTTAAAAAATGATAGAGGAGAATGGTATGAGGATATTAAGGAGATTAAGCACATAATTCAAAATTACTTCATTGATCTTTTTAAAGAAAATACGGTTTTCGATATTGATGACGTTGCGATTCATACGCCATGTAAGGTGGATGAAGATACTAATTATTTACTGAGGAAAATTCCAGATATGGAAGAAGTTAGGTCAGCGGTCTTTGCTATGTTGGGTTCTAAAGCACCGGGACCGGACAGATTACCTGGTAATTTTTATCAAGAATTTTGGGATATTGTTAAAGATGATATATATAAAATGGTTCACGACTTTTTCGCCTTTAATAATCCTCTAGATAACATCAACGATACAATTATGTCACTCATTCCAAAAGGTAATCATCAAGAATCTATCAAAGACTACATACCTATTTCATGTATTAATTTCAGCTACAAAATCATTGCTAAAATTACGGCACTTAGACTTCAACCTCTGATGGACTCTATTATATCTCCAACAACATCTGCTTTTATCAAGGGTAGAAGTATACATGATAATATACTTATAGCTCAAGAAACTGGTTTCTTTCTTAGAACTAAACAAAGATCTAATAAGAATTATGGGCGGCTAAGATTGATATGGCTAAAGCGTATGATCAAGTTAAATGGGACTTTCTTATGGCGATCTTAAGGAATCTGGGATTCTGTAAAAAGTGAGAGACCTTATTTTTAATTGCATTTCATCAGTTTATTATCAAATTAAAGTTAACAGTAAAAGAATGGTGAAATTCAAACCAAAGCAAGGGATCAGACAAGGTGATCCTTTATCTACATTGCTTTTTTCTATGCTTACTGAAGGCTTGATTGGTCTTATCAATTTTAAATGTCGCGAAGGTAATATAAAATGAATTTCTCTGGCTAGAGCCGCTTCGAGGCTCACCCATCTTCTGTTTGGGACGATTCCCTTTTTTTCCTGGAGGTAAATGAAAAAGAAATTAATGCTTTCAAAAATATCTTATCAAGATATTGTGGCGCTTCGGGGCAAAAAATCAACTTTAATAAATCTACTATTATGTTTAGTAATGGATTATCTGATTATAAAGCAAGGAATATTGCTAATATTTTAAACATCGAGCTTACTAATTCTATGGGAAAGTATCTGGGTATTCCAATATCTTTTAAAAGATCTAAAATCGAAAATCTTAGCTATATTACGGACAAGTTCATGGCCAAATCTGCAAGTTGCGTTTCTAAATTATTATGTGATGGAGGCAAAGAAGTATTGATTAAGGTTGTCCTCCAATCGATTCCAATTCATGCAATGTCTATTTTTTGAATTCCCAATTACTCTCTGTAAGAAGCTTAGTAATATCGTTGCTAAATTTTGGTGGAATCCAGGAGATAAAGAAAGAACTCATTGGATTAAATGGAAAAAACTTGTTAAAGCTAAGAAAATGGGTGGTATATGCTTTAGAGAATTTCGTAAGATTAATATAGCTCTACTAGGGAAGCAAGCATGGCGAATACAACATAAGCCCGACTCTTTGGTGGCTAAGGTTTTTAAAAGGATCGATTTCCCTAATACAGACATGTGGGATGCTAAACTTAAAAATAAAAGATCTTGGAGTTGGGGAAGTATTTATAGAGGTCTTTCTTTTCTTAAGGAGGAATGTATATGACAGGTCGGTAATGGTCTTAACATTAATGTATGGAGTGATGCTTGGATTTTGAAAGGCTACATATTAGATAAGTCGAAGAGTTGAAAGATTAACAAGCTGGCGGAATGTTTTAATAATAATTTTACTAATTGGAATTTCGATATTCTGAAGGACTTTTGTACATCTAGGGATATTGTAGATATTAGGAAAATTCCGATTTTGCAACTTGATAAAGAAGATAAAATTATTTGGCCTGAAACGAAAGATAGGGAATACTCGACGATGTCTGGTTATCATAGGTTGGTACAAAAGAAGAATGATAAAGAAGGAGAATCCTCCATGGATGGTGAATCTAACGATAAAAATGTAGAATATTATTTGGGATTCGAATGTACCACTCAAGATTAGGAACTTTATTTGGAAATTACACAATAATGCTATTCCAACGAAGTACAATTTGAAGAAAAGAAAATGTAGTGACAATGACATTTGTGAGTGGTGCGAGAATGAGGTGGAATCCATAACGCATCTCTTTATTAAATATCCATTTAGTATGGGTGTTTGAGCTAATTCTCAGCTTCAATGCAAAATCGACGATTTATTTAATGGAACTATTAGTGAATGAATAAGAATTATTATTGACCATTATTCAAAAAATGGGTGGAATATGAGAAGGGTAACTGCAACAGTATTTGTTACGATTTGGAATATTTGGAAGGCAAGGATGAAGGGGCTTTTCGAAAAAAAGTCTTGGAATATTATAGAGATCAACGAAAAATCAAAATCACTATTGAAATATATCTTCTCTGATGATCTTTGAATAACTAGCAAGGACAAACATGAGCACAATCCAGATAAATCTATTGCTAATAATATTAACCCCTTCATTAATGATGACGCTGATTATGTTTGGATGAACGATGCCTCTTTTATTAATAGCTGAGAACCAACTGGTATTGTGTCAATTGGAGTTAATAAAGATGGAATAATTACACAAAAAATTGTTAAAAAGCTAGGGTTAATACAATCCTTGAAGGAGAAGTTTGGGTCGTTCTTCAGTCCATGAAGATCTGAGCAGATCTTAATTTTTAGAGTAGTTCTTTTTCCTCTGATTAACCTTGAAATTGTTCAAGGTATCATGAATGGAGGCAGTACTAACTAAAGAATACGTCTAATGATTGGTGAAGCATTCAGTTGTCTTAAGATATTTCTGGGATGGAAGATCTTTCACATCAAAAGAGATTTTAACCAGATTACGGATAAGGTTGCTAAATTCAGCAGACTTGGTATTGACATTTTTAGGTGTCTGAAATACTCTTTAATCGAGTTTTTCGATAGTTTATCTAGATTAGCTTGTAGTAGTAGATAATTGTAGTTTCTTTTCAAATGACAAAAAAAAAAACTTTAAAATAGATGCTAAAATAGATAAAACTTGACCAAGCTATTCTCTCCATTAACGGAATAAATAACAAAATTATGTTCTACGTAGTTGTATTACATATTTTGAGATCTAATATTTACCATAAATCAGAAAAACTTTTAAAAAATGTCGAGTCATACAAAAATATTGTTGTAAATTTTACATTCAAAATAAGTCAGAAAGGCTTATAAAAGTAACAAGATGTTTGGTCGAAAGAAAATATTTAATACGGTTGGTATAAGATGATGTGGTGTGGGACATAAAAGACTATTGCACATTGGTGCCTCATTATCAAATTACTCCATATTAATTCCAATGGCGACCTCTATTTATATATATTCGTTTGACCTATATTCATCTCTTATAGTTGGCCACCTATCATTCTAAGGAGACCCGAGAATAGGAAATGAGAGATATATAAAGGCACCCAAAGGAGACATTAGAGATGAAATTTTATTTCAAAATGCAATAAATCAAAACTCTTTGATAAATTTATCTTTTTTTTTTTTTGACATATATTTATCTTTTTCTTACAAAACGAGTTTTCATGTACGCCAATTATATAAAGAATGACTATTTAAATTATCAATAAATTCTTTGTAAATTTACTTCTTTCATTTAATTTAGATAGTGATTGATCGTGTTATAGTGAAAGATGTCAATAAGATGCGGGTTTGCGGGTACCTGCCTTACCTCACTTTAAATGCCTTACCTCATTTTAAACAGGGCGAGTCTTAAAGTACTAAATGGAGTTTAAGACGGGTTGTGCAAATGGATTTTCAAAACCACGCCGGACGGGGCGGGTTGTGGGGATAAATATTCTCCACCCCGCAAACTCGCCCCGCATATATATAATATATATTAATCATAATATAATAAATTTTTAATTTCAATAGTTATTCAAATAAAATAATATGTCTGTTGATTACAACACACAAAGTTTTTAAAGTACAACTCCAAGGAAGAAAATTTCTAAACATCAAAATACAAATACGAATTTTGAAAAAAGAAATATTTGAGAGTTTAAGAATAATAAAATTTATAGTAACAAAAATAGTTTGAACAATCAAACCAATACCCGCGGGTAGAACCACATCCCGTGGGGATTTAAATAAGGGGCAGAGAGGGGCGTGGGGAAGAACAAAGCGGGGGCAAGGAGGTGTGTGGGGCTTCATTTTTTATGTGGGACGGGATGCGAGGGTAGGTTAACCTGTCACAAACCTTCCCCATTGACATCCCTAATTATAATGGTTTTAGATAAAAATATAATGAAGTTTAAAATGTAATAAACTTTATAATCATTTTGTATTACTTGAGCCTTGATACGATATATAAATAAGAGGTAATCAACTGATAAAGTAATAAAAAATTTAATAAAATAAATTATTTTAATAAATTTATATTTTTTTTGGGTTGGGTAAAGAAATTTATTAATAGATAAGAGAAACTGTACAATGTATAATAATTGCCTACTTAAATTTGAAAGTTTAAAGTATGCACCATCTATTTGTTAATCTAATCCCAACGAAATACAATCAAATTTCCACGATTATCGATGATAGGGGTACAAAGAGGAAAAAAAAAAGATAATGTGCACAATTTAGTCTCTTTAATAGCTTTTTCCTTTCATAGTAAGGTTATTTATCATCCGCCATATATGATAGATAGCATCGACAAATACAACTCTACATACCATTCTTCTCTAATATTTTCGGGTTTTAAACTTCTTGAGCCATTTAAAGACACTCATGATAATACTCATCTCGTTTTCAATACCCAACCATCTCTGTATATCTTCTCAAATACTCTTAGCAAAAGCACGCTCAAAGAATATTTGCTTGTTTGACTCAAAATTTCTACCACATAATTCACAAAATGGGTCCAATTCCAAATAATTTAACCTATCTTTAGTGTGAAATCTCTCTTGTATTGTCATCCATAAAATAATAGCATGTTTAAGAATAACACAAGATCCCCACAACATATTCATCAAAGTTTTAGAAAAAGATCGTCGGTGGAAAATATCATAAGGTGATATATATAAAGCGAGAAACTCACCACTACATGGCTCAAGAGCAATGGGTTATCCTTTGGGTACAGAACTGTCAACCCTGTGAGTATGATAAATAATCACTTAAAAGTAGAAGATTTTAACTACCCGCAAGTGTCCGAGGTTCATTGACAAGTAATGAAATGAGTAAGTAAAATAGTTTTCATTTTCATGGATTATCAAAGTTAATGCAGTACTGTTTATATATATCGTAGCTTAGTTGCAAATACAAATAATTAAAAAATAAATGTTTGTTTGGTTTTCTTAAGATTAAAATAAACACGATAAAAGAGCACTTTTTCCAGCCCTCTATTTAATAAAAGATAAATTTAAATGCTTAAAGACGAATGAAGTAATTGACAAGAAATAAATGTAAATTAACTAAGAAAAGATGTGTAATATGAGAGAGTAGTGCTTGATCATTGATGGTAATCCCCTAAGTTGATTAATTGGATATTTCTAGACGTAAGGGTAAATTGGTCATTATACGTTAGCCAAAATTTAATTCTCTCTCTATCCCTTTCCGGGTGAATAGGACGCTACCGTACAATACTAGGAACCCTCCCGGGTGACCTTACAATATTTTTGGGCTTAATTGGTTCCTACCCTATTGACTACTTGGCTAGTCAAGACCTTTTGACTCACTAACGCACACCGAGCGTTTATATTCAAAGTTTGTAATTAAACCGCCCGGTGATAGTAGAACTACCATTACTACCCTATACTTGATCAATGCATGAATAGTCATTGAATTCAAAGATATAATCAATAGAACGAGTTCAATTAATTTAAATGTAAAAATCCCAAATGTTAAAAGCACCTAATTAAACATCATAAGTTCATACACTACGCAATTCTCAAGCACACAATTATTTAGCTTATATTAAACTAATGGAAATTAAGAACTAGAAGTATAGAAATCATTCTTAAAACTTAAAACAAAACAAAATTACTCTAAAGAAATAGCTGAAACTGACTCTGAATGATGAAAAATGATGGAGTTGTTGTTGAAAGCCCTTCCTTCTTCCCTTCCTTAGCTCCGGATGTGTTTAGCTTCTCAGTAAATTGATTTGTGTTTGTTTTCCAGCTAATAAAAGGTAGTTACATGAGTTCAAAAATGTTTTAGGTCCATATGGTCCCTCTTTAAGGGTCCAAAAAGCTCAAACCTATTTACTTATTGCTGGCTAGGTTTGATTCACCGTGGAAGAATCGCCATAACATTTTCCTCTCAACTCTAAATCAATTTCTGTCACCTCTCATGCGTCACCGACTTCAACCTATTTCCAAATAAAAAGGAATCAGGTCAAAATCTTTAACGAATTATTCTTGGTGACTAAAACAAGTTATGTCAAAAAAATTCTAGTCAATGCTCAAGTTCTTCCAAAGTGACTTTTTGCTCTCTCTACGCCATGACTTGGGTTTGGATTTGAATTCTTGACTTCTTCATATCATCTTGGGGTTTCATGTCAAACATGTACCTAATGAGCAACACATTTAAAAAACTATTAAAGCAAAAAAGACTCTAAATATAGTAATAAGCCCAAAATGAGACAAGAAAGTAAGAAACATCAAATCGTACGGAATAATCCCTCTCTTAGGTCTACTAATCTACCGAAAATATGTCTCATGATATGATTATTCTATCACAAAAGACGAGATATCAAAGTTTGTCGCCCCGATAAAATAAAACTAAGGACTAGTGGGGAATTTTAAGCAAGCTAATCAAAGAAGAAGAAGATAATAGTAAATGATCCTAAAGAAAATGCCCTAAAAAGTATCATATTGTGATTTTTATGAATTAATACACATCTACACGTAATATAAAAGCAATAAACAAATCGTAAATTCAAGACCAAATTAATTTCGCAATGCAAGAAGGAGCAGTTTTCATTTAGTTTAATATGGCGGCTAAAGGGTGTTAATTGGTCCTACCTAGCGTCTAATGGCCCACCTAGCTATTCCTCAATTGATCAACTATGACTCAACCATGTAGATAGGAATCCTAACGTCTTTTCAGTTGTAACGTAGGCTTAGGGACGGTATAATATGTATATTTGGGTAATGTGAAGTGAGATTTTGGCTCTCTCCTCACTGACCATCAACACATCACCCTAGAGCTTCAGTTTACACTCAAATATTTTCCCACTCAACCCAACCTGATGCTTTTTCTTAGCATCCCCACTTAACCCAATAACACTTCACGATGATTTCCATAACATCCCACTTTGCCACTAAACCTGGGGTACTCCTGTTCGTTCATTTGAATCTGGAATTTTGATAGCTTCCCCCGGAGATGACCCTAGGGAATTCCTTGCTCTTCTGGCATTAGAATTCGGCCGTCGGTTGTAAGTTAGTGCATCAGTTCTACGAGTCATGTTGATTCTTCATAACCTTGCACTTTATTGAACTTTGGTGATGCAAATCACCCCCAATTTAACTATCAAACACCTATTTAAAAATACTTGCATACACTTAAGCATGAGAACCATATACAATTCATAATTCCCAATAATATAACTAAAATTATCACTTCCCAAATTTGAAAAAGAGGAGTATTAAATGTTGTGCCGATGTTACTTGATTGAATTTTAATTGATATGAAGCCTTTGATGATATATTTTGTGTTGTTATTGTGTTTTAGGATGTGGGTAATGATTATCTTGAGTTGTTGTGGAAGATTGATGGATTAATTGAAGTTTTAGATGAAGAAAAGTGAAATTTACGTATGAATTTTTTAGATGTTTTGGAAGAATTTATGGTTCAAATAGGTGTTTAGATTAGTGTGGAGAACGAATTTGTTGAACTTCTGGTGTTTTTATGGACAACTTTCAGTGTTTATGAAGCTTTGGTTCATCAACAATAGAGAGTTTGTGCGGTAGAAGGATGTGTGGAAGAAGGTAAAGGAATCGTACGTCTATCATGTTCTTACCAGACCCACGTGGTGCACATCAGATGGACGTGGTGCACCATGAGCTTCTTTCTCATGATTTTCCTTTTCTTACGTTCAGACGGAGAAAATATTTCTTGTAGCTTCTTATTTTCTAGGAGCTAGGAGGAAAATTCCCTCTAATTCTTCATACGGAAGAAAATGCTCTGTGTACCCTCATGTTATCCAGGAGCGATGAGTTGATGCTCAGTATTCATTCGGTGCACCGCAGATGGCTCGCAGTGCATCGTTCCTGGACCCTTGTAAATTCGTGACAAAAGTCGTTGACGCAAGGATATTCTACGTCTCGTTCATATATTTTCAGAAGGCTTTAGATGTAGCTCAATATGTCGTGCGGTACACCGCAGGTGGTGCGCGGTCCACCGTGCCTAGTACCAAGCCTCCTGCCAAATTTTTACGTAGACGAAACAATTTCTTCCGTCTCCAATTTTTACACTTTCTTCACTCCAAACTCAAGGGTTCAACACCTGTAAATTCACAAAAACTCCAACCTTTCTCACCACTTTATAATTATACACTAATTTAGAACTAAAATTAAATTGTATTATACATTAAAATCAACTAAAAATTACATGAAACTACTTTACACATGGGTTTTCACCCATATTTGACTTTTATTTAACATCGTTAAGCTTGACGGGTTACCTAAAGAATGAATCGACCTCGAGGAGGTACATGACCTCCCCTTTATCGAATTCCTCACCTCCATGATATATCTTCAAACGATGACCATTCACCATGAAAGTGTGGTCCTCGGTTGGATGTTCTACTTCAATGGTTCCATGAGGCGTGACCTTGGTAACAATGAATGAGCCCAACCATTTAGATCTCCACTTCCCCGGGTAATTGTTGAAGTTGGAATTGAATTTAAGGACCTTTTGTCCCACTTCAAACTGTTTCTCATGAAGTCGCTTGTCATGCCATTTCTTAGTCTTCTCCTTATAAAATTTTACATTCTCATAGGCATGAAAGCGGAATTTTGAATTCTCATTAAGTTTCATAATTCTTTGATCACCGACTAATTGTTGATCCAAGTTGAGTTCTTTTATTTCCAATAAGTTTCTAACTCAAGCTCAAGTGGTAAGTGACATGCCTTACCATATACCATTCGGTACGATGATGCACCTACATGTGTTTTGAATGCCGTGTGATAGGCCAATAGTGCATCATCTAATTTTGTTGACCAATCCTTTCTTGTTGGACCCACGGTCTTCTCAAGTATCGACTTTATCTCTTGGTTAGAGACTTGAACTTGACCATTCGTTTGTGGATGATATGCGATAGACACTTTATGCCTCACTCCATACTTTGCTAACACCGCCTTCAAGTATTTGTTCACGAAATGTGTATCTCCATCTCTAATGATCATTCTAGGCATTCCATGTCGTGTGAAGATATGCGACTTTAAGAACTTGACTACCACTCTTGCATCATTCGTTGGTAATGCTATCGCTTCCACCCATTTCGACAAATAATCCACCGCTAGTAAGATATATTGATTTTCGTGGAATGAGACGAAAAGGTCCCATAAAATCAATACCCTACACAACAAAAATCTCCACTTCTAGTACATTGTTAAGCAACATCATCTCTCTTAGAAATATTCTTGGTGAATTGTCATTGTGAGCAGTGTTTAACATATTCATGACAATCCTTGTGAATAGTTGGCCAATAAAAACCGGACTGCAGTACCTTTTCCGGCTATGCGACCACCCTTCAAGTGTCCTCCATAAGGTGAATCGTGACAATTTGCAACAATAACACGAATCTCATTCTCAGGTATACATCTTCTAACCATTTGATCGCTACACACCTTGAATAGTAACATATCCTCCCAAAAGATTTGTTTCGCGTGATGAGCTAACCTTTTCTTCTCTTGTGAATTGCTCTCCATGGGAAATGATCCAATCACAATAAGATTTGCTATGTCTGCATACCAAGGAACATTATTCGTGGTCAACATAAATAAGTTCATATAACGAAATACGTCTTTGACAAACTCCATTCCATTGTTGACATTAGAGCATTCGAGGTGAGATAGATGATTAGCAACTTGATTCTCGCTCCCCTTCGGGTCTTGAATCTCTAAATAAAATTCTTATAACAAAAGCACCCACCTAATAATACGCAGCTTCACATCTTTTTTCTTCATAAGGTACCTAATAGTTGAACGGTCCAATTAAATTACAACTTTTGCTCCAAGGAGATTGGAACGAAATTTATCAAATACATACACCACGACCAATAACTCTTTCTCCGTAATGGTAAAGTTAATTGAGCACCATAAAATGTCTTAATTGCATTATAGATAGCATGGATCACGTTGTCTTTGAATTGTCCTAACACATAACCCATAGATGATGTCTCTCTTTTTTGATGGATAAATTGACTCACGAGACATCTTTTTGGGAGTTTATTGGGCCTAAGTGGGGGACTTTTCCCTATTATATGACGCATTGTACTTTCCTTTCTAGTTTTGGGACTTATTGTTATTTATAGAGTTTTTGTGCTTTAATTGTATGTTAAGTGTGTATCTTTCAGGTACATGGTTTATACAAGGTCCCAAGATAAAGAGAAGAAGTCAAACCCCAAGTCAAGGTACAAGATGAGATTAAAGTCACTCCGGGAAGTTGGAGCGTTATTGGAAAAGTCTTTAGATTATATTTTTTCAGTCACTACGATAAATTGGTAAGAGATTTTGAAGAAGTTCAATTTGATTCAAAGATATATTGAAGTAATTATCGCGTGGGAAGTGATGGAAGTCAATTCAAAGTTGAGACGATAAAGTTGTGCTATTTGCTTCCACTGTGACTTGAAGTAGTCCAACACTAACTAAAACGGGTTAGGCCATATCTAACCTAATTAAGCAAGCCCGTGGGGGACCTAAACGTTTTTAGTTAGTATATAAATCATATATCAGCTCCAAAACACACATAACTCATTAAACACTTCATCTTACATGTTTTTCAAGAGGAGCAAGAGTAGAGCAGGAGCAGAAGGAGGGAAGGAAGGGGTTGTCACAAAAAAAACATCATTCTTCCCCATTGAAGCTCCGGATCCACTCATTCCACAAAGTAACCTCCATTTATTTTAGCTTTTAAACACGATTCCAGTATTATTTTTCATTAGTTTTCATTATTTGAGTAAGAACTAAACCCTCATTGCTTGAATATTGCGATTATTTATGAACCTTAATTGATTTATTTGATGTTATTTTGATGTTTGTGATTTATATTTAACTAAATTGTTTTTTGCATCTATTGGCTATAGAATTGTGTTAAATACTAATCTTATCTTGGCAGAATAGTGATTATCCTGAGGTATTGAGCTTGCACCAAAACGGGGGTTCTACTGATTAGTGTATACGCGTTTGGTGTCTGTTATTGAACCTAAGGTCTTGACTAGCCAAGTAGCCGCTAGCGTATTATTTTAATTTTGAAAAGTTTGAGTACTTGAGCTTGCTAAGTCAACCCTTACGGGAGTTAGGAAGACTTTAGAATCCCAGTTAATATGAACAACTAATTTACCCTTATATCAAGAACATCATAACTATCAATTTTGGCGAGTACTAGCAATCCTTGAGCATTACTCTTATATTTAAAAACTTTTCGTTTTATTTAATTGTATTCTCATTCCCTTAGTTTAATTTACTTAATTCTCATTTATCTTTTACATTATTAAAAACCCAAAAAAAAATTATTCATTTACTTTGTTCACTTTCCAATTCTCGTTTACAAACTATTATATTACGAAACACCTTGAGATAACGTCGATAATACATGAGGAGACAATATATCCCTAACTTATCTTTATTACTTGACAACGACCCATGCACTTGCGGGAAGTTACCCCCTTTATAGGTGTCAGATTATTATCACACCAGGGGGAAAAACAAGTTTTTAGCACCGCTATTGGGGAATATATTGTTATAATTTTGTGTTTTGTTTAGTATAATTTTGTTTAATTTTTCATTGGCATTACTTGTGTTCTTGGTATTGTCTTTCTACATATTTCACTCGTTTTGGTGTATGCTCTCAAATCTTGAGAAGTTGCTTCGAGATCAAAGGAAGAGAGAAAGAGAAAGACTAGCACCAGTTGTGATTGCCAATCTTGATCTACCACTAGGTATAGTGGCTAATGAGAATCAAGTGAACCTACCTTTCGGTTAACAAAACAATCAACCATAAGTGAACGCGAATGGAGGACATCCACAAAATGTAGCCAATAATTAAGGTGCACAAATCATACCTCAAGCTGTGCCTTGGTTTTTGCAACCACAAGATCAACAACCATTATGTTTACCACCGTTTGGGATTCACCCACCCACTATTCATGCCATGAGACTCAAGCCCGATGCGGGTATGATCAACCAATTCGCTAATTATGGCCATTATAGTGGAGCTTCTCGCGAAGATCCCTTTAGAGCTATGCAGAAGTTTATGCAGATATGCGATGCGTACATCACTCAGGGTGTTACTCAAGAAAAATTGTATCTCATTATGTTCCCTCTTTTCCTTACAGGAGGATCTAGTGAGTGGTACGATCAGCATCCTAGTGATCTAATCACTACTTGGGAACAACTGCAATCAGCTTTCTTCGATAAATATTATCCGCAAAGTGTATGTTTGAGTTGTCAGTTTGATTTGGCAGTAGTTCGCCAAGAGAAAGAAGATATATTGGGAGCAGCCTTAACTCACTTCTAGTCATTTTTGAAGAAGTGTCCACTTTACGAGTACATATTAGAGTTTTAATTGGGTATGTTTTGTAGAATTTTGGATGTAACCTCCAAAGAAAAAGCCAATATGCTATGTGGAGGAGGTTCCATGATGGTAAGTGTGAATCACACGCTTGATATACTGGATAGAATTGTGAAGAATGAGATGAGTTGGCAACCTTCAAGGGCACCGGTTCATGGTTCATAAAGTGATACTATAAAATTATATATGGAAACTGCCTTGAATTCCAAGATATCCAATTTAGAGAACAAAATCAAGCAATTATATGTTACCAGAGAGCCTGAAATTTTCCAATGTTGTGGGGAAATTGATCATATGTGGGAAGAGTATCCCAACAATCCGGAATCCGTATTTCCCATATCCAATTGAGGGAACCACCATTTGGGTGGTCAAGGCTATAATAATCAAAATAGAAATCACTGCGGGGCTACAACGGTCTAATCCTTATGGGGTCGCTAATCAAGGAAACTATAAACCTTTCCCCCAAGGAAACAATCATCGAGCTAGGCCTCAAAACCATTATTAAGGAGGTCCAAGCCATATATTTAAGATCTACAAGCTCCCATGTATAATGCTTATGCCGATAGTCTTGCTCATAAAGCACTCCCTTCCTATCCACAAGAAGGTATGATCACCACCAATGATTTGGCTATGACTTTAATAAATCTATGATGACATCTAGTGAAAAGACTACCAATATATAGGAAACCTTTCATTATTTTTCCGCTACATTGAAAATTCTTGAGAATCAAGTCTCTCAAATTTCTAATGTTGTTAATGCGCGACCGCAAGGTCAACTTCAAGCAATATAGGGAATAATCATAATTATGAAGATTGTATAGTGGTTGGACTAAGAAGTGGGAAGCAAATACCCCCTCCCTTAGTAGTTTAGAAAGTTAAAGAGGTAGATGAAGAAGTTGAAGAGTTAGTTGAGCCAATAACCATTAATATAAATATTGAGGAAATTTTGGCTAAAAAGAAGAAAGAGTTGATAGTAAAAGAAATTTGTCCTCCTCCACCATTCCTATCACGTGTCCAAAATAAGGACAATGACATGGAGTACAAGAAGTTAATGGACATGGTGAGGAAATTAAAAATCAACTTATCCTTTGTGGAAGCTATCCAAAGAATTCCAAAGTATTTAAATTTTATGAAGGATGTGCTTTCCAACATACACAAGTACTTGGAGAGAGATAATTGGGTTTCCAGAGGAGTTGTAGTCAATTTGTCAAGGAAAGTTGCCTCTGAAGTTGAAAGATCCCATGAGTTTTAACATTCCTATATCCATTGGTAAAAAGTGGATCATGATAGCTTTATGAGACTTAGGTGCGAGTATCAATCTCATGCTTAAGTCAGTATTTGAGAAGTTGATAACTAGAAATGCAAGGCCTAGTACCATGGTCTTACAAATGGTAGATAGGAAGCTCTCCCAGCCTGAAGACAAGATAGAGGACGTGCTTGTCAAGGCAGGTAATTTTATAATTCCTTGTGATTTCATTATTCTTGACTACAACGTGGATAAGAATGTGCAAATCATATTGGTGCAACCATTCTTAGCCACGGGGCGTACTTTCATTGATGTAGAGAATGGTGGATTGATCACGCGGGTGCAAGACGAGAGGGAGAAATTCAATGTATTCAAGGCTATAAATTTATTATTTACCAGAATATTGTTTCCACTTGAACACTATTGAAAAGGCAAAGAAAAATACAACTAAAGTTGTGGAAACCTCTTCGGAGGAGAGTGAGCTAAGAAGAAAACCACCTAAAATAGCTCCTTTGAATCGTAAGGGGAAGCTAACATTTTCCCATTTGAAGAGGATCTTGAAACAATATGAAAAGGTTTGATAGAACCCTTAGAAGAGTAAGCGTTTTGGGCAGGAGACAAGGTTGCAATGAAAGCTCAAATTCTTCCAAAATATCCTACAAGAAAAAGAGTTCTTGGAATGGACCATTTATAGTCCATAGAGTTATTTCTGAGAAGATGGTCGAAGTAAAGTCCAAGGATGCACATTACGCTTGGTAGATGCCGACAACCTTACTCATTGTTGGGGAGGTTATGTGAGGAAGCGATATTCTAAAGGTAACACGTCGAACTTCAAAAACATTAAACAAAAGTTCTTCTTAAGACACAACCCATGTTTTTAATGCTTTTAGTCGCTTAATTTTGGGGTTTTAGTGTTTATTAGTAAGTTTAATTATTGTTTTAGTGTATACTATAAGTAATGAGAAAGGCATAGAGTGTTTTTGATGTGTGTGTGAGTCGAGAATTGAGTTTGGATGAAAGAAATGTAAAAAGTGTGGTCACCAGGTCAAGCGGTATACCACACCATGCCACACCATCACCAAGTGTAAGCCATTGGTCAACTAGTCAAATACTTTCATCATTTGTGCCATATGCCGTGCCATATTGGCGGTATAAGGTTGTGCGAATTTGACCGTGGGGCAACAAGCGACACACTGTACAATGGTCAAATTCACGGATAGAGTCGTGCGACATTCCGTGCCATACCAGCGGTATAACTCCATGTGACAATGGGTCATGACGAGGTCAGCACAATGAAAGAGGTCAGAAAGTTCGAGGGACTGAGCGGTACACCACACCAAATCTGTGGTATAGCGCTCGGCAAGTAAAAGTGTTACCACGAGAGGTCAACGATCCACAAAGTCAAAGAGTTCACGATCTGTGAGCAGTATATCGTTCCTATAGGTGGTATACAGCGCCACGACGTAGACTTTAGCAAGAAAGAGGCTAAGTATAATACCATTTGACAATTAAACCTACACTCTAGCCTCCTTATTCTTCCCAAGCAGCCAAATTCCATTGAAGCTGACCCAGACCTTCACCCACCATCAAAACACACCTAAATACATAAATATCATATCCAAATTCATCCATAAATCATTCTTAACAACAAGTAAACAACCAATTAATTTCAAATCCATTAGAAATCAAGATTCAAACAAAAAAAATCAAAATCATTTTTCCTAAATTCTTTAATTCCTTCTCACCCCACCATAAATCCTTTATAACCACATAGAGAAACACCTTCCCTATACTTTTCCCACTCCATATAATCCCTAATCCACCCATATCAATGGGTAATTTCAAGTGGTAATATTTTGAGTTGGGAGTTAACGAAGATGATACGGAGAACGAAGACACTTGCTCATGTGAGAGAGATGAAGAAGAATTTAAGCAAGGAAATGGATGAGAACAAGAGGAACCCACTTGAGGTTTATGTGAGAAAATCTAAGAAGAAAAATGTTAGTTATTCAATTGGAGAGAAACCGATTATGGTGGATTTAAATGCTCATGCTATTGTGGTTTCAAATGAGAAAACACGACAACTCTCCAAGTCAAAGTGCCTCCACCCGGAAAAAATGAAGCTCCTAGGGCCCTATTAGCTATCAAAACAAGAATCATGCCTTCTTTGTCACTCACAAATGAGATAAATTTGCAGAAGAAGTTGGAAAAGGTGAATATAAGAGGTTTATTGAGAAAGGAGAAATATTAGGTTGGAAAATATTCATTAGGAAAAGTTCGAGATTGAGTATTGAACTAGTAAGAGAATTCTATCTTGGCCTCTTTGGTGGTCCTTTGTGTGTTCTAAAAATAATCCAAATAAGGAAAAGAGAACCACAACTGCAAGTGTACAGTTGTCCCAAGTAATATATGTGATAATACAGATTCGTTCTTGGGGACGGATTGGTTGACTCTAATGTTTATCGAATAGTAATTAATTGCACATAAAAGCAAGTAATTGAGTTTGAGAATGTTTGTTTTGGTTTTCTATAACTAAGACAATAAATTAAAATACTAAATTAATGCAAAGATTAAACTAGACGCGAGAAAATAAAGTAGTTTACGCAAGATATGAAAGGAAGTACTTGAGAGACGCAAAGGTTCCACCTAATTATCATTCATTTCATGTATTGTTTAAGGGACAAATCGGTAAATATGTATTGGTCGGGATTTGGAATTCTCCTTACCCCCGTCAGGGTGGACTAAGGAGCTACTCTTAGGTGCTACAAACCCCGTCAGGGTGATTATAGTCCACCTTCAAGTGATTAAGTCTATTCTACCCAATTGGCCATAGGATTAATTAAGCTCGTCAGAGTCTATAATTTCTATCCTACATTCATTAATTGGTTCTGTACCCAGACCCCCCGTCAAGGTGATTCATATGCCACTTTATGAAATAGCCTAGATACTAAGTCCTACGATTGGTTAATTACGTCATTCATAGTAAATAAAAGCAAATTAATGAAAAATACAATTTACCCAATTTGATTTCAATTATTAAAATCCCAAATCCAAACACATGAAACGAAATCAAATTAAGATTAACCCATTATGCGTTCTCAAGCACTATTTAAGTTTAGCTCATACTAATTCGAAAAACAAATACTAAATAAGTAAATGAGTTCATCATGTTTTACAGAATAAAATAGAAGAACCTAATCACAGAGTTGAATTGGATGAGAATTGGAGATATAGAGTGTCTCCAGCTCTTGCTTCTTCTCTTCCTTGCTCTAGCTTCCTCTCTGGTGTTCTGACTCTTTTCTTTTCTTAAGTGTATGAATTGGTGTGTAAAAATAAGAGTCCAAAGCCTATTTATACTATTAAAATCGTATTAGGGCTTTTCTTTAAAGATTAAGTGAAAATAAGAAAAGCACAAATGCATAATTAAGCCCAAATCCCGTAATTGTTGCACCACCTTCACTAAATCAGCTCTAACCGGCTCGTTTCAACTAGGATTGACCTCATTCTAGTTGCTAAATTTCCGTAAATCAATGGGAAACAATTTCTCTTCACAAGTAAGAGGCTAAATCCACTCCTAGATGGCTCGGAATCAGCAATCTTTATCAACTTTCCAGATTTGCAGCTTCAGATTATCAATTCTTTCGGGATATTTCTTCTTGCTTTGACTTCATTACACGATCTTTGACTTTATTCTTGGGTTCCTCTCCTAGCTAGTATTCAAAATCTACAACTTTTCACTCAAAACAAACCATATTACGAGCAAAAGTTTAATAAATGAAAAATACTAGAATTAAAGGAGGAAAATCGATTTATTACATATTAACACCAAAAGTCTATCTAAATGGTCGAATAAACACCAAAAATGATGTCTCCAAAGGGCATAAAATTAGAACATTTAGGGAGACATCACTCTTTAGCCGAGATAGTAGAGGAAGATTTACCGTTAAAGACAAGTTAGTCCCTTTCATGGATGAAGTGACACGTAGGCACTTTGAGTTAAAAAATTTGGTTAGACCTTGCAAATATCAAGAAGCGGTGAAGAAGATTCAGACTTTGATAGGAACTAACTAAATGAGCCTGTGTTTAGTAAAGAGGTAGTGCTAAAGAGTGATAAAGAAAAAGGTTTGAATGCATCTTGACTTTACAAGTTTCTTCACCGCGATTCAAGAATTTGGCACCATTTCCTTGCACAATCAGCTTTTGGGAACACTCGAACCGCGAATATACTTCATAAATCTGCCATCTGTTTGAATTGTATTACGAGAGAGAAAGAACTAGATGTAGCACAAGTGGTTTTTGATGGGGTCATAAGATTCACATTTGAGCCACAACATGTCTTTAATTTGAAGTTTCCCTCAACTATAACAAGTCTACTGAAGAAGGGGTAAGTGAAACTTAGTGAGAAGGGGAAACTTGTGAGCAAATCAGGTATTGATATAACTAGTGTGTGGATCAATACTATCTTGAGATAAGCTCAACCAAAGGAGATCGCATAGAAAACAAGGAAGGTGAGCAAATTAATCAAGTAGAAACCGCTCAATCCCTCCTTTCCAACGATGTGGCACTGATCAAAGCTAATCAAGTGCACATCATGACACTCATGGAGCAACTAAGGCGCGATATCACGAAAGATCTTCTGTATCCTATCTTGGATGATGTTCACGCGAGGCAATAGCCCCGAGAGTATGTTTTCTCTGGTCTCTAGCTTTTCTCTATTTGAATATTAGGTGTTTTCTTTACATTTACTGAGTCTTTTTCGAGTCATGAAGTGACGGCTCAACTTTGGGTTGAGGATGGGGATCTGTTTTTCCCATCCCTATTTTTATGTGATTATGAGCATAATGTAGTGAATGTAGCTGTTAAGTGAAATGTTAACGAGTTAATAAAAGTAAACAGTAATTTGTGAACTTATCTTTATGTGCTTAAAAGATGAACGTGAAACACATATTAAAAGTAAGTAGAACATTAGTAAGCAATGTGTTAGAAGTAAGTTTGACTTGGGAGCATGAGTGGTGTGTAGAACGTGAGATCCGAACTAGTTAATAAACCATTTAATGAACGTGCAAGAGGTAAGAAAGTGAATAATTTGTGTAGGATAGAAAAGGATTCAGACGGTTCTTTGTTTAGCCCTTTGTTCCTTTTAGCTTGCTATACATTTTATATTGTTATATTATCCATCTCGGGCCCCTTTTGCCTTTCTAAGCCTTTATGTTAGCCACATTACAAGACATACGCCTTATATTATTAGGACTTTTTCATATGACCAGTACTCAAATCGCAATGCTTTGACACTCGTTTAGATCTTGAGTTTGGTAGTGGTTTCATTTTATGAGAGTTATCATTAGGTGGGTTTTTGTGTTATGTAGATGTGTTTTTTATCACTTGTTTTTATATTGTAACCCTTTTTCGGGGTAAGAAGAAAAGTATTGAAACGAAAAAAGAAGTATATATATATATATATGAATTGAAAAGAAAAATATTGAAGTATAGTAGCATGACCTCTCACATCAAAAAGAAGGGTCATAGCTAAATTGTAAAAAGAAAATATAAATACATTTGGAACGACAAGGTGGATTTTCTATGTTATCATAAAGGATTTATATTTGGGTTATTTTGGATGTGAATAACTGCATCATGTTGGTCGAGTGAGAACATTATTTATAGTAACACAAGCTCTAGGGCGATTCATTGATGGCTAGTGGGGAGACAGCCCCAAGCTCACTCTAAATTATTTAAATATACGATCATACCTACCTTAAGCCTACATTACAGCCTTAAAGACCCTATGATTCTTGACTATGCAATTTAGGAGCAATTAAACCAATAGAGAGTAGTTAGATGGACCTGACAAACTATGTAAAGATCGAGGAACGCCCTATAGCCACCATAGTGGACTAACAGAAAACCTATCCTTCGTGCATTACAAAGCTAATCTAATATTGAAATTTACTTGTGTTGATTATTTATTTGATAAGTGTGTATTTGATTTAGTTTGTAAATATTATTATATTAGACTTGTTAAGATTATTGCTTTAGTGTCATTCATTATTTCTCTATTTTCTATCTTCTTTAATTTATTAGACTTATTCCCCTTCTATACCATTTTTTTTTGTTGGGACGACAAGCTTTGAGTTGGAGGTCTTCACTTCTATCTTTTTGTGGATCAATCCACTCACGAGACATATTTTTGGGAGTTTATTGAGCCTAAGTGATGGACGTTTCCCTATTATTTGACGTATTGTACTTTCATTTCTAATTTTGGGACTTATTGCTATTTATAGAGTTTTTGTGCTTTTATTGTGCGTTAAGTGTGTAGCTTTTAGGTACATGTTTGATACAAGGTTCCAGAATAAAGAGAATAAGTCAAAAGTCAATTTAAACCCTAAGTCAAGGTGCAAGATGAGATTAAAGTCACGTTGGGAAGTTGGAGAGTTTTGGAAAAGTTTTGATGTCATATTGTTTCACTCACTACGAGAAACTCGGAAGAGATTTTGATAAATTTCTTTTGATTCAAAGATAGATTAAATTAATTGTCGCGTGGGAAGTGATGTAAGTCAATTCGGAGTTGAGACAAAAAAGTTATCCTATTTGCTTCCACCGTGACTCAAACCAGTCCAACACTAACTAAAACATGTTAGGTGATATCTAACCTAATTAAGCAAGCTCATGGGGGCCCAAACGTTTTTGGTTAGTGTATAAGTCATATATCAGCTCCAAATGGGGGTGTAAATGGTTACGGTTAAAAACCAAAAATGATGAAAACCGAACCGAATAAAAACCGAATTATATAACCACGATTAAAACCATTAGGTTATGGTTTTGAAAAGTGAAACTAATGGTTAAAACCGCTAGGTTTTGGTTTTAGATAAAAATAAAACCAAAAAACCGAAAAACCGAAAACCTTATATTATCATATATGTTTTCAAATTTTACAATAATTTAGGTTAATGTACAACTAAATAAAACGGTAAGAGGGGAGTAATAAGTCATATAGAATCGAATGGATTCATGGTAAAGAAAAATCTCTCGATGATGTGTTTTATTACGAATTTTTGATAGAGGGATTAAATGGTATAGTTCATTTGTTGGTAGCGTGGAGGATTAAAAGCATGACTCTTGCTTTCCAATTGGCTGTTTTTGCATTAATTGCTACTTCATCAGTCTTATTGATTAACGTGCCCGTTGTATTTGCTTCTCCTGATGGTTGGTCAAGTAATAAAAATGTTGTATTTTCCGGTACATCATTATGGATTGGATTAGTCTTTCTAGTGGGTATATATTGAATTTATAAAACCAAAATCCAAATACTACTTATAACCAACTAAATAATAAATTTGCAATTTAATCAAATACCAACACAATTTTTTATAAAACTCGAAGACTGTTCTTATATGTGTGGTTTTATTTCATGAAAAATAATATATTTATTAAATTATCATTTTATTATGGTTAAAAACCACAAAACCGTTTTAAAAACCGAAAGTGAATAATGTGGTTATGGTTTTGAAAAGTGTAACTGATGGTTAAAACCACTGAGATATGGTTTTTTTAATAATAAAAACGGTTATGGTTATGGTTTTTGGTATTTTTGCAAAAAACCGACCTGTTGCCATCTCTAGCTCCAAAACACACACAACTCATTAAATACTTCATCTTACATGTTTTTCAAGCATAGCAAGAGCAGATAGGGACAGAGCAGGAGCAGACTCATTCTAAAGAGTAAATTCAATTTATTTTAGCTTTTAAACATGACTACAATATTAGTTTTCATTATTTGAGTATGAACTAAACCCTCATTGCTAAGGATTTCGATTATATATGAACCTTAATTGATTTATTTAATGTTCTTTTGATGTTTGGGATTTATATTTAATTATATTTAATTTTGCATCTATTGGGTATACAACTTGTATTAATCGTATCTTGGCTGAATAGTGATTAGACTAAGTAATTGAGATTGCGCCTAAAGGGGGGGTCTAATTACTAATTAGTTTATACGCGATTGGTGTCTGTTATTGAACACAAGGTCTTGACTAGCCAAGTAGCCACTAGGGTATTATTTTATCTTGCAAAATTTGAATACGTGAGCTTCCTAAGTCGGCCCTTACAAGAGGTAGGAAGACTTGAGAATCCCAGTTAATATGAATAACCATTTTACCCTTATATTAAGAACACCATAACTATTGATTTTGTCGAATACTAGCAATCCTTAAGAATTACTCTCATATTTGAAAACTTGTCTTTTTAGTTAATTGTCTTTTTATTCCATGAGTTTAATTTAATTAATTGTCTTTTATCTTTCGCTTTATTAAAAACCCAAAAATATTTCTTCATTTACTTTGTTCCCTTTAGATTCTCGTTTACAAATTATTCAACATTATATTATGAAACACATTGAGATAACGCTGACAATTCCTGAAGAGATGATTTATGTCTCCCTAATAGTTCTAAATATAAGCCCTTAGAAGACATAATTTTAGGTAGAAAATTATCTTTTTATATTGACTTTTGTGCTTAACTTGTAATATTCCTATTTCTTGTCTTGTCTTGATTTGATAAATTATTATTTTTATAGCATATTTGGTTTAATTTATGTGTTACTGTGAAGCTTTAAAGATATATAAAAATAAATTAGATGCCAAATCAATTCTAAGAAGATAAGGAAAGAAGATCCTGAAGAAATCGGGAGATAGAAGAAGGAAAAGATAAACTAGGAAAGGAAAAGTCGACAAATAAATCTGAATTTCACCAGCTACGTCCACAAAAGTGATCATAACTCAATATTGGCTGGGGATTTGGAAGAATGGTCAGAAGCAAAGTTGTAGAGCTTTCCGAGACGATCAGTTTTGATATAAAGAACGCGTCAATCAGAGTTGAAACAAAGAAGTTACGGACAAAACAAAACAACAACAATTTCTTACCTTTTCTATATTTTAGGGATACGAATTTGAATTGGGCTTGGACTCTTTTACTCCAAGATTTTGACATAACACCTATATATATCAGTTCTAAACCATAGAATATCATCCCTTGGCTGGATAAACTTATTATACATACATAAATCATCATAGAATCAATTAAGAGGATCTAGAGGAGGAAGAAGCAAGAGTTAGAGTTTAACTACATCAATTCAACACTTCTCCATCTCTATTCTTTGGGTAAATTAGTATTAGATCTATTTGGTCTATGAGGTATTTCTAAGCTATTTATTCAAAAGCTTTAGTATGCATAATTTCTTTTGAGGATTGTAATTATATGAATCATTAATTATTGTTATTTTGAATTAATTTGAATATGAGATTTTAGTATTTAATTGAATTGGTTCTTATTTTCTATTGACTATATTCCTGTGCTTGTTTACTATCATTAACGTCATAAATCAAAGGTAGGTTTTAGTAATTAGGCTATTCACTTAGTGGCGAATGATCATCCGACAGAGGGTTTTAATTACAGAACTAGGATATAGACGCGTGGTGTCCGTTATTGACCGACAAGCTTGACTAACCACGTAGCCAAAGAGGTAAAATAAATTCACATCCGAAGAGGCATATTCGCCCATTTAGGGGTTTATTGTACTTTAGGATAGCTCCTAGGTCCACCCGTCAGGGGTCTAGGAGATTATAGAGTCCCGACTATTGTGAGATTTCTCATTCACCCTTATTCTTAGGAATCATAAATTCAATAGGATAGATTCATACTTTCATCTCCTTATCTTATTTGCATAATTATTTGTTATTAATTATTTTTTATTTATTTCATTATTTAGTTAATTTGAAAACAAACTCCTTTGCTGCTTATCTTTGTAATTAAGACGATTAAAACTATCCATTCTAATACTGAACACGAATATAGAATAACTAATTAAATCCCTGTGGAGACGATTATCCCGATTTTACTTATCTATTACTTGGAACGACGCGTACACTTGCGGTCTGTGGATCCTCTATTCTATTACTTTTATTGATTTATTTTATAACACATCAGGACCCACCAAGTTTTGGCGCCGCTGCCGGGGATTTATTGTTGTTATTTTATTTTGTGTTTAAGTTAGTTTAGTAGTTTTAGTTGTTTTCAGTTTTACGTTGTTTTGTTTTAGTCTCTTTTCAGGTTTTTCTTTAGGTATGGAGATTTCCCCTTATCAAGAGAAAAATCCACCACAGGTCTGATGTATTCAAGTACAAAACTTTATTGATAAAGCACACAACTTCATGGATCTGACACGAGGGAGCTTTAGAGATCATGAAGAGAGGCTCATGAAGTTGGAGGGCTCCCTCAAACGTTTCATTAAGGTTACAATGGATAATGTAGTAAAGAGTGAGGCAAAAAGCGATGCTACCATATCATTAGTGCAAAACATGCAACAACATCAATTGATGGAGCAACGATTGACACAACTCACAGAAACAATTGAGCAATTACAACAAGTACCATCTATGCAATTTGGCCAAGGTACAAATTTTGATGATGAGGCCATTCAAATTGATGGCGATGTTTGGTTCGATGTAGCTACAAAGTTTAGCCTTCAGGAAGAGAAGGAAGTGAAATCGCCACAAGTTACACCTAGTGAACTAAAGATTCCAACAATAGAAGGATCAACCACGCTAAGCATAAAGGAGACAATTGTTGATAAGCGAGTCAGAACTGAAATTAAATCTTGTGAAGGGAAGATTACATCCATGGAAAACCCAGCCAAGCCGCGTTTAGAAGAATCAAATATTGAAATCTTGGTTATAAAGGAGATAGAAGAAGAAGATACTAGGATGGATTCGCCACCTAGTACTCCATTGATGTCACCACCCAATCTAATGAAGACAGATCATTTTAATAGTGACATCAATAAAGCATTTTTAGAGGTGCGCAAAGAAGACAAAACCTACACCCAAAAGCTTGAAGGTGATACAAAAGAACTCACACCGCAACAAGTGTTCACATAAGCTATTTCAGAAAAAAATTAGAATGCGAGTATAGAGATCGAGGTTGAAAACGTGGCCCTCATAACAAAAGAAAAGTCTAAAACCTCCCTTGTTTTGGACAAAAAGCTCGAGGAGGTGCCACTCGAGTTCCCCATTATACAAGAAGTATCTAAAGAGGTTAAAGAGAAGGACCACCACTATGAACCCGTGAAGATGAGAGCTAAAGATGAGTTTGGGGTTGGAACCAGGGTTTCTTGTAAGGCCTACAAACAAGAGAATAGGCCATGAGGTTTCCAAAATGCGTGGATGGGGCCATTTGTTGTTACTCAAGTGGTGACAACAAAATTAATAGAGATACAACCTTCTAGAGGTCAAAGGTTGCGAATTGTAGACATTCATAGCCTCACCCACTACTGGGGAGGCTACATGCTCAAGGGATAATGGAGGTAACCCGTCAAACTTTAAATGACGTTAAAAGAAGTGCTCTTGCGAGACACCCCAATTTTTAATTGCTTTATTAGTGTATTTTTTTAGTGTGTATTAGTTACGCTTACGTATTTTTAGTTGATATTGCGTATTTGAGAAAAGTATTAGTGTTTTTGATGTTCAGGTACTAAGGGAGCAAAAGAATTTTTTGTAGCACATTCTGACCTGCTCGCCGGTATGCCGCTTAGATGACCGGTATGCCAGTGCGCAAAAACCGTGGCACGGTACGAGGAACCGGGGTTATTGCCGAGAGCATTCGCAAAAAAACCATGGGCACGATGGTCGACACGGTCTGGGACCGGTATTGCCGGCCAGCACCGCTAAAGAGAGAAAAAAATTCATTTTTCTAGGTTATAGAGAAGAAGAGGTTAGTTCTATTACGAATTTTTCAATCCTTAAGTCTCTCTTTCTTCTCCAAACCGCTCCTAACTCCATTAAAGCTTCAAAAAACCTTCCCCAATCATCAAAACACTACCCAATCACCATAAATTCATATCCAAATCCTTCCCTATTTCATTATGAAGAAGATTCAACCACCCAAATCATATCAAAACACCTAGAATCCAAGAATCAAAATCATAAATTTCAAAATATTCTCCTATAATTCCTTAAACCCATATCATCAAAGATTGATTTCATCATACCCACATAAAGAATTATCGTCCTTACACCTTTTCTAACCCAAATAACACCTTATCTATCTATAATCAAAAGGTAGTTCAAGAGTGTTAAACTTTTGAGTTGGGGGTCAAAAGAGATTATGAAAAGAATAAAGATTTTATCAAGTGTTAAGGGAGATGAAGTATCAAAGCAAGGTATTGGGTAAGATCAAGAATAAATCAATTGAGATGGGTACTAGTTTGGGAATAAACTGCAAGGTAAATCGGATCAAGAGAATAGAAGAAAGCTAGTTGTGGTAAATTCAAAGAGCAAAAAGGTTTCAAATTTATAAGGAAGACACCACAACCTCTACAAATCGAGCATCCTTTAACCAAAGATGAGAAAAGCTTTTAGGACGCTAGTAGCTGTTTTTTTTTTTTTTGGTACATGGGTTCCGGGATTGCTTGCGCGCACCCGACTAATCCCACGGGGATATACATGCCTCCCTATGTATATTCCCAGGTAAATCAGAACTAGGTGACCCATGTTCAGGGAGGAGTTCGAGCCTTGTACCTCTTACTTTACATCCGTTAGGGAGGGGATTCGAACCATAGACCTCCCCTTTAAATGCTGAAGAAATAGCAAGGCTCTGGCCAGTTTAGCTAACCCAACTGGTAGCTGTTGCCACAACAACATATTCCTGGATGAACACCTTCACATGAGATAGTATTCGTGAACAAAGTTGGAAAAGATGAAAAACAAGAGATTTCTAGAGTGTGATTGATGGATAAGAGGATGTAAGGGAAAGCAAAATTGGTGATACATGAAGTCTGCATACATGAAAAGCACTGCACCCTATTCTAGGTATTGATCAGGCGAGGTAAATAGCCTCGAAGAGTATGTTTTCTTTCTTCCTTACCATTTCTCTATATGCATTATCTGTTAAATTTTAATTTCTTTATTGAGTCTTTTCGAGTCGTGGGGACACGACTCATTTTTGAGTTAGGGGTGTGGGGATTCGTTGTCTCTCATCTCCATTTTATGTGATTTACTGTTATCTTTAAGAGAAACTTGAAAAAAATTGAATTTTTTAAGAGATGAATTAGATGTAAAGTGTGTTTAATAGCTTGAAAGAATAAGCTTAGTAAGTTAATGATAGAAAGTAGTATGTTTATGAGTTGCTTTATTTTGTATGCTTTGAGTATTTGTAGGAAAACACACGTTGATAGTAAAGAAAAGATTAATTAGCAATGCGATAGAAAGTATGTTCGATCTCAGGGAGACATGAGTAGTGTGTAGGCCGTGAGATCAAAGCTAGTTGATAAACCCATTTAATTAACGTGAGAATGAAGGAATTTCATAGTTTAGAAAGTGATTAAGGCGGTTCTTTCATAAGCCCCTTGTTGCCTTTTAGCTTGTTGTCCATTTATTATATTATATATCCTTCTCATCCCTTTCTAGCCTTTCTAAAGCCTTTTTATTAGCCACATTAGAAGCCATATACCTTTATATTATAACACTTTTCCATATGACCCGCACTCGAAATGCGATGCATAGACAATTGTTTTAGAGCTTGAGTTTGGGTTGGGGGGTCCACCATTATGGGAAATATTATTGGTTTGGGATTTTTTTGATCTTATTAATTGCGCTATGTTCTATATTTTGATGATGATTCACATGTTTATTATATTGTAACCCTTTCCCGGGGTAAGAGTAAATGAAAAAAGTTAAAAAGCATGAAAAGAAAAGAACAAATATATTAGAAAAAATAGCATGATATCTCAACATCCAAATGAGAGTCATAGCTATACAAAAGAAAAAAAATTATGAAAAGAATATATATATATATATATATATATATATATATATATATATATATATATATATATATATATATATATATATATATATATATATATATATATATTTGGACCGGCAAAGAGGAATTTTTATGTGAACATCTTTATGCTTTAATTGGGTTATTGGGATGCTAACTAGTGCATCAAGGAATTCATTGGGTTGAGTGAGAACGATTTATAAGAGTAACTCAGGTTCTAGGGCGATTCATTGATTGCTAGTGAGGAGAGAGCCAAAATCTCACTCTAAATTATCCAAATTTACGTATCATACCGTCCCTAAGCCAAAATTACAACCCTAAAGACCTTTTGATTCTTTGCTATGTAATCTAGAAGTGATTGAGCCGTTAGAGAGTAGTTAAGTGTATCTTTGGATACAAGTGAAGATCGATGAACAATCTATAGCCTTATTGGTAAACTGAGTAAATATCCTCTCCTTCTTACATTGTGAATCTAATCCAATCTTGAATTCAAGCCGTGTTGATTGTAGATATGACAAGTGTGCAGGTATGTAGTTTGTAAATATTATTACATGAAATTTTCTAAGTAGTTGCTTTGAGTTTATTCTATATATTCTGCTATTTTCTTTTCCCTTGTGCTTAATTGACTTAGCTGATATTTTAGAGACCTCCCTATGTTCTTATTTATTATTGTATCGGGACAATACAAGTTTGAGTTGGAAGTATTGATGTCTCCCTAATTGTTCTAAATATAAGCCCTTAGGAGACATCACTTTAGGTAGAAAATTGTCTTTTTATATTGACTTTTGTGCTTAATTCGTAATATTCCTATTTCTTGTCTTGATTAGATGAATTATTATTTTTATATCATATTTGGTTTAATTTGTGTGTTAATGTGGAGCTTTAAATATATATATAAATAAATTAGATGCCAAATCAATTCTAAGAAGATAAGGAAAGAAGATCTTGAAGAAATCAAGAGATAGAAGAAGGAAAAGATAAACTAGGAAAGGAAAAGTTGAGAAATAAGTCTGAATTTCACCAGCTACGTCTACAAAAGTGATCATAACTCAATATTGGTTGGGGATTTGGAAGAATGATCTGAAGCAAAGTTGTAGAGCTTTCCGAGACGATCAGTTTTTAAAACAAGAACGCGTCAATTAGAGTTGAAACGGAGAATTTACGGACAAAACAAAACAACAACAATTTCTTACCTTTTCTATATTTTAGGGTTACGAATTTGAGTTGGGCTTGGACTCTTTTTACTTGACCCCTACTCCTAGATTTCGACCTAAAACCTATATATATATCAGTTCTAAACCTTAGAAAATCATCCATTGGCTGCATAAGCTTATTATACATACATAAATCATCATATAAGCAATAAGGAGAATCTAGAGGAGGAAGAAGCAAGAGCTAGAGCTTAACTACATCAATTCAACACTTCTACATCTCTATTCTTTGGGTAAATTAGTATTAGATCTATTTTGTTTATGAGGTATTCTAAAGCTATTTATTCAAGAGTTTTAGTATGCATAATTTTTCATGAGAATTGTAATTATATGAATCATTGATTATTGTTATTCTGTTTTAATTTGAATCTGAGATTTTAGTATTTAATTGAATTGGTTCTTAATTTCCATTGACTATATTCTTGTGTTTGTTTACTATCATTGACGTCATGAATCAAGGGTAGGTTTTAGTAATTAGGCTATTCACTTAGTGGCGAGTGATCATCCGACAAGGGGGGGTTTAATTACAGAACTAGGATATAAACGCGTGGTGTCCGTTATTGACCGACATGCTTGGCTAACCACGTAGCCAAAGAGGTAAAAGCACTTCACATCCGAAGAGGCATATTCGCCCATATAGGGGTTTATAGTACTTTAAGATAGCTCCTAGGTCCACCCGACAGGGGGCTAGGAGATTATAAAGTCCCGACTATTGTGAGATTTCCCATTCACCCTTATTCTTAGGAATCATAAACTCAATAGGATAGATTCATAATTGCATCTCCTTATCTTATTTGCATAATTAATTGTTATCAATTATTAATTATTTATTTTATTATTTATTTAATTAGAAAACAAACTTCTTTGCTGCTTATCTTTGTAATTAAGATAATTAAAACTATTTATTCTAATACTGAACACGAAGTTAGAATAATTACTTAAATCTTTGTGGAGACGATTATCCCGACTTTACTTATCTATTACTTGGAACGACATGTACACGTGCGGTCTGTGGATCCTTTATTCTATTACTTTTATTGCTTTATTTTATAACACACCAGGACCCACTAGAAACTCCTAACACCCTTAACAGTAAGAGGTGGTATAGTTTTAATGACTTCAATCTTTGCACGATCAACCTCCATACCCTTACTCGAAACCTTGAGCCCTAGCGCAATCCCTTCTCGCACCATAAAGTGACATTTCTCCCAATTCAAAACCAAATCAGTCTCTTTACATCGTATAAGCACCTTCACAAGGTTGTCAGAACATTCATCAAAATTATCACCAAATACCGAGAAATCGTCCATGAAAACCTCTAAAAAATTGTCTATCATGTCCTAAAAGATTTCCATCATACATCTCGGAAATGCAGTTGGCGCATTACATAACCCAAATGGAATCCTTCGGAAAGCAAAAGTGTTAAACGGACATGTAAATCTAGTCTTATGTTGATCAGCGGGATCAACAGAAATCTGAATGTGTCCCAAATACCCATCGAGGAAATAATATTAATCTCTTCCCGTAATCTTGTATAACATTTGATCGATCAACGAAAATGGAAAATGACCCTTCTTCTTTGCCTTGTTAGGCTTACGATAATCCATGCAAACTCTCTACCCCACAACTATTCTAGATGGTATAAGTTCATTATTTGAGTTGGGGACGGTGGTGAATGCTCCTTTTTTTGGTACACATTGAACGGGACTCACCATTCACTATTTGAAATCAAGAAAATGATCCCACCATCTAACAATTTGATCACCTCCTTTCATACTACTTCTTCCATTACCAAAATAAGTCTAGTTTGACCCTCTCTATACCTTGATTTTTCGTCTTCAAGGATAATCTTGTGGTGGAAAATGGTTGGACTAATACCTTTTATATTAAAAATAGTCCATCCAATCGCCTCTTTGTTAGCTCGGAGCACTCACAATAGCTTACCTTATTGTGAACATGTAAAGTTAGTGGAAACAATAACAGGGAATGTATTATTAGCACCTAAATAAGCATACCTCAAGTGAGATGGAAGTGGTTTCTCTTCAAGTTTTGAGTGAGATTCATGGGATGGTTTCTTCATTGGCTCAATATCTCCCGGACCTCATACTTGTTCATAGAATTTCATCCAGTTCGCTTGTTTCCAGAATCTAGAGCCGCCACTACCTCGGCTACCTCCACGTGTAACTCGGGAAAATAAAGTGTTAAAGCAGCCGGCAAAATATTATCAAAACATGTTTCCTTATATATCTCTAGTGTGACCTAATCAAGGACATCCACGCGGAAACAATCATCCCAGGTATCGGGGAACTTCATTGCTTTGAACATATAAAATGTTACATCCTCGTCTTGCACTCGCATGCTTAGCTCACCATTTTCAAAATTGATTAATCTATGCCACATGACTAATAATGGCCACCCCAAGATAATGGGAACATTATTATTTGTGTCAGAGTCAAGAATAATGGAATCACACATCAATATAAATTTATCTACCTTGACGAGTACATCTTCATTTATTTCCTCGGGTTGGGAGATAGACATGTCCGCCATTTGTAAGGTCACAGTAGTAGACCTTTCTCTCATAATATTCAACTTCTCTAACAATGACTTTTGTATGAGATTGATACCTGCGCCTAAATCACATAAAGCCTTCCCAGTACACTCTTCGTCAATGGAGATTGTGATGATAAAACTTCCAGGATCCTATAATTTCGAGGCAATTTGCTTTGACATATTGCACTACATTCCTCCAGTAAACCAACCATTTCCCCCTTGACATACTTGCCTTTGTTGGAGAGAATGTCTTTCATGAATTTCAGGTATTTAGGCATCCTTTGAATTTCTTCTGAAAATGGCAAGTTGATTTTTAGATTTATTACTGGTGTCGGCTAGGGCGTGATAAAAATAAGATAAGAAGGATGCAACTAAACACCCTAGCCAAAACACGGTACTTACTGCAAGTATCACAGGTCGTACACAAGTCTTAATGATAAGTAAAGATTCGTTCTCAGGGACTTGGTGTGGTATATGAATGGATTAAGAGAAAAGCATAGTAATTAATAGTTAATGAATGTAAAGAAAATAAAATTAAATATGATTGATTGAGGAGAGAATGATTAATGAAAACTAAGGACAACAAATTAAAAGATGTAAGAAAAAGATGAGAGAGTATAGCTCAGGTTTTGCTAGTATTAACTAATCCTTCTATTTCTTCTACTAGTTAATAATGGTGATTAAAGCTCTTAGATAAGTAGTCAGGATTCTATATTCCTCCTAACCCACTTCCGGGTGGACTTAAGAGGCGACATAACATTTACCAGGGGACTTGGGTAAGGGGACCCTGCGCAATGATCGGTGATTAAAACCCTAATGACTATCTAGTTAGGCATGCCCTTCCGGATCACTACCGCACACTAGACGCTTATGTGATGTTTCAATAATTAGACACCCCTTCCGGGTGACCATATAACTACTATTGAGACTATCCTAACGTGATCAAGATTAAGACACGCAATAATCAAAGCACATAAAACAAATATATGGTTAAGAAGCTATTAATCAATTTAAAATAGTTTTACCAAACAAACTTAGATAGAAGAAAATAGAATTCAAAGATTATAATATGCAAAATCCAACTTATGGGAATATTAGTTCATACTAGAAAGAAATAAACTAAAATAAAAATACATACTGTCAACTTGCTTCTCTTGAATGTCTTCTATGATGAATAAAACTTAAAGACTAATTGTGGGAGGCGGGGACATGTTTACAATGATTAAAGGGTGTATTTATAGGTATTTAGAATACCGTAGATCGAAATTCGGACTTATATAGGAGACCGTAGAAGGCAAGTAATTGGACTCCTTTTCCAAATCAAATTCGTTTCCTAAAATATAGGAGATATGATAAACACTGTTTTCTTGTTTTGGTCGTAACTCCTTCGGTATTGCTCCAATTTTTCCCTACTTTATATCGAAACGACCGCGTCGGAAAGATCTACGCTTTTTCTTTAGATTACTCCTCCAAATTCCCATCCGATTTTGACTTATATTCATTTTAGTGGACTTGACTGCAGAATTTCAGATTTACTTAGTAGCTTTTTCTTTCCTAGTTTATCTCTACTTCCTTTTATCTCTTAATTCCTTCCATATATTCTTTCCTTATCTCTTTAGAGTTGATTTTGCATCTAATTAATTTCCATATATCTTTAAAACTTCACATTAACACACAAATTAATCCAAATATGCTCTAATAATAATAATTCATCACATCAAGACAAGAAATAGGAATTTATCGAAATATGAATAAAAATCTAATATTAGATACTCAAATACACCTAAAATGATGTCTCCAACCTATATTATTCTATCACAAACAGGGATACATCACTTACCATATCAATAAACTTCTCATAATTTTTCTCATCACCTTTATTTTGAACACGTGATGGAAAGGGAGGAGGAGGTCGATTCTCATTCACGACTATATCTTTCTTATTTTGTTCCTTTGTTACCTTGTTAGGATCCTTAACTGCTTATTTTCTCACCTCATCAACTAAGTCTTCAATAATGACATCCTCTACAATCGAATTTACGAGCCTTTTCTCCTTGCAACCTCTTTTTCCTTCTACACCATTAAGGGAGGGGGTAGGTGTTTCCCACTCCTTAGTGCAATCGCCTTACATGCTTGATTACTCCCCGAATTTATTTTTTCTTGGTAGTTGAACTTGACCTCTAACATTCAAAGTGTTGGCTATTTGGGACACTTCATTCTCAAGAATTTCCAACGAAGTCGAGTGAGAATTAAGCGTCTTCTCGGTCTTAAGTGAATTCTCAACTGATGTCATCATAAATTTGTTCAACGTGACATCTAATTCATTTGTAGTGATCACACCTTCTTGTGGATGGGAAGAGAGAGCCTTCTAAGTAAGAGTATCTGCATAAGCGTCATATCTGGACTTGCTTGGACCTCCTTGATAATGGTTTTGAGGCCTTGATTGGAAATTATTTCCTTGGGGTCTCGATTAATAATTTCCTTGATTGATCACCCCTTGAGAATTGGACCATTGAAGTCTCGGATGATTACTATGTTGATTACCATAGCCTTAACCACCCGAATAGTGGTTCCCTCGATTATTGATAAAGAATATCGATTACGGATTGTTGGGACACGCATACCATATATGATCCCCATGGTAGGACATCCCTCAGGGTCTTGTACCACATTAACCTTCGCTTGATTATTGGCCACAAAAAGTTGCTTAATCTTGTTCTTTAAGGAGAAAATATTAGAATTCAAAGCAATTTCGGTGTCTAAATTCAATGCACCTCTTTCAGAGACTCGGACCGGTGCTCTTGATGGTGTTTCCAACTCATCTATGTCTTCACAATCCTATCCATTTTACCAGGCGTGTGTTTTGCGCTTACCATCATAAAACCTCTTCCACACAAAGTGTCAACCTTCTCCTTGGAGGTTACATCTAAAATACTATAGGCATCCCCAACTATAACTCCGGTGTATACCCATGTAATGGATATTTCTTCAACAACGTTTGGAAACGAGTTCATGCGTCTCCTACAGTTTCTCCGTGTTTTTGACGGAATCACTCCAAATCAAGTGTTCCCCTAAATCTTACACTTTGAGGATAGTACAAATCATTGAACGCGGTTTGCACTTGTTCCCATGTGTTGATTACATCATTTGGTTTCTGATCGTACCACTCACTAAATATTTCGGTGAGGAAAAATGGGAAAATAACAAAGGACATTTGTTCTTGAGAAACTCCTTGAGTGACGTACGCATCACAAATTTGCATAAACTTGCGCATCACTTGAATAGGATATTCACAAACGACCCTACTATAGTGGACATAACTAGAAAATTGGTTGATCACATTGGGCATGAATATCACGGCTTGAATAGCTTGTGGGTGTGTCCCAAGTGGTGGCAAGCGGGATGGTTGTTGCTTATGAGATTGCATGAACCATGGCACGAACTCAGGTAGGACTTCTGCACCTTGCTTGTCATTAAGTGGTGGTTGCTCTCTAGGAGGATCTTGAGCTCGATTATTAATGTTCTCTCCTGGTGTAACAACCACTTGTGGTGGACCTCTTGGGTTCCCATTTTCATCAAAATTCAACAAAGCATTAGCATTCATGACAGCCATCTCTTTTTGTGTTCTTTTTTCTTTCTCTCTCTTTGCTTTTGAGCTCGAATCAATTTCTCAGGATTCGAGAGCATGTACCGAACCTATTAGATGTAGAGAGATAAAAACAACAACACATGTAAAATAAAATATAACAACTAAACACCAATAAACTAAAACACAGAACTATAACTTTATAATCCCCGGCAGCGGCGCCAAACACTGGTCGGTCCTGTGAGTGTGATAATAATCACTTAAAAGTAGATGATTTTAACCACTCGCAAGTGTATGAGTTTGTTGACAAGTAATAAAATGAGTAATTAAAGGGTTTTCGTTCTCAGAGATTTATCAAAGTTAATGTAGTTATGTTTATACATATCGTGACTTAGTTGCGAATACAAATAATCAAAAAAAATTGTTTGGTTTCTTAAGATTAAAATAAATGCGATAAATAAAAGATAAATATAAACGATTAAAGACTAATGAATTAATTTACAAGAAATAAATGCAATTTAAATAAGAAAGGATGTTGATGTCTCCATATTTGTGATATATTATAGGTTGGAGACATCATTTTAGGTGTATTTGATTAATTGTTAAGGTATTTTTCCCGTTATTAGATAATTTCTTAATTTGTGTCTTGGTTTGGAGATTTATTACTTTTAGAGCATGTTTGGTATAATTTGTGTGTTAATGTGAAGCTCTTAAGATTTATGGAATATAAGATACCAAATTAGTTCCAAGGAGTTAAAGAAAGAAGATACAAGAGGAATCAGGAGACAAAATAGAACAAAGTGGAATTAGGAAGGAAATAGCTGCCAAATAAAGTTGTCAAATCTGCAGTGACATCCACTAAGGTGAATATAACTACAAATACACTGCAATTTTGTAAGTTCCTTTAAATCGTTGGATAGATCTTTTCGCTGCGGTCGTTTTGATATAAAGTACGCGAAATTTGGGCCAGTAAGGAAGGAGATATGATCAAAACAAGCAACAGTGATTATCATGTCCTATATTTTAGGAAACGAATTTGAATTGAAAAAGGAGTCTAATAACTTGACTTCCACTCCAAGATTTCGACCTAACACCTATAAAAACAGCTATTTACCTCTGTAAACATTGTCCTTGCTTGAATATTAGTCCTTAGCATCAAGTTATATCATCCAAAGAAGCAAGACGACCTAGAGAGGAAGACAAGAAGTTGGAGAGTTTCAAACTCATTTTCTCCATCCTATCCCTCTATCATTAAGGTAATTTGTATTAGATGTTTTAGCTTATCTTTCTTTCTAATTACTTTTATCCTTAGTTTATTTATATGTCTTTAGTTATGAACTAAATTTCTCATAGCTTAGGTTGCATATGTATAATCTTTGATTTCTAATTCTTATTTGTTTTTACGTTATTTGGGATTAAGTTTTAAATAGATTGAGCTTCTTACCTTTATATCCGTTTTATATGCTTTGACTTATTTCCATCCCTAATCTTGATCACGTTAGGACTGTCTTTTGTAGTTGGATGTTCATCCGAAAGGGGTGTCCAATAGCACAAACATGCAAACATAATCTCAAAATAGTTTGCGAGATCCCCATCAAGCATCAAGGGAACCTCTATTATAACTAGTTGAATTAGCTCAACTTGCTAGACAGTTACTATTTACTCCTCACTTAAAGGGTGTAAAGTGAAAGATACAAGGTTCGAATCCCTTCTCTGAACATGGATACCCTAATTCTATAATCGAGAAACAAAATTCAATATATTCTAAAACATGAAAACAAAATTTCAAAACTGGCCACTATTAGTGGCAGAATTTAAGTCAAATGAGATGTACTCTATTCCTTATGTCCCATCTTATATGTTAGGTGCAATAGGGTTCATAGATAAACTAACAAAGTTTGAAGTCGAGGTAGAAAGATGGTATAAAGTTAATGAAAAACAACATATCATTAATTGTATGTTCATCATGACAATTAAATTGACTCGACAAAGCATGTGAATTGTAGTCCCTCCCGTGTATTATCCAGTAAAAATACTGTAGTTACATAACGGATTTTAGTTTGCGAGTGGATAGCTTCCAAGATTTTTCGTTTCCAAGTCTTTAACCAATATGGTGGGCAGAGAAATCCAACCAGGTGACTTTTAAAGATCTCATAGACAGTGATATTTGACTACCTTCTAATATAGCAAGCCATTACCATACTGATAGAAAGTGATTGCATAACAAACAAACCCTCATGTCTATAAGCTTGTGTCTGACCAAAAAAAAAAATGTCTATAAGCTGTGAAATAATAAATGCCTCTAAGATGACATGTTGGACCTCTTGTAATTTATTATCTCCATGACTTAATGCTCTCTACCAAATTTTGACGATTTCTTCATTAGTGTTTACATGTTTAATGAGTTGATAGTTATTTTCATCAATAATTATACATCCCCTATTAAAAACCCCAACAAGAAATAAGGTTGGACAAGAAAAATGAGGTTAACCTATCAAATCATAATTAAAAGCATTTCACCAATAAACTTGACTTGACAATTTCCGTCTTAAATGCTGTTTGTTGAGGAGTCAACCAAATAATAAGTATATACTCACATGAAAGTGTTACAAAGAATAATTTATATTATAAGCTACCCATCGTGTTATACAATGTATTTTGCATAAAATTACATATAAGAGCTCATTAAATAAACTCAACTCAACAGATCAAAAATGAAAATTACAGACCCTGATTACAATTGCAAAGAATGATTAAACAACTCATGGAACGCCTATATAAAAAAAAATTCTAAAATGTAACTAAAGACATTTTTTTAAGGTGTCTAAGCGTGTCTTGTTGAATTAACATTACCATTACCATTACCATGGTCATGTTTAATATTTGCTGATTTTACATTTGTTATTTTACACATACAATCCGGCATAGGAAACGTATAAAGTGACCCACTTGGTTTTCTCAATTCACTCCCCTTTGATTCACTATGTCGAAGCATATCTTGCAAGTTTCTTTTAAACCCTTCCCATCTATATTCACATTTCAAATCATACCATGTCAATAAACTTTTCAAGAAAATAAAACTAAAATGAAATGAAATAAAATAAACCTGATTTTCGGATTATCAAATAATAACGCTAATTTCCTCTTATCCGGTTTAAAAGTCCGTGAATGTCCTTCATAAAGATACCGTCTATGACCCACCAAAAAATGAGGAAAATTACCACCTTGTGTTGTCACAAATATTTCACTATAAAGACACACCGTATAATCCAAAGCAGCTAATCTAGACGAGTGACCCTATATTAACAAAAAAAATTAACATATTAAAAATTAAAAAATACATTATACATACATACCTTATAAGGAGAAAGTTCTTCTGGAGAAGCAAGTGATTCCTTAGTTTCTAAACGTGGAAACATTTGTTTAAGTGGGGCCATATATTTCTCAGCTTTATATATATCACCCGCAGCTACATATACTGATGTCTTATTATCAAAACCCATACCACGTAACATCATTCCCACCTATATTCACATAAGAATATTAAATTATTAACAGAGACAATACATCAAACACTTTGAATACATACCTCAAGTGGAGTAAGTGGACATTTCCCATCCACACGATTAGCTCCAGGTCTAATAATCCGACCCCTCCGATTAAATTTACCTCTCCAACTTCTTTCACGAGCAATATCCATTTCACGTTTCTCTTCATCACCACCATCATATACACAACATGAAAACGCAACCATATCCTATTATAATTAAAACAATAATTAATAATTATATCATATTTGAATATTTGTACTTTAACGAAACACACACCTCTTCAAAACGGAGATGAACCGATACATATTTTCCGTTACTTTTCGAACTATTTTTAACCATACGGTAAATCATTTTAGCAGCAAGCATACGTATAGGTTCAGAGAATCTAAGGGCTTCGAAATTTGATAAACATCTAAGACTTTGAATATTTGGAGGAACTGCATGAGCAAGTCTATTTGAGAAAGGTGCAATACGTACAGCCCTGTGATATATAAGAATATATAAGAATAGAGTTTGATTTTTATAATAGTAACTTATAAAAATAGGACAAACATACCCTAACTCAATTAACTTGGGTAAAACTTTGTGAAGATAGTATAATGGACTAGACCATCCTTTTACTCTTAGATTCACGATGTTACTTATATTATTGTCGTAGCGTTCAAGTATATCTTCTGGAAGTGCTTTTATAACTTTCACATGATTTCTTAGTGCGTATATGAAGAAATCTTCATCAAATATATCACCAAACTTACTACAAAAGAATTCAAATAAAGACAAAAGTTGGATATAATTGTTATTTATAGTTATCTTGTAGTTCCTAAATGAGGCATTTATATGACAAAAATACCTCAAATAATCACCTGGAATCTCGCCAAACACTATTGAAATGAAATATTGGGATAACAAGTGTAGCATTTAGAAGCCCAGCTACAGCTACAGCATCACATATCTGTGTGAGAGAGAGAATTATAAGTTAATAAGACTGTTTTGATTAATATTTGAATTATTTGGAAAATATATTGTTGTATTATATTTTAAGTGAAGGACTAAATTGGTAAATTATATAGAAGAAAACGTACTGCTAAGCGTTGTTGGTTTAAGCCACCATTAGCTTCAACTATTAAGTAACCATTTGATTTTGGTAATTCTGAGGACCCTTTAATCACATACAAAGATATAAATAAAGATTTAAAAAATGATGAATAGATTAAACTATTTAAGACTTATATAAAAGAGACCTGTTTGAGAAATAGTCTGGTCAATACAAGGCTTCCAAACTTGACGTGGCTTTGGATTCCAAACATTTGTAATCTGTTCAATTTGCATTTCAACAATTTTTAAGTCAATAACATGAATGTATCAAAATATAACAAATTTGTAATACACGATTTTAAGAGTTTATCTATAATTAGAACTGCTCATCTCTAATGGATTTTCGATTTGGGGGGTCCAAGTAAGTTTGGGTCAATGCCCTTGAAAAAAAATTACTTAATTTCACTTATCTCCTTATGTAAGTCAAAAAATGCCCTTTAGGTCCCTATATTGTAGTAAACTTGCATTATAGCTCTCTATAATAATTGAAATACATATAATATAAGCCTAATAAGATTAATTCTAAATGCAGATGAAAAATTGTAATTCAATCACACTCTAAAAAATGCAAAAGGTATTATTTACATCTATAAACAAATGATTTTCCATCAAAATTCTTATCTCCCTAGCAAACATAAAAAAAATTGACCACCAAAGATTTAAATGACTTCACTTGTAAGAAAGCAAACACACAGGGTTAGAAGAAATTGATAGAAAAGAAATACTTTCATGTAAGCAAAACTAATATTACAATTTTTGGAGCTAAAAATTGTCCAGGTAGCAACACACAAGTTTCAATAAAACAATCCGTTACATAAACCCTCCTAGTTTCAATAACAGTCCTTAGAGTTGCTATTTACGGAAAGATGAGAATTGAGGAGTACTCCCTCTGTTTCATAATGTTTGTCCACTTACTAAAAATGTAGTTTCAAAATGTTTGTCCACTTAGAATATCAAAACACTTTTTACCTCTTTTTTCCACTATTACCCTCATTAAAAAATTAAAATTTATGTTTCCAATACACATTTAAAATATCAAGACACTTTATGAAGGGTAATTTTGTAATAGGGAGTGTAATAATTACATTTCTTAATTCGTGTGAAAAGCAAAGTGGACAAACATTTTGAAACGGAGGGAGTAATTGTTAATTAAAAGTGAAGCTATTAATTGTTTTTCAAGAATTCTAATTTAAAAAACTTAATTAAGAAATGACGCAGGCTATAGGGGTTTACTACTTATGTGATGTTTCACATTGATGAAAGATATTTTATTGGCTATATCAATGCGCTATTCCAAAAGTAGATTTGCAATGTTAGTGTATAACACAACACAGGGTTATGTTTGCTGGTTTCTGAAACAGAGGTACATTTGGTTTTTTTATCACGTAATTCAGGGACCAATGGTGCAACTATAACTTAACATTGTGATTTTGAGTATCAACTACTTTGATGACGACAAAAGAAAATGATTTGAACTAGAAAATCAATCTGATTTCTTATGAGGATAAAAAATAATAGAAAGAAAGAGGAAATACCAAATTGGAGGTTCCATTGTTATCCGCCTCCATAAATGGCCAGAGCTTCTCAAAAACCTGGGGGCTTCTATAAACAGAGCCAGGCGGACCAACAACATTTTTTGTACTAAAATCAAGCCCTAACGTTCCCATATATAACAACATTCCAGATATATACAACAAGGGCGCAAAAAGCAAGACCCCTCTACGCCTATAAACAGCCGATATTACCATGTAACCTAATCTCTCCGCCAAATTTTGTAGCTTAACTTCACTTCCACCACGAAAATTCCCCACACCTCCAACGCCACCACTCGCGGCCGGAGAAGTTGGGGAACTTTTATTACGGCCATGACGGAAACGAGGGGATGACGGAGGCGATAAAGGGGCTGTCCCGCCGGTTCCCCCTAGCCGGCTTGGGCCGTGCATGTGGGACCCACGCGGTTTATAATTATTAAAAAAATTATTTAGTTAAAGCTAGCTACAAAAATTGGATCAATTATGAAAAAGATTTGGAAATAAAGGGAGTAGATGTATAAATTCTGTTAAATGGAACTTGAGATCTGAACCGTAGAAACTAGTGAGCGAAGTGGCGAAACTTTAACCGACGATAGTGCGTACGTGTGCGTGTACGTGTCGGAACAGTGGAGGAGAGAGAAGTTAAAGTGATAAAAAAGGTGATGGATGCGATAATTACGGACATTTTGATATTGAGGCGATGAAAGTGGACATTATCGAAGGTTCTAAAATTAGTAATCTAGATCGTAGTAATTTTTATTTTTCTTATGTTTAACTGATCGATGTCATATTTTTTCTTTATTTAAATCACTTGTATTCTACTATTTACTAAGCATATTTATTCAGAAAACATAAATTATAAACTAGCTACTCAAATAATCGCAAAATTAATAACTTTACATCAACGTCGAACGGCTGATTGAAAAAATGAAAGTTACACATATGATAAGATAAATTTTAGAAGTGTTTTTATATTATTGAGTCAAATAAACGAATGTAAAGACATAGAGATGCAATAGATTGATATCATATCTAGTATAAAATTAGATAAGAATACATATTTCTTGAAAGGAATATATATCCAAACTAAATAGGATATCATGGAATTCGTAGTTAGATTGGGTTTGATATTTGTGATCTTATCATATAATAATGGATTAATACTATAATATTAAATAGAATACATCTTTAAAAAGGGATATATCCAAACTAATAGTATATCATAGAATTCTTAGTTTAAATTGAGTTTGATATTTATAATCTTATTATATAAATATAACTTGAATATAACCGCTATTGATATATGATAAAAGTAATGATAGATATTATTCATTTTTATGTATTTTTTAATCAATTTTGTATATATAATTTGATTTTTTATAATAAAAAATTAAAAAAAGAGTAACTAGAATAAAGAAATTAACTTATTAGTAAATATAAACATGTTGACCAAAAAAAAAAAAAAAGTAAATATAAACATGTAAATAAAAGGTAATAATAAGATAATACAGAAAAAATTATTTCTATCATTACTATTTACTCATATACATGTTGATGAATGATATTAGAAATGTTACATAATTTTCATTTTACAAACTTAGTTGTTTTTGACTTTTTACATTAAAAAAACTTGGTTTATATTAAAAAGAAACTAGATACTATAAAATAATTTATTTATTTCAAAATAAATAACAAAACAATTGAAATGAGTCAAAATTATATTTTTTATCTAAAAAAAATATAAGATTTGAATTTTTTTACCTATTGAAAGAATTCATAACCGTAAAGTATCACTATATTATAAAAAAGCTCACTATTTTATCGTGTTCTCAAAGTTCTACTTTTATACCATCATTTCCTAGAAACTAGTTATCTTGTCTTTTTTTCCAAAATCGTCTCATCCTACAATCACTGTAAAAATGTTTTGTTGGTATGCTCACATGTGTGTTTTATAACTAAATTCACAAAGGATAAAAAGTTAGAATGGCTAAGAGATGATGAATGTCACGAGACATTGCAACAAGGAACCATTAATGTTGTTATAAATTCAGTGGTAAAAGACGTGGGGTAGAGTGTAGTAGAGAAAAATTGAAGGCATTCATTCACAATGTTAGCTGGGGTGGGGCCTCCTCACGTTATATACATTTGCCATTAACTTTTGGCGACACATCGTCCGTGTCTACGTGGTGCAGTAAAGATATTTTTTTTTTTTTTTTTTTGGACGGTTAAGGGGGTGCGTAGCACCCAATGAAAACAAACCATCATCATCCAATACCTAATTTACTAAAAAGACAAGAAATATCGAAAATACTAGGGGTATTCCGATGGATAAGGGTTGCCTCGTGCCTAGCTTCCTTCGCCAACTTATCCGCTTCCCTGTTGAGCTTCCTGTTCACATGTTTGAACGTGATTTGCCCGAGCTCTTCAGCTTTTTGGATAATTTTTCGAAGAATGGGTTGGATATTCCAACGAGCTGCTGACACCAGCTTAATACCTTGAATGATCTCAAGGTTATCTGAGTGGATGATAACTCTTTTCCCAGGGAAAAGGGCTCCAACATGTATTGCTTCCAGGACTGCTTTCGCTTCTCCTTCAAGGGCTGAATTGCAAAAATGATGAGAGTTTTTGCGAAAAGTCTCATTTAGCCCTCTTTGTCTTCCAATCACTGCTAATCCTGCGGGTTCCATTTTGTTGGAGAAGGAGGCATCACAGTGCAAAGTAATGTCGTATTGTTGGGAAGTTTCTTGATTTTCCTCCTCATTCTCCGTATTCTTCGATTTGTCTTTGTAGCACTCTTTTGTCCAGTTAATCCCATGTATTTTATTCATAAGTTTTTTTGAGGCAATGTTAATACCAGTACCATCAATAGTATTACCCTCGTGAATTGCCTTCATCTTTGCTTTCCATATGTTCCATAAGTTTATCATCAAAAAGTCACGTACTAAATTTTCCTCCCATCCGCCCTCTTTGTAAGATTTGATAATTTTTAGAAACCATTCTCCTATTGTGTCTTTATTCCCTTCCATAATTTTAATTTGGAGTAGTGATCCCGCCCACATGTCTTTGCACATATTGCAATGTAGAAGTAGGTGCTCGGTATCCTCTTTTTCGTGATTACACCATAAGCAATTAGGCGCATCTGCACATTTCCTTTTATATAAATTTCCCCTTGTAGGAATAGCATTATTAATTATTCGCCAAAGATGGCTATGGACAGTAGAGGATAGAAAACTATTATAGGTTTAGATAACCTTGATTTGATTCTAGGTATTAGGTCGCTGCCAACGGCGTGGTTGAAGGTCAAACCTTATGTCAAACGGATCATAGTGTATGCTGCGGAACATGGTCGGATGTTCTTTAAGCATATTCCGAGACGTCTCAGTAATATGACTGAGCGAGCCGTGCGGAACGCTAAATAACAGGGTTCTCTAAATGATCATCAGTTGGATCTTACTTATCGATTTTCAGGAATTGGTTAAAGACTGTTTTATAATATTTACGCTTTACGTTGTAAAAGAAAAGAAAAAAAGTAAACCGTCTTGACTGAGAGATAAGCTTAAATTAAGTGATTAGTCATACTGGTCATGAGGGAATTCAGGTATTTCTTGATCGATTGACTTTTGTCATGAACAACTCATGAAAAGGTCGGGATTAAAATGAGAATTTTCTCAAACACTTTTTAAGCTTTTTGACCTTAGTAGTTAAAAGATAAAAGAGTAATGATATTTGTCACCTCTTTTCATGTCACCCTTTTATCACCCTTCTTTATATATGTTCTGATTTTCTTGAATAGAAGATAGAGAAAAATTAAATAGAATAAAGAAATCAATTCATTGGTACATGTAGGCATACACGTAAGAGGTGATAAAAGGGTGATACAAAAAGGGTGACAAATATCATTACTCAAGATAAAATGAGTTGGCCACTCATAAACTTATAAAGTGGTTTTACTAATTGAAAATACCAAAAGTAAGATTTTTTTGGAAAATATGCAGTTTTTTTTTTTTTTGGACGGGGGAAAATATGCAGTTGAAACAGAACTTTGTTAAAATTATATTATTCATTTTAATTCTATAGTCACATCAATACTATTATAAAAATTTACTTCAATTATAGTATGTGTTTTTGTAAAATGGTGTCGTTGTTAAGGCATTAAGGACATAGACATTGTAATTAGTCTCTATTGTGCAAATCTAAGAACTTTTCAAACGCTCCACAAGTAGGAAAATAACAATGGATGTCTTCTGTTTTATTATAATTATATGTCTTTAGCAGATATTTTTCTTAGATGATTAATAGATTTATTTGATGGAGTGGCAAAGGAGTCTTCTTCTTTCTCAGTGATGGAAGCTGAAGGGAGGGGAATCTACTTGGCGTGTCAACTAGCTTCTAAACTCCCTTATGGCTCTACTACTATTGAAAATGATAACCTTTGTATCATTAATCAAATTAATTCTATTTGTAAAGTAGAGAGTAGAACTAAGGTTTTAGTGTCTAACATTATCTCTTTTAAGAACTTGTATAACATTAAAATCTCTTTTGTAAAGAGGTCCAAGAATAGGGTTGCTAATTGGGTTGCTAAACAAATGCTTTGTGGGTGTTTGTTTGGCATTTGGAGTACCTTCCCTCCCTCCCAATTAGCTAATTTGATTAGGAAAGACTTGGAACCAACTGGTATTGGATAAGTTGTAATATTTTGTTAATGGTGATTTATGTTCTTTCGACTAAAAAAAAAAAATAGATTTATTTGATAGATTTTTAAATTTATTCAGTTATATTGTACTTTTTTCTCTTGAAATTGTATTATTTGCGTTTTAGAACTTTTATGCATTAATTTATTTGTTTTAGAGAAAAGTTCTTAGGTCCATGGATGTTATGGAACACCAAGACAAGGAGGAGAAACAGGAATTAAAGTCTTAAATCAAGTGGAGAGGTCAAAGATAAGGAGAGATGATCTGAAGAGTTGACTAATAGAGAGGAAAATCTGGAAAGTTGTTACTAATTGCTGATTTCGAGCCACTTAATCACAGATTTAGCCTTGGAGCCCTGAAATAAGAAAGCTGTGTCTTTGAGTTAGCAAGATTTGGGGACTGGAATCAGATGATTTTGAGTTAAGACGTAAAAGTTACGACCGTTTTACTAACAGTTGTACATCAGATACGGGATTCCTTATTTGGACTTGGACTTTTCTCATTTAACTTATTACTCTTAAGTAAAAAGCCCAATCCGATTTCTCCACTATAAATATGCCTTTTGACCTCATTTTTACACACTTCATAATACGCTTCATGTTTAAAAGAGAGAGTCGAAGTAAAAGGAGAATGAGAAAGCTAGAGCTGGAGAAAGTCATTTTCTTCAACAACAGTCGAATCCAACCCCTAAAGTAGATTCTTTACTTTATTTTTGTAATTGACCATGAATGCTTTTAATTTAATTTCAGTTATTTCTAGTTTTAGTATGAGCTAATTTCATTTGTACTTGAGAATCGCATTTATGAGTTGAACCCTGATTTGTTTCATTAATGTTTTTGAATTTGGGATTGAAAGATTTAATCTGTATTGGGTAATTTTGTATTGACTATTATCCTGATTTTATGTATAGGTAATTTTGTATTGACTATTATCTTGATTTTATTTACTATTTTGGGAGTCATGAATCGAAAATAGGATACAGTAACTAGGTTATTCATTTAAGTGGCAAAGTGATCACCTTGACGGGGGGTTTAGTTACAGACATAGGTAATAGACGCGAGGTATTCGTCATTGATCCTGACGGACTTGACTAACCTTGCAGCCAATTGGGTTAAAGACTTAAACATACGAAGATAGCTTATAATCACCCTGACGGGGTTTGTAATACCCAAAGATAGCTCCTGAGTCCACCCTGATGGGGGTTAGGAGATATTAGAATCCCGACTAATACTAAAATACCGATTCAACCCTTAAACGAAAGCATTGATTAAATAGATTTAGGTGAAACCCTTGAGAGACTCAAATACCCTTCTCATATTTGCGTCCACACCTATTTACTTCCAGTATTTATTTTATGTTAATCATTTTAGCACTTTATTTATTTGCGTCTTTAGTTTTAAACACTAAACCAAACAAACATTTTTATCTTTTATCTTTCTGTCATAACAATTATTTCCACTCATTTGTTAAACACCATAAGTCATATCCATCTGTCCCTGAGATCGAAAACCCGTTTATCGGATTATTACTTGGACGACTCGTACACTTGCGGTTAGTGTCCCTCCTTTTAGGGGTGTGATTTTATCACACACCAGGAGACACTAAGTTTTTGGCGCCGCTGCTGGGGACGGTAGCGTATGACAACGGTGTTATCCGTAAGTGATTTAATTGTTCTTTTATTTTCCAGTTTTACGCTTTTCCTTTGTTTTGTTTTTCTCAGGTTTTATAGGTTTGGTTTATGCTCTCAAATCCTGAGAAGTTATTCCGAGCTAAAAACAAGAGAGAAAAGGAAGAAAGAGAAGCGAGAGAAAGAGAAATAGCAGCCGTGAATCTTAATAATTTCCAAGATCCTGGAATAGAGTTGGATGCAGATGGCAACCCGATAGTGCCATCAGTTGTATAAGACCCACTAGGAGGGAATCAAAGCATTCGAATTCAAGTTCCCCCTACAGGTCAACCACTCAATAACAATGGTGCTAGAATTCGACATGAAGATGCACCGAGGCTCGTCCAACCTAACTAATACAGACTATTTCGTTTGCCACCATTAGGAATCAGATTTAGACCAAACGCGGGTATGATCAATTAATTTATCAGTATTGGACAGTATAGTGGTGCGGCACATGAAGATCCTATTCGAGCCATGTACAAATTTATGCAAATCTGTGATGCATATGTGACTCTTGGATTAACCCAAGAACAAATGTACTTTTCAACGTTCTCATTTTTCCTCACCCGAGGAGCTAGTGAATGGTATGATCAGCAACAACACGATAAAATTGTAACCTGGGATCAACTTCAGACTATGTTCTTCGATAGGTATTATCCGCAAAGTGTCAAACGTAGTGGCCAACTTGATTTAGCAGGTTTCCGTCATGAACAGGGAGAAGATGTAGGCACTGCTTGGACTCGTTTCTAATCATTATTAAGAAAATTCCCTTTACATGCGTATGCAAATGAATTACAACTTGGAATATTTTATCGGAGTTTAGATGAAACCTCGAAAGAGAAAGTAGATACTATGTGTCAAGGTGGTTTCATGATAGTTCCTGTAAATCAAGCCTTGGGTATTATGGATAGAATCGTGAAGAATGAGATGAGTTGGCAACCATCAAGATCACCAGTTCAAGTTTCAGAAAAAAGTACTTTGACTGTAGACGCAGATTCGGCTTTGAACGCTAAGATTTCCGCTCTTAAGAATAAGGTAAAGCAGTTATTTATGTCTAACAAACAAGCGATTGTTAATGTTGTACAAGAGCCAGAGATATGTCCTAGTTGTGGGGCAGTTGATAATAGTTGGGAAGAATGCTCTAATAACCCAGAATCTCTGTGTTTCGTTAATAATCGGGGTAACAACTATTCAAATAGTCAAGGGTATGGAAATCTGTGTAAGAAGCATCCAAGTTTCCAATACTCGAATCCACAAGGGGCCGCTAATCCATGAACTTATCAACCTAGGACCCAAGGGAACAATTATCAATTCAAACCACAAAATCAATATCAAGGAGGTCAACAAAGAGCCGGGCATGAAGCTTATTCAGATACATTGGCTCAGAAGGCACTCCCTTCTCACCCTCAAGAAGGTCCGCTCACCACAACCGATTTAGCCCTCACCTTGACTCAATACATAGTGGTATCCAGAAGTAAGACAACCTAGATTGAAGATTAGTTATCTAAATTCATCGCCTCATTAGCAAGTAAGGAAAATAAAATTGAAGAAAAGTTGAACTCACACTTTGCTTCGTTGAAAATTTTGGAGAATCAAATATCAAAGATCGCCAGTAGTCTAAATGTTCGAGGTCAAGGACAACTCCCAAGTGATACAGAAATTCTTCGACAGAGGGAGGATTGTAATGCGGTCAGACTAAGAAGTGTTAAGCAATTACAACTACCACCTTTTCCAGTTATGAAAGAAAAAGAAACAACAGTGAAGGAGAAAATTGTGAAATATGTGGTTGAAAAATAAAGTGAACCAGAAGTTGAAGAGGTGGAAGTGGAGAAAATTCCGGTAAAGCCAAAGAAGAAAGATATTGTAGTGGAAGAGAATCGTCGTCCTCCACCTTTTCCCTCGAGAATTTAAAAGAAAGGAGATATGACAGATTATCAGAAATTCATAAATGTAGTACGTAAGCTTAATATCAATGTGCCATTCTTAGATGGTATCAAAGATGTGCTGAGATATGTAAAATTCTTGAAAAGAACTATCTCAAATAAACGCCCATATCTGGAGAATGTAATGATATGGTAGCCTGAAGAATGTAATGCAATATGCCAGAGTAAGTTGCCACCCAAATTACTTGATCTTGAAAGTTTTACAATCCCTATTTCTATTGGTAATGAGTGGAAAGGAAAATCTTTATGCAATTTGAATGCAAGTATAAATTCATGCCCAAATCAATTTTTGAGAAGTTGAAGATAGAGAACACAAGATCGGCTTCTATGGTCTTGCAAATGGCTGACAGATCCCTCGCACATCCAGAGGGACGAATAGAAAATGTCCTTGTCAAGGAAGGTACTTTAATTTTTCCTGTTGATTTTGTTATACTTGAATACGACGCGGATAAGAATATCCCCATTATTTTGGGAAGACCATTCCTAGCCACGGGGTGTACTGTTATTGATTTAGAAAACAGAGAATTAACCATGCGTATTCAAAATGAGGAGGTAAAGTTCAACGTGTTTAGGGCAATGAAGTTCCCGGATTCCCCGGAGGAATGTTCCCGAGTGGATGTAATTGAGAAAGCAACGCAAGAGGTATTTGATGATATGAATTTTGACCATATCTTGAAGGCCCCCCTCACACTTGACTTACCAGAGATGATGGAAGAGCTTGCTTAAACTATCGCAACTCTAAATTCTGAAAATGCAAAGCCTAGGCGTCTAGCCTATGAACCATTACGAGAATCTTGGGAGATTGAACCTCAAAAGAAACCATCTACTGAGTCTCCTCCGCAACTAGAAGAGAAATCACTTCTGCTACATTTGAGGTATGCGTATTTAGGTACTAATAACACCTTGCCTGTTATCGTTTCAGCTCACTTAACAGGTTCTCAAGAAAACAAATAGTTGCGTGTACTTCGGGCTCATAAAGAGGCAATTGGTTTGACCATTGTTGATATCAAGGGTATTAGTCCAACCGTTTTCCAACACAAAATCATTTTGGAAGATAAAAGTGCATGCTCAGTTGAAGGTCAGAGAAGACTGATGCCAGTTATGAAGAAGGTGGTCAAAAGGGAAGTAATTAAACTACTAGATGCGGGAATCATCTTTCCCGTAGCTAGTAGTGATTGGATGAGTCCAGTTCAATGTGTACCAAATAAGGGTGGTATCACTACTATCCTAAATCAGAATGATGTCATACCCTCGAGAACCGTAGTTGGTCGGAAAGTGTGTATGGATATCATAAGTTAAACAAGGCCACCAGAAAAGATCATTTCCCACTCCCTTTCATAGATCAGATGTTGGATTAGCTAGCAGGTAGAGAATATTATTGTTTTCTATATGGATACTCAGGTTACAATCAGATATGCGTAGATCCAGATGACCAGCACAAAACTACTTATACATGTCCTTTTGTCACCTTCGCATATCGAAGGATGCCATTTGGATTGTGTAACGCACCTGCTACTTTCCAATGTTGCATGATGACAATATTTGGAGATATGATAGATCGATTCCTTGAGGTGTGTATGGACGACTTCTGTGTTTTTGGTGATAACTTTGATGATTGTTTGCAGAATCTAGAGAAAGTGCTAATTAGATGCAAGGAAACTTATTTAGTGTTAAATGTCATTTCATGGTCTGTGAAGGAATAGTTCTAGGACACAAAGTTTTGAGTTCGGGTTTATAAGTTAATCGTGCAAAGATTGAGGTAATCAAGACTCTTCCCCCTCCTATTTCTGTGAAAGGGGTGAGAAGCTTCTTGGGACATGCTGGGTTTTGTCGCCGTTTCATTAAAGACTTTTATAAGATTTCTAAGTTGTTGTGTAACTTACTAGAAAAGGGCGTAAAATTTCCTTTTTGATGAAGCTTGCATGGAGGCAATCAAATAAATCAAGGAGAAACTCATATCCGCCCCCATTGTATTACCAACTGATTGGAATATACCGTCTGAAGTTATGTGTGATGCTAGTGACCTCGCTATGGGTGTTGTGTTGGGTCAGAGAAAATATAAGGTATTTCATTCCATTTGCTATGCTAGTAAGACCTTTACAAGTGCTCAGATTAATTATACCGTAACATAAAAGGAATTACTAGCTGTTGTGTATGCATTTGACAAATTTTGTTCTTTTCTTCTTGGAGTCAAAATTATTGTGTACACCGATCATTCTGCGATCAAATATCTTATGGAGAAGAAAGCTGGAAAGCTGCATTTGATTAGATGGGTATTATTGTTACAAGAATTTAATTTGGAGATTCGAGATCGAAAGGGTTGTGATAATCAAGTTGCAGATCATTTGTCGCGTCTTAAAGGTTCTGGGTTTAATAGTGGTCCAGAGTTGGTCAAGGAGGAATTTCCTGATGATAGTCTATTCTCAATCTATGTGAATGGTACTCCTTGGTATGCAGATATAGAAAATCTTACTGTGAGTGATTTTTTCCCTAAAGGAGCTACTTAACAAGAGAGGAAGAGATTGATTCACTGTTCAAATCATTTCTTTTGGGAGGATCCTTTCCTCTATAAAATATGTAATGATCAGATGGTGAGAAGATGCATACCTGAAAGTGATATCCAATCAGTACTGGCTAGTTGTCATGATTCACCATATGGAGGACAATTTAAGGGTGATCGTACAGCTACAAAGGTACTTCAATCTGTTTTTATTGGCCCACCTTACATAAAGATTGTCATGAATATGTTAAGAAATGTCATAGATGCCAATTTATCGGTAACATATCTAAGAGAGATGAAATTCCATGTAATGTTCTTAAAGTTGAAATATTCGATGTTTGGGGTATTGATTTCGGGGGGCCCTTTGTACCATCTAATGGAAATCAATACATTCTACTAGCTGTTGATTACGTGTCTAAATGGGTAGAGGTTGTAGCATTACCAACGAATGATTCGCGAGTAGTAATAAAGTTTTTGAAGTCACACATCTTCACTAGACATGGTACACCTAGAGTTATTATTAGTGATGGAGGTCCACACTTTATTAATAGATACTTGAAGGCTGTCCTAGAGAAGTATGGGGTGAGACATCGTGTATCTAGTGCGTATCATCCGCAAGCAAATGGTCAAGCTGAGATCTCTAATCGAGAGATAAAATTCGTTTTGGAGAAGATTGTTGGACCCACACGCAAGGATTGGTCAATGAAATTAGATGACGCGTTGTGGGCATATCGTACTGCGTTCAAGACACCCATTGGCGCATCTCCATATCGCATAGTTTATGGTAAGGCTTGTCACTTACCCCTTGAACTTGAATTAGGTGCTTATTGGGAGATAGTGGAGTTGAATATGGATCCTACTTTAGCCGGTGAGAATCGTATGATGAAACTAAATGAATTTGATGAGTTTCAATTTCATGCCTATGAAAATGCTAAACAGTATAAGGAAAAGACGAAGAGGTGGCATGATAATCGGATCCGTGAAAAGAAATTTAAAATTGGACAAAGGCTCCTCAAGTATAACTCCAAGTTCAGCAATTATCTGGGTAAGTTGAGATCAAGGTTGGTCTGGTTCATATGTTATGACCAAGGTCACGCCTCATGGAGCTATAGAGATTGAGAACCCAACCGAGCACTGCACCTTCATGGTGAATGTGCATCGGTTGAAGATTTATCATAGAGGCGAGGATACGAATCGCATGGAAGATCCTCATCCTGGAGAGGCCATATGCCTCCTTGAAGCTGAATCAATGCGAAAGGTAACCCGTCGAGCTTAACCACGTTAAACAAAATCCATTTCAATTGTAAATTAGTTATTTTGTTCATGTATTTTGATTTCTTAGTGTACAATAGAGTAATTTGAAGTTTATTAGTGTATAATTCTAAAGAAATGAGAAGGTTTGTGGTTTATGATTTTTGCAGGTATGTAAATCCTTGAGTTTGGGGTTAAACATGTGCAAGACGGAAAAATCTGCATTCAATAGTGGTTAAACTGAACTAGCTGCACCATCACCGGCCATATCGCTAGTATACCGTGAGCTCTCGGCAAAGTGACATTTAATTTAATTGTTAAACACAGCTATTTTTTGCTTCATCGAGAAATGGTTCGTGCGACCGGTATGTCAGTCAGCTCGCCGGTATGCTGGTCCCAGAAAATTGTTATAACGCTAGCTACTGTACCTATGACACTTACACACAACTATTTATTGTGTCAGTGACAAAAACACATTCGTGCCACCGGTATGTCTGTCAGCTCTCAGCAAAAATCAATTAAAATTAATTCGTGAACGCAAGTTGGTGTGTGTAAAAGAAAAAGAAACAAAAACTTCTACGGTATATGCCGGTGCGAAGCCCGGTATGCCGGCCTACGCAGCGATTTTTTACCTAAACCTTAAGAAATCCAATTTTCTCACCTTTTAACCTAGACTCTTATGCAAGATATCATTATAGAAGAACAAAAACTCATTAAATACCTGTAATACACCAGTAAAACATCCAAACACCATCAATCCTTCAACCTAATCCATTCCAGACACACAAGAAACATCAAATCTTTCCAAAAACACCAAGAAATCTTCACCTAATTCCTTAATCCTTCTTCATCAAATCTTTAATCACACCAATTAAACCTCTCCTATTCCATTACCCCTCTCATATAACACCATAAACCTAATTTCTAAATCCTTAAAACATCAAAGTTCAAAACTTTTCTCTAGTTTTTTAATATTTGAAGTTTTGAGTTTGGGGTTCATTGAGATGACAAACCTAACCGATTCATTATGCTATAATCGTAAGGCAAGAGGTAATCCCAGAACTAGAAATACTCCTAGGGCTACTCCAGACAAAGCTATTGAGATTCCGGTTTCTAATTCTACGCCTAAGGTGGGAGAAATCAAGAACAGTTTGAAGAGGAAAGAAAACCCTATTGAGACTAATCCTAAAAAGCCGAACTTGGAATCAAAAGAAGTTGAAGGACCAATCGTGAGTGAACCAGTTAATGAACAACACTCTGTGAGAAGAATAACAATGGCCATGAAACCTAAACCTAAGAGGCCATTCATGAGCTGTAAAGAACAAGTTTGTGAAAGGTTTGCTACGTTTATTTTTGGTGTTGAGATAGGATTTCCAAAGGATATTATGAATGGTGAATTCAAAGATTACGCAATGGTTTATGACGAGTTGGGTTGGAAAGAGTTTAAATAAAGAGGACTGTTCTATCTTCCATCTTTAGTTCACGAATTTTATGAAGAGTTGGGTTTTGCTGAAGGTAATTCAATTTCAGTCCATAAAAATATTATCCCTTTCTCAGTTGGACGCATTCGTGAAAAAATTAAATTACCTAACTTAAAAGGGTCGTGCCAACACCATGAAGGACTTAATAATCTGGTTTTCCAATGAGATACGCTCTACAAACAGGTTTTAATATATGGGGTGGAACCCATCCCCGAAAGATATAGATATCAAGGTATGGTCCTTTGTAGTCAATTGATCCCACGTGCGAAAGTATGGTCCCGTTTATAATTCCTACCTTCTTTGGTTATACCGACACTTCTGAGGTATCACGTGAACAGCTCATATTTATTAAATGCATACTTGAAGAGAAAGAGATAGATGTATCTCGCGTGATCTATGATTTCATAATGGCTTACATAAAATCTCCAATTAAGCAACACAACCTTAATTCCGTGTTTAATTACTTCGTTATGTGCCACGCAGAAACAAAGAAGAGGAACCTCTTGAGTCCGGAGATAACATCACGACGGTTGCAATTGAAAATATTCATAACAAAGCCAAGAAAGTGGGTATGGAGTTGGATAAGCCCTTTATGGAAGATAATGGAGCGAGACCTCTACAAAGAAAGAAGAAGACTCCCAACGATAATGCTGTGATTGAGACAGTAAGAAGTTTGGAAATGACGCAAGTGAGATTAGTAAAGACTTTGTGAAATATGACAAAAGAGTTCAAGGTGATGAAGGACACTTTATTCAAGATGAATGCAACCATTAATGATCTTTACAACTTGATGAAGAAGAATTCGAAAACCTCAACCTGGACGCAACAGTGAAAACCAGCCTAGTGCTGGTTAAGATACATATTCCTTTCCCTTCTCACTTATTAGTGTTGATGTCTCCCATTTTGTTCTAATTATATGCCTATATGAGACATCATTTTTGGTGTTTAATTAATTAATTTGATAGACTTTTTGTATTAAATCGTTATATTTCAATTTCTATCCTTGAATTCTAGATTTTTTATTTATTAAGCTTTTGCACGTAATATGGTTTGTTTTAGTGAAAAGTTTATAGGTTTATAATACTATAAAGGAGAGGAATCAAGAATAGAAGTCTTAGATCGTGTAATGAAGTCAAAAGCTCGAAGAAATATTCCAAGGAGTTGACAAATTTGAGCTGAAATTCTGGAAGACTGATGGTAATTTCTGATTTCGAGCCACTTAAAGATGGACTCAGCCCTTGAGTTATGAAGCATATTTGTGCCTTATCGAGTTACGAAGAATTAGCAAGTTGAATGAGTCAATTCGGAGTTATATTGAGAACGTTACAGCCGTTTTCGTGAAGGGTGTACAACAGTTACGAGATTTTGGTTTTAAAGAGCGGATTTGGGCCATTTAATATTTAATTATTCTTTAAAATAGCCCAAGTCCGATTTTAGTAGTATAAAAGGACCTTTTGACTTTATTTTTATACACACAATTCATTATTCATAAGTCAGAGCATCAGAATGAAAGTCAGAGCAAGGAAGAGAAGAAGCTAAGGAGCTGGAGAAAGTCATCTTCTCCAAATTCGCAGCCAAATCAATTCCCTAATTAGGTTTTCTATTCTTTTAATTCTGTAAAACATTATGAATTCCTTTATTTCTATTTTCTTAGTTTTCATCTCATTCATGAACTAAATTTAATTAGTACTTGAGAACGCATTAATGGGTTAAACCCCAATTTGTGGAATAAGAATGGTGAAATAAGAATCTTTCTAGCAAGAATTACTACTCGGGTATTCTGTGGAGTGTTTTCTTTGGTACGCTAATCGATTTAATTTGGAAGAAAAGGAACAATATTGTGTTTAAGGGTGGAACTTTTCCTATAGCTAAAGTGTTGATTCGAAAGGCCGAATTTGTAGCGACGAACTATTCGAGAGTATGGGGAAATATACCTGGTAGAGTATCACCAGGCCTTCAGCGACTTCACTTCGTGGGGTGGACAAAACCGAGTCGCGGCTTCAAGCTTAACACGGATGGGAATTTCAATAAATGTCGGAAGAACGGAGGTAGCGGAGGTGTCATTAGGGACGGAGAGGGCAATTAGATTTGTGGGTTTCGATGAAAATTAATCAAGAAATGACAACTCTAATTGAGCTCTCTACTCTTAGTCAGGGACTTTGTATGGTGGAAGAGTTGGGATTGAAGGAAATGGTGGCTGAGATAGATTCTTGGGAAGCTTTAGATATTATTAGACAGGGGGGTCATGACAGAAGATCGGCTGCGATATGGGTTCAGAGGATTCGACAATCGATTCGCAACAATAGGTCATTTAGTGTTCGATGTATTTTTAGAGAGAGCAAATTGTGTGTAGACGGGCTTGCTAAGTTTGGGGTGTCGCAGGAGGCACTTTACTATATACACGATAATCCGCCTAGGAGTGTTTGGAGTATTTTTACATGAGACAGAATAAGATGGAAGACTTCATATTTGATTCGTAGTCCAGGATTAATTAATGATGTATCTAGACTAGTACTTGTTGTTGTTTTAAACCCACGTCCTTTAAAGGATCACCTTTGTAAAAAAAAAAAAAAAGTTTACAACATCATTATCAATATTTGTAGACAGCTGCAATATTATTAGCACCAGAAACTAGTCACGTTAGAACCTTTTTTTTTTTGTTCTAAATGTTAGAACCATTTCTCAGGTATGTTTGTGGTGCAGAAAAGCACGGACAAAGATCTCGGTGTTGCTGATTTTCTTTTTTGCATACATCTGAGGCGCATTAAGCGCCGGAGTTGACTCTAATCAACTAAAAACCGAATCAATAATCATCTAAAACTATTCTAGGAGTTACTATGCCGCTCCTATCCTTAGGTGTTGCTGATTTTCGGTGAATAGTAATTTTAATATTCTCCTATTAATTAATAAACTAATTGGAAAAGATGGGTTTCTTTTAGCTCGAAAAGTCTGTGTTACATTCCAAAACTTAAAATTTAATAAAGTGTAACAAACACATTCACCCATCATCGAAGTACATAATTTAAAAATACACCACAAAAGAAATTTACAGAAAATACAAACTTGAAAGAAGAGCTTAAATGAACAACTCTCAATTGACAGAAAGTAGACTCTCCTGGTACACCATGACTCTCAATGTATCACGAAACCCATGAATCTCCAAATCATTCATTTCATGGCTGTTAATGTTACACGAGACCAATCTCCCTTCATCACTTTCTAGTATAACAGACTCATTCTTCCACAACAAAGGACAACGAATCCCAAACACAGATCCGACATTGAATTGTTTTGTCCAAGATTCAGCCACATTGTATTGGCTCATAACCCATATAGCAACAAATTGTGGTTCATACCGAGACTCTGAGTACACCAACAAGGCAAGTGACTCATTTAAGACCGTGAGAAACTTTCCAGTTCTCCCTTCGAGATCATTTTCAGGAAGCTTCATGTCTTGAAACATCTCGGTTTTCATATCGAGAGAAAGGATATGCTCACTGTTATGACTTTCAGCAATCCAATGAAATGCTTCGTTGAATAATGTTCCAAAACTAGAAGTGTAATCTATACGTGGCAACTCATGGTCGTGTAAGATTTCTCTCCAAGAATTAGTACCCATGTTGTATATTTCTGATTTATATTTAAAAACATTTTTTTGAAACATTCTTCTCAAGTCAACAATTGTAATTACCTGATACTCATTTCTGTTTGATACAAAGCCAAATCCAATCGCCATGACATGATAGACCCATCCCTGGGGACAATGAAAAGGTGGAGGAGGAAGCGCTTTGAATTTTCTGAGCGATGGGTTACATAATATGATGGTTTCTTCAAACGAGAGGCAAAGTAATCCATTACATGGCTCGCTAATTTTGAAAGAATTGGACTCAAAAGGTATTTGAAATCGTGTTGAGATAATACTAAGCGATTCGTAAGAATGTAAGGATATGAAATGTTTTTTCCAAATTTCATGGCCACGGATGATTAAGATTTTAGCAACAGTTTGGTGATATTCAAGGTGTTTTTTGATGAAATTGGGACTTTTGATCAGATCATACCATGATTTACAAACACACCTGAAACACAACAATGATTTTACAGGTGTCCTTACAAATATTTCTATTATAACGTCTTCTGGTAATCTCGTCATCTTCTTTCCGTATATTTGACTTGTCTATTGCCTATAGCATATATAGAATTGGTCTACAAATTCAAAACTAGGGCTTTATCTATTTTCTTTGTTTATGCTTACTTGGCCTGAGCAAGAAGAGGTATCTGATGTCACTATCAAGACTTCAGAACATATTATCTAGTAGTGCTTTACCACCAAGTAATATGCCAATTAAATGATTATAATTAAACATTTCAGGTCATTGGATTAAAATTCTGGAATCGTTGCAGATGACCCGGTATTTCTTGCTAATTTTGTTCACATGGATTCAAATTCAATGTTTATGAATTTAATTCTCATCTATTTCCAATACAGGCAAAAATTAGGTTGAACAAATTGGAGTGAAATCGTCAAAGTAACTATATGATTAAGTTGAAGCGAGAGGAAACTTTTCACTTCAGAGCTCATACTAAAGAAAGCATACAATATGGCTGATACTTTTTTTTTTGTTCTGATAGAGTATAAACCTTTTTTTCAATACAAGAGAAGTTTAAAAGCCGTTCAAAATATAAAATTACAACAAGAACAAAAGTTCTTATTCGGATTCTAGTACAACTCTAGCAGCTGCACACCCACTTCAATCTCTCGTAATGAAGTTCCACAAATACTCTGGAGGGTCAATGAATTCCACCGGTTGTGTGCATATTAGATCCTTCTTTTGATAATCTATAAGCACAAAAATTCGCTTCCTGAAAAACATGAATAAGCTCAAACTTAGGAAAGTCTTTCAACATAGTGTAACATTCCTTTGCAATCGAAACATACTGACTACCTAAGTTCCCGCCGCTCATCACTAGCGCATGGAACTTCCTCGAGTCTACATTATAAACGTATGAACTCTCACCGTCATTCACTAGCGCGTGGAGTTCCTCCAAATCTGTTTCAATATACATCTCTTTATAGCCTTTGCTAATAGCCCATCTTAGGACAAAATGAAGAGTGAACATCTCCGAAACAAAGGGAGAATCAAATAAGCAAGAACCCACAAAACCAGCAATGCAAAAGCTATTCTTATCACTCAATATACCCCTAGTACCCGCAACACCTTTTGCTGCAACAAAACATCCATCCACGTTTAACTTTACACCTTCTACCGACTTAACCCATTTAACCATTACATTTCTAGCCAGTTTAACTAGACCTCCATCAATTTCTTCCTCCCAAGCTAGTATAAATTTGCTAGCTAGTGTCAAAATTTCTCTCTTAAGCTCAAATATATGAGGCATTTTTGTCACCTCATTAAATATCAAATGATTCCTCTTGATCTAGATTATCCAAATTGCAACGACAAATACGTAAGACCACTCTATTCCCGAGATACTAGCTTTGGATCGAAGATGGCCCTTTACCCATTATTTCACGTTAATCGGCGCAGCTGTCAAGATCCTTCCTCCTGTTACAACATTTTGGAACACAGCCACATGTCCTCCTTGTCATTCCAGCAGCCACTGTTTGTTCAGCAGCTAGAGTTCCTCTCAGTCACCATCCAGCAGCCCATCCTCAGGCGCGAGCAGTCCATCATCCAGCCAAGTTTCTGCAATTAAATCCGCCTCTCCAGCAGATTGTCAGCAAACCAGGTTCTAGTAGCCTGTCCAGCGCGAACAGCAAGCCCGATTCCAGCGGCATTTGATCGTCCAACACTTGTATCGAAACAAACTAAATTTCAAACTAATATAGCAACCTTACATTTTAAAAACACATGGAATTGATCCTCCACTTCAACTCCACACACGGTACAACTCCTAGATTCAACCACGTTCCTTCTATACAAATTTTCCGCAGTAGTAACCCGATTCAATACCACTCTCCATAGAAAAATCCGTACTTTTTGGGTGCATTTAAATTTCCATATTAGCTCCCATTAAAGGAGTTATATATCGCACTTTCTTCCAAGTTTTCGAATGCTGATTTAACCGTAAACAAGCCCGAGTTTTCTAAACGCCATGCTATTGTTTTCCCTGACTCATCATTTAGTTCGATTACACCATCTCGCAGAACTCTAGCTCCCGCTAGTATGGCTTTACACGCATTAGAGTCATTCCCATTCGGATAGAGATTCAAAATACCATCCTTGAAGTATTTGTTTCTAAATATTTCTACCTATGGTACGACTTGCTATTGCTGAAGAATTTTCCACCCAAGTTTCGCTAACAAGGCCAAATTATATTTTTCTGCGCTTCTAATTCCCAGACCACCATTCACCTTTAGTTTGCAAACCTGTTCCCACGCAACCCAATAAAGTTTTCTTTCCATAGTCGATGATCCCCATATGAAATCCCTGACTACTCTATATATTTCTTTGCATACATATTTGGGCAATTTTATAACTTGCATTTGGTAGACCGGAACCGCAGTCAATACGGATTGAGCTAAAGTTGCACGGCCAGCTAATGATAACGTCTTAGTCTTCCACGAAGCTAATTTTCCTCTCATCTTTTCCACTATACTCTTGTAAAAGCCTTTAGGTAGTCTGCCAAAAAGGATAGGCGTCCCCAGATATGTACCAAATGAGCTATTGTGACAAAACCCACTCGCATCCGCTAGTTCATTTTGTATATGCTCCAGAACATTTTTCTAGAAATAGATGAGTGATTTCTCGGCACTAATTGTCTGCCTAGACTCTTTACAGAATATCTCAATTGTCTCTTGTACTAGTTGTACCTGCAATAACGAAACTTCACCAAAGAGTATTGGATCATCCGCAAAGAATAAGTGAGATAGTTTAGGGCCTTGGCGACCTAATCAGATCTTTTCCACTTTCAAGAGGTACAAAGATCTTGTATTAAAAGCGAGAGTCTATCCATACACATGACATATATATACGGGGAGAGTGGATCCCCTTTTCGGAAACCCGGGTGAGGTTTAAAAGGTAGCATTAGTTCCCCATTCCATAGGACACGCATTTCATTCTCCTTCATGCTAGACATAATTAGAGATATCTAACTGCCAAGGAATTCAAAGTGTCTGATTGTGTCTTCAATAAACTCCCATCTAATTTTGTCATATGCTTTTGCAAGATCAATTTTATTTGCCATAACTCCCAGCTTCCCTTGTAGATAACGCATTTTGTGATCCACCTCACGAACAAGCACTACATTATCTATCGTGGAGACCTGGAAAGAAACTACTTTGACAAGGACCAACAATATTAGCAAGAATTGGACTTAGTCTATTGATCATGGCCTTCATTATAAATTTAACATGAGAATTAATAAGACTAATATGGAGAAATAAACGTACTCGGTTCGGGTCTGACGCTTTTGGGATAAGATGTATAAGTATTCCATTCAGACCCGAAGGCAAATGACCGAAGGATAAGATGTATAGCTTCTCGAACCATCTTACATACAAAGGGACCTACCGTGGACCAACATTTTTGATACAACGTAGCTAACATACCATCAGGACCAGGGGCTTTAGTCGGATTAGATTGGAAAACTACATCTCTTATTTCTTTATCCGAAAACAGTTGCTCTAGCTCTTTCGTCACTTCTCTTCCAATTGGACCAATACGTGGCAGGGTGTACCCATCCAAATAATCGCTTGGTCTCTCGTATAGTGATTCAAAGTAATCGTGTACAATTATTTTCAATTCTTCCTCATCCTCCACCCAAACATCAAAATAATTTAATAATCTCGTGCAAAAGGCCTTTTTCTTTATTGTAGATACTGCAAGTTGATAGTATCTTGTATTTCAGTCACCCGATTCTATCCACTTTTTTTTTCGATTTTTGGAAGTACATCCTCTCTTCTTGTTCAAGCACACTTTCATATTCTTTAGTTAGTCGGATTCCCAACTCCCGAAGTGATGAATTATACGACATTTGTGTTGACTTTTGAATGCCTCTTACAACTCTCTTTTCCTTTGATTTAAATCCCCAAACACATCCATATTCCATTTACTCAAATGGTCTTGAATAACAAAAATTCCTTCACCAACGTCAATGCTATCATCTTCCCACTTGCTATTTATGAATTCCTGAAACTCCTTATGTAGACACCAAGCAGTATCGAACCTGAATCGGCAGGAATTCATCTTTACTCTCTAACTAGGACACACTTGTATTAAAATTGACATATGATCAGAATGTATCCTTGCTAGATGAATAACCCGTGCCAGTGGAAACATAATCTGACATTCCATATTACGATAGGCCTTATCAAGCCACTCCATTATTCTTTGTCCGGATTTCCATGAGTAACACAAAGTGTATCGCGGACCCTCAAAACTCAAGTCAATTAGGCCGCAATTGTGTCTCTATTCCTCAAACCTTTCCATTCTTCTTGAAACCCTCGTAACACCACCGTTCTTGTCTATTTCAAGTCCCACTTGATTGAAATCACCCGCCACTAGCCATGGCGTCTGAAGGCTATGAAATGCGTGGTGAAGCGCATCCCAAAATAGTTCTCTTTCTTTGTAGGCTGGGCTTGCGTATATCGCCGATAAGATCCAAGAGGTGCACCCTTTGTGGCTTATTTCAATGTTTACAACTTGGCGACTCGCGGATAATATTCTAACATTTATGTCAGAATCATTCCATAGTAGCCAAATTCCACCTTTATAACACTCCGAATCTACTCTCATGGAATTATCTTTTTGTAATGAATTTATAATATTATTAGCATTCACACCACTTACTCGGGGTTCCACTATAACCGTAAGCTGTACTCTATTATTTGTCATCATCTCACAGACTACACGTCGGAATAGAGGTTTAACCACGCCATAGCAATTCCATTTTAAAATATTTAGGGGTTGTTTCGACTTCCCCCAAGTTGTTCCTGAAACATCTGAACTATCATTAAAATAAAAATAATATTTACAAGAAGTTAACTCGTGACACATCAGGCGCGAGACACTATATTTGTATCTGTGCATCTGTGTTCCCATTACCATATCCGCGTTGCTGCTGTTGTTCCTCAGCGGACTCTATCACTTGGCTATCCAGCCACATCACATCGTCACCATCACCCTTCAGATTGTCCTCCCACGAAGGATCAAGCGACATGGTAGGTAAGAGGCTGCTCGCATGAATCCCATGAAGATTCCCTGGTGCAGACCCCTGACTTGGAGGTAATTGCCATGTTACTGTATTGAGAATATTTGGACCAAAAGTATCAGTCCCATTTTTTATACTTTTAACATTCTGACCCCTCCCTAACTCCACATTTCACCCTTACATGTTTCACCCTTACATGTTTAGAACGGCAAAACTAGTGGGGATTACTTGCTAATTACTCAGGCTAAACTATCATACTATCTGTTCTTAGCTTATTTAGTTTCCTGTCTTTTAATTTATTAGTTTAATTCTCTTATTAAAAACCAAATAAAATTTTTTCTATCTTTCCCTCTCTTTCGTTTTATTATTCTAGCTTTATTATGTGCACTAGATAAATTGCATAAGTTATCTCTAACTTTCGTAGTCTCTGAGGAACGAATTCTATTTATCATTAGAACTTGCATACGTCCTGTAATACTTGCGAAACCGTGCTCAGCCTAGGGTGTTTATTTGCACATATTTTATACATTATTTTATCACACCTTAGGCGACACCAAGTTTTTGGCGCCGCTGCCGGGGACTACATCGTTAGTCCTTGTGCAATTATTTAGTGCTTTTATTTTAGTTAGTTCTATTTTACGCTTTTCTTTCTAGTTTTTGTTTTACAGGTCTTTAGGCAAGAGCGGATTTGTTAGGAAAGGTAAGTTTCGTATTACTATATCCTGCAGATACAATTATGAAGAATATTCTTGACATCAAGATAGACCAACAACTTGATGAATTACGCGAACTAGCGCGAGAAATAGCTTAGGGAAATCTAGTACATACTTTACCTTCATGTCCTAGTTGTGGAGCAAGAGATCACTCGTGGGATGAATAATCCAGCTTCGATTTCCTTCATACCTTATCAAAGAAACCATTCTTATAATGGTTATTATCAATCTCAAGGAAATCACGCTAATTATCAGCCCCCACAGAATCATAATTGGGTCGGAAAATCAACAGACATATTATCAACCGCGACCACAATCTTACTATCCTCCACAACCTATCTATCAAGAGGCGCCGATTTATAACGAAGCTTATCAAGAACCACTTTCTTATTCGATGCAACAAACCACACAAGAGAAACCTTCGAGTTTGGATTCAAGCATGGCTAAAATGATGCAACTAGTATAAGAAAATATGAAGATTAGCCAGCAAAGAAGCCAAAACACATCCAAGGTGCTTAAGAATCTTGAGCATACAATGTCACAAGTGGCGAGTAAACTTCAAATCTATGTAAAAGGAGAACTCCCAAGTGATACAATTGCTTCTAAAGGAAATGTTTGTCATGCAGTTGAATAAAGAAGTGGAAAACAATTACATCCACCGAGTGTAGAACCAAAACCAACCTCTACTCCTGAATGCTAAGAAGTTACGTTGAAACTTAGGGAGAGTTATTTGGTGTGTAGAACGTGAGGTTTGAAATTAGTTGAAAATCCGCTTGTCTATGAACTATTAGAGAAAAAGTAACAAAATCCGGTAGTTAGAAATATGAATAAGGCAGTTCTTTCATATTGAAGCCACTTGAAGCCTTTTGACCTTCTCACCTTTTTATTTGATTATTGTTATTATTTATCCGTCTTAGCCCCTCTGAGCCTTTCTAAAGCCTGTTATTAACCACATTATAATCCATACCCTTAGTTTGTAGGACTTATCTATATGACCCGTACTCGAAGCGCAAAACCTAAGACAAGTCGTTTTTAGAGCTTGAGTTTGGGGTGGTGGGTTTCATCATTAGGGACATTGGGTTTGGGAAATTGTAATTGTGATGTTATTGATGATGAAAAAGTTAATATTGTAACCCTTTGCCGGGGTGATAGTGAATGAAAAAGAAGCTACGAGCTTGATTTGAGTTGAAAAAGAAAAAAATATGAAAAAAATAGCGTGATATCTCGAACATCAAAAGAGAGTCATAGCTATACAAAAGAAAAAAAAAATGATATGAAAAGAATATATTCAGACCGGCAAAGTGGAATTTGTATATCATCATGAAAAGGTTTTATTTGGGATTTATTGGGGATGCACATCAAAAGCATCAAAAATTGGGTTGAGTGAGAATATATTTGAGTGAAAACTAAATCTCTAGGGCGATTCGTTGATGGAATGTGAGGAGAGATCCAAAAGCTCACTTTTCATTTATCCAAATATATCACACCGTCCCTAAGCCACGTTATAACCAAAGACCTTAGGATTTCTAACTGCTTGGTGGAGAAACAATTGAGCTATTAGGTAGTAGGTAAGTGGACAATTGAATGCTATATTAGGACCTATGAACAACCTATAGCCATTAGCATGAACTAAGTTATCAACCTCTCCTTCTGGCATTGCGAAATTAATCTTGACTTGAATTCATGGATTGTTGATTATGTGTATATTAAGCATACTTGTGCGTTATGTCTTGAGCATTACTACATGAGACTTTTTAGATACTATGCTCTAGGATCACTCATTATGTTATGTTCGTATTCTCCTCCGACTTCTTCTTCTTGTTTATAAGACTACCCTATTGTTCTTTATTTTTATTGTATCGGGACGATACAACTTTGAGTTGGGGGTCTTGATGTCTCCCCATTTGTGATAATAAAATCAATCTCAGAGACATCATTTTTAGGTGTATTTATTAGTTTATAGGTCGATTTTCGCATGATTTAGTACACTTTCCTATTTTGTGTCTTGAATTAATTATTTATTATTTTTAGAGATAATTACACTAGGGGTCTTGAAGACACACCCCTCTTCGAGTTAGCACCCCCACCTAGAGCCTTTTCTTACTAAAGACCTCAGGAACTTTTTAACACATAAACCCCAAAACCCCAATTACTAGACTACCCTTCTTTTGTTTTTTCTATACCTATATATACTAATTGCTATTTCTAATTTCATTCACTCACGTTCTAATTTCCCTCACCTCACAGCTTCTCTTTCCTCTCTCCTCTCATCAACCACCTACACCACCTAATTTACCACCACCACCACCTCCGATCTGCAACACCATCTCCCTCCTCCCTCCTCCCTCCTCCACCAAAGCACCACCTCCCTACTCCCTCCTCCCTCCTCTCTAGAGCTCCGGCGCGGCATCTTTATATCGGTGGTGCTTTCCTTGGTCATAGCCGAGCAGTGAGCAGCTTCGAACGGTGGGCGTGGAGGTTCGAAGAGCTCTCCGATGAATAGCACAGCACGAGCGGACTCCTCCGTGACGCCGCGAGCAAGGAAGCATGTGAAGCCGTGATTAGCATCGGATTAGGAACCCTAGCTCTCGAAGTAGAGCCATGGCGGAACCCTAGGACAGATCTCGCCGTGGTGGTGCAGCAGCTGGAACCCCGTCCAGTGGTGGTGGTGCGCGGATCTCGAGCCGTCCTCCTCGCGATGAAGATAGCAGAAGACCAGCAGCTGGTTCAAGCCGACGTGGTGGTGGTGGTGTAGCTTCCGATCTGGTGCAGCTCGAGCTCCCTCGCGTGGTGGTGCAGCAGCTGGAACTCCGTCCAGTGGTGGTGGTGCGCGGATCTCGAGCCCAGCAGCTGGTTCAAAGCCGACGTGTTTTTCCTTTTTTTTTTTTTTTTTTTTTTCAGATCTAGATCTGGTTTGACCAGATCTGGTCAAACAAAAATTTAGATAGATTAATTTTATTTTTTTTAATTGTAAATTGATTTGTAATTTATTTAAATTTGTGTAAAGATGAATAAAGTGTTTTTTTTGAATATGTATGCTTTGTTTTTCAATAATACTCATCAAATTAATAAAATACTCACCATTTTATTGAGTACTCCGAGATTTTCTTAGAGTACTCCGAGATTTTCTTAGAGTACTCTGAGATTTTTCTTAGAGTACTCCGAGTTTTTCTTAGAGTACTCCGAGATTTTATTATTGCATTCAAAAAAATTAGAGAGTACTCAGCAAAAATATAGAGTACTCTATGTTTTTCTCAGAGTACTCTCTGTTTTTTCCGGTGACCGGTGACTGGTGGCCGGAAGTCCGTGGTCGGAGATCGGCGGTCGGTGGTGGTGGTGGTGGCCGGTGGCTGGTGGCCGGAGGTCGGAGATGGGTGGTAGGTGGGTAGGTGGTAGGTGGGTAGTGGTAGAGGAGAGAGAAACAGTGACATCATACTTGTTTGTCTTTTAGTGTTAGTAAGGGTAGGAAAGACTATTGTCAAAAATGAGGTCCCTAAGAATAACAACTTTCAAGACACTACTCTATAGAGAAAAAATAGTGCTCCTAAGACCCTATAGATAATTCACCCTTATTTTTATAGCTTATTGGGTTTAATTGTTTATTTAGTGTGAAACTTTAGAGATATATGGTAATTAATTAGAGTCCAAGTTGGTTCCAAGAGCTAAAAGAAAGAGGATAAACAGGGAAATTGAAGATAAGGAAACAAAAACTAAAACTATGGAAAAGGAAAAGCTGCCATAAATCTGAATTTCACCACCCACGACCATAAATCAGCTGATATCTCAAAATCGGTGAGGAATTTGGAGAAACAGTCAAGAGAAAAGTTAAAGATATTTCCGAGTAGATGAATTTCGACTACTCATACGCGTCAAACAGATAAGAATTGAAGTTGTTAGGACCAAAACAAAAACAGGGTTGATTCCATATTTTAGGGTTACGAATTTGAGTTGGGCTAGGAGTCCAATACTTACCTTCTCTTTCAAGAAAACGAATTAGGTCTTCCTATACACTATAAATACAGCCTCTTATCATTAAAAAATCATCCTTGGTCAAACCTTAAGCCGAAAGGAATCTTACAACACAAGAAAAGAAGTCTGGAAGGAGCTGTTCATCAATAATGTCTTCTTCAACCTTTGAATTTGTAATTTCTTTCTTTTGTTCCATTAGTATGAACTAAATTTCTATTTACCTTGAGTTTTAGCATATATGTATGAACCCTAATTTTGGTTGACATCTATCTAATTTGGGAATTCTATGTTTTAAATTGAATTATTGTTTTTATTCTCTATTTATGTGTTGGGATTTATATTCTGTGTTCTTGTGGATCGCGACCATATAGAATTACCATCATAGTAGTTAAGTAATCATTTACAATGGTATATTTAACTATAGGTTTAGCACATAACGTCTAGTGTACGGTTTAGATCTGACAAATCAACCTAACTAGATAATCAACATGGTTTAGTGTATTGCTATTTAATCAATTGCAGGAAAAGTTTGCTTAGGACTCCTTATTGACACAGGTAAACCCTATTTGAAACTACCTAGCGCAATTGAAACCGATTATTGAAATACTACATAATTCACCCTTACATGTTTAGAACGGCAAAACTAGTGGGGATTACATGCTATTTACTCAAGCTAAATTCTCATACTATCTTCTTCTCTTGCATTTAATTTTCTGTCTTTATTTTTATTAGTTTAAATTTCTTAATAAAAAACCCAATAAAAATCTATTTGTCTTTTATTTCTTTGCGTATTACTTGTTCTAGCCTTTTATATTTGCACTCGATTATTGCATAAGATCTTCCTAACATTCGTAGTCTCTGAGGACGAATCTTACTTATTATTTAAAACTTGCATACGATCTGTATACTTGCAGAACCGTGCTAGGCTAGGGTGCTTATTTGTACTTATTTATATCATCTTTTTATCACACCCTATTCGACGCCACGGGCTCTCTGAACATTATCAATCAAATCTTACACCATTTCGATCAGCCTAGTTGCATATCAAACAACCCACCATTATCAATCAAACCAGGGTTGATCCTGAGGGGAGGCCAAGGAGGCCATCCCCTTGGGCCCTTCCAATTCTTATCACTTTGAGGCCCCCAATTTATTTTTTTGTACATATAGTTTAATTTTTTTTTATTAAAAAGGCCCATTTTAGCCAAACTCAAAACAAAAGTGTTATTCTGTCATTTTTATTTATATTTTAAAATTGTTTAACTAAGTTAAGTAAAAAAAATCATTTGTAATACACCTAAGATTTTTTTAAGGCCCCATATTTTAAAGTTTGATTTGGGCCCCCAAATTGTCAGGACCGACCCTGAATCAAACCTTACACCACTTCGATCAGCCCACTAAAAGAACCCACCATTATCAATTAAACCTTACACTATTTCGATTAGCCCAGTTTGGTGAGCTCTCTGCACAAGTTTGGTGGACTCTTTGCACAAGTTTGGTGGGCTCTCTGAACAAGTTATATTTCAAAATCTGTTTCAAAGTCGCTGCCATGGACCGGCAACACAGGGGGTTGGTTGTTGAACATTTCATCTGTAAAATCAACACCCACGAATCCTTCCTCTTCATCTGTGATGCATTGTGTAGTGGTCTGTACCTGTTTAATAACAGAGACGACTTGTTGGGCTCGATTGTTGATTGCATAGCCGCGCCGGATTGAAGGTGGTGGAGATGGTGGCGGCGGTTTCTTGTACAGGTGAAGATGGTTAATTAGAAAAATAATAAAAGAAACCACTGTAATTATACTTAAATCAGATAACTTCGAAAAATTGTAAAAGTAATAAAATTATTTAATAATTCAACTACCTTTTTAAATTTTCAATAGTAAAAATTATTTTGTTACCTTGATTAGATTTTTCGATTGTTGAGGATGATGGTGGAGAATAGTATTTGGCGGCGGGTTCCTTGTGGTGGGAAGGTGAGTGAAGAGATTTATTTTTTACTTTTCCGTTCGAAGTTTAGTGTGAAGAGATGAGTTTTAGGTTTCCAACCTTTACTTTTTTTCCAACGTTGGTGGTTATATATATTTCAAAGGTTATATTAGGTATATCAGACAACTAAAATAATATTTTGGACTTTAGTATCCAAACTTTTAAGTTGGACTTCTTAAGACATGATTTGTTCGGCTATGGACCTAATTAGCAATTATCTCTTTATTTATTAAGTTAAAATATCTCATTGTTAACTGTTTTTGCTCAACACATACGAAAAATAAAATTGTTTCTAATTTGGTGGTTTGAAAATAAATAAATAATTGATTTGATGTTTCTTTTTTTGGGTACGTGGCGCAAACGACTAAGCTCAGGGGATATACACGTCTCCCCATGTAAATCATAACTAGGTTACCTATGTTCGGGGAGGGATTCGAACCTTGAGAGGATTCGAACCTTGAAAGGATTCGAACCATAGACCTCCCCTTAAGTGCTGAAAAAATAGCTAGGATCTGAATAGTTAAATTAACCCAACTGATTTGTGATTGTTTTACTTAATGGATTTCTTAAGGGTAATATGTATTTTATGATATTTTTACTTTTTCTTTTCATAGTAAATCAAATATTACATCAATTCTTTTTTATTTGTTAGGATTGTTAAAATAAAATCAAGTGTGACATCAATTTTTTTCTATTCGAAAGATTATGGTACTCAAATTCTAAATATAGTTTTATGATATTTAAGGATATATTAGTTAAAATAATTATAATGAAAAAAATTATATGCCTATATATGACGAATTATAGAAAAGTTATGGTAACTAGGCTAAATGTAGAATTGACCAAAATATACTCCTAATTTAAGATTTAATAGGAAAACCGTATAGTTCGGGCTTTTCAATATAGAAGAAATACTCTACTAGGGTTGTACGTCAAAGAGAGACGAGAGAGATTTTATTGACAGGGGAGCCGCTTTATCGACGTCAGAACAAAGAGATTCAATGGGAGATATATCTCAATTACCGGAAGACATAATCTATGAAATATTAAGTTACTTCAACGCAACAGAACAAGCTCAGGTCAGTATCTTTTGTAAAGCATGGTACAATGCATGGCTTGCTTATCCTATTTTGTATTTTGATTCTCGTAAGTATTCACATTATGAGTATACAGAAAATAGAGTAAAGTATTTCAATTTTATCGGAAAAACTTTAGAGAGATACCAAGAGAAAGTAATACCTATAAAGCAGTTAAAACTTTCTCTCGGCATCAATGATGATTTTTCTCTGATTCCACCTGTGGACGAATGGATTAGAATTGCAGTTCAAACCGGTGTTAAAACTCTTGATCTCCAATTGAGTTTCTGTTCAGGTATTACGAAAATTACCTTGCCGCCTTCAATTTTTAAAGGCAATTTACTTAGTGAATTAATTTTAGAGGGTACGAGCAGACGGGTGACGATGAAGAAGCAAGTTGATGACAAAATAATGTTTAATCATCTTCGAATATTATACCTTTATGAAATTAACATAAAAGTTAACATGTTTGAAGGTATAATGGAAAGTTGTGATTTGCTTGAAAACTTGTCTGTATGTTATTGTTATGCCTTGGAAAGAATTAAGGTAACTAAGCTGTCTAAGCTTCATGAAATCAAGATTATCACACATGGCCAGATGAATGTAGATGTTGAAATTGAAGCAGCCAATCTTCAATCTTTAGATTGCAGGCTCCCTACTGGATCTCTGACGTTGCGTAAAACAGACAAGTTAACATCTTTAAAATTAATTGGCTCCTCCATGGATTTTTCATCAACATTATTAAACAATTGGGAACACAGATTTCCACAACTTGAGGAACTAAATTTATTAGGTGTCAAGGGTCATAAAACAATATCAAGTCATTCACTTAAGCACATAAAATTAAGTTCAGAGGAGTTGGTGGTAAATATTGATGCTCCAAACATGGTCTCACTTGAACTTAATTACAACCATGTTCTCTCTATAACCAGTGCTCCAAGCCAATGGCGGTTATATATATCCCAATCGGATCCTTATCACGTTCATAAGTTCTGCAGGCTGAAGTGACTCGTTCTAAAATTTCATATAGTTTGGGATGGTCTAGGCAAACATGTGAAGTTGTGGATGTAAGAAGATTTCCAACTAGGTTTGAATGGAAAAGAGCAGATAACTATCATCTCATTATTAGGATTTTAATATCCTCAATCTATTGCTGATATTCTTTATTTCCCACCATTGCACAACAATTTTTTGTTTTTTGTTTTTTATGGCTTTATGCAAAGTATCAGATACTTCAGGAATATGATAATATCTTCTTTTTTAGTACAAGTGTTTACTAGTATGATTGGTTGCTGAAAGAGATAGATTGACTAAAGTCAACATATGCTTTCTTGTTTGCCATATATATTATATATTATATTGTGAAAATCTGATCCTTTATTGGTTCTCATAATGTTAATTTACAGCAAATATGACATATTATTCTTTTCTGCATTTTAATAGAAGTGCAACGTCCTGGGGATCCATAGGTGCTTAGATCTGAACATTTATAAATGCCTGGATTGCAACAAGGTGCATTTATGTGTAAATGTTACTTTTGTAATTACTGTTTTGGACTAGTACATATGAATATATCCAAAGAGTTAAGTCTGGCCGTGGGACTTTCTTAAAAGTAGGGGTGAACGTAATTTTAACAAGACCGAAAACCGACCTGAGTTTTGCTCAAACCGATCTTAAACAATGGGTAATTTTATCCAAGTAAACTTTACCCTTTGGTTTACCTATTAATTTTTCGGGTCCAACTATTTTACGCATAAATTACCCAAACCATTGGGTTAGGTAAACCCAAACCGAAAAACCGTAAATTAATTGTTCCAACTGATAATATTTACACTTGAGGTAAAAAAAAAAAATTTAAAAACTCTAATATAGTCTTTAATTACAAACTATTTAAATTCTCGAATTATCAAAAGTTTGTTTTGCAAAGTTATTCGTGTGTAATAGGTGCAATTCAAGTTTTATTTATTATGATATCTATTCTATGTTAAAAAAAAGTTTGACCATAGTTGACCCAGAGGGTAAACCGAAGGTACCCGAATTAACCCGAGGGTAAATTTTTTTTTTTACCCTACCCTTGGGTTACCTAAACAATTTCTTAAACCGAAATATATTACCCTTGGTAAGTCTCAAAACCGGGCAAAACCAACGCGTGCTCTCCCCTACTTAAAAGTAGGACGTAGGTCCTTGCTATCTAGTTTTGACCAGGTAGATCCCACTTCTATTAGGAATGCAAGGCAAAAGCGTGGATATATAAGGCCTTATTCGCACTAGGTGGGTCGGGTCGGTTTGAGATAAATTTACTAGAGTTTAAAAACACTTTTCTATTTCAATTAAAATTAAATATTTGTATAAAATATTTTAAAATTTAAAATCATTTAATTGATTTTTTTTAAAATTACATATTATTATTTTTTTTCTAAAAAGTGATATTAAATGTCTTAAGTATTTTTCAAAATTTAAAACTATTTCAAGGGGTTTTTTCAATTTCAGGTCTTAATTACAAATTGGATAAACAATAAGAAACAAATAAGTTAAAGAGATAGGTATTTAATTTGGAGATACGATTTTTTTCTTTTGTCAAACTAATCTTTCATTAAAGGAAGAGAAAATTTTACATAGATAACCAGTGTTTAGCGATTTGAACAAATAAGATCTCAAATTTACAAAAGTGTACAAATAAGTACCTAGGGTTTCGTTTTTAGGCTCACGATCGTACCAGTTTGGAGTTAAACGTCAATTAATATTTTATCCATTTCCCACAGACCAGAAAATTTCATTTTTAAAACAGTTTCTCCCTTCAATCATACTTTTCCAACCCCAAGAGCAATTACAGTTCAAAGAGGCTTTCAAAAAAGAGTAGTTTGGAAAGTATTTGCCCTTGAAAATTTTAAACAAGAGTGAATTTTCATTTAGCATAAATTTCCAAGCATTAGATCCTAGAAGTGCTAAGTTTTGAGTATGAAATTTTTTAAAAGCTAGACCTCCATCCTCTTTTGAGTTCATTAAGGTTTGCCAAGCTACCCAATGGCATCTACTTTCACCTTGATTGTTCCAATAGAAGTTGGAGATTAAAGAAGTTAAATGAGAAATGAGTGCTTTTGGAATTAAAAAAAACTGACATTATATAATTAGGTATAGCCTCTATGATAGCCTTAATAAGGATTTCTTTACCACTCTTAGATAGCATTTTAGTATCCTAATTATCCATTTTCTTTAAGATCATTTCAACCAGCCATTCAAGATATCTGACCTTTGATTTTCCCCATGATGATGGAATTCCCAGGTATTTACCAAGTCTTCCAGTTTTCTCATTCTCATTAGGGATGAGATTTTGTTCTTGACTTCAGAAGGAGTATTTTAACTGAAAAGAATACCACTTTTGTTGAGATTAATTTTCTTTCTTGTTACAAAACAGTACCAGTTAAAAGCAGTAGTAAAAATCTCAACATTATATTCATCAGCCTCTAGAAAAAAAAGACTATCATCTGAAAAAAGGATACGAGTGATCATAGGTGCATTCCTTGCAATTTTAATCCCTTTGAGTAATCCAATAAGCACATGATACTCAATCAAAGAAGTGAGAACTTGTGTAACTAAACAAAATAGATAGGGTGATAAAGGATCACCCTGTCTAATTCCTTTTTGAGGTGCATCAATATCAACCAATTCTCCATTAATTTGGATTTTATATGTAACTGAAGAGATGCAATTTTCAATCCATTGTACCCATCTGTTATGAAATCCCATTTGTTTAAGTAAATCAAGTAAGAAATCTCATTCAATATTTTCATAGGCTTTACTCATGTCTGCTTTGATAGCCAGACTAAATTTATTTAAATTCCTCTTATTTTTCAAATAATGACTTGCCTCTTGGGCAATAAGAATATTGTCAAAGATAGACCTTCCTGGTACAAATGCAGTTTGGATTTCTGACAAAATTTCCCCCAACCAAGGTTGGAGTCTAGTGGTCGGGATCTTTGAAATTGATTTTTTACTCTAGTTATTATGTTTATTGATCTTCGCTGCATTGTTTCCATGTGGAAGAACTTGGTGTTTTTGTCTTTACAAGTGAGCCATTGTTGTCTTGCTCTATCAGCTTAATATTTCTCCTCACAAGTATATTCGAAGATTAATTATTTTCTTAAGTGTCCTTCTTCTTGTTGATTTACTTCTATAGGCTCAGAGTTCGTAATGGCAGGAGGTCAAGGGGCTGTACCCATTACATCTGAAAGATGGAGAATAGACCAAGATGGGCTGGACCCATGACCCATTCTGAAGATCTGTGGATAATAAACCTCGATTGGGTTGTACCCATGGCCTTGTTTGGACAAAAAAACGAAATAGGAATATCTTCACTCTGAAAGGAGATGGTGGTGATTGTGGTCAAGGGGTTGTGCCCAGTTCGGCATGAAGGGCAGCAGTGGTGGCGGATCTGAAACTCACCCACCCGGTCTGTACCCACTAGCGAGTGTTAAAGGTTAGTGGTGCTGGAGATCTGGTTCATGTGCAGACGAACAACAGTAGTGATGGTAGTCAAGGGGTTGTTCCCAGTTCGGCACGAAAGGCAGCAGTGGTGGCGGATCTGAGACCCACCCACACGGGTCTGTACCCATTTGCGAGTGTGAAAGGTTAGTGTGAATCTGGTCCAGATCGATGGCCATGAAGAGATAGTGTAGATGGCAGTGGAGAAGGTGGGATCTGAAGAGATTTCTTTTTGTTTTTTATCCTCTCCAGTTTGACGATGATAGAGATGGGCAAAGCACCGATCTGTTGGTGGTGCAGCAGTGGTGGGAGCCTCGTTGCAGAAGGATGTGGCTTCAGTGCTAGTTCATGAGAGGGCTGAGTTGCTGGGTTAGTGGGGCGGTGATGATGGCGATGGTGGAAGGTGAGATATGTGGGGAGTGGGCGGCTTTACAGAGAAAGGAATGAGTGAAGCGGTTTTAAAGAGAGCTGAGAGATGAGAGAGAACAGGGGAAAGAGGTATAGGGTTTTGGTTTTGAATCCCGTAACCTATATGGGTGGGATTTAGGTTCTTTGATTTCACAGTAATAAAGAGATAGTGATAAGGCTTTTTGGGGTTTTTTGGTTGTTTAGTTAGGATTGTAATGAATAATTAAGAGTGAGGACTTTTATTGTTAAGTCATTCGTTGTTTGGGCCTTTATTTATAATTGTCTCATTCAAAAACATGTACATAAGATTTGAGACATACCCAAGCTTACATAAATAACATCTAACTTCAGAAAAAAAGAAAAGAAAAAATCAACTCGTCTTCTTCACTCCCACTAACCCCTCGAGGCCACTGTCCTACCCAACTCCTGTAAAGTGTAAACCCATCACGCTGCACATGAATCATTCTCCACCATAACAACACATATTCTCACAAAACCATAGTATAAGGTAAAAGCTCATTTCTTTCATTATAAACCCTTAAAAATATAATATTTTTTTCTTGCTATTGATTTTTGTACTTACCTTCAAACTATTATCTTTCACTTTACTATATTTTTATAATTTCTACAAATTTCACAATTTCTCAGATTATTTTTCTTGTTAAAAACCTCATTTGTGTGTATTGCCGTGTGATTTGACCCTACTGTTGAGAGAGTTTTGGCGCTTGAGTGAGAATTAATGAGAATAGCGTTTATAAATTGGGTTTTTACTGTTAGAATGACCCATTTGTTTTAACGGTAACTTTCTTTTACCCAGTTTTAGAGCATTTGCAGTAACTCTTAAAGATGGTCTTAGCTGCTGATTTGGAAGAAAAATGGGGCGATTTTGATTCTTTACTCTCTGCACTTCAAGCTCCTGAGGTGAAACTTCATTTCTTCACCAGTTATTTCCTTGCAATTTAACAATAATATTTATATAATTTGTTACAATGACAAATAACATTTCGAAATTGTTGATTAATCTAGGGTATAAAGCCACAAATCTTAAAGAGATTGTACATTTCGCTAGTAAGTTTAGCAAATAACCCAAAATGGAGCTTAACATCTGGATTAAATTCAGATCCGTTAGAAATGGAGATCAATCAAGAAGGAATAGTTCTGAAATTCAGTGTTATACACAAACTCTCCAATATTTTATTTAAAGAACTATCTGAGAGATTTGAACAGTTCTTTAACAGTGTAAATGATCCTGAAATACTACTTTTGCTACTAAGATGCTGTTTAGTTATCTTGATTCAACTTGTTGAGCAACAAAATCTTTTAATCGAAAAAACACAGATTCTTTTAGTAATACTTCGAAAATTAAGCTCATTCCAATTCACTGAAACTGAAAAAACAAAGAATGTTAGTTTTGTTTCTGCAATTTTTGAGGTAATTTTAGGATTTAATTTTAATTTCAATTTCAAATTTTGGAGTTAATTCGAATATGTGTAACTATGTTGGAATTTTTGTACAGGTTTTTATAGATGAGTTAGCGATACATGGAAAATTACGATACTACTTAAAATTAACAGATTCTGCGTTTTCTTTAGGTGAAAAGAACCTATTTGTGACACATTATTGTCAGGGTAGTATCGGAATTTTGGCGGAATTAATCTCTTCCCATTTTGCCCTTTCGTTTTCCGATGAGAAAGCAATTGAAGATTCAATTAATCGATTATTCTACGTACCCTTTAGAGCTTGTGAAGTGAGTATTCAAGCAGCTACATCTTTACTTCTAAATCCTATTATCAATTCTTCACCAAAATGTATGCAAGCACATATAATTTCACTTGTTTCTGAAACGTGTACTAATACTATGAATCTACAAAGTTTCAAATCAAACCCTAGAATTATCAATTGTTTTCTTTCGATTTTCGAAAAATCTGTTAGTTTATACCATGAATACATCTCCACTTTGAAAATTGAAGGCCTGGTTAATAAACATGCGAATCGAAGAACAAAATCTCAACCTTCTTTCGAATCTTATATTTCACCGGATAAAAGAATAAAGATTAATGATTTAGTTAGAATATTCGAAGAATATTCAGATTCGAAGTTACGAAATATCGTTACAAAATCTGAAATGGTAAATTCGATTACTTCATATGTGAAGAAAAGTCGAAATGTAGTTGAAATTGAAACCTCGTTTCACGATGAGATTTTATTAATATTAAATAATTTGATTTTAAAAGCCTCGAGTAGCTTTGATGATGTGGCGAAAGATGTAAATCTTCAAGATATTTACCTTCTTTCTTCTGTGTTAAAGTTAATGAGTACTTCTTTACTCTCGGTTATCTTTTGTTTAAAGCACAGTAAATATTCAGAAAATACGAGAATCTTGAAAGAGTTTGATTTTATTTTGAGTATAATTAGTTCTTTTAAAGAGTTTAGTATTGATTCTCCTATAGAAGAGAAGTTATTTTTAACGAAACATGAAGATTCGAGGACCATGTTTATACATTTCACCGGGCTTTTATCATTGGGCTTTTCAAGTGGGCTTGATTGTTTAGCGAAAGGCTGTGTTTTAATAATTAAGGCTGTGTTAAATTTGTTTGTTTTCGAGGAGGGTAATTTAGATGTGTTACAGTCTTTATTTAAAAGTGTATCATCTGAATCATCTCTTATTAAGGTTAATGAGGTAATTATTTTTTTCGATTAGATTTTTTAATGTTTGTGTTTAAAGATTAAATTGTTTGTTTTTTGATGATTTTTTACAGTCTATTGGGAATCATAATTCAAGCTTAGTTGTTGCTTCAAAGTTTCAGCAAATAAGGACTTTATATTCAAGGTAACTGAATAATTATTTATACGTGTTTGTAACTTTATTTAATATTTAGTTATTTATAGGCCTGTAACTCGATCGAATAGTTGTATGGGTAAAGATGGAAATTCAGAAGCTTTGGAGGGTAGTTTGGGTATGGAAGAGGAAACTGAAGAAGCAACAAATGGGGAGATGTATCTTAAGTGTGTTTTAGATAATAAAAAAATATCGGATTTTGATGATTTAGCGGATTTTATAGAGTGTAAAGAGGGGAAGAATTATGCTAGTTGGTTAAAGAATCGTCAAAAATATCGAAACTGGAAAAGTAAAAAAATGGCAGCGTTGAGATGGAAGAGAAAGAAGGAAGTTATTAAGGGAATGAATAGATGAGATGGTTAAGAGAATAGTTGTATATATAATTCCACTAGGTGGGGTCCACTGGGGATTTCTAAGCCACATTTTGCTCTTTATTATTGAAGCTATTCTGTATTTGCATGGAAGGAAATAGTTTGGCGCAAAGTTATAATCTTCAGCTTTTGTAAATTAGTGCAACGACCAAGGAGTAAATATATGTTATTAAGACATTTTTTTGTTTGTTTTCTTGTTTTGGATGTAATGTATGAAACAAATATGTCTCTTTTGGGGTGTAACATGATATACATGTTTACTGTGAATGAGTGGTTGTTTTATTGTTAAATTGTCTAATATCTATCATATTAAGTAAGCTCCCAAGAATATCCAAAGTGAAGTGAGGGTTAGAAGAAAAAGGCACAACCGTGTCTGAGAGGTCAAGCTTGAACCGTTTTACAACCCTAGGCGCCGGTTTGAGTGATCCGAGCATGAAATTGGTACCAATTGAAGGATATTGGTAAGTAGTGTAGTAAACGAGCCGAGTCGAGTCGAACACTAGATGTACAAGCTTGTTTGTTTGAATTCTCGAGCTGAGTCCAAATTTTAACGAGTCAAGCCGAGTTTTCGATGATTCAAATTAGAGATGTTAAAATTTGTTTAACAGTCTTTTTTAGAGCTGGGCTTGAATTGTTCATGAACAATTTGTTTTTTTATAGTTGAAACGAAACTTTCGTGAATGATTGGTATAGCGTGTGGTATGAAAATATGAAATCTAATATCAATGAAATAATAAAAGTCTAAAGAAAATAAAAATATCCAAATTGATATTGAAGTTTTAATACTATATTCATAAGTAGATAATATATTAATTTATAATTCATTAGTATAAATGAGTTGTTAACGAACGAGTTCAAACATGTATGTTTACTTAACGGGCTTAAGATGGAGCTTGATCTCGATCCTGTTTATATTCGAGCCGATCTCAAACGAACTTTTTTTCGAGTCGAGCTCGAACTGCGGCTTGATTTATTTACAACCCTATTGGTAAGCAATCATTTACACACTCTTTTATACCTGATTTAGATAAAAACAAGCAAGATTTGCATGAGTTAGGAGCAAAAACATGCAAGAATCGAGCTGATGTCTGCTCAAATCAGGCACCCGAGTTGTAGACCGGAACCCCGATGCAAGCACCAGACCATCATCTCGATGAAACGTCTGAAGGAAACCGGGTACCTCATTTTGGAAATCGGTACTCCGATTTCAACGGTGATACGCAGATTCGACTTGTGGACAAAGCGAGAAGAAATTGACATTAATGTTTGAGATCGTAACCTGAGGAATCGTGGATGACATGGAGTAGCACAGGCGATCGTTGACAATCTCAAATACAAGAAATCATTATGTGACGTTACAAGAACACTCAAAGTTTATGTGACTTTGAAGGAGTACCTGTTCAAGAAAGGTGACCCCGTGAGACTCTTTCTTGACGATGTACGGACAACTGAACAAACATATGCATTTGCTCTCATTGGTTTTGTTAGCGCGAATCTTCCTAGCCGAGTAGTTTTAGAAGAAGTGATGAAGACTTGGAGCGATAAGTGTAATATTGAGTATACATTATAGTGGATGGTTGATCTTTAGGTTCAATATAAAGGAAGAGTGTTTTTTTATATCAAAAGAGGAACCTTACTACGTCTTTAGTAAGCAACTAATGCTTAAACGTATGCCTGAATATTTCACGTTTGGAAATTACAAAATGTCGAATATTCAAACGTGGATTCAGCTTAAGAATTTGTTGAATGAAATGTGGACAAGTGAAGGATTTGGAAGCTTGCCACACAATTGGTAAACCTATTGCAATGAACACTTAAACGTAAATTCTAGGGAAGACTTCAATTGGTATGATTCTCGTTGAAATTGATCTAAAACTCAAGACGATCAATAGTGTAGATATTATTATGTCGTATGGGAGGAAAATTGAACAACCTATATGGTATGAAAACTATTATTTCTTTTGCACTATGTGTAAGGCAATTGACTATGTTGAATTAAAATAGATTTATATGAAAGATACAAATGTGATGGTTGGTAGTGACTCCACCATCATTGTGGCCCCAACTAATAGGTACCGAGATTAGAAAAAGAAAGCGTGGGTGGAGGTTCGTGGTAGATCAAGTACAAAGAAAAAGAGGTCAAAATCTGCAACATTAAAATCGGGTCCCGATTTGAACAAACTGGGATCCAAAACCTATCTACCTCAAATTTGAAATTTTTAGTAAAGGTTGTTTATGCGGGCCCGCGCGTGGTCCCTACTACTGTTAGTAACATGTTTGAAGTTCTAAAGGGTGAAGAAGAAAATGAAGATACCCCCGAGGGTATGGAAGCGCTCCAAAATATTGCTAGTGGGGCACCTTTGACCAAGGCTATTCCATTTTTGCTACTAATGAGTCTCATGCCATTTGGATATGCGAGAAAAGTGTTACCAACACCCAATAACCTCACGTAATAGGGAGAATTGGTACTGCACAAACTCAACACTCGTGGGTTGGAAAAAATTGTAGTTAAGGTGTCTTGTTCGAAACCTAATTTGAGCCATAGGAGTAAGTGGACAAGATAGACAAGCCACTCGAGATATGTACCAAAAAACCTAAGGGTAGGAAGAAGAACGAGCATGTTAACGTGGGCAAGGTAAGGGGAGGAAAACCTTTTACTTGTCACCGATTATAACATCTTGAAATATAAATGGCTTTATTATCGTCCGAAAGAATGATGAGATTGTTTTTCTCACCTGTAACAAAAATGTGAATGTTCTTGGCATCCTCAAAACACAAAGCGGACGAGGATAAATTGAGAATTTTATTAATCGACAACTTTTTGGTTGGAAGTTTTATGACAACTTTGATGAATATAAAAAGGGAAGGATTTTCATCATCTACAATCTGGACCCTCCCCCCCCCCCCCCCCCAAAGTATGCATTGCATAGTTGAGTGTAAGATGTCCTCTTATCGCCTCTACACAAGTTTTGTATATGTATTTAATCAAAAGAGCACACGTACTAAACTTTGGTAAGAACTAAGTAATCATAGGTGCATGTTTGATAGATCATGGTATATCCTTGGAGACTTCAATAATTACCTTCACTTTAATGAGAAAGCCAATGGATCCAAATTTTCACCATATGAGATTCGGGATTTTGCGGAGTGTTTCTTGGATCTTGGCCTATTCAATCTACCATGGATGGGTCAACACTTCACATGACACAAAACATAAGTTTCGACGAATACTGATCATAATTCGGGTAACAAATCATTGGATACAAATTCTGTCATTACACTCGAGTTCACTTTGCACCAATCAATACAATATTTGGTCGTTTGCCTTGTATAGTTTCTTATTTTGATCAAACCTTGTATAGTTTCACTTTTTTTACAAGGTGAAAAAGGTAAATCTTTGTTTCGAATCTTCAACATGTAAGTCGATCGTGAAGAATATATTGTTGTTTTAGAAGAGGGATGGACAACGTGGAACAGAGCGATTTAAACTTTGCAAGAAGTTATGTAATTTGAAAAAAATATCATTGAGGCCTCAACAAAAAACATTTTGCACATATCTTGAAAAAGAAAAACAAGCCGACCTTTCCCTTTAAGAAGCGGAAATCATATTCCAAACCGATATTGGAAACTCAAAAATCATTGAAGAAATCGTGACTTTGAGAAAACAAGTGATTCCCTCTCTAATGTGGAATAAAGTTTTATCAACAAAAAGCTAAATGTGGTTTTGTTATGACGAGTGATAGGTGCACTAAATTTTTTTCAAGATTTTTTTAAAGAAAATAATATGATAAAATTTGTTGCATCTATCACCGAATCGGATGCAACGAGAACTATATCGAATGGAGAAGTTCGTGAAGTATTTGTGAAGTATTTCAAGTCGCTTTTAGGTAAGAAAGATGGTACTATTCGAGTTGACAAGAAATATTTGGTTGGGGTGCTATCTTGACTAAGGAGTAAGGTCGTGATCTTTGTGCCAAAATTGCCGATCAAGAGATCAAATATGCTATATTCGTAATTGTAATAGACAAGGCCCCGGGGCTCGACTGGTATTCTTCACAATTATTTATTAACTTTTGGAATATAGTGTTAAGGGGTGATTGAAGTAGTTAAGGAATTTTTCACATCAGGATTTCTCCTCAAACAACTAAATCATACCATCATTGCACTAATTCCTAAGACAGAATATGTGGATTGTGAGAGAGTTATCGACCTATTTCATGTTGCAACATCATTTATAAGGAATAACGAGTATTCTCTCAAAAAGACATGTGCCATTACTTGATGGGATCGCGGATTAAGCACAATTGGCTTTTGTGCCAGGTAGGCTCATGACATATAACATTCACCTTATGCAAGATCTCATAAGAGGTAATGGGATTAAACGGAACTCACCAAGATGGACGATCAAAATTGACCTTTAAAGAGTTTATGATTCAGTTTTTTGGAATTTTGTTCGAGAAGTGCTACGTAGGTTAAATTTTCCCAAAGTGATTTGTAGATTGGGTTATGGAGTGTATCACAACACCTTCGTATTTGATTGCAATCAACGGGGAAAATCACAGGTACTTTAAAGGAAAAAAGGGGCTAAGACAAGATGGTCCACTATTTATATTTATATCCATTCTATTTTTGGAATATCTTTCATGTCTTCTCTGTAAAGCCACTTCAAAAGATTTGTTTAAATATCATCCTAAATGCGAATATCTAAAAATAACACATCTTGCTTTTTTGTCGATGATCAAATGCTTCTTTGTTAAAACAACTTCACTTATATAAAAATGTTTTTGAGTTTTATGGATAATTTTGAAAAAAAGGTTGGGTCTTTGCCTCAACTTATCGAAATCGAATATTTATTTTACAAGTATCAAACTGGACGAGTTGACATCAATGAGTCGATACAATTTATCAAGGGTGATATGGTATTTCGATACTTAAGGGTCTTGATGATAGATAATGGGTTAAAGATACGTGATTACTATCTGTTATAGAAGAAGTACGTCGATGTGTTACAAAATGTAAGTGTGATCCCTCTATTTTTGTGATGGATTAATCCATTCACGAGACATTATTTTGGGAGTTTATTGGGTCTAAGTGAGGTATTTTTCCTTAAAGTGGTATTTAGATGGAGTGATATTTGACGGACTCATTCCGAAAATAATATACATACTTTCTCCGTTCACTTTTGTTTGTCCACCTTTTTGATGCACAAAGATTAAAAAGAGCATTTAATACTCTTTCTCTTTATATAGTTGCCCTTAATTAATGTACATGAGGTTATTTAATGCAATACTTTTTATATTATTTTATTAAAGGTAAAATTGGAAAAAGTATAAAAAGAATGTCTTGATAATGAAAAAAGACAAATAATATTCGACACTTCCTTTCAAAAAGTTAAACAAATAAAAGTGGACCGGTTTATTCCGAGAACGGTGTATATTTTATGATTTTTGCGTTTTAATATATTTATTAGTCCATAAAAAAAAGGTAACTATAAGGTGTTCCAAGAAATAGTTTAGTGGTATACTCCTGAGTTAGATTCAGTCAACCTGCCATAAATATTCTTCACTTCTTTGCGGATTTACCCTGGGATGTTTGGGCTCCACCAGCCAATTTACCGTTCAAATTTTGAGGGAGGGACAATTGACGGTATTTAAGCACATTAGAATTTAGAAGAGCCAGAGAAGTAGTAAAAGCATGTGGGAAACAAGAAAAAATTATTCAAAAAAGTGGGTATCACCTTCCAATCTACATTGTGCTCTTTGTTCAAATTATACAACAATAACATTTGTTTAGCATACTATATGTCTATAAAATGCAGGGCAGATTTTGCAGCTATTGTAAAAACCCTGCTCAGTTCTTCACCAGAAACATATATCGACATGAACAACAGAAAATTAAAACAAAACATAAGGAGAAGAAAATCCCTAAGTGTGCTTTACTGATTTGGGATTCAGTGCGTTCCTAAGGTGAGTTATTATTTTATTTTTTCACTATTTGTTACAAAACACATACAAAAAAAAGAGAAAAATATGCATATCGTGCCTAAGTGTATTGAGTAATTATGTAGTTTAGATGCGGATTGAAGTAGTTGCTGAACCTTTATTGGTACCCATTTCATTGTTTCTTATGGTGAAGTTAGCAAAATGGGTTTCAAGATCTCTACTTTTGGTTCTGTTATGTTGAGAAATTTGTTGCATTTGCATTTGCTGTTTGCTTTGTAGCTGATAAAGAGTTTGTAGTCTTGTAAGTTCTCTCTCTAGCATCTCTTGCTCAACTGCATAAACACCAAAAATATCGTTACTTTTGGACTGAAACACACACACACACATCTAAGTCACACGAGTTAGAAAGTTACAGTGTTTAATGAGCTGCTCCTGTGACAAACCATCCAACCTTTGTCTCAAGGCTCTATTTTCCATGCTCAATATAAGATTCTGCTGGTTAATAAACTCAAGCTCAGCTTGAATCTCGGATCCTTCTCCCTGTTAATAATTATTCATCATTAATTTATCTCTATAACTAATCTATATATTATAATATACCTGTAAAAGCTGGACAGTTCTTTCAAGTTCAGCTATGTACTTGAGTTTTCTGACACGTGAGCGATGAGCAGATTGCCTACATATGATGTTAAGTAAATGTTAAGACATGTTGAAAGTAAATTCAAGTGGTTGAAACAGAATGCTTACTGCTTAGCTCGCTTAGAATCAGTCTTTGATGGTACTATGTTACCCTTTTCAGTTAAAGCATCTATATTATTCGTTTCCTCTTTTTCGTGATTATCAGACTTTGATGTTGTTGATGATGATGATGATTCCTCCTTAATATCAGCAGTAGTACCTAAAAAAGAAGCGTAAGATTCACTTGCGGAACGTCGATGACCTTTGCTAGGGTTTGGTGTTGTTTCTGGCTCGCCTAGAAGATCTTCAAACCAAGAAGGTTGATCTTCTTCTTCGAAGAGAGAATCTTCAGAAGAACAACGTTGATGATGATGATGATTTGCGTCCGAAGATGTTGATGGACCGTTTAATCCTACCAAATTTGAATCAGAATAGGTTGATGAAACATGTAGATACGAGAAAGGTGAAACCGTTAATTGTCTATTTGAGTATGCGAAATTTTGCAAGCTTGATGATCCATTTAAACCCCCCATTCTTGAAAACGTTGTATTGACTTTACGTTGGGGATCCTTGAACGACGAGGCGCCCACAGATATGAGCCGAGCCTACGCTGTTTTGAGATCCCCTAAGAGATGGGGAGAAGTAGGTTTGATTCAATGAAAAGGAGACAACTTCATTTGCTTGGAGTGTGAGAAGATTGTGTTTTGAGAGGAAAGAAATGAGAGAAAAAGAGGGAAATATGGAAATATGAGCGTTATTTACGTAACTTTAGTAAAAGGGATCCATTTGTTTTTCAATGGAAGAGACTTTTCTTTTTCACCCATCATTTAATATATGAAATTGACCAAAAACAAAAGTAATATATATATTAGGGAATTCTCTTCTATCATAAGCGTATTATATATACGAATGATATCCAATAATATGCTGCCATGTGTCTCATTGATTACTAGATTAATGTAATTTCTTAAATTAAGGAATAGTGATTTGTCTTAAATAACCCTGCTTGATTTATGGGTATTTAATTTCTAAATTTAATTTTACTTCCTCCAATAAATTTAAATTTATGAAATTACACTCCTACCCATATTTAGTCATATATTTATATATTAATTCAACTTGTAACATATATTTTAAAAAATACACTTAATAATAAATTATAAAAAATTGTACTTAAATTAAATAATATTAAAGAAAAAATTACGAATCGTAGAAAATAGATTATGAACCGTTAATGAAGGAATAACGAACCGTTAGAGAAGGAATAACGAACCGTTAGAGAAGGAATAACGAACCGTTAGAGAAGGAATAACGAACCGTTAGAGAAGGAATAACGAACCGTTAATGAAGGAATAACGAACCGTTAAAGAAGGAATCTGAACCATTAGAGAAGGAATAACGAACCGTTAATAAAGGAATAACGAACCGTTAAAGAAGGAATAACGAACCGTTAATGAAGAAATAACGAACCGTTAAAGGAATAACGAACCGTTAAAAAAGGAATAACGAACTGTTAATGAAGGAATAACGAACCATTACAAAAGGAATAACGCACCGTTAGAGAAGGAATAACGAACCGTTAATGAAGGAATAACGAACCGTTAATGAAGGAATAACGAACCGTTAGAGAAGAATAACGAACCGTTAGAGAAGGAATAACGAACCGTTAAAGAAGGAATAACAAACCGTTACAGAAGGAATAACGAGCCGTTACAGAAGGAATAACGAACTGTTACAGAAGGAATAGCGAACCGTTAATGAAGGAATAACGAACCGTTAAAGAAGGAATAACAAACCGTACAAAAAAGAATAACGAACAGTTAATAAAGGAATAACGAACCGTTAATGGAGGAATAACGAACCGTTACAGAAGGAATAACGAACCGTTAAAGAAGGAATAACGAACCGTTAGAGAAGGAATAACGAACCGTTAATGAAGAAATAACGAACCATCAGAGAAGGAATAACGAACGGTTAATGAAGGAATAACGAATCGTTAAAGAAGGAATAACGAACCGTTAGAGTAGGAATAACGAACTGTTAGAGAAGGAATAACGAACCGTTAGAGAAGGTATAACGAACCGTTAGAGAATGAATAACGAACCGTTAGAGAAGGAATAGCGAACCGTTAAAGAAGGAATAACGAACCGTTAATGAAGGAATAACAAACCGTTAAAGAAGGAATAACGATCCGTTAAAGAAGGAATAACGAACCGTTAAAGAGGAATAACGAACCGTTAATGAAGGAATAACGAACCGTTAATGAAGGAATAACGAACCGTTAAAGAAGGAATAACGAACCGTTAAAGAAGGAATAACGAACCGTTAAAGAAGGAATAACGAACCGTTAAAGAAGGAATAACGAACCGTTAAAGAAGGAAAAACGAACCGTTAAAGAAGGAATAACGAACCGTTAATGAAGGAATAACGAACCGTTAAAGAAGGAATAACGAACCGTTAAAGAAGGAATAACGAACCGTTATTGAAGGAATAACGAACAGTTAGAGAAGGAATAACGAACCGTTAAAGAAGGAATAACGAACCGTTATTGAATGAATAACGAACCGTTAAAGAAGGAATAACTAACCGTTAAGGAAGGAATAACGAACCGTTAATGAAGGAATAACGAACAGTTAGAGAAGGAATAACGAACCGTTAAAGAAGGAATAACAAACCGTTAAAGAAGGAATAACGAACCGTGAATGAAGGAATAACGAACTATGAATGAAGGAATAACGAACCGTTAATGAAGGAATAACGAATCGTTAAAGAAGGAATAACGAACCGTTAATGAAGGAATAACGAACCGTGAATGAAGGAATAACGAACTATGAATGAAGGAATAACGAACCGTTAATGAAGGAATAACGAACCGTTAAAGAAGGAATAACGAACCGTTAATGAAGGAATAACGAACCGTTAGAGAAGGAATAACGAACCGTTACAGTAGGAATAACAAGCTGTTACAGTAGGAAAAACGAACCGTTATTGAAGGAATAACGAACCGTTAATAAAGGAATAACGAACCGTTATTGAAGGAATAATAACGAACCGTTATTGAAGGAATAACGAACCATTAATGAAGGATTAACGAACAGTTAGAGAAGAAATAACGAACCGTTATTGAAGGAATAACGAACCGTTATTTAAGGAATAACGAACCCTTACTGAAGGAATAACGAACCCCTATAGAAGGAATAACGAACCGTTAATGAAGGAATAACTAACCGTTAATGAAGGAATAACGAACCGTTAGAGAAGGAATAACGAACCACTAGAGAAGGAATAACGAACCGTTAAAGAAGGAATAACGAATCGTCAGAGAAGGAATAACAAACCGTTAATGAAGGAATAACGAACCGTTATTGAAGGAATAACGAACCGTTAAAGAAGGAATAACGAACCGTTAATTTAGGAATAACGAACCGTGAATGAAGGAATAACTAACTATGAATGAAGGAATAACGAACCGTTAATGAAGAAATAACGAATCGTTAAAGAAGGAATAACGAAACGTTAATGAAGGAATAACGAACCGTTAGAGAAGGAATAAAGAACCATTATTGAATGAATAACGAAACGTTACAGTAGGAATAACGAACCGTTATTGAAGGAATAACGGACCGTTAATGAAGGAATAACGAACCGTTATTGAAGGAATTACGAACCGTCAATAAAGGAATAACGAACAGTTAGAGAAGAAATAACGAACCGTTATTGAAGGAATAACGAACCGTTATTGAAGGAATAACGAACCCTTAATGAAGGAATAACGAACCGCTAGAGAAGGAATAACGAACCATTAATGAAGGAATAACGAACCGTTAATGAAGGAATAACGAACAGTTAGAGAAGGAATAACGAACCGTTAAAGAAGGAATAACGAACCGTTATTGAAGGAATAACGAACCGTTAAAGCAGGAATAACGAACCGTTAATGAAGGAATAACGAACCGTTAATGAAGGAATAACGAACCGTTAAAGAAGGAATAACGAACCGTTAAAGAAGGAATAACGAACCCTTAAAGAGGAATAACGAACCATTAAAGAGGAATAACGAACCGTTAATGAAGGAATAACGAACCGTTGGTGAAGGAATAACGAACCGTTAATGAAGGAATAACGAACTGTTAGACAAGGAATAACGAACCGTTAAAGAAGGAATAACGAACCGTTATTGAAGGAATAACGAACCGTTAAAGAAGGAATAACGAACCATTAATGAAGGAATAACGAACCGTTAATGAAGGAATAACGAACAGTTAGAGAAGTAATAACGAACCGTTAAAGAAGGAATAACGAACCGTTACTGAATGAATAACGAACCGTGAATGAAGGAATAACGAACTATGAATGAAGGAATAACGAACCATTAATGAAGGAATAACGAATCGTTAAAGAAGGAATAACGAACCGTTAATGAAGGAATAACGAACTGTTAGAGAAGGAATAACGAACCGTTACAGTAGGAATAACGAACCGTTACAGTAGGAAAAACGAACCGTTATTGAAGGAATAAAGAACCGTTAATGAAGGAATAACGAACCATTATTGAAGGAATAACGAACCATTAATGAAGGAATAACTAACCGTTAGAGAAGAAATAACGAACCGTTATTTATGGAATAACAAACCGTTATTTAAGGAATAACGAACCCTTAGTGAAGGAATAACGAACCCCTAAAGAAGGAATAACGAACCGTTAATGAAGGAATAACTAACCGTTAATGAAGGAATAACGAACCGTTAGAGAAGGAATAACGAACCGTTAAAGAAGGAATAACGAATCTTTAGAGAAGGAATAACAAACTGTTAATGAAGGAATAACGAACCGTTATTGAAGGAATAACGAACCGTTATTGAAGGAATAACGAACCGTTAAAGAAGGAATAACGAACCGTGAATGAAGGAATAACGAACTATGAATGAAGGAATAACGAAACGTCAATGAAGAAATAACGAATCGTTAAAAAAGGAATAACGAACCGTTAGAGAAAGAATAACGAACCGTTATTGAAGGAATGACGAACCGTTATTGAAGTAATAACGAACCGTTAGAGTAACAATAACGAACCGTTATTGAAGGAATAACAGACCGTTAATGAAGGAATAACGAACCGTTATTGAAGGAATAACGAACAGTCAATAAATAAATAACGAACAGTTATTGAATAAATAACGAACCGTTATTGAAGGAATAACGAACCGTTATTGAAGGAATAACGAACCGATAATGAAGGAATAACAAACCGCTAGAGAAGGAATAACGAACCGTTAATGAAGGAATAACGAACCGTTAAAAAAGGAATAACGAACCGTTAATGAAGGAATAACGAACCGTTAGAGAAGGAATAATAGACCGTTAATGAAGGAATAACGAACCGTTAGAGAAGGAATAACGAACCGTTAATGAAGGAATAAAGAACCGTTAATGACGGAATAATGAACCGTTACAGAAGGAATAACGATACGTTACAGAAGGAATAACGAACTGTAAATGAAGGAATAACGAACCGTTAATGAAGGTATAACGAACCGTTAATGAAGGAATAACGAACCGTTAAAGAAGCAATAACGAACCGTTAAAGAAGGAATAACGAACCGTTAGAGAAGGAATAACGAACCGTTAGAGAAGTAATAACGAACCGTTAGTGAAGTAATAACGAACCGTTAGAGAAGGAATAACGGACCGTTAGAGAAGGAATAACGAACTGTTAGAGAAGGAATAACGAACCGTTAATGAAGGAATAACGAACCGTAAGAGAAGGAATAACAAACCGTTGGAGAAGGAATAACGAACCGTTACAGAAGGAATAACGAACCGATACATAAGGAATAACGAACCGTTACAGAAGGAATAACGAACCGTTACAGAAGGAATAACGAACCGTTAGAGAAGGAATAACGAACCGTTAATGAAGGATTAACGAACCGTTAATGAAGGAATAACGAACCGTTACAGAAGGAATAACGACCCGTTAAAATAACAAAACCTTAAGCTCTCTGCAGGTTTTTTTTTTCGAATGTTCTTTATCTATGGTACATGGTTTTTTCTTTATTTTTTGTTCGAATGCTTCTGCATGCTAAGCGTGGGTGGGTGGAGAATTATATTCTATTTTTATTTTTTATTTTTTTTATTTAGTTATTAATATTTATTTGATATTTTACAATATAATTATGTAAAAGATCAATAGTTGGTCTAGTGGTTAGGTTACTCCGCAAAGACCAAGAGGTCTTGAGATCAGATCCTTTTGGAGTCAAAATGATTCTCCAAAGTGGCTCTCTTATGTATTAAAAAAATATTAATATCATGGGTGTTTCAGTCTATAGATAAATATTATTTAAAATAAAGTAACATATATATAAAAGGATAATTTAGTAATAGTGTATATATTATTTATTTTAATTTTTAATTATAAGATATAAAAGGAAAGGTATATAATATACCGTATGCTAGAAGAGTGACCCATATATTAGATGTTAATTTAACAAACATAACTATATAATTAATAAAAATCTTTTGTAATCCTTCTTACAACATTCTATATACAAGAATGTAACCTTTTTATTATTTCGCACATGTAACCTATCATTTATTACGTAATAAATTATTGATAAAACTAAAAAAACATAATCATTAAGGTTAGTTTAACTAGACAGAGTTTTGTTATTTCTTCAATATTTAGAAGAGGGGGCTAATCCCTACTTAAACATGGGTAACTTAGTTCACCTGAGGTATAAATAAAGAGACTTGCATATTCACGTGAGATAGTTATGGTACGACCAAGATGGCCTGGACCCCACATACCAAAAGAAAACTACAAGAACATGTGTGAAATGTAACATGTGGATATATCATTATTATGGGTTGGGTTTCAAATGAATAAAAATTCCTTGGCTAGTTCAATATTAGAACTTATTTGTTAAGATTTTCAAAGGAATATATTTTCCTATTCCTATTAGAATGATAAGTTGAAAATTATCAAATCTTGGGTTTGGACTAATCTCCTGACATCCTAACATATTTTCAAATAGAGTTTTATTAAATAGATTGGTGATAGTAAATCAACCGGCGTCTAAAATAATCGTTGGATCCCTGAACTTGATATATTTTATAATGATATTACAATCAGGTAATTAAGATTAGTGTTCTCATCGACCCTAATTTTAAGGAATGGAATATTAATGTTATCAGCAATACATTTGATGACAAAACTGTGAATAAGATTCTTAAAATTTCCCCAAATGATACTAATTCTACGACTATCCTTATTTGGACACATGCTAATTCAGAAGATTTTTTACTAAGATCGGTTTCCACGTCATTGTTTTAAAAGAAAAATTTGCTTCTAATAATCTGGTTCTTAGCATTCAAAGGGTCAAATCCAACCTTTGAAGATGATCTGGCACTCAAAGGTTCTGATCAAGATTGGAACCTTTATTTGGAAATATTGTAAGAAGGCAATATCGTCTAAAGAAAACCTCTTTAAAAGACATCGTGTGGATAATGAGCTTTGTGGTTATGCCCTAACACGGTTGAGTCTACGAGTCATATTTTTATCTGGTGAAATGAAAGATGTGATATTTAGGAAAAGTCATTCAATCATGTTAGAGTTGGTACAATGTCAGAAGAGAAACTTGAAGATTGGATCTCACAAACATCTATATGAAGAATGGAAGGGAAAGAGAACATTATTTTCTACTTATTCATCCTTATTTGGAATATATGGAAAAGTAAGATGAATGAGTTTTTTGAAGGCAAAGAATGGAATGAAGTGGAATTCTTGATATTTCTCACGATTTGATGAAAGAAATCTTTCGAGATTCTTGGACTTCCGCTTCTTCCAACCCTCTGGATAATCAAAGTGAACCAGTTAGCGAGGTTGATTAAATTTTGGACCCTGGGAAAGACCATATCTATTGTAATGTGTCTTTTGTTTGTGCCTCTGATACTACATGTCTAGATGTTATTCACATGGATCGAGATGATACATGCCTTTATTTATGCCAAAAAAATCATGGTGCACTTCTGCACTAGAAAGTGAAACTAAGGTGACTCTGGAAACTTGTATTTTTGTGAATGGTCATAATCTTGGCAACGTTATCATACACAACGATTTCCAAGACATTATTTGTTGTATGAGCGCCCCTGACAGCTCTCGATGAAACATCAAACCAATTATGTAAAAATTTGTATCCTCCTTGCCTAAAGTTAGAGATACAGCTTTTTGTCATGTTCACTTTTCATTGAATAAGTGGGTAGATATTTCAACTAAAAAGTCTTAACTTCTTTTAATGTCCCCGAATTGGAATAACCTTCCTCCAACTCTCTTAACTTTGTTTATTTAGATTTGCTTTACAGGCTAGACATTGATTTATGTAAATACTTGTAATTTTTATTTACCTTTAATGCATGTTCAACCCTCCCAAAAAATGATATATCATTATTTCATCGTATGAGAATGAGATTTTCTTATAATTACCCATATCTACCTTAATATTTATTTTATGATTGATTCAATAATAATCTTTTAAATAAATGTTAAACATGATAATGTTATACAAGATGTTCTTTATATTATTTTGCTAGTATTTGATAAAAGTTCCTTCTAAGTAGGATCTATCGAATAAAAAATCATCAAATCAAGGATACAACATTACACAACTGTGTTATATCAATGTTCATTATAAAAGAGGAAAAGGATAGACTGGAAACCCCAATTTTTTATTTTACTTGAAAAACAAACAAAAAATACAAGTTGATTTGCTCATATTAGATAAAAATACCTTCCGAGGGGGGTCTATTAGATAAAAAATCCTCAAATCAAGGATACAACGACACTAACTATTAGGAAAAATCTAATAGGCTCCATATTTGATGTGTCTCCTTTTATTATAGATTTAAAGATTTAATAGACATCATTTTGGTAGGTTTTTGAGGTTTAATTATGGGACCTATCCCTTTATTTGATGTTATTTGAGTTTTAGTTAATTTTAGATGATATATGTAATTTTGGAGCAATTTGAGATAATTTATGCTAAGTGTGTAGCTCACAGGTATATGGATGATCTTAGATCCCAAGATGAAGCTATGAAGTCACAGAAAACACAAGAGTCGAGTCGCAAGAGGAACCAAAAGTCCAATAAAAGCTCAACAAGAATTGTTGGCATAATGCTTCCATCAAGTTTTTGAAGATCACGACAAATAATTGGTGAAGATTATGATTATGAAACTTACACTCAAGACAACCCTTTAATTGTAAATTTATTTATTAGAAACAAATTTTATTTTGGAGTCAAATTAAAGAAGTTATGGGTGTTTTGCTGAGAAGACCAAAGTTATCTAGAATTTGTAAAAAGTGCATTGAGCCAATTTCGACTCACTTAAGTTAGACCAAATAAAGGGAAACAGTTTTGGGGTCTATATATACTAGTTTCTAGCCTACAAACATAGAACATATTGTATTCAAAATGCAAGGAACGATTGGGAGAAAAGGAAATAAGTAAGAAAATCAAGAACAACGCCATATTTCAATTTTCCCCATTATTGATAATGTAACTCATCATTCTTTTTATTTCTTCTTTTAAGAATGACAATCTCTAATTTCACTTTTCTTTATCCCACCATGAACTAAACTCATTAGTATCTTGAGATGCTCTGGTATAAACCCCTAACTACTGATTTGGATTTATTTGTAAGAATTAGGGATTTCATATTAAAGTAAAGTGTGTATTGTTGTAGTTTTAATTATCCTTATGATTATGCTTAAATTCTTGTATTATGTCCATATGCATAGGGTTCGTTAGATATCATATTACGCATGGGGGAGGGGGGATTTAGTAATGGATCTAAGATAATTACGCCTAATTGAGTTAAAGGATCAGAAGATCTAAACTAATTAGGTAACCATGAGAGGGTAATATAGTCTTAATTGTATGATAATATTGCAGGTTCACTCGGTAGAGGCTCCTAGTATTAAACAACAACCGCTACTTACTCGTAAGAGACTTAGGGTGTATCTTTGAATCCCGATTAGCAATAATGCCCTGTTTTTCCCTTATAATTACAATTAAGTCCATGTCATAGTTAGTGGGGATTATGAGTATCTTGAACTGTATTTTTTCTCCATCTTTCCACAACCTTAGTTTATTTGCTTTCTATATTATTTTAGTTTCTTAACTAATAGTCTTAGTTTTTATCTATTAATCTCAAAAACATGACAAACATTTCTTTACTTTTTAGTCTTTTACCTCAACAAATATTGTATCTAGAATTAAACGTATGTGATAACTCTTTATTCTCTGTGGAGACGCACTTATTTATCACTTTTATAAACTGTGACTACTCATAAACTTGCAAGTTTCCATCCTTCGATTGGTTGGTTTTATAACACACCTCAGAGGACATCAAGTTTTTGGCACCATTGTCGGGGTCTCATTAGTTAATTGTTCTTTTATTTTTAATCTTAGACCTGTGTTGTTAGATTTTACGCTTATTCTACACTTTTTCCTATGCATGTGCTACAGTTAGTGCATGTTCGAGTATCTTGAGAAGTTATTTCATCTTCAAAAAGGTCGAGAAAATAAAAGGAAGCAACAAGAAGTGATGGCTCAACAAAAGTGTACGATGCGCAAGGCAACCTTGTACCACCGATAATTTTGATAGTTGGAAAAGAGGGCTTAACAATAAGAATATAGAAGGAGGGCTTGGTAACAGTCAAGTTTCACTAGATAATCAAGTACCCTATGCAGTTAATGTGCAACATGTAGGTGGAAATTTGAATCGAAACAATGGAGCATGACCTCAAGGCAATCAAAAGGAGCTCAAGGCTTTCAGTTTAGAGTACAACCACTTGGGATTCACCCACCAACTATTCAGGCAACAAGATTCACGCCTGGAGTGGGTATATTGAACCGCTTCACAAACTATGGAAACTACAGTGAAGTTGAACACAAAAATCCAGTACAAGCATTGCTGAAGTTCATGTAGATATGTGACGCCTAAAACGGCAATACCATTATTCTAAATAACAACGTTACACCGTTTTTCAGCTGAGAAAGAGAGAGCGTCTAGGATATCATTTGAGCTTCCAAATAGATATCCTTCATACATAAGAGTTGTTAGAAAATACATTCTAAAAGATTTGTTAGAACAACTCAAAAGCTAAAAAACTCAACGTGTCAAGAAATAAATCAAGAAAGAATTATCATGAGATAATAACCTTAAGAATTCTAAATGTTCATTTAAAAAGGTGTGTTAGTGTTAGGGTGGAAATCGGAAGGAAATGATCTGAAAAAGGGTCTTCCTGGAAATTTCCATTTTAATCCGGAATAGATTTTTTTCGTTCCAATTCCGTTCCTATTTTTTGAACTGGGAAAAAAATTCAGAATTTCGGAATTTCGGAATTGACTGGAAATTCGGAAATTTCGGTACAGAACTTTTGGTTCGGAATTTCAGAACTTTTGTTTCAGAAATTAAAAAAAACTAAAGGCAGTATTTATCACAGTTTTATCACGATAGTTATCATATTCATTAGTTAAAAATTTAAAAATTCACATGGAACCATAGTTAATAAACAATACTAAACATGAAAAAGTAGTACGAAAACAATACCAAACATGAAAAAGTAGTACGAAAACAATACCAAACATAAAAAAGTAGTACAAAAACAATGCTAAAATGCTAAACCCCTGTTAATTTTTCCAATTACATGAAAAAATAAGTACTTCTAAAAAGTCTCAAGTCTCAAAATGATCCTGCAATGTATAATCATTGGGTAGAAGAAGTGTCTTGTAACTGTAAATCGCGAACGCCTACGAAGAAACAACCAAATAGGAAGAGTTACATATTTTTATTATAAATAAGATAAAAAAGGAAATAAAAATGAGTATAAAACATACCCTTTTTATTTCAACAAACACTTCAAGTGTTTCTTCGACATCAACTATTGGATCATTTCTCAACCAATCTTGACCGCACACCAAACACTCCACTAGTTTAGGTCTCAATGAGCTATGGAATGTATCAAGAGCTCGACTCACAGAACTAAAGGCACTCTCTGAGGCAACAAATGTGATAGGAATGGAAAGAATGTCACGGGCCATAATTGCAAGTGCATGATAAGTATGAAATTTTCCTTTCCACCATTGTCAAATATCAAAGTCCTCATCAGACTCCACTATCCCATGACTAAAGTACCTTTCCAAATCATTCATCGCTTTTGTCGTAGTTTTTCTCTTAAGTATTTCCCTAATCTCATTTCTCACGTTACCACTTCCTTTTGAAGTGTTCTTTCTTGTCAAGGCATTCTCTGAACTATCAACATCACCACTAGTTGCCTATTTCTTGTAAGATTTGTAAAGCTAAAACATAAATTGTTTTAAGTTCCCTACAAGAACACCAATCTTCAACTTTCTATTCTCGTTCGTAAGTTAAGGATTAAATTCCAAGAACTTATCGTACCAAAGCTCCACATAGTCCAATTTATTACGAGGATCCAGAACAATTGCAATAACCAGAATTGGGTTCAAATCTTCAATATTACAATATTTCTCGAATTTATCTTTCATTTTTCTGGCCATATCAACATAAGAAACCTCCGTACTAGCTAATTTACGCATTAACAACATATGTACATTTATTACTTCATCAAAGTAAGTGAGAGAAGAAACATACTACGAACCTGATACTCGCTTGCTTTGAAAGTAAAACTCTTCTAAATATGAGTGCAAACTTTTTCGTTTTGCCCAATCAGAGGAATTCAAAGTGGTACACTCTACTGAGTAGTTTGAAAAATACTTATCAAATACTTTCTCATAAGGTAAGGCTGAATCTATCATTTGATACATCGAATTTCATCTAGTTTTAACGTCCATACTCACAATTCTCTTATAAGATATTTTTTCTTCATGAACATGTTTTTTAAATGCTTGCAAGCGTGATGGACTACTCCTCATATACTTAATACTCCGACGGAGACTCCTAAGAGAATCTTTAATAACCGCGATTCCATCTCTCGCAACAAGATTCATAAAATGAGAAAAACACCGAGCGTGACAGAATTCACCCTCATGCAGTAACATATTTCTTTTTTTCGATCGCATAATTAATGCTTCGACACAAGTATCATTTTCTTGCATTATCAAGGGTTATACTCATGACCCTGTCTAAACCCCCCACTCCAAAAAACAACTTTCCAACACATTCGCAATTACCTTACCCTTGTGTGGATGTGGAACGACACTGAAGTTGATAAAAAAATCTGATGCTCCAAGTTTTGTCAACAAAGTGGGTAATAATAACTATATATCCAAGATTCTGGATAGAAGTACACATATCACACATGTGCTAATCCTGGTGGAATTTTGGTGGAATTTTCATTAAAATAGCAATCTTTTGTAATAGTAGGTCTAGAGCTTAGGTTGCGAAATTGCATATAAGGCTCTAAATCCTTCCTTTTCAATTGTACAAAGCAGAAGTTCGTCAATAATAATCATTCTAGCACAAGCCTTACGGCATAGCTCTTGATCAAATTTCCAATTTATAGTTGCGGCGCCTAAAAAAGAAATAGTTAGTTGATTCTCATCTCGTAACTCTGCTCATAACTCAGGAGGTATCTGTGCAAATTTTATTTATGTGATGCCATAACTTATTTGTCTCATTAGCAGATGGAGCATTAACTATTTGCTCATACCATATACACTTGCAATCTTCTTCAACCCATTTACCAGTGGGGTTTTTAATTTTTTCAAAGCAAGTCCAATTCGGTGATGGACCGCCACGATGGGCAACCATACCTGATTTTACTAACTTTTGTTTTTCTTTTTTTAATTGATTGAGATACAAGTGGTATCAACATTAGAAGACATACTTAACATTCTTGATTCTCCTAAATATTAAGAGCAAAAGAGTCATTCAGATTACAAGCCTCTAATCACTCACTGCATTTATAATTATAGAACTAATAAAAACAATTCAAATTGATATTTACTGCAAAGTAATTTAAAAAATAGAGTATAAAACCAAATTGTTCATTCCAACAGTAGGCAAATTATAGGACCACAAAACCACCTTTCCATATACCGAAAATTAAACATCTCATTTGTGTTAAAAATATAATAAACTTCTTATTTGGGTAGTCAAATAAAGATATAATAAAATCAGATAATTTTGGAATATTGTAAAAGTGATGATATTAGGTTAAAAATAATTCAATTTTTGAAGTTCCAATGGTAATACCAAAATTTTGGTTCTTCACTTGTTAACGGCGTAGACTGGATGATGGTGGGGGAGAATGGTCGAAGAGTAGCGGCAGTTTTCTTGTGCAGGAGAGCGGTTTGGCGGTAAGATGAGATGGTGAGACCCTAATGAGTGTGAAGAGATGGGTTTGTTTTTATCATGTTTCATTGTTTTTATTTTTAAGTTTCTTTTTTTAACAAAAATAAAATGTTTCATTGTTTTTCAACGTTTAGTTTTTCTTTCTTTTTTTCTTTTGAAATTTTTCAACGTTTCCTGTTGTACACTTTTTTCTTTAATCTTATTCTTAATATTCTATTACTTATTTAATATATTACGTTTGAAAATAAAAATCGAAATAAAAATCAGATTGGAAAACCCAAAAATTTTGGAAATTTATATGTAGTTCCAATTCCGGTCCGATTTTCTCGAAAAAATCGGAAATCGGAATTTCGGAACCTTAAAAAATTATTTCTGAAACCGAATTTTCGGATCAGAAAAGTCGAAAATCAGAAATTTCAGATCTGGTTTCCACCTTTAGTGTGTGCAAGTGTGTGTGTGTGTGTGAAAAATGTAAGTATGAGTTTAAACACAATACATAGATGACGTATATAACATAATAAGTTAGAGCATATAAAATGTTATTTGACAAGAAGGTTTTTTTATGAATATATGTAAAGGGAAGTGTTTTAGTTAGATTAGATTAGCACTTAAACAGTTGAGGATTTATCACATAAAAACCATTTAGGAGAAACTATATGTTAACAAACTCCCATAATAGTTGTCGTAGAATTATTTGGCAGCTACTAATACAACCTAAGCTAGCCGAATTTTGGATAACCATGTTATCAATATCATTTATAATATCCATATACACAGCAACACTTTTTTTTATTTAGATGCATTTCAGCATCCTCTACTATTGTTCAATTATTTTCATACAAATAAGCAGTACTTCATAGTGAGGGGTCGACTTTGTCATCCATTCCTTAGCAGGTAGGTAGTTTAGCCTAGAAAGTTCAACAAAATATTAGTAAATAACCTATTTTACTATGATCCTTACCAAATGATAAAAAATAATCTATCTTTTACAATAAAAATTATTACAACACGTCTCCATTAGCCTTTTCCAAACTTCGGGTTTAGCACCCCACAATTTTGTTAACGAATTTTATGAAAAACTGTTTGTTCCATTTTTTCAAAATATTAAAGCATTTGGTCCAGTTTTATTTTATGGTCTTCCATCTATTTGGTATCTTGTCCGTGTCTATATGTATACCCAATTTCTCGTCCACTTCTTGCATAATATTACGGTATGCATAGGCGTTAAAAGTCTCATTCACCTTGTGTTCTGATGATGGAAAAAAGCCTCAACAACGACATTGTCAATTTCTGAGGTCCACGACATGCTTTCTTCCGTCTACGCCATGACTTCATCAAGAAAAATATGTATAATAAACTTAATAAACACGTAATATCATAAAAAGATGTAGAATTGTAAGTAAAAATAAAACTTCAGTTTAAACAGATTACAATATCATATGTAAAACTAACAAAAATACAATAACAAAAATCTACATTATAAAGATAAATTCCAAATACACACATTAAAACTCAAATTCATAATGCATATTAGATTTCAAAAATGACATCTCATAATCATTCCACATAAAACTAGTTATAGTGTCTCGCACCAACTCTCTTTGTGCCTCGTACTCATCTAAATTTATATTATGTTGAGGTGCGTTTAAATTCATAAGTTCTTCATCTGCCTTGGTGATTAATTATTTCTCAGGTTCTACACTCATTATGTAATTATGCACTAAATAACATGCTAAAATGATATAACTTTGCGTTTTAATTCCATGTATGGGTTCCCAAGCATACCTCCAAGCAAGTCAGGACTAGGTTACCTATGTATCTCTTGGTTGATAGACAGGGTCCTGGCCAGTTAAAGCTAACTCAACTGGTTTATTCCTTGTTGAATAATGTTTCAAGTGGTAACGAACTCCTCTATAATGAGCAATGAGTCCAATTATTAACACAATCTCCTACATCGACTAGATAGTATATTCATGTTACAATTTTGTTATCATATATCATGTACATAGTGACAAAAAGTTCATGTCATATTTTCTAGTTCATTAATTTATAACCTGGTGGAATTATGAATTTTCTTCTCTAAATATGGCAACTTATATGATACGCGAGTCAAGCGCAGTTCCTTCCCATCCAGGTAAAACATATGTAACCTTTAAGTCAAACGCAAATGCCGCCAAAACATTTTAGGTAGGATATTCTTTCCCAACCCGATATCTAGCAGTAGATTCACCATACACTTTAACACGAACATGAGTTCCATCCATCGCCCCAATACAGTCTTGTAATTATGTCATAATTATAAATTAATGACATTATCATAATGAGCTTAATTCACTAAAAATGATAATATTATTTACCTTAAAGTAGGGAGAGAACCGGGTACTTCCAAGTACCTTTTCTTGAATATGTGCACCATCATGTCAATTTAACAATCTGTTCTCTAACTCTATAATGGACCTTATTACACGATGAAAGTGGCAATTAGTTGTTTCCGTGGAACGTAAAAACCAAATTTGTATCACACGGTTTTGACTAAGAAAGTTACGACTAATCCATTATTTACCTTTTGACAAAAAAGAAAGAAAATAACAAAAGAAATCTATTATTTACCTTTCCTCTCATTTTTTTTTTTTGGAAAAAAATTCCCTGTGGATACATACTATTTCGGGATTTGGATATATAAGTACCTAAGTTTACAAAAGTGACAAACAAGTAACCAACTTTCACAAAAGTGACAAACAAGTAACCAACGTTCTATTTTTTGCCTTTTGTTAGTACCCACAGTGAAGTTTGGCATAAATTGTCACGTGTCAATAAATAACACAATGACCCTATATGCAAATAAAGAACGATGAGTACCTGTTTGTCTATTTTTATAAAGGTGGGTACTTCACTTTGGAAGAAAAAGCTAACCACATCATTGATACATGACATTTAACGGCAAATTTTACGATAGGTACTAATAGAAGGCAAAAAACAAAATGTTAGATATCTGTTTGTCACTTTTGAAAAACTGGATACTTATTTGTTAAAATTTGAAACATCAAGTATACACGAAAGAAAAAATCTTTTTTCTAGTCCAACCCTTCTGATTCTTCCATTCAAAGAAAGCATAAAGTAATTGGACAAAATAGTCTTAAAATGTTTGTTTTTCTGTTGAATTATCAACATCGTATCTAAATCTCGAATATATATAAATATATTCATCTAATATTAAATAGTTCAATATCAATCGTATTATAAAATATACCTATGTTTGTAATATATCAACCATTAGAGGATATCGGAATACAATTTGAGTACAAACTTTAAATAGTCATGTGTGATTGATCAAACTTTAAATAGTTCATACTTCTGATTGATACAATTTGAGCTACTTGCTTTCATCCATTAAATTAAGTCATGTGTGATTATTAAATCTTTGCTTAATCGTTATATAGAATCCAATTAAAAAACGCAAATTTAAGTACAGATCTCCAGTATGTGTTTGTTGAATGAGTTATTCATGAGTGCAATTAAAAAAGCAAAAAAACGCAAACAGGACATACAAAATTTTTTGGGGCGATAGATGGGGTGGCGATGGCTCATGAAAACATGAATATTTGATGTACAAAATGAATAGCAAAGACATACAAAATTAATATTAATCAATTTTTTTAATTAAAAATAACAAAATAGATTCGCATAAATCTGCAATGTAAATGCCATTTCATAAATTAAAGAGTTGAAACATCAGATTAATACAAACGATTACACCACTAAATTACACCTAAATCAACCCTAAAACAGAACAAAATCTCCAAAATACAGAGACTAAGCTCTTTCACCACGAATTCTTCTAGCAAGCTGAATATCCTTAGGCATAATCGTAACCCTCTTAGCATGAATAGCGCACAAATTAGTATCCTCAAAAACCCCAACAAGGTAAGACTCAGCAGCCTCTTGTAAAGCAGCAACAGCAGAACTTTGGAACCTCAAATCAGTCTTGAAATCCTGAGCAATCTCACGAACTAGTCTCTGAAATGGAAGCTTTCGGATCAAAAGCTCAGTAGATTTTTGGTATTTCCTGATTTCTCTTAGCGCCACTGTTCCTGGGCGGAATCTGTGAGGCTTCTTCACTCCTCCAGTGGCCGGAGCAGATTTCCTCGCCGCCTTGGTTGCTAATTGTTTCCGTGGAGCCTTGCCACCGGTGGATTTGCGAGCTGTTTGCTTTGTACGGGCCATCTTGATCTGATGAGAGATTTGAATAGTTTTTAGATGTAGAGAAAGGGGGATTGTGATGGAAATGAAGAGGGTAGGCTTGTGTACTAATAGTGAATTAACGAGCGGGAGGATATGATTGTTTGATTTTGGATGTCAAATCTTGGCGGTTGATTGAAATGATTTTTGAGCGGGACTATTTTGAGGGGTTGGATGTTTGGATTACAATCCGAGTGATCAATTATTAGCCAATTACAGTTTGCCATGTGGAATATAATTATTATTGTTTGCTGGGTAGTTTTATACCTTTTCTTTTGGGGTAGTTTTTATAATTAATTTTCGAGTAAGAATTGGAAAAAATTGAGCTAAATTTTGGGACAAATATAAAAAGAAAATATTAATTGTAATCTCTCAAGAATGACAAAAAGACATTTTTTTTGACATAAAACTAAACAACGGGAAATTACGAAGTACACGCAAGTTTCAACAAGTAATTGGAGGATCCAGTGATTAAGAAGTCCCTCCATCCCGTAAGGCTGATGTTTCTTCTAAAGCATTTTGCTAGAGCGTCAGCAATTGAGTTATGTTCTCTCCTAGTATAAGAGACCTTCCAGAGTGGAAATTCATTCATCATCCTTTTATTTCCTCCATTATAGGGTTAAGACTCCAATGTAGTCCTCCCTGGTTGTAGATGCCTTGAACTAGTTCAAGGTTATCAGAGTAGAACGAGCTACTCTGGATTTTATTAGCTCCTGCAATCCTAAGGGCCAAGAGAAGAGCCCAGGCTTCCCCTTCAATACACGATTTGATCCTACATCTTCTAGTTTTCCTACGAGAGATGATCCCTTGTGTATTCATTCCGATAGCTGTTATGGCTGCCGGTTCCCATTCTTTGGTAAAGGATGCATCGCTACACCAAATCATTTCTGATGTGTCCCCGGTCATTGGATTTCCTTCGCTTGGTGTCCTTTTGCTTCCTCCTTCCTTCTTTATCATCCGAGTATTCCTTCTTTTTTCTTCAAAAAGTTTGTCAATAATGGCATTTGTGTTCATTGTAATATTTTTTACCGTCCACTTTTTCTTATCAAAAAAACCTTTCATTCTTTCTTACCATATGTTCCAAGCTGTTGTAAGCACAATTACGATTACTAAGAAGAAAGACATTATTATTAAGAAGAAAGATGAAAATATGCACAAAAATGAGTACTTCGATTGATGTTTATTTTAATGCATACTAAAAATTGTCCACTTACTAAAAATAATATTCTAAATATATTTTCTACTTAAGAGTTTAAAATATTTTTTTCTACTTTTTCCACTATTACCTTTATTAAAAAATTGAAATTTATATTTTCAATACACATTTAAAATATCAAGATACTTTATTAAGGGTATTTTTGTAATGGTGAATGCATTTATTATGTTTCTTAATATATGTGAAAAGGTAAGTGGACAAATTTTGTGGAACGGAAGGAGTAAATAACATTATGAAATTCTTTCAATCTTCTTACCCTTTTTTTCTCATTTTTCCAAAACAAAATTTACTTTTTTTTAAAAGTTTGATCTTTTAGTTCTAATGCTCAGTTTTCTTTCCTCACATTTTCATATCTTTTCTTGTGTCTTCTAGTCTTGTCTTTTTTTCATGTGTTTTTCTTTTTCTTCTCTTTGTGTCTCCATTTTTCAATTTTTTTCCCTTTTCAGCATATTTTTTAGTAAAACTATACTAAATGAAATTATGAAATTATGAAATTCTATACTTTTTCACCCTTCCCCTTAGCAAAAGATAATGAGATTGTTATCACACTTGATCAAGACTCGAAATACAAACATATCAGTGAGCCAAAATTTGTGGCTAAACTCATAATACAATAGAAGGCAAATTCTACTTTTATCAAGAATCATATTAATAAATATTGGACACTGAAACACCAAGTTGAAGCAAAAAAACTGAGTTCGAACTTAGGCGATTATTAGATGTATTGAAGATTAGAACAAAGTCTGTGAATAGAGATCATGCACTATTGTGGGTAAGTCTTTTACTATAAATCAATGCAATGTTAATAGAGTGAATGAAATCAAAAACACCAATCTATGGATTCAGCTATCTAGTATACCAACTAATCTACTCACAAACAGGTTATCTTGGTCAAGTTCGTAAGACAAAATTACCTAATACACTTAAAATTGATGAAAACTCAATTACGAGAGTTAGGGTTGATTGGGATCTCACAAATTCGTTAATACCCGGAATTAATTTCTAGGAAAATGAGAATACTCTGGCTTGGATCAAGTTTCGCTATGAAGATATAGGTCAGGTATGCTATGGTTGTAGTCTTTTGGTCATAAAGAACATTTATGAAAGAATACTAAGGTTACACCCAAATTGAAGAGTTGGATCAAGATGTCGACTAAAGGACCTTCCCAATCGACCTTATCTTTCAAAGTTAAAGAAGAATTGCAAGTTTCGAAGTTCTTTAATTGTGGTAAGAAGGCATTCAAGCCAAGTTGGAACGGAAAACTCAATACTCTCAAACTAGTGGTACCGAGCCAACCTGGTGTTAGAGTGAAAAGGACTAACGGCGTGTTTGAATTCACTAGTGGGTAGTGGTGAAGCAAAGAGACAAACTTCCAAAAAATGAAAATAAAACACGGTAATGGAAGAATGTACAACATAAGCGATAGTGAAATTAAAGTTTATGAAAGAGAAGATAATGATAAATTATGAAAATAAAAGGAGAATAATTTTGCCAAGCTGGCGGATAAGATGGCAAAAAAACTTAGATCCCACATCCAATGGTGGAAGATTTAAAATTTGGCATATACCTCAGCCCAAAACCGACCCAAATAAAACTCTCCCTATTACAAGCCCAATACTTCCTTCAACCCAATACAAACATCAAACCCAACTCTTAATTCTGAACAACACAACATCTCATAACAACCCACACTCACTCGTTCTATACGTTACTCCACCAAACACATCTCATTCTACCACAACTTTGAAATCGGCGAACTCTAACCCTTCTTCCCAAATTAACCTTGCACCATCGGATATTCCTAGCTCCGATGGATATACAACCCCTAGTGTTTACCACATAGAAAACCACTTCACTCTCTTTCACAAAGACTCTAAAACCCTTGAACCAAATATTCCAAACAAGTATCAAAAAACCTCAAATCCAAACCCAGAGCTGGGTAAAGAGAGATATAAAACCTTGGAGTGCTCACGCAAATGGGTGAAGTCTTCTAGTCAAAAGTCTAAGAAACTTAGTGTGAGCCAAGCGAGCATTAATAGACAAAAGGCAATATCATCGGTTCAAAGCAGTGATTTTAGTAAGATTAAGAAGATAGAGACTAAATCAAGAGCGGCTCATAACAAGAACATCGAGGAAGACTTACTAATGATCAAGGGGAATGAATAGAAAACTGCATATCAAGTGAATTGCCTAAATCACAATTCTAAGTAGCTAAAAATTTAACCTGTACATAATACCATTATTTCCATTTCACCATTTCTTACATCTCTATCTTAACAGTACAACACATATATAAATTCTATAAATCAATAAAGTCAAATACAAATCCGCATCATATAAACAAACCCCACTAATTTAAAAAGAAAACATCTCTTACTACATACGAAATACAAATACACTAATGATTAAGCAGACTTTTTACCACTAACAAGTATTCTACGCAAATGAAAAGCTTCACCTTGATCTCCATTTAACGATCTTTTCTCTAAAAAACAAGCAGAAAGTTGCCTAAGTAGCCTTTCAAGACACGAATGTACATCATTTCCACCTTTTTTATTAGGATTTGTTGATAAAATCACTGCATTTAATGCATCTGCTACAAGCTCTTGCTGTGATTTTTCTAAAAGATACCCCACTGATGACTTTTCTGGTTCTTCATACGCAAGTAATGCAGCACAATCCTATTTAAAAAAAAATTAAATATAATTATTTTTAAGTCTTTATAATTTGAAAATTTACATCTTTCATACCTTTACTAAATCCGCATATTCTAAAGATGAGTAGAATTTTTCAAATCCGATTCTTCCATAAGTTATAGCTTCCTCTAGTTTTCCAACCTGTAAAAGTAAAAATTTTAATATATATTTATAATTTAATAAGCTAAGAAAAGAAGCTTACTCGAACAAGCTCAATAAATTTTTGACAGTGTAGTAAAAAGCAAATAGCTGATTTTTCATCCTGTAAAATAATAAACATGAATCAAGGTCTGTATAGAATAAATAAAATAATATATATATATATATATATTATTTAATTTACCTGAACAATTACAGGATACCAATTACGAAGTTTACTAAACGCTTCATCGATTTCTCCATTTTGAATAAGCTTTAAGAAGAAAGTAATATTATGTTTAATTACATAAAGAAAAATGAGAAATGGTTTTATTTTATGTACCTGACGAAGAGTTTTTCTATGGTTTAATGCATACATAATATCTTCATCATTTAAGCCATTTTCTTGAACTAGAGAAATAGGAGGTACATTACTTTTAGTGGCTGAGTCAAATGATTTGAGTGTTTCTCCATATCCATAGTGTTGTAAGTATGACCGAATAATTCTGGTAAATGATTTATATTATTTTTTTATTTTGGAGAAATTTGAAATATGTTTTTAGTGTACTTACCCGTAACTAGTATTTTGTGGTATTGATGTGCCTTCGATTGTTAACTCTTGCTCTGCTCTAATTCTCTCTTCATATGCCTAATCAAGGTTATATTTCAGAATAATTTACAACGTTTTTTTAAGGAACAGAGATATTTAGATGGTACTAATTAGTTGCTCTTACCTTTAGATCAAAAAAGAAGGGATTTTTTCCAAAGTTACAAATTACCCTGTCACATAAGGATTTAAAAAAGGGAGAATATAAACAAAGGAAAGGTTATGTTACATACTCTTCATTTTGGCTATGAACTGCAACTGTAGGAAATAAAGGACCTTTCACATCCTTAGGGACTGTACCTACTATTCCACCATTTTTTCTGGTATCAAGAGCATATCAATTAGCAATAAGGGTCAGTAATTGAATCTATCATAATATACAAAAGTTGAGAAAACTAGGAGTGATCAATTGAGAAAAATGACTTACGTGAAGAAGAATTCTTGAGAAGCATAGTTAATACCACCACCAACTGTATCTCCAGTAGTATATTTAGGTCCAAATGCTTCTCCTTTACCTAATCCACGATAAAGAAGACCATCATCACCATGATATCCAAAACTATTTGCATCCCATCTGTTAAACACAATAAATACTATTACCAAACAGTATCTCAATTACGATAAACAAATCGATACTCATAGAGATGTTTTCATACAGACCCAGGTTGACGTCGTAATCTAAATCCCGGTGCGGTGAAGCCAATAGCAATTTGACCTTTAGCACCGGCGTTTTTGACAAAGATCTCGAAGTAATAAAGAAGCCGTTTAGACGGTGCAGGAAAATTGGCTTGAACCACACCAACATCGTGGCCGTGAAGGTTCACGTTAGGGTACTGAACAGAGAGCTTGTCAGGGCCCACCACCGAGAATCCACCGGAGCTGTTTAGAGTATCCAGCTCCGTTGGTGTTTTCTCATCTTCTTGGATATCCATCTCGGCTGCGGCTTCGGCTTTTGCAGCCGCGGACTTAGCCCTAAGTCGCCATAGAACCAGAAAGTGTGACCCGATGACGTCATTCTCAGCCATTTTTAGCTATATATTTGAGAAACGCTTTGATTGGAGAGGAACTCCTTATAGTAGAAAGCTCCGATTAGAATTCACTTTTTCTTTCAATTGATTTAGATCAGCGAGGAATCTACACGGCGGTTTGGAAGTTGTATATTTGGTAGAGGAGTGATCGGAAATGTTTATTTATTTTTGTTTAACATCAAATGTTTTTTTCTCCCTTTGGAAGGTGTTTTAAAGAGTACATCAAAAACAATATAAGTACTCTCATCTATATTATATAATAGGATTCGCCTAATTTTCTTTATTTTCCCTCATTTCCTTTTTACTCATAAATCCCCCCTATAGCTCTTTATCTTTCTTAAAAATTAGGCTTCGTTTAGTTTATAAATATTATGTAAACATAAAACTTAATTCATCTTTTACACTCGCCTCCAGTGGAACAAAAAAACATAAATAAAAATCTCATACTCACTTTCTCACCAAGCCTATCTCCTACACAAGAAAACCGCCGCCACTCGAGGATCATTCTCCACCATCATCAACCCGGCTTGGCAAAGAACCGAATTAAGGTAAATATTAATATTTACAATTGAAACTCTTACAAAATCGAATTACCCATCTCTTCCCATTAACATTCCAAAAAACAGAAAAAAATCTCTTCACACTCATTTTAAACATGTGTAGATAACTCCTATTTCTGCTAAGGACGGAGAGCTTTAATCTGTTTCATTTAGGAGTCCTATTTCTGTATGAAATGATGATGAAATACCATTATATGCAATTTAAAATACTTGATATTATTAATTTTGTATTATATTCTGATATTGCGGCATTAGGAGTCCTATTAATTTTATTCAACAAAGTATAAAATATCAACTTGATGTATTTATTTACAGGATCATTTATGGTCCAATGCATTTCCTCAGTAGCTCTACTAGCCTAACTCTCAGGGTTTGAGTTTTTTGGTCTATCAATAGAAGGGACTCAGCAAAAATTCCAATACTTTTTAAATGCGGCCATTTGCATAGTCGTTCACATGTAAAAAATAAAGCAAAGCAAATAGGATGGGGAGTGCACTCTTCTCTCCATCCTCGCTTTTTGTTGACCCTGATGACACATCTTCCGGTTTGTTGTTTTATTCATTTTTTCTACATTTATTATCAAATTTTACATATATTTTATATTTTCATTTTATAATTGATTTAGTTAATTTCTCTTTGGTTGTTTGCAGATGAATAAAATAAGGTGATTGATTGAGAGTTGTCGAGATAAGACGCCAATTTTCTGGAATGTTTAATCGAAATTTTTATGTATTGTACCTTCAAATTTTAACCATCAATTTACTGTTATCCTACCACTTTTTGCTTTAGCTAATTCTACATATTAAACATCTTTTATTTTTATAAATTATGTAATCAATAATATCTTTAATGTTGATGTGCAAGATTATTATCAATAAGATTTAACCTCAATATGTACTTGATATAGATTATGTTCTTACCTCTACATATATTTTCTCTGGTTTAAGAATTGGTGGTTCGAGAGTTTTCTTTTTCCTAGCTTCCATTTTGATTTGGCCGGGACCTTTGCGTTTGTAGACTGGTTAGTTAAACATAAATCATGGATTGAAGGGCTACTTATTCTTGAACTGGGCAAGTGTGTCTTATAGATTTTTTAAAATTAATTTATCTATTATAACAATTTTGCTTTTGAATTTGATTATATTGCTTTCACTGAATTTAGATTTGATTTGAAATTCAATAGTTTGAGTAATAGTAGCGAATCATATTTTGGCTGATTTGATCAAAATATTTGATTTTTACGGTCTATTTAGGTATTTTTTGATATGTGGTGTTCTTATGAGACCCTTCAATTTTTTAGACAAGTACATATATTTATTATTAATTCAGTATGAGGAAGTTTATTTAATTAACAAGATTTCCATTTCTTATCCCGTGTGTGGTTTTAGAAATGCACATGTCCCGTGATTTGTCGTAACGGTTGGAGTGAGCAATTTGGTCTTATACTGCAATTTTTTAATTGTTTTGCAGTAAATATTCATTTGGCGTGGGTTAACCTTCTATTACCTATAGTCCTTAGCCGTTCCTTTGCCTGATTCATACCCTAAACAACTGCCATCATATCTCGCCAACGATGTTACTCAAGTACCACTTTATTTGTTTCTGTTTTTAATGTAAAAGATTCAAACCCTTCACAATATTTTTAATTGAATTTTGTTCAAGTCATATAAGTATAGTCATGGTAAGTTTAACTTATTCTATAATTTCATTGACAGAGGGTTAATCCTCTATACTTTCTAAGCTATATATACCAGAATTTTATGACCGTGTATTATATTAATCTGACGACATAAACTATTTTTTTCTGTTCACAAATTAATTGCATTATTATTGATTTCAGGGTTGTTATATGTGTATTATCATAGGATATTGTGAAGGAGGATACATGCGATTCTTCTATATTAACCCCTTTAATATTATCTTTCTTTTGTTTCATAGGGTTGTTGTTATCAAGAAAACAAGTGGTATTCATTTTTTGGAACAACTGATTGATTTGTCATCATTCCATCCTTTTTTTTAATGTATGGTTTTATATAAACTCAAAGCATTTTCCATTTTATGTTCATTTTTTGAATAATAATCAGAAATTTTGTATATGGCTAATTCAAATATTAATGGAAATAGACTATTTTCATACACACCATATTATTCGCTGTGTGATGTGAAGGTAAATCGACCTTTTCTTCTTTTTAGTTATGTATTATCAATATACGGGTTTGATTATAGATTATTGACAAGTTAAAAGATGAGCGTGAACCTGGTATCGCCAAGTAAGGGTGTACATGGGATCAAAACCTATAGATTTTGGCAAAGTCTAATCCAGACCTATCTAAGACCCATCTAAGGCAAGCTTCTATTTTTTATTTTTTAAATCTTTGAGAAACCAAAGAAATGAATAGCAATAATAATAATTAATAAAAGTTTAAGCAAAGGTTTGTATTTTGATAACTAAGTTTATTTTTTTTGTATTTGGATAGTACAACTATTTTAAATTTATAAGATTTTATTTTTAAAATATAACCAAACTAAGACCACCAATGGAATATAGTCATCATATATTCCACCAGCAATAAGTATGAAACTCGGATTTCAAAGGCTTGATATTATCGTTGGTGTTAATCAATTTATTTGTTGTTTTAACAAGGTGATTTATATTGTTTTTTATTGTCTCTTAAATGACGATTAGTATATTTTTTATAATGAAAGGCGATTACTATTTATGTTTGTGATTGTATGTTATTTAATTTGCGTAGGTCTTGCACGGGGTGGACCCGATTAATTCTAAGATTATTCATTGATGAATGCGATAATACAAATCTAAAAAAATCAAGTTTCTTGATTGTTCAGTATGGTCTGGTATATTACTATATTACGATCGATTATTTTAACAATGTAAAATATCTTGCTATTCAATTAGGTTAAAAAATAATGTAAAAGATGCTAAGACAGTTAATTTTGTTGATGTTAATTATTATATTAATGCATCTTTTTAGTCCTGTGTTCAAATATACGTTTAATTGTATATCGAACATGATTATGGACGATTAGTAAATAAGTAGCGATTTTTTTTTCATAGTGTCTTAAGGCACGGGTAATACCTAGTCTATATGACATAACACAAACTACCTAATTTTTCCTATTTATCCTCTTCCCCAAATAGCTCATAAATCCCCCATTGAACTCCTTAACCTTCTCATACTTTAAAATCCTGACCAAACATATTGTCCATCTAATTAAATTATTAATTGAATTATTTCAAATAGCTCATAAATCCCCCATTCAACTCCTTAACCTTCTCATACTTTAAAATCCTGACCAATCATATAGTCCATCTAATTAAATTATTAATTGAATTATTTATTAAATTATTTATTTTATTATAATTGGTTTTATAAATTATATAAAAAAATAAGATAAGAAAAGAAACTAAAAAATTCGTTATATAACTTCATGTTTCATATTATGATTATTAATTATTTTGAATAAAGTTACCTAATATTTTTTTTTCCATAAAACAAAGTTAATATATTATACAAAAAATTTAGGAATATATAAGATTCACTAAAAGAATTCTTTATATAACTTCATGTTTCATATTATGATTATTAATTATTTTGAATAAAGGTACCTATTTTTTTTTTGTCATTAAAATGAATAAAAGTCAACAGTTATTACAAGTTTGAGATAGAAATACATTAATCATACTATTGTTTACAATTTCTAGATTAATATGGTCTAAGTCTTTTTTTTTTTTCGATGTATGGGTGTCCGGGCCAGCTTACGCGCACCACGACTAATCCCATAGGAAATATACACGCCTCCTCATGCATACTCCCACTTAATCAGAACTAGGTTACCCATGTTCAGGGAGGAGACTCAAACCATGCACCCCTTGCTTACCCCGTTTAAGGGCTCAAGAAATAACACAGCTGAGGGGATTCGAACCTGTACCTCCTAGTTGAGAGACAGAGTCCTGGCCACTGAGCTAGTCCTAGTGGTTCTAAGTCTCCTTTTTTTCTAACATGTTTAGATGCCATGTCAGCTACTGCATTATGATCTCTTTTGATATGGAAAATTTTCCACTCAGGAAACCTCTTTATCCAATTTCCTATAGCTTCAATCACTGGTTGTATTTTCCATTCAGTTTTCCTTTTAGTGTATATGTCTTGTACTATTGATAAATTATCAGTGTAGAAATTAATCTTACTAATATTAAGGTTTTCCGATTCCTTCATTGCCTGTAGTATCGCATATGCTTCCCCTTCTTTCACGCTCCAGACCATTTTCCTTCTCCCTATTTTCTTTTTTATAACTCCTTTGTTGTCTAATCCAATCGAGGCTATACCCGCTTGTTCCTTTCCATTTGTGAAGGATGTATCATTAAACCAATTTATCTCTGCCGTACTAAAAGCTATGTAACTCTCCCTGTCTTTATTGCTCAATCTGTTGTCCTGATCTGGCTTCTTTGGTGTGTTTTTATTTCTCTTCTGATGATTATTCTCATATATTTTTTCAATTGTTCGTCTCGAATTATCTATTATTTCCTTTACGTCCCATTTCTTTTGTTCGTGATACCCTTTCATTCTAGCTTTCCAGATATTCTATAATACTACTATTATTGTGCTAGTTAATTTCCTCTGATTCCATCCATTCATTGAGTAATTTTCTATGGTATCGACAAACCAATCCCTGAATATGAGTTTATCTTCTTTATTAATTTTTAATTGTAATGGAGATTCCGCCCAAGTGGCGATACTAAATGGACATTGCAATAATAAATGTTCGCTTGATTCCTCCGCTTCTTCACACCATTCACAAGTTACATCTTGTATGCATTTTTTCTTTTTAAGGTTTTTCTTAGTCGGAATCGCATTTCTAACTATTTTCCATACAAAGTTTCTCATTCTCGTTGGTACATTAGTTGACCATACGAGATTCCATAAACTTGAATTTCCTTCTTCACTAGCTTTCTTGGATGAATTACTCTCATTATTAATTTCCTCATTAACCAACAAGTGATAACCCGATTTCGTAGTGTAATCTCCGTCTTTTGTGTGGGGCCAAACGATTCTGTCTTCTTTTTGAATATTACAATGAATATTACATAACCAAATGAATACAATACATAAAATAATGGATACAATACATAAATAATGGAATTGACATAAAAGAAAAAAAAATACAATTAAACTCATCATCACTCGACCCACACATTTATATGCTAAACATTTTTCACTGCGGACCCGACCTCAATCTCTATCTTCCACTTATTTCATGGACTATTAACTAATTACTACTTTATCTAAATGTTACCAGATCACCACTTATAAGCATGACATGTAAAAATTAAGAAATGAGTAAATTTGTGGCATCAAATAATGCTATACACGCATAATTGACTAACCTTCCATTAGTGACTAATCATTTGTCAGATTATCTATTTATATGCATGGTTTAGTGTTGGCTTAATATAAGACTTACAAAAATAAAGATATACCTATATATTATGAAGTAAAATAATTATTAGTTTTCTTTGCTGATATACATTCTAGAATTATGTGGCGGAGCTGTCGATTAAAATCATGTTCTAAAAAGGCCTTTAACTTCAGTTTTTACACATACAATTCATATTAGAGAAGAGGCAACGCTTAGCAGAAGTCAGAGAAGCAAAAAGGAGAGAGAAAGCTGAAACTAGGGAATTCCTTCTTCCAACAACAACAATTATCAACCCTTTAATTAGGCTTTTCTTATTTCTGTAATTTATTATGAACACGTTTTATTTTAATATAGTAGTTTTTAACATTAGCATGAGCTAAATTCCTTAAGTAACGGGTAACAAATTCTTTTGTTTTTTTGTTAATCCAGAAATTATGTGTAAAATTTATGTTATTTTTCTTTTTGTTAATTTGGATATAAGAATATAAGGAGCGCATTTTACCTTTTGGAGTTTGAACTGAAAGTTATTATAATTTGTCTGCTTATCTTGATCCAACTACTTTGCTAATGTGTCCAACTACTTTGCTAATGTGTTTATGTATTTCTAATTCTCTTTTTGTTTTGGAATGTACAATCCAGTGAAAATTATGCCTAACACTCTTATACAACTTCATTCATGGTTACAGTTTGGATGTGTTCGTGAGTCATCAATGGTTAACAATTGCTATATAGCGTCTAATATATGCTTTTTATAATTCTTGAATAAAATTATTGGTTGGAATGCATTAATACGAGGTTTCGTAGTTTCTGCAGATATATCATATTCATGATAAGGTTGAACCTGTGACAATGCAGTTATTATTAAGCTCACCGGGATCTGTGTCTAAGGCCCAAGAGCTCTCAATATTAGACTTTATATTGCAATTTGGAGTCATGAAACCAGCTCGCCGATTTATACTAGATGAAATAGTTAGTCACATAATTCTGGAATGTATATCAGCAAAGAAAACTAAGCCTGAAGCAAATAAGTTGAAAAAGGTAATGTTATCTAATTCTTTACTTTACAAGTAAGGACTTGGAATTTCAGCTTTGTTAACTTATATCTTCCTATATTATTTCATCTGTAAGGTCCGAAACTAATTTTGGTGAAATAGAAGAAGCTAACCATACAAATGACTCTTGAGCCTGCTTAATATCCGTTGGAGCTAAAATGGGTTACAATTTTTTCTTATTGTATTAAGAACGCGGTGAACCAAGGAGCAATTCAGTGCCGTCAAAGATGAAGCAATCTGGCCGGAGATTCTAAGAATATAAAAGAGTACAAGTCTCTAATAAATGAAGAAATGGAATCGTTTTGGCTTATGATAAAAAATTTCAAGAGGGAGAGGAAGCTTTCTGAATTTTTTGATGAGGAGGTTTATGATATTCTCGCCGGTGGTACTGTTGTGGTTGTCTTTGGCTTAGCACCATCCACAGTAACCAATGATGATGAATTGTTCTCCAATTTTGACGCTTTGGAATTGGTATTGGTATTGGTAATTGAGAACGATGTAAGGAACAGAAAAGAGAGATGATTCAAAATTGTTTTCAGTATTAAAATGAAATGCGACTCTGTAGGATATCCACTTGAAGCTCACAACACTCACTATCAAGTCGTTAGAGAAGAACAAAATAATCATATGAACACTTTGATCTCTGTTCTCGATAAGGTAGATAATGCTTTGGGAAGAATTACCGATACGTTGTAGCTCTAGGGTCATAATTCATGGATTTAATTTTTGTCTAGATCAAATATACTCCTTATTTTAAACATAGTTTTTCCTTTTTATGTTTATGGATTAAAGAAAAGTAAGTAATTATCAAAAGTTTAAAGCTTGCCATTTCGGATTCCTATGTTGACCTTATTGTCTGAATAAGAATAATATATACTTAAAATTATATTGCATCATTAGTCCATATATTGAACTCCATAATTCTTTTTTGTTCCAAAGAACTCCTCATAATAATAATAATAATATTATTATTATTAATAATAAAAATAATAAGTATTATTATTATAATGAGGTGATAGTTTTGGCTGGCGATTTGTAAAATGCATTTATTAACATATTCAGGTAATACCAAAAGCTCATCTTCATCACCCATCTTTTACTTTATCTGGAATATTCACATTGTTTAAGACCATGGTTACTCCTCAATTCGTACAGTCAGATGTGTGAAGTTTAACTTTTCTCTATTTTTAATATCTCCTTTTTTTTCTCCCTTCCCCTTAGAAGTTCTCTTTCTTTTCTCCCTCCCTTTAGAAGTTTCTAGGACATTAATTTCAATGATAAAATCAAAATAAGAATGATACCTTTATATTATACTATCATTATTTAATTTTATTATTTTGGTTTTCTGAAAACTTGAATGTGAAAGATCCTCCAAACCCTAAACCTTATTATTTTGCAATTTAAATGATTATTTTTTCAGTTTTTGTAGTGTCTTTTTTAATTTTTTTTATAAAAATCATCACTTTGAGAGTAAGAATATAACTATGTAATTTCAAATTTGGTAATTTAGGTGTACTTTCACTTTTAGGTCCTCTTATATCTTATTTCAGAATCAAGATTTTAGAAAAATACTTGACATGATCTACTTTTCCCAAGACATAAGAGGATATGACACCCTTGATTATGATTTCAATAAACAACATACCACACTTCATAAAGGTTCACACAAAAATGTTTGTTAAAACTTTCAACTATCTCATAATTGTCATGAACTTTTCAATACATTTTTATCTCGATGATCTAATTATTAATACATTTCTTATGGAACCCTTAAATATGTATATGGGAACTTGGAATGGAGTAACTGAATGAACAATCACCTATAATGAATTCCCTATCATGCAAGTTGATCTGAAAATGTAAAAAATCGACGATCCTAATATGTCGACCCTCATATTTAGAATGTATGGTCCTTGGGACTGGATCTGAAATACAATCTATTGCGGAAAATTTATCTTTCATTTTTTGGGACCAAGCAAAACTTAATGAGTCCCGGATAGAATATTGGAGGTTTGGGATGCTTTTAAGGAAATGATATGAAACCTTTATCAAATTGTGTTCAAAAGTGAGAATACAAGACATGAAGTAGACGAGATGCAATGCTTAAAAAAATCAACGCATCCTCATTTTTTAGGTACATAATACTCACACATGTGTAAAGAAATCGACTAATAAAGCTAAGGATCTCATTATTGTCTAATCTTTTAAGGATCCAACTAATGTTTAATTTTTGTAGTGCCTTAAGGCACGGATAATACCTAGTATAAAATAAAACGAAATATACATGATTCGAAAATAACGGGTAAAGTGAGAGATACAAGGTTCAAATCCTTGTAGTTCTGATTTACCTAAGTATACACATAAAGAGGAGTGTATATCCTTGTAGAATTAATCGTGGTGCATATAAGTTGGCTTGGATCATCCACAATTCTGAAAAGAAAAATTGGTTCCATAATATATATTCATTTAAAAAATCATATCACCTTTTTACTATTAATACTTAATTGACCTTTAATTAAATAATATTAATTTATATTTTCGAAAATTATTTAAGATATTATATTCAAAAAAAGTAGATAGTTCCTTGGCCCACCGCATCGTATCAAGTCACTTGATTCTTAACCGATATTAAAAGAGAACTGGGACATCGTATCGAAAAAGCTGTGTAATTATTTAGCTCGACGCCCTATCTAGTTTTGTTATGGCATTCACGTTGGAGTTCTAGTTTCTCGGGATATTGATGAAAATGCATATGTATGTACCTTTCTACCCTATCGACGATCTTCCCTAATACCGGTCGAATGGCCCATCTCGCCGCCGACGGTAACTCAATATCTTGAACGAATTCAAGGTTGTCAGATAACTATTTCATATATTTAGGCATTGACCGACATGAAGTATAAAAAGACTTATACCATTGAACTATGTCATGTTGGTTTAACCCTTTTAGCATTGTTTAAATGATATAAAATCATTTTAATCATAATTATTAGGTCTTGAATAAGTGAAAACTCAATCATCCAAAAATCGTCACACCACATTCCACCAAAAAGAAGTATAAGGGCAATGAGCACATGATTCAGATTCCTACTCCAAATGCATACCCTTTCGGGCTTAAGCCACTCCTCGAGAGAAGATCAAAAGTGCTACTTGTAAGAAAAGCTTGGAGGGTCAGAGAGGGTACATCATCTGCCACCTTACAAAGTATGTCACATGATTGAGAGAGTCGGGGAAGACTGAACCTCAAAAGAAACCATATATTGAATATCCTCCGGAACTCGAAGACAAACCACCCTCGTCGCACTTGAGGTATGTTTATTCGGGTACTAACGATACTTTACCTGTTATTGTTTCAGCTAACCTAACATGTCCTCAAGAAGACAAGTTGTTGCATGTGCTTCGAACTAACAAATAGGCAATTGGATGAAATATTGGTGATATCAAAGGTATTAGTCCAACCATTTGCCAACATAAGATCATTCTCGAAGATGAGATCGCATGCTCAATTGCGGGGTAAAGAAGGTTGATGCCAATGATGAAGGAGGTGGTTAGAAAAGAGGTGATAAAAGTTATTAGATCCAATAATCATCTGTCCCATATTTAATAGCGAATGGGTGAGTCCAATTCAATGCGTACCAAAGAAGGGTGGTATCATTACTATTCTTAATGATCAGAATGAAGTCATCCCAGAAGGTGAGAGATATCACAAATATGGAGACATATAGACCCCCAACTCAAAGTTTTATCGTCCCAATACAATAAATATAAGAAGTCAGGGAAGTCTCCAAATATACACCTAAGTCAATTAAGCAGAATGGGAAGAAGATAATAGAATATAGATAATAAACTCAAAGCAACTACTCAAAAAATTTCATGTAATAATATTTACAAACTAAATTACCTGTATACTTGTCATACAAACAATCAACACGGTTCAAATTCAAGACTGGATTAGCTTTGCAATGCACAAAGGAGAGTTTCTTATTTTAGTTTACCATGGAGGCTATAGATTGTTTATCGAGCCTAACTAGTATCCAATGATCCATATAACTACTCTCGAATGGTTCAATTATTTCTAGATCACATAGCAAATAATCATAAGGTATTTCAGGTTGTAATGTAGGCTTAGGGACGGTATGATCGTATATTTGGATAATTTAGAGTGAGCTTTTGGCTCTCTCCTCACTAGCCATCAACAAATCTCTATAGAGCTTGATTTACTCTTATAAAATGTTCTCACTTAACCTAATGAATTAATGCACTAATTATCATCCCCAATAACCCAATATAAAGCAATAAGTTGATCAGAAAAAATTCCTAGTCTATCGGTCCAAATGATATTCAATCTTTTAATATCATTTTTTTATTTTGTAATATAGCTATGACTCTCTTTTTGATGTGAGATGTCATATTACTTCTTTTTTTCATATATCTTTTCATAACTTTTTTCATTTACTTTTACCCCGACAAAGGGTTACAATATAATAAACAATGAACCATCATCAAAATATAGAGCACAAATACATAAGCTCATAACTCCAACCCAATAATATTTCCCATAATGGTCGACCCACCCACCCTAAATCAAGCTCTAAAACAACTGTCTATGCATCTCGATTCGAGTGCGTGTCATATGGAAAAGTCCTAAAATATAAAGGATATGGCTTACAACATGACTAAATAAAAAGGCTTTAGAAAGGCTAGAAGGGGTTGAGAAAGATATAAATATAATAATTGGACAGGAAGCTAAAAGGCAACAAGAGGCTTATCAATTTCGTTACTTTCTCACCTTTAGCACGTTCATTAGATGGGTTTATCAACTAGCTCAGATCTCACAGTCTACACACCCCTCAAGGTTCCCTAAGATCAAACATACTTCTTCCACCTTGCTAATCTTCTCTTTACTATAAATGTGTTTTTACTGTTCATACTCAAAGCATATAAAATAATCAGCTCATAAACATATTACTTTCTATCATTAACTTACTAAGCTTATGCTTTTAAGCTATTAAAAACACTCTACATCTAATCCCATGTTCTAACAAATTTAATTTCTTCTAAAAAACAGTGAAATCACATAAAAATGGAGATGAAAGACAACGAATCTCCGTACCCCAACTAAAAAATGAGACGTGTCCCCACGAGCCACGACTTGAAAAAGACTTTATAAAGAATTAAACACAAACAAATATTGCATATACAGAAATGGTAAGGAAGAAAGAGAACATACTCTCGAGGCTATTGCCTCACATTATCAACATCCAAGATAGGATTTGGTGGAACTTTCATGATGTCGTGCTTTAATTGCTCAAGGAGTGTCATGATGTGCACTTGATTAGATTTGATTTATACCACATCCTTGGCCGAGAAGGTTTGAGTTGGTTTAACTTTATTCAATCACTCATCTACCCTTTCTCGCCAAATAAGATCCTCTTCTTTTGATTCTTCTTGTGGATGTTTCTTAATTCGTGCTCCTCTTAAAATTGTCTTGATCCAAGTATTGTTAATATTGTTACTCATTTTATACATCAATTTCTCTTCTTCACCCTGAATTACATTCGCTTTTTGTACTAGGCACATGATCATAGTAGGATATTTCACATTAAAAAACGAAAGTGGAGAGACCGAAAATCACATCACCTCCTCATAGATCAACTGGGCCACATCTACTTCTTCCCCTCTTAAAACAAAATTCAAAAAGATGGCGTTTCTCTTACTTACATCTGACGTTTGCGTGTTTCCAAAGGCGTTTGGAGTGAGTAAATTGTGCCAAATTCTTGTATCAGGTTGGAGATATTTGTAAGGCCAAGGTGCCTTAAATTCTCCCTTGTGTGATTGCACTTTTTCTTCATCTAATATATGCTCAAAAAGTTGATTCCAATCAAAAGTCTTGATATTTTCCACCACTTCTCTATATTTACATGGTCCAAATAATTTCTTGAACTGGAAGTGATTTTTAATCTCTTCAACTGTAAAAGGAACTAACTTTCCTCTAACTGGAAGACGACCTTCATTATCTCGGCTAAAATGGCCTAAATAGAACTCGGAAACTAACTATATACATCGGCTTGAACGTCCATCATGAATTGTAGTCCAACCCAACCTCTCCCCCATCTCTAGAAATCTCTTGTAATCACCTTCTCCAACTTCTTTTTCAAATATCCTCTCATGAGAAAAAAGGCAATTCTGGTAATGCATTTTTGCGAAAGCTAACAAGGCCTTTGAAGCTTCATTCATCCCCGACATAGGAATATTGATTTCTAGAGGTTGTGGTGTCTTCTCCTTGAAAGTTGTAATCTTTTTGCTTTCTCTACTCTCTTGACTTGTTTTACCCTTTTTCTTTGTACCAGAACTTGAACCTTTCTCAATTGCTTTCTTCTGAATAGTACACAATGCCTTACTTTGATTCTTTTTCATCCCCTATCAATAAATAATGTTTATGTTCTTTTAGTCATCTTTATTGACCTCCAACTCAAAGCTTTGAACACTCTTAAAAATTTTGACCCCTTGATTATGGGTTGAACAAGTGTTGTTTGGGTTAGTAAAGGTGCAAGAATGATGATTCTTGATGTCTCCTCATTTGTGATAGATTTATGTTAAGATGAGACATCATTTTTAGTGATTTAGAAGTCTTTCTAATCGTTTTTCTTGAGAAATAGTGCACTTTCCTATTTTGAGTCTTGATTTAGTAAAATAATATTTGTAGAGCATATTGGGTTTAATTATTTATTTAGTGTGAAGCTTTAAAGATAATTATGGAGATAATTAGATTTTAAGTCAAAGACTAAGAGATATGGAAAGAGATAAGCATGTAAATTGGAGATAAGGAAACAAAAGCTAAAAATATGGAAAAGGAAAAGCTGCCTTAATCCTGAATTTCTGCACCTACGACCACAAATCAGCTTATATCTCAAAATCGGTGTGGAATTTGGAGAAACGGTCAAGAGCAAAGTTGAAGATCTTTCCGAGACGATGAATTTCAACTACTTATACGCGTCAAACGGATGAGTATTGAAGCTGCTAGGACCAAAACAAAAACGGGCATGATTTCATGTTTTAGGGTTACGAATTTGAGTTGGGCTTGGAGTCCACTACTTACCTTCTCCTTCAAGAAAACGAATTAGGTCTTCTAAACACCTATAAATACACCCTTATATCACTTGTAAATCATCCTTGCCTCATAGTAATTAGTTCTTAAGGTTTTATTCTTCCAAGTTGTTGTAGAGAGCAAGATGATGTCTTTTATTATTCTTTTAGTTTATTTCCTTCAGGTATGAACTAACTTCCCATAGCTTGGGGTTTGCATCATGTATAAACTATGAATTCTACTTTCTTTCTATCTAAGTTTCTTTGGGAATTTCATGTTTTAATCTGATATTAGCTGCTTACCTTTATATTTGTTTATGTGTTTTGATTTAATGACTGTTTTCCTTGCTAGTGCACGAGTATATGATTACCTTAATAGTAGTTAGATGATCGCCTTAGCTGGGTGTCTAATTATTGAAACACCACATAACGTCTAGTGTCGATATTGGTCCTGAAAACACTAATTTTAACTAGATAGTCATTAGGGTATAATTTAATAACTATCACCATGTATGGAAATTGATTGCTTAGGGCCCTAGTGGCGTAGGATAACCCTATTTGAACCAGCCTCGTGGTATGTCCTGTAGCCCCCTTAGTCGCTCTCAAGGTCTATGGTATGGGAATTTAGAATCCTGACTAAATATCTAATAGCTAATTATCTCCCTTATTAACTAGATTTGATAGAAAGAATTAGAAGGATTATTGCATACTAGCAAAACCTAAGCTATACTTCTCATCTCATATTTCTGCGTATTTAATATACTGTCTTTATTTTCCTTAGTTTAATTTCATAATTTTGAATTTATTCTTTTTATTTTCCTGTCTTTTAATTAATTACTCCTTACTCGTTATTTCTATCCATTCGATTAACACACTAAGTCTCTGAGAACGAACTCAACTTATCATTAAAACTTGCATACGTCATGTAATACTTGCAGTACTGTGCCTGTCTAGGGTGAGAGTGCGTTGTTTTCTGACTTATTATTTATCTTATTTTTATCACACCCTAGGGGACACCAAGTTTTTGGCGCCGTTGCTGGGGACTTGTGTCTCGTTAGCGTGTGGGTTATTTATTTCGAGTAGTAGTTTTTATTAATTTTTATTTTTCCGGATTTACGCTTGTGGTTTGCTTTAGTCTTTTTCAGGTTTCACAGTGTTTAATTCTTGGCCTCCATTACCGGAGCCTGAGAGGAGCTTCAGATTTTATAATAAACGAGTTCGTGAGGAAAGAGCCTTAAGAAGAGCTATGGCAGGCGTACAAGATCAGTTAGATCCACCACTTGAAATCCCACCTGGAGGATTACAATACTTTGCACCAGGAGGACCACCACCATTTATTCCACCTGGTGTACAACAACAAGGACAACATCCACTAGGAAGAGGTAACGGGCAAAACAATGTTAATCAGAACCGAGTTGAACAAGACCTTCATGGTCTTCGAGTGCCGCTCCATGTTCAACGGCTAGGTTACCGTCCTCCGGAGATCCAAAACATCAAATTTAGACCCGATCCGGGCATGCTTAGTCAGTTTCAAAGTTTTGGACTCTATAGTGGTACAGCAATTCAAGATCTGGTAAGAGCAATTCAAAAGTTTATGAAGATTTGTGATGCTTATGTTACTCCAGGCATTATACGCGAGCAAATGTATTGTCATATGTTTTCGTTCTTTCTGACCGGTAGAGCTGGTGAGTGGCTAGATAGGCAACCACTAGGGACAATTAATTCATGGACAGAACTTCAAGCCGCTTTCTTTAACCGTTTTTATCCAAAGAGTATGAGACTCAAAGACCAAAGCGAGCTTGCGAAGTTTTGTCAAGAAGATGGAGAAGCAGTAGGATAAGCATGGACAAGGTTTCAACAGAAGTTAGCTAGATGTCCGCTCCATGGTTATACCCCCTCTCTACAGTTGCCTATATTTTATGAAGGTATTAACGAAGCAGGTAGACTGAAGGTGGATAACATTGGGAAAGGGAATTTCGTGTCCATGGATCCTGCCGAAGCTACCGAGGTTTTGGAAAATATTATTGAACAAGAAAAAAGTTGGCCATCTTCGCGAGCTTCTGTTACAAAAACCCGAGGTACGCTTCGTTTAGACGCAGAAACTGCAAACTCAGCTCAAATATCCTCATTAGAAAATCAAATCAAAGAACTTAAGCTAGAGATGCAGAGAAATTTAGCCGCAGCAAATGTAGTGCAAGAAGCACAAGGTTGTCAACAATGTGGGGTTAATAATCATACTTGGGAAGAGTGCGAAGGAAATCCACAATCTGTTTATTTCATATCCAACCGAGGAGGTTATCAATTTGGTAACCAAAACCATCCGGGTATGCAGTATTCAAATCCTCAGGGGGCTGCCAATCCTGGTCATTATCAACCGTGCCCCCAGAACAACTTTTTCCAACCAAAAGGTCAGTATCCAAATCAATATCAGAATAGACCTGCTCCCCCACAACAACCTGTTCAAGATGCCTATGCCGATTCATAAGATCAGAAAGCATTATCACAGTATCCTCAAGAGGGAACTATGGATAATCAACAATTAGCAAAAGTTTTGGACCGTTTGACCATGACTATGAACACTCAGGGAGAAAAGTTACGAGGACAAAATGCCACAATTCAGATTTTAGGTACTCAAATAGAACAAATGAACAAAGTTCTAACAAACATTATGGAACAAAAAGAATTGAAGGCTATCGAAGGAGGTGATGACAATGTTGGGTTCGAAGCTTGTAAGGCTATCTGCCTTGAAATTGAAGAAGAAAAGAAGGAAGTACCACATGCTTCCGTTAGTGCCGTGGAGGTTCTGAGTACCAAAGAAGAACCAACCAAGTATAGCCCCGTGGAATCTAACTGTTCAGAGAGTAATGTGGAGGACGATTCAGAAAAATCCGAATTTATACAGCTTCTAAAGGATATGCAAGAGGAGATTAGATCGGTTATGGATATTCAAGCTGAGCTGGCTAAAGAGAAAGAGAAAGAAGCCTCAAAGGAGGAACAAAGAGTTGAAGTTGAAGTTGAAGTTGCACCTGCTGTGCACGAAGAGAAAGAAGAAGAGAAGGTGGAATCGCCACCTGTTGTTCAAACAGTGTCATCAACTACTCCTGGTACAAATCCAATTGATGACACTGAACTCAAGACATTTGTAGAGGCGTACACTCCTGAAAATATCAACGCCCAAATGCTTGAGATTGCAAAGAAAGGGCTTACACCGCAACAAGTTTTTACGCAAGTTATTCTTGAGAAAGAAGCGAGTGTAGAAGTCCCAAGAGAGAACCTGAGAGTCTCAAGAAGAAGTGAAAGAGAGTTACCAACGAAGCTCAAAGATCCGGGAAGTTTTAACCTTCCTATTCAAATAAATGGTATGCTCAAGGTGAAAGCTATGTACGATGTGAGTTCTAGTGTGAATCTTATGCCTAAGTCCGTGTTCGAGAGACTTGGACTACAGAAATCAGAAAAAGCTAAATGTGAAGTTGCAGTTCGCTAACAACTCAGTTACCAAGCTAACACTCCTTGAGAAATTAAAGAAAGATCAAGCAAATCCTACATTGGATGTCGATAATGCGAGGCAATAGCCTCGAGAGTATGTTCTCTTTCTTCCTTACCATTTCTCTGCTAATTTTAATTTCCGTTTCGAGTCTTTTTCGAGTCGTGGGGACACGACTCATTTTTGAGTTGGGGGTGTGGGGATTCGTTGTCTCTCATCTCCATTTTTCTGTTTTTAGGAAGAAATTAAAATTTTTGATACATGGGAATCAGATGTAGAGTGTGTTTAATAGCTTGAAAGCATAAGCTCAGTGAATTAATGATAGTAAGTAGTATGTTTATGAGCTATGTTATTTGTATGCTTTGATTATTTGCAGGAAAGCACACATTGATAGTAAAGAAATGATTAGTGAGCAATGCGATAGAAAGTATGTTCGATCTCAGGGAACCTTGAGAAGTGTGTAGGCCGTGAGATCCAAGCTAGTTGACAAACCCTTTTGATGAAAGTGCTAAAGGTAAGAAAATAACGAAATTGCATGGTGTAGAAAGTGATTAAGGCAGTTCTTTCATATTGAAGCCACTTGAAGCCTTTTTATACCTTTTCAGCCCCTTCTAGCCTTTCTAAAGCTTTTTATTGAAACACATTATAAGCCATATCCCTTTAGATTATAGGACTTTTCCATATGACCCGCACTCGAATCGCGATGCATAGACAGTTGTTTTAGAGCTTGAGTTTTGGGTGGTGGGTCCACCATTATGGGAATTGTTATTGGGATGGGATTTTTGAGCTTATTAATTGTGCTCTGTTCTTTATATTGATGATGATTCACAGGATTTTTATTGTAACCCTTTGCCGGGGTAATAGTGAATGAAAAAGAAGCTACGAGCTAAATTTGCCAACAAGGGCATAAAAAGAAAAATATATATATGAGAAAAATAGCGTGATATCTCAACATTAAAAAGAGATTCATAGCTTAAGAAATTGATTTGAAAAGAAAGAAAATATATATATTCGGACCGACAAAGTGGAATTTTTATGTGAACATCTTATGCTTTAATTGGGTTATTAGGGATGCTAAATTCTGCATCAAGGAATTCATTGGGTTGAGTATGAAACGTTTTATGAGAGTAACTCAAGCTCTAGGGCGATTCGTTGATAGCTAGTGAGGAGAGAGCCAAAAGCTCACTCTAAAGTATCCAAATATACTATCATACCGTCCCTAAGCCTACATTACAACCTTGAAGACCTTTTGATTCTTTGCTATGTAATCGAGAAGTGATTGAGCCATTAGAGAGTAGTTAAGTGGATCTTTAGATACTAGTGAAGTTCGATGAACAATCTATAGCTTCCTTGGTGAACTGAGTAAAGTCCCAATCCTTCTTACATTGCGAAACTAATCTGATCTTGAATTCACAACCGTGTTAACTATGGATAGGAGAAGTGTACAGGTATGTAGTTTGTGAATATTATTGCATGAAATTTTCTGAGTAATTGCTTTATGTCTATTCTATATATTCTGCTATGTTCTTCCCATTGTGTTAAGAATTACCTAGGTGTGTATTTATAGACTTCCCTTTATTTTTATCTTTATTGTATCGGGACGATACAACTTTGAGTTGGGGGTATTGATGTCTCATCATTTGTGATAGATTTATGTTAAGACGAGACATCATTTTTAGTAATTTAGAAGTCTTTCTAATCGTTTTTCTTGAGAAATAGTGCACTTTCCTATTTTGAGTCTTGATTTTGTAAAATAATATTTTTAGAGCATATTGGGTTAATTATTTATTTAGTGTGAAACTTTAAAGATAATTATGGAGATTAATTAGAGTCCAAGTCAAAGAAAAAGAGATATGGAAAGAGATAAGCATGGAAATTGGAGATAAGGAATCAAAAGCTAAAAACATGGAAAAGGAAAAGCTGCCTTAATCATGAATTTCTGCACCTACGACGACAAATCAGCTTATATCTCAAAATCGGTATGGAATTTGGAGAAACGGTCAAGAGCAAAGTTGAATATATTTCCGAGACAATGAATTTCGACTACTCATACGCGTCAAACGGATGAGTATTAAAGCTGCTAGGACCAAAACTAAAACGGGCCTGATTTCATGTTTTAGGGTTACGAATTTGAGTTGGGCTTGGAGTCCACTACTTACCTTCATTTCAAGAAAACGAATTAGGTCTTCTAAACACCTATAAATACACCCTTATATCACTTGTAAATCATCCTTGCCTCATAGTAATTAGTTCTTAAGGTTTTATTCTTCCAAGTTGTTGTAGAGAGCAAGATGATGTCTTTTATTATTTCTTTTAGTTTCTTTCCTTCAGGTATGAACTAACTTCCCATAGCTTGGGTTTTGCATCATGTATAAACTATGAATTCTAATTTCTTTCTATCTAAGTTTCTTTGGGAATTTCATGTTTTAATATGATATTAGCTGCTTACCTTTATATTTGTTTATGTGTTTTGATTTAATGACTGTTTTCCTTGCTAGTGCACGAGTATATGATTACCTTAATAGTAGTTAGATGATCGCCTTAGCTGGGTGTCTAATTATTGAAACACCACATAACGTCTAGTATCGATATTGGTCCTGACAACACTAATTCTAACTAGATAGTCATTAGGGTATAATTTAATCACTATTACCATGTATGGAAATTGATTTCTTAGGGCCCTAGTGGCGTAGGATAACCCTATTTGAACCAGCCTCGTGGTGGGTCCGTAGCCCCCTTAGTCGCTCTCAAGGTCTAAGGTATGGGAATATAGAATCTTGACTAAATATCTAAGAGCTAATTATCTCCCTTATTAACTAGATTTGATAGAAAGAATTAGAAGGATTAGTGCATACTAGCAAAACCTAAGCTATACTTCTCATCTCATATTTCTGCGTATTTAATTTACTGTCTTTATTTTCCTTAGTTTAATTTCATAATTTCGAATTTATTCTTTTTATTTCCTGTCTTTTAATTAATTACTCCTTACTCGTTATTTCTACCCATTCGATTAACACACTAAGTCCCTGAGAACGAACCCAACTTATCATTAAAACTTGCATACGTCCTGTAATACTTGCAGTACTGTGCCTGTCTAGGGTGAGAGTGCGTTGTTTTCTGACTTATTATTTACCTTATTTTTGTCACACCCTAGGCGACAACAATTCTTTATATGAGTTGGATGAACTCTTGCTTGATTGGTATGGGTTTAAGAGGTTGTTGGATAAGATTCGGAAATTGTGTCTTTTGATTCTTGGATTCTACGTGTTTAGATTTAATTTGGGTGATTAAATCTTCTTAATAATGATGTAATAAAGGATTTGGATGTGAATTTACGGTGATTGGGGAGTGTTTTGATGTGTGGTGAGGTTATGTAGAAGCTTTAATGGAGTTGGAAAAGCTTTAGGGAAGAAAGAGAGGCTTAAGGTTTTGAAATTCATAGGTATAAACTAACCTCCCTTATATTCCTTCTTTTGGCGGCGCCGTGCGGTGCACCGCGGGTGAGGTGCAGTATACCGTATGTATCTTCTATTTTCCCCTGTGCCACAGTCTTGATGATACGATTTTGGTCACGGGGTCTCAAAATTGACCCTGATTTCATGTACTGTTTCCACGATTCTTGGTTGGGTGCGGTGCACCACGCGGGTCCTGCGGTGTACCGCAAGAGTCATCTGTTTTGGACTGTGTCATGGTCTGGCGCGAGTGACAACATGGTCTTGTTGGTTTTTTCTCGCAGCTTGACCAGATTCTTGGACCGTGGTGGCAGATTTTTTCATGAGGTGCTGATTTTTCCATATTTTTTACATATTAATCTAGGTTTGAGACATCATTTTAGGTGTATTTGATTAATTAGTTAGGGTTTTCTCCCCGATATTAGATAATTTCTTAATTCGTGTATTGATTTGGAGATTTATTACTTTTCGAGCATATTTGGTTTAATTTGTGCGTTAACGGGAAGCTCTTAAGGTTTATGGAATATAATTAGATGCCAAATTAATTCTAAGGAGTTAAGGAAAGAATATTCATGAGAACCAGGAGATAAAAGGAAGCAAAGTTGAATTAGGAAAGGAAAAGCTGCCAAATCTGCAGCTATGTACATAAAAGTGAAGATAACTTCAAATAGGCTTCGATTTTAGATGATCTTTTACATAGTTAGATAGATCTTTCTGCTGCGGTTGTTTTGATATAAAGTGGGCGAAAATCAGCCCAATAACGAAGGAGATATGACCAAAACAGTGAGCAATGTTTATCATGTCTTATATTTAAGGAATCGAATTTGAATTAGACTTGGACTCCAATTACTTTCCTTCAACTCCAAGATTTCGACCTAGGGTTAGAAAACACCTATAAATATACTGTCTTATCATTGTAAACATTTCCTTACTTAATTATAGTATCAAGTAGCAACAAAGAGAAGAAGAAAGTTGATAGTATGTATCTTTATTTTAGTTTTATTCTTTCAAGTATGAACTAATTTTCCCATACCTTGGGTTTTGCATATGTATAATCTTTGAATTCTATTATCTTCTATCTAATTTTGTTTGGGAAAAACAATTTTAAATCGATTGAGCTTCTTAATCTTTATATTTTTTTTATGTGCTTTGATGTGTTGATTGTAGTTCTTGCTAGTGCACTAGTATAGACTATCCCATTAAAAGCAGTTGGATGGTCACCCGGAAGAGGTGTCTAATTGTTGAAACACCACATAAACATCTAGTGTGCGGTAGTGATCCTGACAGGCTCGCCTAACTAGATAGTCATTAGGGTTTGAGATTAACCACCGACCATTGCGCAAGGTCCCCTTACCCAAGTCCCCTGGTAATTGTTAGGTCGCCACCTAAGTCCACCCGAAACGGAGTTTAGAGGAATATAGAATCCTGGCTAGTTACTTTAAGAGCTTTAATCACCCTTACAATTAGTAGCAGAAATAGAAGGATAAGTGCATACAACAAGCAACCCTGAGCTATATCTCTCATCTTATTCCTACATTTTTTTTTTTTGATGACGAGGGTTCCCGGGCTTACACCCGACTAGTCCCTCGGGAGATATGACTGCCTCCCCAACCATACCTCCAGGCAATCAGAACATAGGTTGCCCATGTTCTGGGGAGGGTTTCGGACCTTGGAAACTTTCCAAACATAATAACTTTCTTCCGCTTACGAGATTCGATAAGTTTTCTGCCGCCTGTCGAACCATGTACCTCTCACTTGAGAGAACTTTTCCAAACTTTAATAACTTTCTGCCGCCTGCGGGATTCGAACCATGTACCTCTCCCTTGAGAGAACTTTTCAAACTTTTTGCCGCCTGCGGGATTCGAACCCTGTACCTCTCACTTGAGAGACAGAGCCCTGGCCAGATGAGCTAGCTCACCTGGTTACATATATTTATTTGCATTAGTCTTTAGTTTAATCATCCTCTCTCCAATTATTCATATTTACTTTTATTGTCTTTTGATTCCACGAACTAATTCTTACTACGCTTTCTTCTGATTCATACGTGTAACACACTAAGTCCCTGAGAACAAATCTTACTTATCATTAAAACTTGCATACGATCTGTGATACTTGTAGTGAGTGACGTGATTGGTTTGGGTGATAGTTTACATCTTTATTTATCATTACTTTATCACACCCTACCAACCACTAGGTGCACTGCGACATTCGGGCGGTATACCACACGAGCGCGCTGGATTACACCTTGTCACGGTTTGCGCAAATTTTCGACACAATTTTCCTTTATTTCCCTCGCACGTGTACCTGATTTCCTCTACCGTTGTGACGCTTTTTGGGGTACGGTGCACCGCAGGGATGGTGCGGTGTACTGCATGGTACATCTGATTTTTGACGAATTTCTGTTCTTCACTCGAACTCGTTTTCTTAAGTACCTGCACATCTAAAACACTAATACCTTCCTCAATACTGCAATTTCTATTAAAAACAACTAAGCTGAACATAAACTAAAGACATAAAAACATAAAAAATTGCGGGTTATCTTCCGGACAACACTTTTATTTAACGTCTTTAAAAGTTAGACGTGTTACCTCTATCAGGATTTTCTTATATGGCCTCCCCAGCAACGAGCAATGCTATGAACATCTACTAATCTCCATTTAGATACCCCTCTTGGGTCTGATCTCTATCAGACTATCACTTTTTCCGAAACAACATCCGTGACGACAAATGGTCTCATCCACAATTTTTTGTGATTTCGTGGCCTATTCTCTGGTTTGTGGGCTTTCCGTACAACTTCATGGACGACCCCAAACTCACTGATTGGTCTAGTATCCACAAGATTTGCGTGGATTTCTTCTGGGATTCTGTACTTTATAGCAATATGGATGACAGGAACTGTGGGATCTAACTTCCTTGGTTTCTTACCCCAGACATAGAAGGTCTCAAAGACATTTTCAGCACAGAGGGTAACTGTTCCCTCTTGGAAGTTGATGATGCTTTGACTTGTGGCCAAGAGCGGCCTTCCAAGTATGATCGGAACCTGTTTATCTGCATCATGATAAAAAATAACAAAGTCAGTAGGGATGGTGATATTACCTGCTTAGATATGAACTCCTCCATTGTTCTCCATGTCTTTTTCATTGTGCTATATGCAAATTGTGACTTCACGGGCACTTTTTCCACCTTATTGATGCCAAGCCTATCGAATACAGACTTGGGCATAAGATTCACACTCGAACCCACATCACACATGGCCTTCACTTTGAGCATAACACTAATTTGAATAGAAAGATTAAAGCTTCCTGGATATTTGAGCTTGAGTGGTAACTCCTTTTCAACTCTTCTCGAGACTCTGTTAATATGAGACACAACCTCTTTACAGGCTTCCATACTCGTTATTTATCTGAAATAACTTACGTGAATACCTGCTGCAGTGTAAGCCCTTTCTTTGCAATCTCAAGCATCTAGGTGTTGATTTTATCTAGACTATACGTTTCTACAAATGCCTTTAATTTAATATCAAACTTTTGATTTGTCTTAGGAATGGATGGTGACATTGCTGGAACAATAGGTGGCGAGCTCACCTTCTCATCTTTTTTCTCTTCTTGCACAGTAGGTGCAACATATTCTTTCTGCTCTTTTGAGGCTTCTTCCTCTTTCTCTAATGCTCTACTAGTTTGTAGTTCAATAACTGGCGTCTCCTGGTGTGTTATAAAATAACACCCCTAAAATGGAGGGACACGAACCGCAAGTGTACGGGTCGTCCAAGTAATATCCGCTAAACGGGTTTTCAATCTCAGGGACGGATGGATATGACTAATGATGTTATGTAATAAGTGAGGATAGTTTTTATATGACAAGAACTAAATGATAAATATTTTTTGGGTTTTGTTTTAAGACTAAGAGGGTGTTTGTTTGCACTTAATGAGATCTTAATCTGGTTCATTAAGACATTGGATCAATAAGAGTGTTTGTTTTTCCTGTCCAATTCAGATCTGAATGGCTCTTAACGGGGATGTTTCATTAAGATTTCAAACTAAGTCTGAATCATTTAAACACTGCCTCTTAACAGAATAAGTCCTATTCATCTATTCATTCAACATTCAACACTTATTACTTAAAAAAAACGACACCTAAGATGCAACTAATTAAAGTACTAAATTAACGCAAGTAAATGGACGCAGATAAATTAAATGCAAGTAAAGTAAAAATGAGTAGACGCAAGAGTGAGAAGATGTACTTGAGTCTCGCAAGGGTTCCGCCTAATCAATTTAATTAACGTTTCTGTTTAAGGGTAGAATCGGTATTTTAATACTAGTCAGGATTCTAACATCTCCTAGCCCCCTGTCGGGTGGACCTAGGAGCTATCCTAAAGTGCTATAAACACCTATCGGCCGAATATTCCTCTTCGGACGTGAAGTTCTTACCTCATTGTCTATGTAACTAGTCAAGCCTGTCGGTCAATGACGAACATTACATGGTTATTACCTAATTCTGTATTTAAACCCCCCCGTCGGATGATTACTTTGCCACATAAAGTGAATAACCCAAATACTAACACCTAATTCTAGTTACGCGGAAAAGAATTAGTAAATATGGACAAAGTAATAACCAATATAAAATACCCAATTCAATTTAAATTATAAAATCCCAAATTCAGAAACAAAAAAATAATAATTAGGGTTCATCGCTTTTATTGCGATTCTCAAGCACTTAAAGTATTCAACTCATAATAAAATGAAAAACTGAAATAAAAGATAAAATACTCATGTTCAATTACAAAAATTAAATGGGTAACCTAATTAAAGGATTGATATTGACTGTTGATGGACGAATTGGGATTCTCCAGCTCCAGTTTCTTCTCCCCTTTTGCTTCTGACTCCTTCTCTGGCGCATCTGACTTGTGTAATATGAGTTATGTTTTAAAAAAATGAAGTATAAGGCTTATATATGATGGGAAAATCGGTTTGGGCTATTCTCTTAAAAGGAAAGAGATTGAATGAAATAAAAGCCAATCCTTAAATGAAATCCCGTAACTGACGTGCAGCTGTTACTAAAACAGCTGTAACTTTTACGTCCAGACTCGAAATAACTCCGATAAACTTGCAAAATCTTCCTAACTCAAAGATGCAACTTCCTTATTTCATGTCTCTAAGGCTAAATTAGTGGCTAAGTGGCTCAAAAACAGTGATTAACAACCTTCTAGATTTCATTCTCCCCTAATAAATTCTTCGAATCATCTTTTCTCGCATTTGACTTCTACACTCGATCTATGAATTTAATTACCGTTTCTCCTCCGTATCTTGGTGCTCCATCTAACCCATGAACCTAAGAACTTTACACTAAAAACAAATAATACAAATCCAAGGGGAGAAAACACAATATAATCAAATAAGCTTAAAAGACTATATAATAAGTCAATTAATCACCTAAAATGATGTCTCCTAAGGGATAATATTTAGTATACAGGATACATCAAGACCCCCAATTCAAACCTTTGTCGTTCCGACCAAGTAAAATAAAAACAAGGGCCTTAGGTGAAACGCAAAAATGTAGAGTCTAGTGAATAACATCCAAAGCAAAGCTTAAAACAAATCTCATATAGTATGACCTAGGAATTAGTATACACATACACATGTCATGCAAAAATCAAATACAAATAATTATTCAAAAATTAACTTCACAATGCTAGATAGTTACGCTTGTACTTATCTCAAGATGATGGCTATAGGGTGTTCATCGATCCTCACTCGCTTTGAACGCTCCACTTAGTATACTCCCTATTAGCTGAATTACAAATCCACTATATATCTAGGAATCACGAGGACTTTATGGTTATATCATAGGCTTAGGTACGATATGTGTATATTTGGTAAATTTGAAGTGAGCTTTTGGCTCTCTTCTCACATACCATCAACAACTGTCCAAGAGCTTGACTTTGCACTCGAATATTATTCTCACTCAACCCATTTGACGCACTAATGCAGCGTCCCCAAAATTACTCAATATGCACTAAAGATGATTTCCGAAAAATCCACTTTGCCGGTTACTTCATTTTTTTATGTATATATATTTTTTTATTTTTGTTTTCTTTTTCTCTTTTCTTCTTTTTTGTATAAGATACCCATGACCATCATTTTGATGTGAATGGCCATGTCTCTTTTATTTTCTCTTTTTTTGCAAAGACCCCGACAAAGGGTTACAAATAATGCATCATCAACAATTGCGCATAAATACAAACACATACTAATTCCCTCCCAATATGATCTTTCAATAATGAAACCCACCACCCAAACTCAAGCTAAAGACAGGAAGCCCCGGGATTGTGATTCAAGTGCGGGTCATATGGAAATACCTAATAATCTAAGGGGATATGGGCTTATATCGTGGCGACAAAATAAAGGCTTAAAGTCTGAAAATGGGGCTAAGACGGATACTATTAAATTAAGGGATAGAAAGCTAAAAAGTCTCAAATGGCTATCAAAGATCTGCCTCTATCATTTTCCTAGTTACATAGCTTGCCTCTAGTTCATACCTAACTGAGTTCTCTACTAATTTGGATCTCACATTCTACACAACTTACATTTTCCTTAAGTACAAGTTTACTTCTTTTGCATTGTTCATCAATTTCTCCTATCAATTACCTATATTTGCATGCACTCTAACTGCGTTTCATACTAACTCCTAAGGTATACTATTTTCTATCATAAATTCATAAAAAACATGCGTAATGGGGAAATTTAAAATGCTCTACAGTCAAACGCAACCCTAAAATTAATTTTATTGAAAGAAAATGAAACAAATAACACAAAAAAATTGGGATGAGGCAACGAACCTCACCCAAAACTCAAAAATGAGTCGTGTCCCCGCGGCTCGAAAAGACTCGATAGAGCAAATAAACTAATTTACACTACTAAATGAGAAGGTTAGTAAAACGTATCTTAACCAGCACTAGGCTGGTTTTCATTGTTGCGTCCAGGTTGGGTCATTTTCTTAAGCATTGTGTAGAAGGCAAGTTGCGAGTCGCCCAACATATCTAATTTGTTCTTCATAAACACCAACTCTCGTGTAACGTTTCCTAAAGCTTTTAACACCTCTTCATGTTTCTCCTCTAATGCTCTCATCGTTTCAATAACCTCATGATCTTTGGCAACTCTAACTCTGCGTTTAGGAGGTCTAGCTTTGTTTTCTTGTCCAAATGGCTTGTCTACCTCGATCCCATTCTTTTTGGCCTCATTGTGAATATTCGAAATTGAAATTGATTTGACATTTTCACCTTTTTATATCGGTTCATCCTCAATGTTCCTAAGTGACACATTTGCATGAATACAAATCTTCGTGATAGTGAATGGGAACTTGGGGTTGCGTGTATCAGTGGGGGATTTTGTGTAATCCATAATGGAGTTGTATATGACGCGAGCTACATTAATCTCCTTCTTATGAATAATACATTTAATGAAGATAAGTTGCTCATGTGTTACCTTAGATACATGATTATTACCAAAGAAGGTAGGAATAATGAAACAGGACCATGCTTTAGCTCGTGGAAATAGATTACTACTAAATGATTGACCTTCATACCTAGCACCCTTAGGTATGGGCTGAATCCCATGAAATTAGAACACCTTGATTAAACGTTTCCAATTTGAATGCCAGATTATTAAGCTCTTCCAGGTATTGGCACGGACCATTCAACTTTGGTAATTTAAATACTTCACGAATATACTCAACTGAGAAAGGAATAATTTTCTTACGGAGTTGAATAGCATTACCATCCGCAAAGACTAGTTCTTCATAGAATTCCCGAACCACGGTCGGGATAAAATTCAATTCTCTATTCCTCAACTCTTTCTATCCAAACCCGTCACATGCAATCACGTAATCCTTGAATTTACCGTCCAATATATTCATTGGAAATCCTTTCTCAACACCAAAAGAGATACTAGCAAATCTCTCACGAACTTGTTCTTTCCAAGGTACAAATGGCTTATTAGGTTTAGGTTTCATAGCCATTTTTTTCTTCTAACAGAACGGGGAGGGTTAATCGGTTCACTTACCTCTTTTTCTTTATCTTTTTGTTCATATTTTTCTTCATCCATAATATGCTTTTCAGGAACAACAGTACCTGGGTTCTCTTTCCTCTTCATAGTATTCTCAACTTCTCCACTCATCGGCTTAGAACTTGAATCCGGAATTTCAATGGCATTGTCCGGAGTAGCCCCTATAGTGTTAAGGTTACTACGTGATCTTCATTGATAGCAGAAGGAGTCAGTCCTGTTTGTCATCTCAATAGACCCCAAACTCAAAACTTCAAAAATTCAAAAACTAGAGACAAGTTTAAATTTTGATGTTTTGAGGATACAAAATGATGGTTAGGGGTGTGATATGGGTAATGAATGTTTAATGGAGTAGGAGAGGCGTAATGGGTAGGATTGAAGTTTTAATGGAGAAGGAGGAAGGATCAAAGTGAAGAATTTTGGTGTTTTGTGGAAGGATTTGATGTTCTTTATGTTTTAGGAGTGGATTAGAGGGAAGTATATATGGTATCTGGGTGTTTTAGTGGTGTTTTGCAGGTACTCAATGAGTTTTGGTGCGTCAATAATGGTGGCTTGTGTGAAAAGTTGTGTCCAAGAGAAGAAAATATGGTAATATAGGCTCTAGGTTTTAAGTCGGCGGCCGCACCGGTATACCGGTGGATCGACCGGCTTACCGGCCCAATTTCTCTTCAATTTCTCGTTCATCTCATGGACGTAGTCTGAAGTTGTGTGTATCGTGCTCTATTTCAGTGAGTTGACCGGCATACTGGTCAGAGGACTGGTTAGCTGGTCCTTTTATTATTTTTTGCCGAGAGCTTGACCGGTAATACCGGGTAGCCGGTCGCAACTGTTGATTTCTCAATGAAAGTAATTCGTATTTTTGGACGCAAAACGAAGCTACGTGTAAGTGGCCTCTAAACAGCGAGTCGCGCTGTAACAACTTTTCTTGACCGGTATACCGGTCATGTGATGTCTCCCTAAATGTTCTAATTTTATGCCCTTGGGAGACATCATTTTTGGTGTTTATTTGACTATTTAGATAAACTTTTGGTATTAAAATGCAATAAATCGATTTTCCTCTTTTAATTCTAGTATTTTTCATTTATTAAACTTTTGCGCGTAATATGGTTTGTTTTGAGTGAAAAGTTGTAGGTTTTGAATACTAGCTACGAGAGGAACTAAAGAATAAAGTCAAAGTTCGTGTAATGAAGTCAAAGCAAGAAGAAATATCCCGAAAGAATTGATTATTTGAAGCTACAAATCTGGAAAGTTGTCAAAGATTGCTGATTTCGAGCCATCTAAGAGTGGATTTAGCCTCTGACTTGTGAAGAGAAATTGTTTCCCATTGAGTTACGGAAATTTAGCAACTGGAATGAGGTCAATCCGAGTTGAAACGAGCCGGTTATAGCTGTTTTAGTGGAGGTGGTGCAGCAGTTACGGGATTTGGACTTAATTAGTGGATTTGGACTTCTCTAATATTCACTTAATACCTATTAGAAGCCCTAATCCGATTTTCAGCATATAAAAGGGCTTTTGACTTCTATTTTCACATACCTTTTTCACAACATAACATACGCTTAAGAGTCAGACACCAGAGAAGAAGCTAGAGGTAGGAAGAGAAGAAACAAGAGCTGGAGACTGTCTATATCTCCAATTCTCAGCCAATTCAACTCCATAATTAGGTTCTTCTATTTTATTCTGTAAAACATGATGACCTTATTTATTTCTTTAGTTTTTGTCTTTTCAATAAGTATGAGCTAAACTTAATTAGTCCTTGAGAACGCATAATGGGTTAATCCCAATTTGATTTCGTTTCATATGTTTGGATTTGGGATAATTATTATTTAAATCAAATTGGGTGAATTATATTTTTCTTTAATTTGTATTTATTTACTATTATTGACCTGATCAATTAATAATAGGACTTAGTATCTAGGCTATTCCAATTAGTGGCGATTGGATCACCTTGACGGGGGGTCTGGGTACAAAACTAATTAACGAATATAGGTTAGAAATTATTTGACTCTGACGAGCTTAATTAAACCTATGGCCTATTGGGTAATTTAGACTTAATCACTTGAGAGTGGACTATAATCACTCTGACGGGGTTTGTAGTACTTGAAATTTGCTCCTTAGTCCACCCTGACGGGGGTAAGGAGAATTCCGAATCCCGACCAATATCAATTTACCAATTTGTCCCTTAAACAATGTATGAAATGAATGATAATTAGGTGAAATCCTTGCGTCTCTCAAGTACTGCCTTCTCATCTTGCGCAAACACTTTACTTTCTTGCGTCTAGTTAATTACTTGCATTAATTTAGTATTTTACTTTATCGTCTTAGCATTAGAAAACCAAACAAACAAATCTTAAAATCATTTACTTGTTTTCACGTGCAATTAACCACTATTTGATAAGCATTAGAGTCAGCCATTCCGTCCCTGAGAACGAATATGTTTTATCACTTATATTACTTGGGACAGCCGTACACTTGCGGTTGTGGTTCTCTTATCCTTATTTGCATTTTTCTAGAACACACAAAGGACTACCAAGTTTTTGGCGCCGCTGCCGGGGACGGTAGCGTGTGACCCCGGTGTTTATCCTTTAGTGTTAATTGCATTTTTATTTTTTCAGTTTTACGCTTTGTTTGTTCATCTTTTTCAGGTTTTTAGGTTTGGTGTATGCGAAGGAGTCTCTTTAAGGATCTTGAGACATTACCTCTGATCCTTGATAATCCTGAATCATTAGTCAGACTTGCTAACAAGAGAAGGAAAGAACAAGAAGCACAAGAAGTAGAAAGACTAGCTAACGAAATGGATAATCTTAACCTCCATAACAATAATGGACAAGGAGTTCAGCTAGACGTGAATGGCCAGCCAATAGAACCAGTTGTCCCTAATCCTCCGGTTCAAATCCAAGTAGCTGATCCATGGTTCCTTACCAGTCCAGCACAAGAACCATTCCCCGCTCCTCCTCTTGGGATTGGCCCAGCTAATATCGATGTTCCGAGATTCCGTCAAGATTCGGGTATGTTAGCTCAATTTCAGAATTTCAGAAATTTTCGTGGCAAGCCCGGAGAAGATCCAATTCGCGCAGTACAAAAATTTATGCAAATCTGCGATTCATACATCACTCAAGGAGTAACAAAAGAGCAAATGTATTTTGCTACATTTAGATTTTTTGTGATAGATGGAGCAAGTGATTGGCATGATTCACAAGAGCCGGGGAAGATTACGAACTGGGAACAGTTACAAGCTGCGTTTTTCGATAGATATTATGCGTCTAACATGAGGTTAGATGATCAACTTGAGTTAAGACATTTCCAACAAGAATATGATGAAGCTTTGGGTAGAAGTTGGTCGAGATTCCAGAATTGCTTACGAAGAGTCCCCAATCATGACCTTTCGGAACAACAACAATTGAAAATTTTCTATAACGGTCTTGATGGGTGATCACGAAAAGATTTAGATTTATTATGTGGTGGTGCATTTTTACAGGTTCAACCCGTTCATGCAAGAATTATTTTGGACATAACGGTGACTAATGAAGTGGGGTGGAATACTGTAAGAACACCGGTTAAAGGAGGAGTTAATAATATAAACATTGAAGAAAAGTTCACCTCTTTAGAGAACAAACTAAAAACCACATTGGAACAACAACTGAAGCAACTCACCTTAGCCGTGAAAGAAGGTTTTTCGAGTAGAAGGGTTGAAGTAAATGCCGCACAAGAAGTGTATGGATGTTCGTATTGTGGTGTGAATGATCATGAATGGGAGAATTGTCAGCATAATCAAGAGTCCATGATATTTGTTTCCAACCGAGGGAATTTCGATTCGAATGGCCAAGGATATCAACCTAACAGAAACCATCCTGGGTTTCAATATTCAAATCCTAATGGGGCAGCAAATCCGACTCACGCATATCAGCCGCGTCCCCAATGTAACAACTACAATCCAAGACCTCAGAATAATTATCAAGGGAGACAAAATCAAGGGAACTATGCTCAGAGACAACCTCCTCAAGACAATTATGATGACACCATGAACCAGAAAGCCTTACCTGCGCAACCACAAGAAGATACAAATAACCTTCAGAAAACTGTAGAGAAATTAATCCTGGTGCTACACAAGAGAGAGCTATTGAGATTCCAGATTCAGGTCCTAAACGCAAGATTGAAGAGGTTAAGACTGCTATGAAGAGGAAATAATACCCAAGTAAGGCTACTCCTACTAAGCCTGCTTTGGTTGATGAAGAAGAAGAGATTGAAGAAGAAATTTCTAATGAACCCGTTTCAGAACCACGAGCTCCTCGCAGAAAAGCTATATCACAGAAACCTAAGAGAGTGGCCATGAATTGTCCTGATCAGGTTCGTGACAGAATTAATTATTTGAAGTTTGGTGTTGAGAGAGGATTTCCTTCTGGTATTATGAACAGTGAATTTAAGAGTTGTGCTATTACTTGTGATAAGTTTGGATGGACCGAATTGAGACAGAGAAACCTTACTTTTATCCCTACCTTGGTACGTAATTTTTATGAAGGAGTAGCCTTTTCAAATAAACAATCAATCATTGTACGTGAAAAGGTATTACCCTTCTCAATTGAGCTTATTCGCAAGACTTTATAATTGCCAAACTTTAATGGTCCTTGTCCTTATTTTGAAACACTTAATGACCCATCTTTTCAGTGGGAGTCTCTTTGGGACAAAGTCTTAGTTCATGGGAAACGCCCTATTCCAATTGGTGAGAGATATGCTGGGCAAGTTTATAGCAGTTATTTGTTACCTTGTGCTAAGGTATGGTAAAGATTCATAATCCCTACTTTCTTTGGTATTACTCATACTTCCGAATTGAAGAAGGAGCATGTTATCTTCATTAAGTGTATTACGGAAAATCAAGAGATGGATGTTGCACGTGTAATTTATGAAACTATAATGGAGTTCGAGAAAATCCCTACAGTTCAGCAAAACCTTAAGTTCCTTTGTACCATCACTGCCTTGTGTCTAGACGCAAAAATACTGCGTAGGAGCGCAAAGGTTGAGCCTTAAGAACAAGGAGACGCAATGACATTGAACTCCATTGAAAACGCTCACAATGAAGCAACCCATCCGATAAAGAATACTAAAGATCCTCCACCAAAGAAGAAGGTAGATACTGATAATGGGTTGGAAGATGAAATTCGGGTGTTGAAAGAGAATCAAGATAAGATGATTGCTACTTTGGGAAATGTTACGAAAGAGTTAGACCTTCTCAGAAATATGCTACTTGGGGTGAGCACCATCCAACACGCCACCTATGGTTTACTTACGAAGGAATCTCTACTTGGACGCAACACCGATAACCAGTCTCACGCTGGTTAAGATACGTTTTCTATCCCGTCTCATTTAGTGTAGATTAGTTTATTTGCTATGAGTCTTTTTGAGTCGTGGGGACAAGACTCATTTTTGAGTTTGGGGTGGGGTTCGTTGCCTTATCCCAGTTTTACGTGTTATTTGTTTTAATCGCTTTCAATGAAAAATTAGGAATTGCGTTTGACAGTAGAAGTTCTTAAATGTCCCCATTAAGCATACTTTTGATAAATCTATGATAGTAAATATTGGACTTTAGGAGTTAGTATAAAACGCACTTTAATTGCATGCAACCATAGATAATGGATAGGAAAAATTAATAAACAATGCAAAAGAAGTAAACTTGTACTTAAGGAAAATGTTTGGTTTGTAGAATGTGAGATCTAAATTAGTAGAGAACCCACTTAGATATGAACTAGAGACAAACCATATAACTAGGAAAATGATAGGGGTAGTTCTTTGTTAGCCATTTGAGACCTTTTTAGTCTTCTATCCCTTGTATTAATACTATCCGTCTTAGCCCAATTTTAAGCCTTAAAGCCTTTTCTTTTGTCGCCATGATATAAACCCATATCCCCTTAGTTATTTAGGCATTTCCAAATATCCCGCACTTGAATCACGATCCTGAGACCTGTCTCGAGCTTGAGTTTCGGGTGGTGGGTCCATCTTTGGGAAATTATATTGGGAGGGAACTGTATGTGTTTGTATTGAGGCACAAATTCAGACGATGATATCATTTTTAACCCTTTGCTGGGATTGAAAAAAAAAGAGTTCTCAATACAGTAGAATCCAGGAACCCGGATTTCACAAAACTGGGAACCCGGTTTCTCCTGTACAAAAAAAATGAGAAATAGAAGAAGAAAAGAAAAATAAAGACATAATAACTTACCCGGCAAAGTAGAATTTTCTGGAAATCATCTTATATGTATTGGGTTAACGAGGGGATGCGAAATTAGTGCATCAAATGGGTTGAGTGTGAACGTAAATCGAGTGTAAACTCAGGCTCGTGGACAGTTGTTGACGGTAAGTGAGGAGAGAGCCAAAAGCTCACTTAAAAGTTACCAAATATACATACCATACCGTCCCTAAGCCTACGCTAAAACCGTAAAGTCCTCGTGATTCCTAGGTACATGGTAAGTTAATAAGGAATATACTAAGTGGAGTGTTCAAAGCGAGTAAGGATCGAGGAACAACCTATAGCCATCATATTGAGATAAGTACAAGTGTAACCTTCTAGCATTATGAAGTTAATTTTAAGATTGATATTATTTCTGTTAGATTTTGCATGATTAGTGTATATGTATATTAGTTCCTAATGTTTTCTATATGAGATTTATTTGGAGTATAGCTTTGGGTATATTCATTGGCTTCTACATTCTTGCATCTACTTTAGGCCCTTGTTTTTAGTTTTACTTTGTCAGGACGACAAAGGTTTGAGTTGGGGGTCTTGATGTCTCCCATTTTTTCTAATTATATGCCTATAGGAGACATCATTTTTGGTGTTTATTTGATTAATTCGATAGAATTTTTGTATTAAATCGTTATATTTCATTTATTAAGTTTTTACGCGTAATATGGTTTGTTTTAGTGGAAATTTTGTAGGTTTCTAATACTAGTAAAGAGAGAAATTAAGAATAGAAGTCTTAGATCGTGTAAAGAAGTCAAAATCTAGAAGAAATATCCCGAGAAGTTGACAAATTTGAGCTAAAAATCTAGAAGGCTGATGGTAATTGCTGATTTCGAGCCCCTTAATGATGATTCAGTCTCTGAGTTATGAAGAAGATTCATGTCTTATCGAGTTACGAAGAATAAGCAAGTTGAATGAGTCAATTCAGAGTTAAATTGAGAAAGTTACAGCCATTTTTGTGAGAGGTGTACAACAGTTACGGGATTTTGGGCTTGAAGAGTGGACTTGGGATATTTAATATTTAATTATTCTTTTAAAATATCCCAAGTTTGAATTTAATAGTATATATAGGCTTTTTGACTTTATTTTCTACACACAATTCAATATACACAAGTCAGGGCATCAGAAAGAAAGTCAGAGCAAGGAAGAGAAGAAAGCTAAGAACCTGGAGAAAGTCATCTTCTCCAAATTCGCAGCCACATCAATTCCTTAATTAGGTTTTCTATTCTTCAGATTCTGTAACAAATTATGAATTCATTTATATCTATTTTCTTAGTTTTTATTTCATTCATGAGCTAAATTTAATTAGTACTTGAGAACGCATTAATGGGTTAAGCCCCAATTTGTTTAATTCAATGTTCTGGTTTTGGGATTGTAAGATTTAATACGAATTGGGTAATTTAGTATTTCTTATTATCTCGCAGTTAATGACTATTCTTGAAGTAATTAATCAATAATAGGATTTAGTAACTAGTCTATTCATTATAGTGGCGTAATGATCACCTTGACGGGGGGGGGGGGGGGGTTTAGTTACAGAACTAGGTAATAAATGTAGGATATAAATTATTGATCCTGACGGACTTAGTTAATCCTATATCCAATTGGGTAGAATACTTGACCATTCGAAGGTGGACTATAATCGCCCGACGGGGTTTGTAGCACCCTAGAATAGCTCCTTAGTCCACCCTGATGGGGGTAAGGAGAATATCGAATCCCGACTAATACTAATTACAAATTCGTCCCTTAGACAAGACATTGTTTGAACAGGTTTAGGTGAAACCCTAGCATTACTCAACTACTATCTCTCCCTCTCGTGTTTATTACTTGCGTCTAACTTAGCTGCATTATTTATTTTAATATTTTATTTTAATTACACTTTAGTCCTTTAACAAAAATAAAACAAACATCTATTCCATTTACTTTTATTGTCATTCAAACAACTATTTTCATTTACTGCATAATATCGAAAGTCATATCTAAATCCGTCCCTGAGATCAAAATCCCGTTTACCGGATATTACTTGGACGACTCGTACACTTGCGGTACGTGTCTTTCGTATCTTAGTGTGTTATTCTAGAACACACCAGGAGACACCAACCTCCTATTCCGCAAGTTCAAATTAATAACGACCCATGGTTTATAAATGGTCCTGAACAAGCTCCATATCACGCTCCTGCCCTTGGGATTGGTCCAGCTGATATTGATGTCGCGAGATACAGACCTGACCCTAGTATGTTATCTCAATTTCAGAATTATGGAAATTTCCAAGGAGCACTTGGAGAAGATCCAATTCATGTAGTACAGAAATTCATGCAAATATGCGACTCCTATATAACACAACTATTAACTAGAGATCATATGTACTTTGAAAATTTTAGATACTTTGTGATAGATGGAGCTAGTGAATGGCATGATTCGCAAGAACCTGGATCGATTAATAATTGGAATGAGTTGCAAACTGCGTTTTTCGATAGGTACTACCCAGTGAATATGAGATTAAATGCACAAATTGCTCTAACTTCTTTTGAGCAAGCATAAGATGAGACTTTGGGTAAGAGTTGGTCAAGATTTCAGATATGTTTAAGAAGAGTTCTTGATCATGGCCTTACGAAACCGAAACAAATGAAGATATTCTATAAGGGCCTTGATGGGCAATCAAGAAAAGACTTAGACTCCCTTTATGCGATTCAGGTGCGAGTATTAATCTTATGCCCAAATCAATTTTTTAGTAGTTGAAGATGGGGGATGTGAGACCAACCTCTATGGTCTTGCAAATGGCTGATAGATCCCTCGCACATCCTAAAGGACAAATAGAAGATGTCCTCGTCAAGGCAGGTACATTAATTTTTCTCGTTGATTTTGTTATTCTTGAATACGACGCGGATAGGAATGTCCCCATCATCTTGGGAAGAGCATTCCTAGCCACGGGACGTACTTTAATTATTGTAGAAAACGGAGAATTGATTATGCTAATTCAAGACGAGGAGGTGAAGTTCAACGTGTTTAAGGCTATGAAGTTTCCAGATGTTCAAGAAGATTGCTTCCAAATAGATGTAGCAGAACATGCCGCGCAAGAGGTATTTGATTGTTTTAATTTTGATGATATCTTGCAGGCTGCCTTAACACTTGGCTTACCTGAGATGATGGAAGAGCTTGCCGAAATAGTGGTAGATCTTAATTCTGAGAATCCGAAATATAGGCGTATTGCCTATGAACCTGTGAGAGAACCGGGGGAGATAGTTACTAAAAGAAACCATCCATTGAATCTCCTCCGCAGTTGGAAGAAAGACCACTTTCAGCACACTTGAGGTATGCGTATTTAGGTACTAATAACACTCTATTTGTAATTGTTTCAGCAAATTTAACAAGTCCTCAAGAAGATAATTTGTTGCGCGTACTAAGAGCTAATAAAGAGGCGATCAGTTGGGCTGTTGCTGACATGAAAGGTATTAGTCCTTCCTATTGCCAACACAAGATTATTCTGGATGATGAAAGTGCACGCTCAGCTGAAGGTCAAAGGAGATTAATGCAAGCTATGAAAGAAGTGGTAAAGAAAGAAGTTATTAAGCTATTAGATGCGGGAATCATCTATCCCATATCTAGTAGTGAGTGGGTGAGTCCAGTTCAATGTGTACCAAAGAAAGGTGGTATCACCACCGTCCTAAATGCTCAGAATGAAGCCATTCCCTTGACGACCGTCGTTGGTTGGAGAGTGTGTATGGATTATCGTAAGTTGAACAAGGCTTCTAGAAAAGATCAATTTCCTCTCCTTTCATAGATCAGATGTTAGATAAATTGGCTGGTCGGGAATATTATTGCTTTTTGGATGGGTATTCAGGATATAATCAATTTTATGTAGATCCGGAAGACCAACACAAAACCACCTTTACATGTCCTTTTGGTACCTTTGCCTTTCGAAGGATGCCATTTGGATTATGTTATGCACCTGCTACTTATCAGAGATGTATGATGGCGATTTTCTGGGATATGATCGATAATTTTCTTGAGGTATTTATGGATGACTTTTCTGTGTTTGGTGATAACTTTGATGAATGTTTACAGAACTTGGAGAAGGTGCTTATTAGATGCAAGGAGACTGATTTGGGAAAAATGTCATTTTATGGTTCGTGAAGGTATAGTATTGGGACACAAGGTTTTGAGTTCGGGTTTAGAAGTTGATCGTGCTAAGATTGAGGTAATAAAGACTCTTCCTCCTCCGATTTCTATTAAAGGGTTAAGAAGCTTTTTAGGCCATGCTGGTTTTTATCGCCGTTTCATCAAAGACTTTTATAAGATCGCAAAACCTTTGTGTAGCTTACTCGAAAAGGACGCCAAATTCCTTTTTGTTGAAGCTTGCATGAAGGCATTTCAAGAGATTAAAGAGAAGCTTATCACGACGCCTATTGTATTACCTCCTGATTGGAAGATTCTGTTTGAAGTTATGTGTGATGCTAGTGACTTAGCTATGGGTGCTGTGTTGGGTCAGATAAAAGATAAGGTATTCCATTCTATCTACTATGCAAGTAAGACCTTCACTAGTGCTCAGATTAATTATACGGTGACTGAGAAGGAACTCTTAGCGGTTGTTTATGCATTTGACAAGTTTTGTTCCTACCTCCTTGGGGAAAAAATTGTTGTATTTACTAATCATTCGGCTATTAAGTACCTTATGGAGAAGAAAGATGCTAAGCCACGATTAATCAGATGGGTTTTGTTGTTACAAGAGTTTGTCTTAGATATTCGCGATCGAAAGGGTTGTGATAATCAAGTTGCAGATCATTTATCTCGTCTTGAAGGTTTTGAATTTAATAGTGGTCCTGAATTGGTTAGAGAAGAGTTTCCAGATGAAAGCTTGTTTTGATTCATGGAGTAGGAACTCCTTGGTATGTAGATATAGCGAATCTTATTGTGAGTGTTTCTTTTCTTGAAGGAGCTACTTCACAAGATAAGAAGAGATTAATAAGTCATGCTAAACAATTCTTTTGGGAGGATCCTTTCCTCTACAAAGTATATATTGATCAAATGGTGAGAAGATGCATACCTCAGCATGAAACTCAACCAATTATGGCATGCTGTCACAATTCACCCTATGGAGGACATTTCAAAGGTGACCGCACAACTGCTAAGGTACTACAATCCAGTTTTTATTGTCCTACTTAACATAAAGATTGTCATGAGTATGTTAAGAGATGTCATAGATGCCAGTTTACTGGTAATATATCCAAGAGGGATGAGATGCCACGTAATAATGTACTTGAAGTTGAAATGTTTGATGTTTGGGGTATTGATTTCATGGGTCCCTTCGTACCATCCAATGGAAATCAATACATCCTATTAGCTGTTGATTACGTGTCTAAATGGGTAGAGGCTGTAGCTCTACCAACTAATGATTTGCGAGTGGTAATTAAATTTTTTGAAGTCACACATCTTTACTAGACATGGTACACCTAGAGTTATAATCAGTGATGGAGGTTCTCACCTTGTAAACATATATTTGTAGACAGCTCTAGAGAAGTATGGAATAAGACACTGTGTATCTACCACTTATCATCCACAAGCCAATGGTTAAGCCAAGGTCTCTAATCGAGAGGTCAAATCCATTCTAGAGAAGACTGTTGGCCCTACAAGAAAAGATTGGTCAATGAAGTTGGATGATGCTTTGTGGGCTTATCGTACTGCGTTCAAAACTCCCGTTGGTGCATCTCCGTATCGTATGGTTTATGGTTAGGCTTGTCACTCACCTCTTGAACTTGAATTAGGTGCATATTGGGATATAGCGCAGTTGAATTAGATCCTACTTTAGCCAGTGGAAAATCGTATGATGAAGTTGAATGATCTTGATGAATTTCGATTACTTGCTTATGAGAATGCTAAATTGTACAAAGAAAATACTAAGAGATGGCATGATAATGTATCCGTGAAAAGAAGTTTAGAGTTGGACAATGGGACCTTAAATACAACTCCAAGTTCAGTAATTATCCAGGTAAGTTGAGATCAAAACTGCTGGTCCTTACATTGTGACCAAGGATACACCTCATGAAGCCATGGAGATTGAACATCCAATCGAGCACCGTACCTTCATGGTTAATGGTCATCGATTAAAGACTTATCATGGAGGTGAGGATACCAATCGCTCGGAAGATCCACATCTAGGAGAGGTCATGTACCTCCTCGAAGCTCATTAGAAGCGAGAGGCAACCCGTCGAGCTTAACGACGTTAAACTAAAGATAATTCATTTGTATATTGGTTCATGTCTTTTAATTTCGTAGTGTAAATTAGAGTAATTGTTGTTTATTAGTATTTATTTTTAAGAAATGAGAAAGGGTAGTTGTTTTTGATGATTTTAGGAGTACAAAAGTCATGAGTTTGGGGTTAAAAAGTGAAAAATGAAAAAATTTGGGTTGCAAAACAGGAGAAAATCGGGAACCCCGTGAGCTTCCATTGACCAACCCGTCACACGCAAGAAGGCTCCGTCTGGACCTGCGCTCGTCGACGCCAACCGGGAACCTGGTTGTGAGCTGACCGGGAAACCGGTTTCAGGCGCTGTAGCCCCCAAATTCTCTGACCTGTGCGTAAAGGGAGACGCAACACCTTGCGTCTAAGCTGGAGTTGGAGTTGCGCTCGTCGATGCCAACCAGGAACCCGGTCTCTAGCTCACCGGGAACCCGGTTTCCGAAGGCAATTCTCTGACCTGTCCGTAAAGGGAGACACAAGAGAATTGCATCCAGTTAAAAAAAAAGGAAAATTTGCACCGACACAGCGATGCAAACCGGAAACCCGGTTTCGCATCAGAAGAGGCGGTTTTGGAGACCTAAACCTATATATTGACTTCCTTCACAAGATAGCCTCCAATGCATTTTCCACCTACACACCACTCCGTAAATCATCATCAAAACACTTTATAATCATCAAATCTCCTCCTGAAAAACCGCATAAACACAAATCAACTCACAATCCTTCCAAAACACCATCAAAATTCATGTTTTCTCCAAGAATTTTCTTCATCCAAACCTTCAATTGAACCATTAATCTTCTCCAAACTTATCAATTAGCCTTTATCCATTTCATATCTCATCTTAATCTTCTTTCTTCGATCCTCAAAACAACAAATTTCAAAACTTTTCTCTAGTTTTTGAATTCTTGAAGTTTCGAGTTTGGGGTGAGTAGACAGGACAAACATGACAGATTCATTCAGTTATACTCGGAGGAACAATCCCAGAACAAGAAACAATCCTAGTGCTACACAAGAACGAGCTATTGAGATTCTAGATTCAGGTCCTAAACGTAAGATTGGAGAAGTTAAGACTGCTATGACGAGGAAAGAAATCCCAAGTAAGGCCGCTCCTAAAAAGCCTACCTTGGTAGATGAAGCCGAAACAGAAAAAGCAGAGGTTGAAGAGGAAGCTCCTTGCAAACCCGTTACAGAACAAAGATCTACACGAAGAAAGATGATCACCCATAAACCAAATAGAGTTGTGGTTAGTTGGTCTGATCAATTTCGTGAAAGAATTGCTTATTTAAAGTTTGGTGTTGAGAAAGGGTTTCCTACAGGTATTATGGACAGTAAGTTTAAAGGTTATGCTATAACTTGTGATAAGTTTAGGTGGACAAAATTGAGAAAGAGGAATCTCACGTATATCCCTGCTATGGTGCGTGAGTTTTATGAAGAATTATCTTTTGCGAATAAACAGTCAATTATCATGCGCAAAAAGGTATTACCTTTCTTAATTGAGCTTATTCGAAAAAATTTAAAATCACCAAACTTTACTGGTCCTTGCCCATATCAAGAAACACTTAATGATCCATCTTTTAATTGGGAGTCTCTTTGGGATAAAGTTTTGATTCATGGGAAACGCCCTATTCCGAAAGGTGAGAGATATTCTGGGCAAGTTTATAGTAGCAGTTTATTACCTTATGCTAATGTATGGCCAGATTTCATAATCCCTACCTTCTTTGGTATTACTCACACTTCCGAGTTGAAAAAGGAACATATTATTTTTATGAAGTGTGTTATTGAGAAACAAGAAATTGATGTTGCTCGTGTGATTTATGACACCATTATGGAGTTCAGGGAATCCCCAATTGTTCAGAAAAACCTCAAGTTTCCATGTACCATCAGTGCTTTGTGTCTAGACGCAAAAATACCACGTAGGAGCGAAGAGGTCGAGCCTACATAGAATGGGGAATACATGGCATTGAATTCGATTAAGAACGCTCATAATGAAGCAACACAACAATTGAAGAATCCTAGAGTTCCTCCGCCAAAGAAGAAGGTAAATTCCGATAATGAGTTGGAGAATAAAATCTGAGTGTTGGAAGAGAAACAATATGCGATTATTGCTACTTTAGAAAACATTACAAAAGAGCTGGATCTTCTATGAAATATGTTACTTGGGGTGAGCACAATACAACATGCCACCTATGGATTACTTACTAAATAAGCTCTACTTGGACCAGCCTCGTGCTGGTTGAGATACGTTTTCTATCCCTTCTCATTTAGTGTATATTAGTTTTTTTGCTTTGAGTCTTTTCGAGTCATCGGGACACGACTCATTTTTGAGTTTGGGGTGGGGTTCGTTGCCTCATCCCAGTTTTACGTGTTATTTGTTTTAATTGCTTTCAATAAAATTAATTTGGGGTTGCGTTTGACTGTAGAAAAACTTAAATGTCTCCATTAAGCACACTTTTGATAAATCTATGATAGTAAATATTGGACTTTAGGGGTTAGTATAAAACACACTCTAATTGCATGCAAACATAGGTAATTGATAGGAAGAATTAATGAACAATGCAAAAGAAGTAAACTTGTACTTAAGGAAAATGTTTGGTGTGTAGAACACGAGATCCAAATTAGTAGAGAACCCACTTAGGTATGAACTAGAGGCAAGCTATGTAACTAGGAAAATGATAGGGGCAGTTCTTTGTTAGCCATTTCAGACCTTTTTAGCCTTCTATCCTTTGAATTAATTATATCCGTCTTAGCCCAATTTTAAGCCTTAAAGCCTTTCTTTTGTCGCCACAATATAAAGCCCATATCCCCTTAGTTTATTAGGCATTTCCATATGACCCGCACTTGAATCATGATCCTGAGACCTGTCTCGAGCTTGAGTTTGGGGTGGTGGGTCCATCTATGGGGAATTACATTGGGATGGAATTATATGTGTTTGTATTGAGGCACATTTCAGATGATATTATTATTTGTAACCCTTTTCCGGGATTGCAAAAAAAGTGAATCGAAATATTTTTATATAGTAGCAAACTAGGAACCCGGTTATCACTGACCAGGAACCTGGTTCTCGCCTGTACAAAAAAAAAAGAAATGAAAAAGAAAATAAAGAAAGAATAAAATATCCGACAAAGTGGAATCTTCGTGAAATCATCTTAGGATCAATTAGGTTAACATGGGGACGCTAAATTAGCACGTTAATGGGTCGAGTGAGAAAGCTCACTTCATATTTACCAAATATACATACCACACCGTCCCTAAGCCTACTCTAAAACCATAAAGTCCTCGTGATTCCTAAGTGCATAGTGAGTTTATAATCCAGCTAATAGTGAGTATACTAAGTGGAACGTTTAAAGCAAGTGAGGATCAATGAACACCCTATAAGCATCATATTGAGATAAGTACAATCGAAACCTTCTAGCATTGTGAAGTTAATTTTAAGATTGATATTATTCGTATATGATTATGCATGATAAGTGTATGTGTATATTAATTCCTAATGTTTTCTATATGAGATTTATGTTAAGTGTTGCTTTGGGTGTATTTACTAGCTTCTGCATTTTTGCATTCACCTTAGACCTTGTTTTAATTTTACTTTGTCGACATAGGTTTGAGTTTGGGGTCTTGATGTCTCCCTTTTTGTTCTAATTATAAGCCCTTAGGAGACATCATTTTGGGTGGTTATTTGACTAATTTGATAGACTTTTAGTGTTAATTCTTTATATTTCATTTTTCCACCTTGGATTTTAGTATTTTTCATTTATTAAGCTTTTGCACGTTAAATGAGTTGTTTTAGTGAAAATTTTGTAGGTCCATGATTCTAGCAAGAAGAGGAATCAAGAATTAAAGTCTTAGATCGTGTAAATAAGTCAAAGGCGAGAAGAAATATCCCGAAGAGTTGACAAGTTGAAGCTGCAAATCTAGAAGACTGATGGTAATTTCTGATTTCGAGCTACTTAGACATGGATTCAGCCTCTGAGTTGTAAAGAAGATTTGTTCATTATTGAGTTACAAAGATTTAGCAACTTGAACGGGTCAATTCAGAGTTGATTTGAGAAATTTATAACCGTTTTAGTGAATGATTCACACCAGTTACGGGATTTTAATTAGAAGATTGGACTTGGGCCATTTAATATTCCACTAATTTACTTAAGTCAAGCCCAAGTCCGATTTTAGCATTATAAATAGACCTTTTGAATCTTATTTTACAGACAACTTAGTTTTATAAAAGTCAGAAGCGCTAGAGAGAAAGTCAGAAGTAAGGAAAGGAGAAAGCTAAGAGCTGGAGAAAGTCATCTTCTCCAAGTGACAACCAAACCCAATCCCTAATTAGGTTTTATTATCTTTTATTTCTGTATTAAACATGAGTTCTTTTAATTTATTTAATTTAGCTTTTCTTTCCATTATGAGCTAATTTCCCTTTGTACTTGAGAATCGCATATTGGGTTGAACCCAAACTAGATTAATTTATATTTTTTCGATTTGGGATTTAAGTATTTAAACTGAATTTACTATTTATGTTGGCTTTTATTTATGCTTGAATTATTATTTTTAGAGTCATGAACTAAGGGAAATTTTTAGTATCTAGGCTATTCAATATAGTGGCGTATTGATCACCTTGACGGGGGGTTTAGATACAGAACTAAGTAATTGTCGTTGGTATTCGCCAATGATCTTGACAGGCTTTACTAACCAATAGCCAATCCGGTAAGAAATGGAATCATTTGAAAGTAGTTTTAATCATCCTGACGAAGTTTAGAATACCGTAGAAAAGCTCCTTAGTCCACCCTGACGGGGGTAAGGAGACTTTAGAATCCTGACTAGCATAAATATAGCAATTCATCCCTTAACAGAAAGCATTAATTAAGAAGTTTTGAGGTGAAACCCTAGCGTGACTCAAGTACTACTTCTTCCCTTGCGTCTAGCCTCTTTACTTGCATTATTTTCATTTCAGTTTAATTAATTTAGCATTTAATTTACTCGCACCTTAGTTTTAGAAAACCAAAACAAATATTATATCATTCACTTTTCCGTATTTGCAATAAAATCACTATTTGATACACATCTTAGTTGTACCTATTCCGTCCCTGCGAACGAATCCCTATTTATCGGTTTATTACTTGGACAACCGTACACTTGCGGTTTGTGAGTCCTCAACTTTAGCATATTTTTATAACACATAAGGACCCACCAGGCGCCAAAAACTTGTTGTCTCCTGGTGTGTTATAAAATAACACCCCTAAAATGGAGGGACACGAACCGCAAGTGTACGGGTCGTCCAAGTAATATACGGTAAACAGGTTTTCGATCTCAGGGACGGATGGATATGACTAATGATGTTATGCAATAATTGAGGACAATTGTTATATGACAAGAAACTAAATGATAAATATTTGTTGGGTTTTGTTTTAAGACTAAGAAGCAACTAATTAAAGTACTAAATTAATGCAAGTAAATGGACGCAGATAAAATAAATGCAAGTAAAGTAAAAATGAGTAGGCGCAAAATCTTGCAAAATCTTCATGACTCATAGATGAAACTTCTGTATTTCACGACTCTAAGGCCGAATCAGTGACAAAGTGGCTCAAAAATAGTGATTTGTAACAGCCTTCCTGATTTCATTCTTCCCTAATAAATTCTTCGAATCATCTTTTCTTGCCTTTGACTTCTACACTCGATCTATGAATTTAATTCCCGTTTGTCCTCCTTATCTTGGTGCTCCATATAATCCATGGACCTAAGAACTTTACACTAAAAACAAACAAATTAACGCACAAAAGCTCTGAAACACAAATAATACATATCCAAGGGGAGAAAACACAATATAATCAAATAAGCTTAAAAGTCTATCTAATAAGTCAATTAATCACCTAAAATGATATCTCCTAAGGGCTAATATTTAGAACAAAATGGGAGACATCAGTAACCAATCTAATCTCTTCTTTCATGTCTTTGAGAAGATTTATGAAATCAGATTCTTAGGAGGAGTCAGAGTCTTCAGGCCTAGGCTTGGTTGATTCTTCTTCAATTTCAAGAACTTCCACGACAATTGCTTCAATGGTGGGGTCAAAGGTGTGATAAATAAACAGATAAATAAAGATAATAATAAAGGACACACCCTTGACTACCACGAGAAACTCACTGCAAGTATTACAGATCGTTTGCAAGTTTAGTTGATAAGAAAAGTTCGTTCGCAAAAATTTAATCTGTTAAATCTACTTGTATTCAATAAGCGTAGATGAATTTAGATGTTTAGATAAAAATAGATATAAGATGAATAATTATCTTATATGAAATAATAAATAAGATTGTAGATAAATAAATATGAATCAGTAAGTCAAATAAATTAAGGTTACTAATATAAGTATATCTTACTAAATTGTTATTCTAATCTTGAGGGCGAATTGAGCATTATATATTAACCGGGATTCTAAATTCTTCCTAACCCCCGTCAGGGTGGACTTAGGAGTAACCTCTCCACTACTAGGGGACTTGGGTAAGGAGACCCTGAGCAATGATAGGTGGTTAGATCAAACCTTTATGGCTATCTAGTTAGGCATGCCCGTTAGGATAACTACCGCACACTAGACGATATGTGGTGTTGTCAATAATTGAATCCCCCTTCCGGGTGTTAACTCAATTACTAATGATAGTCATAAGATTGGCCAAATATAGGGCTGGAAACAATAAGTCAAAGCACACAATACCAATATACGCCAAGCTCAAAATCAATTAAAATAACAAATAGTATTATGAAATTTAAGACAAAATAATAACCCAACAATTAATAGTAAAACTTACAGAGTAAAATCTTAGAAATATGGTGAAGCCACAAACCTATAGCTAAGTACCCTAAATATAGAGAAGGAGAGATGTAGAAGAGGAGTTTGTCACTCTCCAACTTCTTGCTTCTTGTCTTCCTCTACATGTCAGCTTGCTTCTTGGATGATTAACTTGATACTAAGAGTTAATATTCAAGCAAAGATTAATATATGGTTTAGAACTGAGCAAGGACATGTTTACAATGGTTTAATGGTGTATTTATAGGTGTTAAGGAATCCCTACAACGTTTTCTTGGAGTAGGAGGCAAGTAATTGGACTTCTAGTCCAACTCTAATTCGTAACCCTAAATTATAGAAAAGGTAATAAACTGTTTCTGTTTCTGTTTTGGCTGTAACCTCTTCAATAAAACTCCGATTGACGTGTTCTTTATATTGAAACTGATCGTCTCGGAAATCTCTATAACTTTTCTTCGGACCATTCTTCCAAATTCCAATCCAATCTTGAGTTATGATCACTTTTTGGAAGTAGCTGGTGAAATTCAGATTTACTTGGCAACTATATCTTTCCATACTTATCTTTTCCTTCCTTTATCTCCAATTTCCATCTTTATCTTTTAGAATTGATTTGACATCTAATTAATTAACATATATCTTTAAATCTTCACATTTAACAAATACATTAAACCCAATATGCTCTAAAAATAATAAATAATCAAATCAAGACAAGAAATAAGAAAATATAATAATATTAAATAAAATCGAGTAAATGACTTCCTAAAATTCCTAAAATGATGTCTCCAACTAAGATTAAATCATCACAAATGGGGAGACACCATGCAACAGGTGGTAACTCCTCTTTCTTTTCTGTCTCAAGGCAAATTGCCTTACATGCTTCGAACCCAACATTGGCATCACCTCCTTCAATGGCCTTCGATTCCCTTGTTTCTACCAAATTATTCATAGGATTATTTATTTGGTCCATCTGTGTGCTTAAGATCTGAATTGATGCTTCTTGTTCTATGAACTTCTCATGATGTGTTTGAATATTATTTGTAACTAGATTCATGAAGTCTTTTAATCTCTTCTCTGACACTACTCCTTCTTGAGGATGTTGTGGTAAATATTTCTAAGTTAGATTATCGATATAAGCATCATGGGGTGGTTGTTGTGGAGGCGCTAGTCTATTATAATTATAATTTCCTTGATACAGACATTAACCTCTTTGTTGATAAGTGTTGTTTTGGGGACGTGGTTGATAATTAACTTGATTTCTGGACCCTTGCAGATTTGTATATTGCGTACCCAAATGAATTCTATTACAAAATTGGTAATTCCCTCGATTTGATATGAAGTATACAGATGCTGGATTTCCTTCACACTCTTCCCATGTATAATTTGATACTTTACAACGTGGACAATATTGTGCTTCTAGCACTACATTTGTTGCAGTTAAATTTTGACATTTTATTCCATCTCAAGCTTCATCTGCTTGACTTGATTTTCAATGTTGTTAATTTAGCTGAATGAGCCGTTTCTGTACCTAATCAAAGCATGCCTTTGGAATTTGCGATAGGAGCTCGTGCCATTGGCCAACTCATTTATGTTTCTATAATACGTTCCATACCTTATGCAACTTCTGTAGGATCCAAGGACACAAATGCTCCTCTTCCAATATTATCTACCCTCAATCTACTTTCTTAATTAACACCTTGATAGAACATAGCTAAACTGTAAAGATGGGGTGTAACCGTGGAGGGGACATCTTGCTAACTTCTGTTGAAACCTTGTCCATGCGTCTCCTACTTCTTCATCATTCTCTTGGCAAACACTAGCAAGCTCCATATATTCTTTTAATCTCATACGCTCCAGGTAAAATTAGTTAAAGAATGCGGCTTGTAGTTCATCCCAAGTGTTAATTGTGTTTGGTGATTGTCTATCTAGCCAACCACCAGTATTTCCGTCAAGAAGAACAAAAACATATGACAATACAGTTGCTCGCGTGTAATGCCTGGAGTAACATATACATAACAAATCTGCATAAACTTCTAGATTTCTCTTACCGGATCTTGAATCGCTGCACCACTATAGTGTCCATAGCTTGTAAATTAATTGAGCATATACCTAGATCGGTCCCGAACTTTACATTTTGGATCACTGGAGGACAATACCCTAACGGTTTAACTCAAAAAGATGCTCCCAAGCTTGGGTTATCATGTTCGCGACGTTGATTTTTTCTAGGTTCTCCTCCTGGTGGTGCTATTACTTGAGGAATAGGTTATACCTGAGGAATAGGTATTCTTTGATTGTTGTTATTGTTAAAATTATTTTCCTCAGGTGGAACTGAATTATCCTCTATGTTAGACATGGCTTCTCTTTGCATCTTCTCTTCTCTTAAACATTCGTTGTAAGCCCTGAAACACTTTCAGGATTCTTGAGCATACACTAGAACCTGAAAGAGAAAAAATCAAAAAGAAAGCATAAATCTACAAAAATAACTAAAAACTACTACACTAAAAACTAACCCCGCACGCTAACGAGACATAAGTCCCTGGTAGCGGCGCCAAAAACTTGGTGGCTTGTAGGGTGTGATAAAATAATGATAAATAAAGATAAGAACTATCACCCTAACCAATCATGTTACTCACTACAAGTATCACATGTCATATGCAAGTTTTAATCGTAAGTAAGATTCGTTCTCACGGACTTAGTGTATTATACGTATGAATTAAAAGAAAGGGTAATAAAGAACATTTCGTGGAATTAAAAGACAATAAAAGTAAATATGAACAATTGTGGAGAGAATAATGATTAAACTAAAATTAATGTAAATAAATAAAATATGTAAGAATAAGATGAGAGATATAGCTCAGCTTTGCTTGTATGCACTTATCTTTCTATTTCTTCTACTAGTTATAAGGGTAATTAAAGTTCTTAAAGTAAGTAGTCAAGATTCTATATTCCTCCTAACCCCCTTTCGGGTGGACTTAGGTGGCGATCTAACAATTACTATGCGAACTTGGTTAAGGGGACCCTGCACAATGATAGATGGTTAATCTTAAACCCTAATGATTATCTAGTTAGGCAAGCTCGTAAGGATCACTACCACACACTAGACGTTTATGTGGATTGGTGTTTTGACAATTAGACACCCCTTCAGGGTGACCATCCAACTGCTATTAATTGGGTAGTCTATACTCGTGCACTAGCAAGAACTACAGTCAATACATCAAAGCACATAAAACACATATAAAGGTTAAGAAGCTCAATCGATTTGAAAAAGTTTTTCCCAAACAAACTTAGATAGAAGGAAATATAACTCAAAGATTGTACATATGCAAAACCCAAGCTATGGGAAAATTAGTTAATGCGGGAATGAAATAAACTAAAATAAAGATACAAATTGTCAACTTGCTTAATCTGATGATGTTTCTTGAGACTAAGGACTAATAATTAAGAAAGGACATGTTTACAATGATAAGATGGTGTATATATATATATATATATTAACTGTAGGTCTAAATCTTAAAGTGGAAGGCAAGTAATTGGAGTCCAAGTCCAATTAAAATTCGTTTACTTAAATATAGGATATGATAAACACTGCTCACTGTTTTGGTCATATCTCCTTCATTATTGGGACGATTTTCACCCACTTTATATCAGCAGAAAGATATACCTAACTCTTTGAAGGATCATCTAAAATCGTAGCCGAGTTGGAGTTATATTCACTTTAGTGGACATAGCTGCAGAATTGAGAAATTTATTTGGCAGTTTTTCCTTTCCTAATTCAACTTTGCTTGATTTTATCTCCTGATTTATCCTGTATCTTCTTTCCTTAACTCATTGGAATTTATTTTGAATCTTATTATATTCCATAAACCTTACGAGCTTCACATTAACACACAAATTAAACCAAATATGCTCGAAAAGTAATAAATCAGTAAATCATGACATGAAGTAAGAATTTATCTGATAACAGGGAAAAATCCCTTAAAAATTAATCAAATATACCTAAAATGATATCTCTAACCTACATTAATATATCACAAATAGGGAGACATCAATGTGCTTTCCAACAAGTGCAAGTGCTGGGAGAGATGATTGGTTTGTTGGAGAGGAGTAGTAGGATTTGTCAAGGAAAGTTGCCTCCAAAGTTGAAAGATCACAGGAGTTCTAACATTCCTATATCCATAGATAAAGAGTGTACTAGGGGAGCATTGTGCGGCTTAGGTGTGAGTATCAATATCATGCCTAAGTTAGTATTTGATAAGTTGAGAATTGGAGATGCGAATCTTACTACCACTGGCGGATAGAATGATCTCCCAACTTGAAGGAAAGATAGAGGACGTGCTCGTCAAGGTAGGTAATTTTATAATTCCTTGTAATTTCATTATTCTTGACTACGACACGGATAAGAATGTGCCAATCATATTGGGGAGTCCATTCTTAGCCACGGAGCATACTCTGATTGATTTAGATTATGGTGAATTTATCATGCGAGTGCAAGACGAGGAGAAGATATTCAATATGCTCAAGGCTATAAAATTTCATGATTTTCTGAAAGATTGTTTCCACTTGAACACTATTGACAAGGCGAAGAAAAAAGCCAACTTAGGTTATGGAAAACTTAAGTTCAGAGGAGAGAGAGAGAGATAAGAAGGAAATAACCTAACATAGCTCCTTTGAATTGTAAAGGAAAGCCAACCTTTTCCCATTTGAAGAGAATCTTGAAAAAAGCTGATAAGGTTTCGAGAGAACCCCTAGAAGAGAAAGAGATTTGGATAGGCAACGAAGTTGGAAGGAAAGCTTTGATTCTCCCAGAATGACCCCACCAGAAAAAGAGTTCTTGGAGTGGACCATTTATAGTCCATAGAGTTATTTCTGCTTGGTAGATGTTGATAACCTCAGTCACTGCTGGGGAGGTTATGTAAGGAAGCGAAAATCATAAGGTAACACGTGGAACTTCAACGACTTCAAACAAAAGTACTTCTTAGGAGACAACCCATATTTTTAATGTTTTTAGTCGTTTAATGTGATGTCCCTAGTGTTCATTAGTAAGTTTAATTCTTGTTTTAGTGTATACTATCAGTAATGAGAAAGGTGTATAGTGTTTTTCATGTGCAGGTAAGTCGAAACTTGAGTTTGGGGTGAAAGAAATGCAAAAAAATCATGCTCACTATCCAATCGAGCGGTACACCGCGCCCTACGGGCGGCATATCCAACTCACGCCACACCGTCACCACGTGTATGCCATGGTCAATGGGTCAGAAACTTTCATCGTTCACGTGGTATACCGAGCCATGTCGGAGGTATACCACCGCGCAAATTTGACCGTGGAGCAAGAATGAACACGGTGTACAAGGTCAAAGTCAAAGAGTGAGTAGCGCGATATACCGCTCCATACTGGCGGTCTGATGCATGGCATAGGGTCATGACGAGGTCAGCACGGTCAACAAGTCAGAAGGTTTGAGTGGTCGAGCGGTATACCACACTAAATCTGCGGTATTTCCGCCATGCAAGTGAAAGTGTCAACACGATAGGTCAGCGGTCCGTAAAGTTAGAAAGTTAGGACCTGGGAGTAGTATCCTGCACTATATCAGCGGTATACCACGTCACGACGCGACTTCAAGCAAGAGGAAGGCTATATTTATACTATTTGACATTAAACATAAACCCTTACCTCTTCTTCTTCCCCAAGCACCCAAACTCCATTGAATTTCAAGCCAAACCTTGACCCATCATCAAAACACACTCAAATACATAAAATTCTACATCCAAATTCATCCCTACATCATACCTAACAACAATTAGCCTACCAAGTCATTCCAAATCCATTGGATATCAAGATTCAAACAGACTAAATTTCAAAATCCATTTTCCTTATTTCTTTAATTCCTGCTCACCCACCATAAATCCTTCATACCCATATAGAGAAACACCTTCCATACACTGTTACCATTCCAAATAACACCCAATCCATCCATATCAAGGGATAATTAAAAGTAGAAAGATTTTAAGTTGGGAGTTAAAGAAGATATCGTGAAGAACATAGACACTTGATTATGTGAGAGAGATGAAGAAGAATCCAAGCAAGGAATGAGGTGAGAACAAGAGGAAACCAATTGAGGTATATGTGAGAAAATATAAGAAGTAAAAGGTCAGTAATTCGATTTAAGAGGAACAGGTTTTGGTGGATTTGAATACTCAAGCTATTGTGGTTTCAAAGGAGAAGATACCACAACCTCCAGATCGAAGTTCCACTACCTAAAAAAAGTGGAGCTCCTAGGTCCTATTAGCTATCACAACAAGAATCATGACTTCTTTGTCACTAAAAAACGAGAGAAAATTTGTGGAAGAAGTTGCAAAAGGTTAATACAAGAGGTTTCTTGAGAAATGAGAAAGATTGGGTTGGAAAACATTCACGAGGAAGAGTTCGAGATTGAATGGAGGTAGTAAAAGAGTTTTATCTTGTCCTCTTTAGCCAAAATAGTTGAGGAAAAGTCCCTGTTAGACGCAAGTTAGTCCCCATCATGTTTGAAGAGATTCGTATCCACTTCAAGTTGAAGAAATTGGCTGGACCAAGAAATGGTGAAGAAGATCAAGACTTTTGATTGGAACAAACTACACGAGCATGTGTTTAGAGAAGAGGTATTGTTAAAGGGTAATACAGAAATAGGGTTGAATGCATCTTGGTCTTACAAGTTACTTCAACTCGATACAAAATTTGGCACCACTTCCTTGCACCATTAACTTTTGGGAATACTCGAACCGCAGGATGTGCTTCAAAAATCCGCCATCTTTTCGAATTCTAATATGAGAGAGGAAAAAGTAGATGTAGTGCAAGGGATTTTTGGTGGGGTAATGAGATTCACATTTGAGCCACAACAGATATTTATTTGAAGTTCCCCTCAATTATCACGAGTCTAATGATGAAGGTTGGAGTAAAACTTGGTGAGAAGGAGAAACTTGTGAGCATATCAGATACTGATATGACTAACGCGTGGATCAAGACTATAATGAGAGGAGCTCAACCAAAGGAGGTATCTTGGCAAGAAACGGTAGGTGAGCAAGCCCTTTTTTCCAATGATGTGGCACTAAGAAAAGCCAATCAAATGCACATCGTGACACTCCTGGAGCAACTAAGGCATGATATCACGAAGGATCCACCACATCCTATCTTGTGATGGTCAAGCAAGGCAATAGCCTCAAGAGTATGTTTTATCTCCTCTCCACCCTTTATCTATTTGTATATTAGGTGTTTGTCTTTAAAATTATTGAGTGTGTTTCAGGTCATTGAGTCACGACTCAACTTTTAGTTGAGGGTGTGGATCTGTTCTCCCACCCCCATTTTTATGTGTCGTATTTTCTTTTAGTAGTGAATGGATTAGTAGTAGAATATGGTGAATGTAGATGGTAAGCAAAATTTTTACAAGTTAATGATAGTAAATAATAATTTTTTGAACTTATCTCTTTATGTTCTTAAAGGATGATCTTGAAACACACACGAAATGTAGAACATGAGATCCAAGCTAGTTAATAAACTACTTAATGAACGTGCTAGATGTGAGTAAGCGAATAACTTGTATATGATAGAAGAAGATTAATGTGGTTCTTTGTTTAGCCTCTTGTTTCTTTCAGCTTGTTCTCTATTGATATTGTTATATTATCTGTCTCAGCCCCCTCTTCCCTTTCTATTAGCCACATTACAAGCCATACCTATAAGATTATTAGGACCTTTCTATATGACCCGCACTTGAATCACGATGATTTGACACTCATCTAAAGCTTGAGTTTGGGGTGGTGGTTTCGATTGTGGGAATTATTATTGGGTGCGTTTTTTATGTAATATTCCTATGACCACTTGTTTATATATTGTAACCCTTTGTAGGCGTAAAGGAAAATTAAAAAGATTTAAAAAAAATATATTGAAAAGAAAAGAAAAAAATAAAATAAAAAGCAAAGTATGGTGGCATGGTTTCTCATATCAAAAAGAGAATCATGGCTACATGCAAAAGAAATATATATACATTTGGACTGGCAAAGTGGATTTCTAGGTGATCGCAAAACTTTTTATTTGGGTTATTGGGATTACGAATTAGAGCATCATATGGGATGAGTGATAACATTTGTTAGAGTAATTTAAGCTCTAGGATAATTCGTTGATGGCTAGTGAGGAAAGATCCAAAAGCTTGTTCTAAATTATCAGAATATACGATCATACCTACCCTAAGCCTACGTTATAACCTTAAAGCCCTTATAATTCTTGACTATACAATTCAAGAGCATTCAAACCAATAGAGAGTAGTTAGATGGACATTAGAAACCATGTAAAGATCGGGGAACACCTTATAGCCACCATAGCGGACTAAGAGAAAACCTATCCTTCGTGCATTGCAAAGCTAATCTAATCTTGAAATTTAATTGTGTTGATTGTTTATTTGATAAATGTATATTTGATTTAGTTTGTAAAATATTACTATATGAGTCTCGTTAGGATTATTGTTTAGTGTCTTCTATGATTTTTTGGACTTAGTCCCCTTCTATGCCTTAATTTTTCTTTTTTATTTTGTCGAGTAAATACATCGTTTATCCCCTAAAGTTTGGCCGCCATGACAGGTTGCCCCCTACTATATTTTTTTGGTACTGGATGCCCCTTAAGTATCATTTATGTGATTAGGTAGCTCTTTTTGACGGAATCCGTTAACTTTCTCCGTTAACTCATCACGTGCAGGTCATGAGCCTTAATTTTTTTAATTAAAAAATCTTTTTTCTGAATTATTAAATAAAACCCCTTTTTTAAGAAGGGTTGAATGGGTATTTCTTAATCCCTAACATATATAAACAAAAATTTAAAATTAAAATTAACCAAAAATAAAAAAAAATATCTTCCAAATGGGGGAGATGAAGAACCCTAATTTCTGGGTTCTTCAAATCAATGGGCATATACCCCCAAATGTTGTCACTTATAAAACAAAGCTCGGGTACATTCGGTCATAATGAAACTGAGTGGTTCTTCTTTGTTCAACTTTAGATATTCTCTATGTTCCTTAAACAAAACAGGTAACATCTTCAGTTTCTTCTTCTGGCGACCTAAGCTTTCTGTTGTGGACTATAATAAGCTCGCCTTTTGTTCTTCAATTTCATCTTCTGGCGACCCAAGCTTTCTGTTGTGGACTATAATAAACTATTACACAGTGTTGTGAAGATGAAAAATTACCATGCTTCTCTTTCTCTATTCAAAGAAATGCGCTTTTTAGGTGTTCCAATAAATGATTACACAATGGATATTGCTATTAATTGTTACTCTTATCTGACACACAACGATATGGGTTTTGCGATGTTAGGATGTATCATTACAAGCAGGTATGTTCCTGACATTGTTACGTATAACACCTTGATAAATGGCCTATTTCTTGCAGATAGAGGAAAAGAGGCTTGTAAGTTGTTCGATATAATATCAATGGAGAAACTTTGTGAGCATGATGAAGTTAATTTTGGGGTCTTAATAAATGAACTATGCAAAGCAGGGAACACACTTAAGGCTATCAAGTGGCTTTGGGTATTAAAAAAAAGGAATATTAAACCAGATATTAAAGATTATAACACTATTATTGACTTTCTTTGCAAAGACCGAATGGTAGATGATGCAGTAAATCTATTTGATGAGATGAAAGATAAGGGCATACCCCCAAATGTTGTCACTTTTAATTCGTTGATCCAAGGTTTGTGCAATTTTGGCCAGTGGGAAGAGGCTAATATGTTATTGACTAGATGTTTGATTGTCGAGTTTTTCCAGATTGTCATACATTCACTATATTTGTTGATTCATATGGTAAGAAAGGATTGGTGGAAGAAGCAGAGAGTGTTACGGAAATCATGAATGAAAGAGGATTGTTGGAGTATAAAACTTGGAGCTTTAAAGGTTTGAAGATTTGAAGATTTGAAGGTTTGAATATTTGAAGATTTGAAGGTATGAAGGTTTGAAAATTTGAAGATTTGAAGATTTAAAGATTAATAAATGCCAATTTTACCCTTTTTAATAAATAGATTTTATTTATTAAATCAGAAAAATTATTTTTTAATTTAAAAAAATAGCATATGACCTGCACATGATGAGTTATTTGAGGGGCATCCAGTACCAAAAAATATAGTAGGGGGTAACTTGTCATGGCGGCTAAACTTTAGGGGGTAAACGAGGCATTTACTTTATTTTGTCGGAACAACAAAAATTTGAGTTGGGAGTTTTGTTGTCTCTCTTTTTGTGATGGATTAGTCCACTAATGAGACATATTTTTGGGAGTTTATTGGACCTAAGTGAGGATTTTTTTCCTATTAATTGACGTAATGTACTTTCCTCTCTAGTTTTACCTCTTATTGCTATTTATAGAGTTTTTGTGTGTTAAGTGTGTCGATTTTAGGTACATGGTTGATATCATGTTCCAACCTCCTAGATGAAGAGAAGAAGTCAAAAAGTCAAGTGAAACCCCAAGTCAAGGTGCAAGACGAGATTAAGTCCACTTTAGGAAGTGGGAGCGTTCATTGTAAAAGTCTTGACATCACATTGCTTTAGTAACCAAGAGAAATTGGTAAGAGATTTTGAAGAAATACATTTTTATTTAGAGAGAGCTTGAAGTCAGTGTCGTGTGTAAAGTGACAGAAGCCAGTTCGGGGTTGAGGCGAGAATGTTATGTCATTTGCTAGCCATATCTAACCTAATTAAGCAAGCCGATGGGGGCCCCAAACGTCTTTAGTTACTATATAAGTCATATATCAGATCCAAAAACATACATAACTTATTAGAACTTCATTTTACACATTTTTCAAGAGGAGGAAGAGTAGAGCTGGAGCAAAAGAGAGGGATTGAAGGGGTTTTCACCAATAACCACCATTCTCCCTCATCAAAGTTCTGAATCTACTCATTCCAAAGAGTATCTTTATTTTATTTTAGATTTTAAAAATGATTGTTTTTCATTATTTGAGTATGAACTAAATCCTTATTGCTTGAGGATTGCGACTATTTACGAACCTTAATTGATTTATTTGATGTTTTAGATTTATATTTAATTAAATTGAGTTTTGCATCTATTGGGTATACAACTTGTGTTAAATGCTAATCATATCTTGGCCGAATAGTAGATTAGCCTTAGTAATTGAGCTTGCGCCCAAAAAGAGGAGGGGGAGGGGGGGGGGCATTTCTAATTACTGATTAGTGTAGTCCTGCTTGATGTCCGTTATTGAACCTAAGGCCTTGACTAGCCAAGTAGCCGCTAGTGTATTATTCTAATCTTGCGAAATTTGAGTACCTGAGTTTCCTAAGTCAACCCTAAAGGGAGTTAGAAATACTTTAGAATCCTAGTTAAATGCGAACAACTCATTTACCCTTATATAAAGAACATTATAACTATCGATTTTGGCGAATACTAGCAATCCTTAAGCACTACTCTTATATTTTAAATCTTGTATTTTGTTATTAATTGTATTTTCATTTACTTAGTTTAATTTAATTAGATTTTCATTCATCTTTTATATTATAAAAATAAAAACATTTCTTCAATTACTTTGTTTTTTTGATTCTCATCCACAAACTATTCAATCTTATATTATGAAACACCTTGAGATAACACTGATAATCCCTGAGGAGACAATCCATCCTTGGACTTGTTTTATTACCCGACAATGACCCGTGCACTTGCAGGAAGTTAGCCCCTTTCTAGGTGTTGAATATTTATCAAACCTGATGGACCAATAATATTAAAATTCAAGACAAAGGAGGATTGTGTAGAAGTCTTACAAGAGGGACCTTACCACGTATATGGGAGACAACCAATTCTTTATAACATGCATCAATACTTCACAAATTTGGAAACTACAGAATTTTGAAAATTCAAATATGGATCCAACTTAAGAATCTATTAAATGAGTTTTGGAAGGAATATGAACTCGAGAATCTAGCGACATCGATTCGGAAATCAACTTCAATGGATTCAAAAACCACAAAGTTGAACAAGATATCAATTGCAAGTATACAAGTTGAGATATATTCAAAGTGAAAACCTATTTATAGTGTGGATATCATCTTGTCAAATAGTAAGATGTATGAACAAGAAATAAGGTCTGCAAGTATTCCTCTATTATGTACTAAGTGTAGGGAAATTTCCCATGTTGAGAATAATTGTTTCTATGTGAAAAATATATATGTGAGGGGTGGTGGTGGATTCACCAATATCGTGGACCCATTTGTTATGTACCCAAGAAACCAAGATCAAGTATAGGTTGAGGTTCAGGGTAGGTGAAGAACAAATAAGTCTCAATCAAAATTTGCATGAAAAAGTCAAGGAACCAATTTGCTTAAAACCGCAAACCGCAAACTTGATAACCATCTGCAACAAAATGAAAGTTATTCTCAAACGGGTCCATGTTCGGCAACCAACACCGTTAGATACTTGTTTCAACCCCTCGATAATGAAGAGGTAGTTGAGGAAAAGGAAGACACAAACAAGAGCATATATAGCGATTCCAAAACTATGGGAATTTCTATGGAGCACCTGGAGAGGATCCGATTTGTGCAGTACAGAAATTTATGAAGATATGCGATTCATATATAACGAAAGGTGTGACCAGAGAGCAGATGTATTATGCAAATTTCAGATTTTCCGTGATAGACACAGCTAGTGAGTGGCATGATTCGCAAGAACCAGAAACAATTACTGATTGGGATGAGCTTCAAACTGCATTTTTTGATCGATATTACCCGAGTAATATGAGATTAAATGCCCAGATTTCTCTAAAATCATTTGAGCAAGAACAAGAAGAAACCTTGGGTAAATATTGGACAAGATTCTAGTTATTCTTGAGAAGTGATCCTGATCATGGCCTCACAAAACAACAACAGATGTCGATATTTTATGAGGGCCTTGATGGAAAATCAAGAAAAGACTTAGACCTACTTTGTGGTGGTGGATTCTTACAAGTACAACCAACTCACACTAAGGTTATTTTGAATAGAACATTGAAGAATGAGATGGGTTGGAACACTGTGAGAGCACCTATCCGATATGGAATTTGTAGAGCAAGTAGCGCTGGAATTGATGAAAAATTCTCTTCGTTAGAGAATAAATTGAAGACTACATTAGAACAACAACTGAAACAGCTTACCTTAGCTGTTAAAGAAGGGGTTTCAGGTAAAAGAGTAGAAGTTAATGTTACACATAATTTGTATGGGTGTTCTAATTGTGGTGTACACGATCATGATTGGGAGCATTGTCAAAGCAATCCAAAGGCCGTAATGGTTGTTTCCAACCGAGGGAACTATAATTCAGGTGGTCAAGGTTATCAACCAAATATAAACCATCTGGGTTTCTAGTATTCAAATCCAAGTGGGGCCGCTAATCCGACTTATGGATATCAGCCACGTCCCTAAGGTAACAACTATCAACCAAGACCACATAATAACTACCAAGGGGAACAAGGTTACGAAAATCAAGCTCAGAGACAGCCTCATCAAGATACCTATAATAAAGCTATGAACCAGAAATCTCTACATGCTCAACCTCAAGAAGGTGCGGTAGACATTCATCAAACGTTACAACAATTGATCACCCTTCAAACAAAAGCATGCAAAGATCAGCAATCTTCCGCCGCATCAATTAAAATGTTAGAGAACCATATGGCTCAGATGGAGAAACAATTGAATCATCGTGCACAAGGGAAACTCCCAAGTGATATTGTAAATCCGATACAGAAAGAAGATTGTAACGCTATAGCGCTAAGAAGTGGTAAGAAGCTTCCCCCACCTCCTTTTCCGGTTATGAGAGAAAAAGAAACAACCGTGAAAGAAAAACCGACAAAGAAAGTGGTGGAAAAAGAAGATGAACCTGAAGTAGTGGAAGTGGAGAAGATTCTGGGAATCCCTAAGAAGAAAGATGTTGTAGAAACCCGTCCTCCTCCACCTTTCCCCTCAAGAGTTCAGAAGAAAGGAGATATGACTAACTATCAGAAAATTCTTAAATATTGTAAGAGGTCTTAATATTAATGTACCATTTCTAGATGCTAATAGAGGTGTGCCAAAGTACGTTAAATTCCTGAAGAGAGCCATCACCAACAAAAGACCATACCTTGAGAATGAGATGATAGGGTTGCCAGAAGAGTGTAGTGCCATCTGTCAGAGTAAGTTGCCACCTAAGTTACTTGATCTCGGGAGCTTCACGATTCCGATATCTATTGGTAATGAGTGGCAAGGAGAAGATTTATGTGATTTGGGTGCGAGTATCAATCTTATGCCCAAATCAATTTTTGAGAAGTTGAAGACAGGAATAGCAAGACTGACTTCTATGGTCTTGCAAGAATCCCTCGCACATCCTGAGGGACGAATAGAAGATGTCCTCGTCAAGGCAGGTACTTTAGTTTTTCCTGTTGATTTTGTTATTCTTGAATACGACGCGGATAGGAATGTCCCTATCATTTTGGGACGACCATTCCTATCCACATGCGTACTTTGATTGATGTAGAAAATGGAGAATTGACAATGCAAATCCAAGACGAGGAGGTAAATTTCAACGTGTTTAGGGCTAGGAAGTTTCCAGATTCCCAGGAGGACTGTTTCCGAATGGATGTAGTAGAGCATGCCACGCAAAAGGTATTTGGGGACTTTAATTATGATGATGTTTTGCAAGCTTCCCTAACACTTGACTTACCTGAGATGATGGAAGAGCTTGCCAAAACAGTGGCAACCCTCAATTATGAGAATCTAAAGTATAGGCGTCCAGCCTATGAACCTATAAGAGAACCAGGGGAGATACTAATTAAAAAAGAAACCATCCATTGAATCTCCTCCGCAATTGGAAGAAAAGCTATTTCCAGCACACTTGAGGTATGTATATTTAGGTACTAACAAAACTCTACCTGTTATTGTTTCAGCTACTTTAACAGGACCTCAAGAAGATAAACTGTTGCGTGTACTAAGAGCTTATAAGGATGCGATTGGTTGGACTATTGCTGATATCAAAGGTATTAGTCCTTCCTATTGCCAACACGAAATCATTCCGGACGATGACAGTGCATACTCAGTTGAAGGTCAAAGAAGATTGATGCCAGCTATGAAAGACGTGGTGAAGAAAAAGTCATTAAATTACTAGATGCGGGAATTACTTATCCCATATCTAGTAGTGAATGGGTGAGTCCAGTTCAATGCGTACCAAAGAAGGGTGGTATTACTACTGTCCTAATTGCTCAGAATGAAGCCATTCCCTCGAGAACCATTGTTGGTTGGAGAGTGAGTATGGATTATCGTAAGTTGAATAAGGCCACCAGAAAAGATCACTTTCCGCTTCCTTTCATAGATCAGATGTTAGACAAATTGGCTGTAGAGAATATTATTGTTTTTTGGATGGGTATTCAGGATAAAACAAGATATTTGTAGATCCTAAAGACCAACACAAAACGACCTTTATATGTCCTTTTGGTACCTTTGCCTTCCGAAGGATGCCATTGGATTATGTTATACACCTGCTACTTTTCAGAGATGTATGATGGCGATTTTCTAAGACATGATCGATAATTTCCTTGAGGTGTTTATGGATGACTTTTCTGTGTTTGGTGATAGCTTTGATGAGTGTTTTGCAGAATTTGGAGAAGGTGTTAATTAGATGTAAGGAGTCTGATTTGGTCTTGAATTTGGAGAAGTGTCATTTTATGGTTCGTGAAGGTATATTGTTGGGACACAAGGTTTAGAGTTCAGGTTTAGAAGTTGATCGTGCGAAGATAGAGGTAATCAAAACTCTTCCCCCTCCTATTTCTATAAAAGGGGTAAGAAGCTTTTTAGGCCATGCTGGGTTTTATCGCCATTTCATTAAGGACGTCTCTAAGAATGCTAAGCCATTGTGTAACTTACTCGAAAAGGATGCCAAATTCCTTTTTGATGAAGCTTGCATGGAGTCATTCAAAGAGATTAAGGAGAAGCTTATTACTGCCACTATTGAATTACCTCTTGATTGGAATATTATGTTTGAAGTTATGTGTGATGCTAGTGATCTTGCTATGGGAGCTGTTTTGGGTCAGAGAAAAGATAAGGCATATCATTCTATCTACTACGCGAGTAAGACTTTCACTAGTGCTCATATTAATTTTACTGTGACGGAGAAGGAACTATTAGCTATTGCGTATGCATTGGACAAGTTTCGTCCTTACTTTCTGATGTCTCCCTAAATGTTCTAATTTTATGCCCTTGGGAGACATCATTTTTGGTTTTTATTCGACTATTTAGATAGACTTTTGGTGTTAATATGTTATAAATCGATTTTCCTCTTTTAATTCTAGTATTTTCATTTATTAAACTTTTGCGGGTAATATTGTTCTTTTTGGTGAAAAGTTTGTAGGTTTTGCATACTAGCTAGGAGAGGAATCCAAGAATAAAGTCAAAGATCGTGTAATGAAGTCAAAGCAAGAAGAAATATCCCAAAAGAATTGACAATTTCAAGCTGCAAATCTGGAAAGTTGATAATGATTGCTGATTTCGAGCCATCTAAGAGTGGATTTAGCCTCTGACTTGTGAAGATAATGTTTTCCCCATTGAGTTACTGAAATTTGGCAACTGGAATGGGGTCATTCCGAGTTGAAACGAGCCGGTTAGAGCTAATTTAGTGAAGGTGGTTCAGCAGTTACGGGATTTGGGCTTAATTAATGGACTTGGGCTTTTCTAATTTTCATTTAATCCTTAAGAAAAGCCCTAGTCCGAATTTTATATTATAAATAGGCTTTAGACTCACACAATTGATATACAATTCATACTCTTAAGAAAAGAGAGATGTCAGAACACCAGAGAAGAAGCTAGAGTAAGGAAGAGAAGAAGCCAAGAGCTGGAGATTATCAACATCTCCAATTCTCAGCCAATTCAACTCCGTAATTAGGTTCTTCTATTTATTCTGTAAAACAATTATAAATTCCTTTTATTTTAATTTCTTAGTTTTTCGTATTAGTATGAGCTAAACTTATAAAGTGCTTGAGAACGCATAATGGGTTAATCCCAATTCTATTTCATTTCATGTGTTTGAATTTGGGATTTTAATAATTGAAATCAAATTGGGTATATAGTATTTTTCCTTAATTTGTATTTTATTGACTATTAGTGAAGTTGAGAATAAATAATAGAACTTAATACTTAGGCTATTCCATTTAGTGGCGAATGGATCACCTTGACGGGGGGTCTAGGTATGGAACCAATTAATGTATGTAGGGTAGAAATTAATGACTTTGACGAGCTTAATTAATCCTATGGCCTATTGGGTAATAAGAAATAAACCATTCGAAGGTGGACTATAATCACCGTGACGGGTTTTGTACCACCTAAGAATAGCTCCTTAGTCCACCCTGACGGGGGTAAGGAGAATTCCGAATCCCGACTATTACTATTTTACCAATTTGTCCCTTATACAAAACATGGAATGAATAGAGTTAGGTGAAATCCTTTTGTCCTTTGAGTACTGCCTTTCATACATTGCGTTAACTACTTTATTTACTTGCGTCTAGTTTAATATTTACTTTAATTTAGTCTTTTAATTTATTGTCTTAGTTCTAGAAAACCAAAACAAACATTCTCAAAATCATTTACTTGCTTTTACGTGCAATTAATCACTTTTTGATAAGCATTAGAGTCAACCAATCCGTCCCTGTGAACGAATATGTATTATCACATATATTACTTGGGACAACTGTACACTTGCAGTTCTGGTTTTCTTTTCCTTATTGTATTTATTTTAGAACACACAAAGGACCACCAAGTTTTTGGCGCCGCTGCCAGGGACGGTAGCGTGTGACCCCGGTGTTTATCCTTTAGTGTTAGTTGCATTTTTATTTTTCAGTTTTACACTTTGTTTGTTCATCTTTTTCAGGTTTTTAGGTTTGGTGTATGCGAAGGAAGCAATTTAAGGATCTTGAGACACTACCTCCGATCCTTGATAATCCTGAATCATTAGTCAGACTTGCTAACAAGAAAAAGAGAGAAGAAAAAGAAGCGAAAGAGTTAGAAGAAAGATTAGCTAGAGAAATGGCCGAAGCTCCGATTGATAACAACTGTCAGAATGGCCAAGTCCCACCTCCTTCCTCCAGTTCAAGCCCAAGTAGCTGATCCATGGTTCATTAATGGTCCAGCACAAGAACCGTTCCATGCTCCTCCTCTTGGGATTGGCCCAACAAATATTGATGTTCCGAGATTCCGTCCAGATTCGGGTATGTTAGCTCAATTTCAGAATTTCGGAAATCTTTGTGGCAAGCCCGGAGAAGACCCTATTCGTGCAGTACAAAAGTTTATGCAAATCTGCGATTCGTACATCACTCAAGTAGTAACAAAAGAGCAAAGGTATTTTTCTACATTCAGATTTTTCGTGATAGACGGAGCGAGTGATTGGCATGATTCACAAGAGCCTGGAAAGATTATGAATTGGGAACATTTACAGACTGTATTCTTAGATAGATACTATCCATCCAACATGAGATTCGATGCTCAACTCGAATTAACACATTTCCGACAAGAATATGATGAAGGTTTGGTTAGAAGTTGGTCGAGATTTCAGCAATGTTTGCGAAGAGTCCCTGATCATGGCCTTTCAGAACAACAACAAATGAAGATATTTTACAAAGGCCTTGATCGGAAATCAAGAAAGGATTTAGATTTATTATGTGGTGGTGGATTTTTGCAGGTTCTACCCGTTCACACGAAGATTATTTTGGATAGAACGGTAACTAATGAAGTGGGTTGGAATACTGCAAGAACACCTGTTAAAGGGGGAGTTAATAACGTAAACATCGAAGAAAAGTTCACCTCCTTAGAGAACAAAATACAAACTACATTGGAACAACAACTGAAACAACTTACATTAGCCGTGAAAGAAGGTCTTTCGTGTAAAAAGGTTAAAGTGAATGCTACGCAAGAAGTTTATGGGTGTTCTTATTGTGGTGTGAATGATCATGAATGAGAGAATTGTCAGAATAATCAAGAATCCGTGATGATTGTTTCCAACCGAGGGAACTACAATTCGAATGGTCAAGGATATCAACCAAACAGAAACCATCCTGGGTGATGTCTCCCTAAATGTTCTAATTTTATACCCTTGGGGGACATCATTTTTGGTGTTTATTTGACTATTTAGATAGAATTTTGGTGTTAATATGCAATAAATCGATTTTCCTCTTTTAATTCTAGTATTTTCATTTATTAAACTTTTGTGCGTAATATGGTTTGTTTTGAGTGAAAAGTTGTAGGTTTTGAATACTAGCTAGGAGAGGAACTAAAGAATAAAGTCAAAGATCATGTAATGGAGTCAAAGCAAGAAGAAATATCCCGAAAGAATTGAGAATTTCAAGCTACAAATCTAGAAAGTTGTCAAAGATTGCTGATTTCGAGCCATCTAAGAGTGGATTTAGCCTCTGACTTGTGAAAAGAAAACGTGCCCCATTGAGTTACGGAACTTTAGAAACTGGAATTAGGTCAATCCAAGTTGAAACGAGTCGGTTAGAGCTGTTTTAGTGGAGGTGGTGCAGCAGTTACGGGATTTGGGCTTAATAATGGATTTGGGTTTTTCTTATTTTAACTTAATCCTTAAAGAAAAGCCCTAATCCGTTTTTAACATTATAAATAGGCTTTAGACTCCTATTTTTACACACCTTTTTTCATAATATTTCATACGCTTAAGAGTCAGACACCAGAGAAGAAGCTAGAGGCAGGAGAAGAAGAAGCAAGAGCTGGAGACTGTCTATATCTCCGATTCTCAGCCAATTCAACTCTATAATTAGGTTCTTTTATTTTATTCTGTAAAACATTATGAACCCAATTAATTCTTTAGTTATCATTTTTTTAATTACTATGAGCTAAACTTAATAAGTGCTTGAGATCGCATTATGGATTGATTCTGATTCTATTTTATTCTATGTTTTTGTATTTGGGATTTTTATAATTGAAATCAAATTGGGTATTAGGTATTTTTCATTAATTTGTTCTTATTCACTATAATTGACGTAATTAACCAATCATAGGTCTTAGTATCTAGGCTATTCCAATTAGTGGCGATTGGATCACCTTGACGGGGGGTTTAGGTACAGAAATAATCAATGAATGTAGGATAGATTTTATTTGACTCTGACGAGCGAAATTAATCCTATGGCCAATTGGGTAAAATAAACTCAATCACTTAAGAATGGACTATAATCACCCTGACGGGGTTTGTAGCATTTAAGAGTAGCTCCTTAGTCCACCCTGACGGGGGTAAGGATGACCTTAGAATCCCGACCATTACTTTTTACCAATTTGTCCCTTAAACGAAACATGGAATAAATAAAAGTTAGATGAAATCCTTGCGTATCTCAAGTACTCTTTCTCATCTTGCGTAAACACTTTATTTTCTTGCGTCTAGTTATTTACTTGCATTAATTCAGTATTCTACTATATTTTCTTAGCATTAGAAAACCAAACGAACAAATCTTAAATTCATTTACTTGTTTTCACGTGCAATTAACCACTATCTGATACGCACTAGAGTCAACCATTCCGTCCCTGAGAACGAATCTGTTTGATCACTTATATTACTTGGGACAACCGTACACTTGCGGTTGTGGTTCTCTTTACTGCATTTATTTTAGAACACACTAAGGACCACCAAGTTTTTGGTGCCGCTGCCGGGGACGGTAGAGTGTGACCCCGGTGTTTATCCTTTAGTGTTAGTTGCATTTTTATTTTTCAGTTTTACGCTTTGTTTGTTCATCTTTTTCAGGTTTTTAGGTTTGGTGTATGCGAAGGAGACTCTTTAAGGATCTTGAGCCATCACCTCCAATTTTTAACAATCCAGAATCATTAATCAGACTTGCAAGCAAGAGAAGGAAAAAACAAGAAGCACTAGAAGTAGAAAGACTAGCGAACGAAATGGATAACCTTAATATTCATAATGGACAACAAATTCAGCTAGACGCGAATGGCCAGCCAATAGAGCCACAAGGTCTTAACCCTCCAGTACCACCAGTTGTCCCTAATCCTCCTGTTCAAATCCAAGTAGCTGAACCATGGTTCCTTACCGGTCCAGCACAAAAACCATTCCTTGCTCCTCCTCTTGGGATTGGCCAAGCTGATATCAATGTTTCGAGATTCCGTCCAGATTCGGGTATGCTAGCTCAATTTCAGAATTTCGGCAACTTTCGTGGCAAGCCCGGAGAAGATCCACTTCGCGCAGTGCAAAAATTTATGCAAATCTGCAATTCATACATTACGCAAGGAGTAACAAGGGAGCAACTGTATTATGCTACATTCAGGTTTTTCTTAATAGATGGAGCGAGTGATTGGCATGATTCGCAAGAACCAGGGAAGATTACGAATTGGGAACAGTTACAGGCTGCGTTTTTTGATAGATATTATCCGTCCAACATGAGGTTAGATGCTCAACTCGAGTTAACACATTTCCACAAGAGTATGATGAAGCGTTGGGAAGAAGTTGGTCGATATTTCAGATTGCTTACGAAGAGTCTTCAATCATGACCTTTCAGAACAACAACAATTGAAAATTTTCTATAACGGTCTTGAGGGGAGTTCACAAAAAGATTTAGATTTATTTTGTGGTGGTGCGTTTTTACGAGTTCAACCCGCTTACGCAAGAATTATTTTGGATAGAACAGTCGACAATGAAGTGGGGTGGAATACTATAGGAACACCTGTTAAGGGAGGAGTTAATAATGTTAACATTGAAGAAAAGTTCACCTCTTTAGAGAACAAACTAAAAACCACATTGGAACAACAATTGAAGCAACTCACCTTAGCCGTGAAAGAAGGTTTTTCGAGTAGAAGGGTTGAAGTGAATGCCGCGCAAGAAGTGTATGGATGTGAGTATTGTGGTGTGAATGATCATTCACGGGAGAATTGTCAAAATAATCAAGAATCCGTGATGTTTGTTTCCAACAGAGGAAATTTCGATTCGAATGGTAATGGATATCAACCTAACAGAAACCATCCTGTGTTTCAGTATTCAAATCCTAATGGGGCAGCAAATCTGACTCACGCGTATCAGCCTCGTCCCCAAGGTAACAACTATAATCCAAGACCGCAAAATAATTATCAGGGGGGAAAAAATCAAGGAAATTATGTTCAGAGACAACCTCCTCAAGACAATTATGATGACACCATGAACCAGAAAGCCTTACCCGCTCAACCACAAGAAGGTGAAAATAAACTTTAGAAAACCGTAGAAAAATTGATTGCCCTACATGCACAGTCAATCCAAAGGCAACAAGCTGCTGAAGCACACATTCAGATGTTAGAGACTCAAGTTTCTCAAATGAAAAAACAACTGAATCAACGTCCACAAGGGCAACTCCCTAGTGACACTGAAAATCCGATCCAAAGTGAAGATTGCAAAATCATCTTTCTCAGAAGTGGTAAGAACCTTCCTCCACCTCATTTTCCTGTTATGAAAGAGAAGGAAGTTATTAGAAAATAAAAGGATGTGGTGGATAAAGATAAAGAAGTTGAAGTAGAAGAAGTGGAGAGGCATGTTGAAGTTCCGAAACAGAAAGATGATACCATAATAAACCGTCCTCCTCCGCCATTTCCATCTAGAGTACAAAAGAAGGGTGATATGGCTGATTATCAAAAATTATTTAACAAGGTAAGAGGTCTTAGCATAAATATTCCGTTGTTAGAAGCTATTAGAGATGTACCCAAGTATGCTAAGTTTCTGAAAAAGAGCCCTCACCAACAAACGACCATATTGCGATAATGAGATGATTGGTATACCTGAAGAATGTAGTGCAATATGTCAGAATAAGTTACCTCCCAAGCTACTTGATCCTGGGAGCTTTACAATTCCGATATCTATTGGTAATGAGTGGAATAGAAAAGCGCTATGCGATTTGGGTGCAAGTATTAATCTTATGCCCAAGTCAACCTTTGATAAACTGAAGATAGGTGATGCGAAACCAACATCTATGGTCTTACAGATGGCTGACAGATCCCTCGTACATCCAGAGGGACGAATAGAAGATGTCCTCGTTAAGGCAGGTACATTAATTTTTCCCGTTGATTTTGTTATACTTGATTACGACGCGGATAGGAATGTCCCCATTATCTTGGGAAGACCATTCCTAGCCACGGGGCGTACATTGATTGATGTAGAAAACAGAGAAATGATCATGAGAATCCAAGACGAGGAGGTGAAATTCAATGTGTTTATACCAATGAAATTTCCAGATTCCAATGAGGATTGCTTTCGTGTAGATGTAGTTGAACAGGTACCAAAAGAGCCAACTAAGGTTGTGGAAACCTTAGGAGTGGAGGAAAAAGAGCTAAGAAAGAAACCACCAACTAAAGTTCCTCCAAATCCTAAGGAATTTCCACACCTCGAGCATGCAAAGAAGAAAGCTCAAGTACGTGTCACGACGGTTCCAAAAGAACCTAAGAAAGAAAGAAAACGGAGTTCAAAGTGGGTGAAGAAGTTGCTATGAAAAAGCCTAAACCTCCTCCAAAGACACGTGAATCGAAGAACTCTTGGCTAGGACCATTTATGGTTGCGAAGGTTATCTCGGATAAATTAGTTGGAATAAAAGCCAAAGGATGCAAATTTCGAGTAGCAAATGTTGACAACCTCACTCAGTGCTGGGGAGGTTATGTTAAAGAATGAAACACGAGGTAACCCGTCGAGCTTAAAGACGTTAAATAAAAGCCAATTCATTGTATATTAGTTTAAGTCCTTTGATTTTCGTAGTGTACATTAGATAAATTTCGTTAATTTAGTGTGTATTATTAAGAAATGAGGAAGGGTAGTTGTTTTATGATGATTTTAGGGGTAAAAGGGTCATGAGTTTAGGGTCAAAACGACGAGAAAACGAAAAATTTGGAAATCACAGCAGGTTTGACCGACTAGCCGGTGAGCTGGCCGGCATACCGGCCAAACAAGCTGAAGACCCCAAAGTCTCTGACCACTGCGTCAGCTTTGACGCAACACTATTGCGTCTCGGAATGCGCCAGCGAGATTTCGCCGGCATGCCGGTTAGATGACCGGCTAGCCGGCCAGCGAAGAAGGAGTTTTTGACCACTGCGTCAGCTTTGACGCAAGCATGTTGCGTCTCACATTGCGCCAGCGACACGCGATCGGCATGCCGGTCAGATGACCGGCTAGTCGGTCAACGAAGCATGGATTCTCTGACTACTGCGTCAAGGGTAAAAAAAAATCGATTTCGAAATTTATTTTCGCCGACACAGTGACCGGCATGCCGGTCAGCCGCCGGCTAGCCGGTCAACTGCTGTGATAGGCGGTTTTAAGGGTTAAAACCCTAAGTTTTTAGCTTCTTTCCTAATCCAGCCTCCACCTACGAATCCTAGCCTCCTACCACTCCGAAAATTATCATCAAAACAGCAATATACCACCAATCCCTCTCTCTAAATGTCATCCAAACACACAATCACACCATGAATCTCCCAAAATACCAAAGATTTACACTGTCATCCAAATTTTTCTTTCACCAATGCTTAAAGTTTATCATTAAACCTTTCCCAAACCTTGAAATACCTATGACCCAGCTCTAAACAATCCATAATTCATATCCAAACCTTCAAGAACACCAACATCACAATTTTATCCAAAACTGTTGAGAGTTCTTGAAGCTTTGAGTTTGGGGTCATTAGAGATGACCATGAAGGTTGGGAAAGGTGCGAAGAACATGATGAAGAGGGAAGACCTTCGAAGAGGAGATGATGATTAGAGAGCAAGTAATAAATGAAAACGTGGGAAATTTGACAAAAAGTTCGAGGTGATGAAGAACACTTTAAACGCAACCACTGATGAAGAAGAATTCAAAGCCTCAACCTGAACGCAACACCGACAACCAGCCTCGCGCTGGTTAGGATACGTTTTCTTTCCTTTCTCATTTAGTGTAGATTATTTTATTGCTTTGAGTCTTTTCTAGTCGTGGGGACACGACTCATTTTTGAGTTTGGGGTGGGGTTCGTTGCCTCATCCCAATTTTTTTATGTGTTAATTGTTTTTAATTACTTTCAATAAAATAATTAGGAGTTGCGTTTGACTGTAGAAGATTTTAAATGTCCCTCTTAAGCATACTTTTGATGAATCTATGATAGTAGATAGTGGACTTTAGGGAATAACATAAAGCGCACTTTAATTGCATGCAAACATAGATAATGAATAGGAAAAATTAATGAACAATGCAAAAGAAGTAAACTTGTACATAAGGAAAATGTTTGGTTTGTAGAACGTGAGATCTAAATTAGTAGAGAACCCACTTAGATATGATCTAGAGACGAACCATGTAACTAGGAAAATGATAGGGGCAGTTCTTTGATAGCCATTTGAAGCCTTTTAGCCTGCTATCCCTTATATTAATTTTATCCGTCTTAGCCCAATTTTGAGTCTTAAGCCTTTCTTTTGTAGCCACGATATAAGCCCATTATCCCTTAGATTGTTAGGCATGACCAAATGACCCAAACTTGAATCACGATCCTGAGACCTGTCTCGAGCTTGAGTTTGGGGTCGTGGGTCCATATTTGGGAAATTTCATTGGGTGGGATTTATGTGTTTATATTAACGCACAAAAATAAAAGATGATATTATTATTTGTAACCCTTTGCCGGGATTTGAAAAAAAAAGAGAACATTAGCGCGTCAAATGGAGTATTCCGATCATCATCGTATTATGTACTAGGTTGACATGGGGACGCTACATTAGCGCATCAAATGGGTTGAGTGAGAACATTATATGAGTGTAAACTCAAGCTCGTGGACAGTTGTTGATGGTAAGTGAAGTCCTCGTGATTCCTAGGTGCATAGTGAATTTATTATTCAGTTAATAGGGAATATACTAAGTGGAGCGTTCAAAGTGAGTTAGGATCGATGACCTCCTTATAGCCATCATACAGAGATAAGTACAAGTGTAACCTTCTAGCATTGCGACTTTAATTTGACGATTGAAATTATTTATGTTTGATTTTGCATGATTAGTGTATGTGTATGTTAGTTCTTAATGTTTGCTATATGAGATTTATTTTAAGAATTGCTTTAGAGTGTATTTACTAGCTTCTATTCTCTCTTGCATCTACTTCATTACCCTTGTTTTTAGTTTTGCTTTATCGGGACGACAAAGGTTTGAGTTGGGGGTCTTGATGTCTTTCTAAATGCTCGAATTCTATGTCCTTGGGAGACATCATTTTTGGTGTTTATTCGACTAGTTAGATAGACTATTGGTGTTAATATGCAATAAATCCATTTTCCTCTATTTATTCTAGTATTTTTCATTTATTAAACTTTTGCGCGTAATATTGTTCTTTTTAGGGAAAAATTTGTAGGTTTTGAATACTAGATAGGAGAGGAATCCAAGAATAAAGTCAAAGATCGTGTAATGAAGTCAAAGCAAGAAGAAATATCCCGAAAGAATTGACAATTTCAAGCTGTAAATCTGGAAAGTTGATAATTATTGCTGATTTAGAGCCATCTAAGAGTGGATTTAGCCTCTAACTTGTAAAGATAATTTGTTTCCAATTGAGTTACGGAAATTTAGAAACTGAAATGGGGTCATTCCGAGTTGAAATGAGCCGGTTAGAGCTGATTTAGTGAAGGTGGTGCAGCAGTTACGGGATTTGGGCTTAGTTAATGGGGGCTTTTCTAATTTTCATTTAATCCTTAAGAAAAGCCCTAGTCCGAATTTTACATTATAAATAGGCTTTAGACTCACAAAATTGATATACAATTCATACGCTTAAGAAAAGAGAGAAGTCAGAACACCAGAGAAGGAGCTAGAGCAAGGAAGAGAAGAAGCCAAGAGCTGGAGATATCAACATCTCCAATTTGTCAGCCAATTCAACTCCGTAATTAGGTTCTTCTATTTTATTCTGTAAAACAATTATGAATTCCTTTTATTTTAATTTCTTAGTTTTTCGTATTAGTATGAGCTAAACTTATAAAGTGCTTGAGAACGCATAATGGGTCAATCTCATTTCTATTTCATTTTATGTGTTTGAATTTGAGATTTTAATAATTGAAATCAAATTGGGTATTTAGTATTTTTCCTTAATTTGTATTTTATTGAATATTAGTAAAGTTTAGAATCAATAATAGGACTTAATACTTAGTCTATTCCATTTAGTGGCGAATGGATCACCTTGACGGGGGGTCTAGGTATGGAACCAATTAATGAATGTAGGATAGAAATTAATGACTTTGAAGAGCTTAATTAATTCTATGGACTATTGGATAATAAGAACTTAACCATTCGAAGGTGGACTATAATCACCCTGACGGGGTTTGTAGCACCTAAGAATAGCTCATTAGTCCACCCTGACAGGGGTAAGGAGAATTCCATATCCCGACCATTACTATTTTACCAATTTGTCCCTTAAACAAAACATGGAATGAATAGAGTTAGGTGAAATCCTCGCGTCTCTCAATTACTGTGATGTCTCCTCTTTTGTTCTATATTTATATGCTTAGGAGACATCAAATTAGGTGATTATATGACTGTTTTAATAGACTTTTAGTAATAATATGCAATATTCCAATTTCTCTCCTTCGATTTTAGTATTTTTGATTTATTAAGCTTTTGCGCGTAATATTGTGTATTTTAGTGAAAAGTTTGTAGGTTTTGAATATTATCTAGGAGAGGAATCCGAGAATAAAGTCAAAGATCGTGATATGGAGTCAAAATGTGAAGACAAATCCCGAAAGAATTGATATTTTAGAGCTGCAAATCTGGAAAGTTGCCAAATATTGCTGATTTAGAGCCACCTAAGAGTAGATTGAGCCGCTGACTTGTGAAGAGAAAACGTGCCCCATTGAGTTACAGAACTTTATCAACTGGAATTAGATCAACCGGGCTTGAAACGATTCGGCTAGAGCTGTTTTAGTGGAGGTGGTGCAGCAGTTACTGGATTTTGGGCTAAGATAATGAACTTGGGCCTTTATTATTTCATTTAATTATTAGCCCAAGGTCCAGGTCCGATTTTATAAGTATAAATAGGGCTTTTGACTTCTATTTTACACACAATTCATTATTTACAAAAGTCAGACAAGAAGAAAAGAAGTAGAAGCAAGGAAAAGAAGAAGCTTGGAGCTGGAAACTGTCTTTATCTCCACTTTGCAGCCGAATCATCTTCCTAATTAGGTTTCTTATTTTCCTTTCTGTAAAACAATTATGAATTCATTTTTATTTATTTTCTTAATTTTTCCAATTATGAGCTAATTTCATTAAGTACTTGAGAACGCGTAATGGATTGAACCATGATTTATTTCATTCTATATCTTTGAATTTGGGATTATTTAATCTATATCGAATTGGGTATTCACTATATTTCTTTAATTTTCACTTATTGACTTTTATTGAAGTAATTAATTAATATTAGGACTTAGTATCTATGCTATTCCAATTAGTGGCGATTGGGTCACCTTGACGGGGGGGTCTAGGTACGGAACTAATTAACGAAAGTAGGATATAAATTATTTGACCTTGACAGGTGATGTCTCCTCATTTGTGATAATATAATATACTTCAGAGACATCATTTTAGGCTTATTTATTAGTTTATAGGTCGATCTTAGCTTAATTTAGTGCACTTTCCTATTTTGAGTCTTGATTTGTAGAATTATTATTTTTAGAGCATATTGGGTTTAATTGTTTATTTAGTGTGAAGCTTTAAAGATAATTATGGAGATTAATTAGAGTCCAAAGTCAAAGATTACAACTTATGGAAAGAGATTTGCATGGAAATTGGAGATAAGGAAACAAAGGCTAAAAAGATGGAAAAGGAAAAGCTGCCTAAATCTGGGATTCTGCATACACGTCCAAAGATATGCGTTTTTACCTAAGAGATAGGCCTATTGTGGTAATTTCCTTCTAAAGGGTCAAGATAATTCTGTTGCGATTCTTTTGGTATCTTATGGAGCTCAAACCGACCAATAACGAAGAAGATATGCTCAAAACGGTCCAGCAGTGTTTATCTTTATTTCCATACGAATTTGAGTTGGACTAGGAGACCATTACTTTCCTTCTCCTTCAAGAAAACGAATTAGGTCTTCCTATACCCTATAAATACAGCCTCTTAACACTCTAAAATCATCCTTGGTGAAACCTTAAACCAAGAGGAAGCTTAGATCACAAGAGAGAAGTCTGGAAGGAGCTGTGCATCAACAATGTCTTCTTCTACCTTTAATTTTGTAATTTCTTTCTTTTCTTTCATGAACTAATTTTCTTTAGCTTAAGTTTTAGCATTAATGTATGAACCCTAGTTTTGATTGACATCTATCTAATTTGGGAATTTAATATTTTAAATAGAATTATAGTTTTCATTCTCTGTTTATGTGTTTGGATTTATATTCTGTGTTCTTGTGGACTGCAGCCATTAGAATTACCATTTAGTAATTAGGATACCATTGACAACGGTGTTTAATTACATGTTTAGCACATAACGTTTAGTTTTAGGTTTGATCTGACAACCCAACCTAGCTAGATAATCACTATGGTTTAGTCTTTGTGACTATTTACCAATTACAGGAAAAGTTTGCTTAGGAAGCCTTATTGACACAGGTAAATCCTATTTGAAACTACCGATAGCATATTGGGACCGATTAGGGAAATACTACATAATTCACCCTTACATGTTTAGAACGGCAAAACTAGTGGGGATTATATGCTAATAACTTAAGCTATATTCTCATCTTACTTCTCTTTCATATTTATTTCCTGTCTTTTAATTCTTAGTTTAATTTAGTTAATTAGAAAATCAAACAAAAATCTATTTGTCTTTACTTTTAATTGCGTTTAGTTGTTCTATCTTTAATTTATTTGCACTTGGTATTTGCATAAGATTCTCCTAACCTCTGTAGTCTCTGCGGAACGAATCTTTATCTAAAACTTGCATACGATCTGTATACTTGCAGAACCGTGTAGTTCTAGGGTGTTTTTGCACTTTATTTACATCTTATTTTATCATACCCTAGGCCCCACCAAGTTTTTGGCGCCGCTGCCGGGAACTACATCGTTAGTCCTTGTGCATATATCTTGTGCTTTTATTTTTAGTTAGTTCTATTTTACGCTTTTGTTTTTAGTTTTTGTTTTTCAGATTTAGTTACAGATGGAGAACCCAAGGAGACTTGAGCTACCCACCGAGTTCAAAGTGGAGCCACGAGGAATTCGAGCTCCAGAAATCCAAGCCGCTAAATTTAAACCTGATCCTGCAATGCTAACTCAATTTGCATCTCAAGGATTATTCAGCGGAGATGCACATCAAGATCCGATCCGATATATTCAGAAATTCATGCAGATCTGTGATGCTTATATCGTAAGAGGAGTTACTAGGGAGCAAGTATATTACCTGATGTTCCAGTTCTTCTTGACCGGATGTGCAAGCGATTAGTATTATACCCAATACCCTCATGTTATTCCAGATTGGGACAAGCTTCAAGCAAGATTCCTAGACCGTTTCTATTCGGTTAGTAGACGTTTAAAAGAGATGTTGGAGCTTGAACAATTTATACAGAAAGAGGAAGAGAGTTTGGGTGAATCATGGTTTCGATTTACAGAGAAGAAGGCGAGATGTCCCTATCATAGATCCTCGCCAGAATATTATTTAACCTTGTTTTATGGAGGCATTAATGATAAATCAAGAGAAAAAGCAGATTCGTTGGGAAACGCAGGTTTTGTGTTACTAGATCCTGAAGAAGCTGAGTTGGGGATGGAAAGAATTCTTGAGAACGAGAGAAGTTGGCCAAAGAAATCAGCAAAGGAGAACAGTTCAGAATCTCTGAAGCTTAAAGAACTGGCTAAACAACTCGAAGAGCTAACAGAACAAGCCCGAATAATTGCGTAGGTGAATACAGTACGCACAATTCCTTCGTGTCTTGGATGTGGATCAAGAAATCATGTGTGGGAAGGATGTATGAATAATCCAGCAGTAGCTTCCATTCAATATCCTCAAGATAACTATTACTCTAATGGTTATGCTTGTCCTCAAGAAAGCTACACTAATTATCAACAACCCCCACAGCAAAAGAGTTGGGTCAGAAAGCAAGAAACTTATCATCAACCCCAACTTCCATCTTATAATCCACCACAGCCTATTCAGAAAAAGGCACCCATTGTTGAAAAAGCTTGTCAAGAACCAAAGAAAGATCCACCTAAACAATCAATGCAACTGGCAAAACGAGAACAAATCCAAGACTTGAATTCGAGTATGGCTAAATTAATACAAGAAGCTGAGAAAATGAGTCATAGCCAACAGAAAGTCCAAACCCAGGACAAGATTATCAAGCAACTAGAGCATACTATATCACAAATGGCGAGTAAATTACAAAATCGGCCAAAAGGGCAACTTCCAAGTGATACTATTGCTCCTAGAGATGATTCTTGCCATGCAGTTGAGTTGCGAAGTGGAAAACAATGACCTCTACCTAGACCAGAAACAGAACCAATCCCTATTCCAGAACAAAGGGGGGAAGAACCAATCAAAGATACAGTTGAGGAGGTAGTTAAACCAAAGAGTGTCCAAACCGAGACACCTGAGAAGACAAGAAAACCAGTGGAACTTAATACACGCCCTCCACCACCATACCCTTCACGTGTCAGAAAGAAGGACAATGACCTGGAATTCAAGAAGTTCGATGACATGGTGAGAAAGGTTGAGAATTAAATGCCGTTTGTTGAAGCTATCAAAAGAATGCCGAAATATCTAAAATTCATGAAGGACATTCTTTCGAACAAACGAAGTATAGAAACCGCGAATATGAGTGGATCACCAGAGGGGTGTTATGCTATCAAGTTACCACCAGAAGAGCCCCTTCCCATGAAATCTTGGATGGAACCATCCATACTTATGAAGAATCGAGCTGAAAAGTTCGTGGGAATCAAAGGAAAGGGGTGGAAATTTCGTCATTATTAATCAAATTAATTTTAGTTGAACAAGTTGGAGGAGTTTCGTTATCTTGCCTATGAAAATTCACGCCTCTATAAAGAGAAAACAAAGCGATGGCATGATAAACGGCTCCGACCAAAGCATTTCGAGATAGGACAGAAGGTTTTATTATACAACTCTTGATTTTCGAACTACCCAGGAAAGCTTAAATCCCGTTGGGGAGGACCTTACATTGTTACCAAAGTCAAACCTCATGGAGCGATTGAGATTGAAAATCCAGCCGAGCAACGGACATTCATGGTGAATGGCCAGCGTTTGAAGAGATACTATGACAGTGAGGACTTTGGGAAAGGGGAGAAAATCTACCTTGTCGAATGCGCTTAGCCTGAGGTACACGTCTAACTCAAAGACGTTAAACAAAAGTGCTCTTGGGAGACACCCCTTGTTTAAATTGTTTTTTTAGATTAGTTATTTTTGCTTTGCAGTATCTAATTTTAAGTTAGTGTATATTTTTAATTGTGTTTACAAGCTAATAGGAGAGAAAGGTAGTGTGTCATTGTGCAGGAAACGAGTTTGGGGTCGAAAGGAAAAAATTGGAGGAACTCAAGGCCTGGCGCGGACTACCCCGCGGATTACCCCATGGTCCGCAGGGATGCACCGTGCTCAGAAAACCCGTACCACGGTCGGGTACCACGGGTTTTATCCAGAAAGTTAAAAAAAATTCGATGGACAGGCGCGGTACACCGGACCCTAGTCCGCACGCCCCAAATGCGTGCCACGGGGTCGGGTACCACGGGTTTTTTGACGGACATGGCGCGGACTACCCCCTACACCGCAGGCAAAAAACACGTGCCACGGGGTGCGAGCTCGGGTATTATCCAGTGGGCAAAAATTTTGAAGAGCTGTAAGGTCCGGTATACCGCATGATCCGTCCGGTGCACCGCAGGAGGTGGTCTGTGAAGATATTCTTTTCCTAATCAAATTCTTACCTTATGAGATTAGCCCTTGCCTCTCCAACACGAATTTTTCAGACCCAAACCCTATATAAACATTTTAAAGCTTGTGCAAACCTTCACAATTAACACAACAACTCATCAAATCCTCTCCATCATCTTCCATAAACACAATCCTTCATCAAATGCATCACACTACACCATCAAAACACCATCAAATTCAACAAGCTTTAAAGATTTCTTCCAAGATCAATCAAATAACCTTTCTCTTTCATCAATTCCAAGCAACAACATCAAGCTACACCAATTTTCCTTAAACTTTTAATCCATCCTTGGTATAACTTGAGTTGTGGGTGAAACAAGCATGACTAACAGATCTGAAGCTATGGAATACAAGAGAAAGTGTTCAATCCTTGGGAAGAATAAGAAATTGCCTGGAGCCACCATTGAAAAACCCATCAATCTTGATGAGGTTTCTGAAGCAAAAGAAAAGGAACCTGAACAACCACTACCAAAGAAGAGGTTAACTGCTAGAATGTCCATACCATCAAGGAGGCCTTTAGATAAAATAAAAATCCAAGACCAAGGTTCTTCTACTTCTTCCTCTGAAATTGTTTATGATCTTCCTCCTTGGGCTATCAAGTTACAGAACGAAGTTGAAAGATTACGTGAAGATAACAAAGACCTTTGGGTAGAAATCATGCAGTTAGAGACACAATAGAGAACTTGACCTTGTACAAGGATGTAGATGATTACACCGATCCCTCAGCTTCAGAAGACGAGGACGATATGATGGATCTCTATGGCCAGCCAGGTAGGTCATTCTAATTTTTCTCAATAGCTTGTATGCATTAGGTAGTTTAGTTAGTTTATTTTAAATTTTATTCCATGCTTGAGTCTTTTTCGAGTCGTGGGGACACGGCTCACTTTTGAGTTGGGGGTGGGGATTCGTTGTCCTCATCTTCTTTTCGTTTTTTGCATAAAATTTAAAATTTTTAGGATGAATTAAGGCATATAATATCTTGAATGTACCTATTTGAGCATGATTTTATTAGGTCAATGATAGTAAGTAGTATGTATTTGAAAGATGCAACAAATTTGTTTAGATGCATGCATGAAAACAGGAAATAAAGGACAGAAAAGTTAATGAGCAATGCTAAAAAGTATGTTGAAATTTAGGGAGAGTTATTTGGTGTGTAGAACGTGAGGTTTAAAATTAGTTGAAAACCCACTTGTCTATGAACTAATAATGAAAACGTAACGAAATCCGGTAGTTAGAAAAATGACTAAGGCAGTTCTTTCATGATTAAAACACTTGAAGCCATTAGACTTTCTCACCCTTTTGTTTGATATTATTATTATTTATCCGTCTTAGCCCCTCTGAGCCTTTCTAAAGCCTTTTATTGAAACACATTATAATCCATACCCTTAGTTTATAGGACTTATCTATATGACCCGCACTCGAATCGCAAAACCTGAGACACTCGTTTTAGAGCTTGAGTTTGGGGTGGTGGGTATCATAATTTGGGAATTTGGGAATTATCTTGTGATTTTATTGATGATGAAATTGTTATTATTATAACCCTTTGCCGGGGTAATAGTGAATGGAAAAGAAGCTACGAGCTAATTTTGCCAACAAGGGCATAAAAAAGAGAAAGAATATAGATATGAAAAAATAGTGTGATATCTCAACATCAAAAGAGAATCATAGCTATACAAAAGAAAAAAAATTAATATGAAAGGAATATATATTCGGACCGGCAAAGTGGAATTTGTATATCATCATAAAAGGTTTTATTTGGGATTATTGGGGATGCAAATCAAAAGCATCAATAAATTGGGTTGAGTGAGAACATCTTCGAGTGAAAACTCAAGCTCTAGGGCGATTCGTTGATGGCTAGTGAGGAGAGAGCCAAAAGCTCACTTTTCATTATCCAAATATACCACACCCGTCCTTAAGCCAAGTTATAACCAAGACCTTAGGATTTCTAACTGCTAGATGGAGAAACAACTGAGCTATTAGGTAGTAGGAAAGTGGACCATTGGATGCTGTATTTGGGACCGATGAACAACCTATAACCATTAACCTGAACTAAGTTATCATCCTCTCCTTCTGGCATTGCGAAATTAATCTTAACTTGAATTTATGGATTGTTGATTACATGTATATTAAGCATAGTTGTGCATTATTTCTTAAGCATTACTACATGATACTTTTTAGATATTTTGCTCTAGGATCATTCATTGTGTTGTTCTTATTCTCCTCCTACTTCTTCTTCTTGACTACCCTACTGTTCTTTACTATTATTGTATCGGGACGATACAACTTTGAGTTGGGGGTCTTGATGTCTCCTCATTTGTGATAATATAATATACTTCAGAGACATCATTTTAGGCTTATTTATTAGTTTATAGGTCGATCTTAGCTTAATTTAGTGCACTTTCCTATTTTGAGTCTTGATTTGTAGAATTATTATTTTTTGAGCATATTGGGTTTAATTGTTTATTTAGTGTGAAGCTTTAAAGATAATTATGGAGATTAATTAGAGTCCAAAGTTAAAGATTACAACTTATGGAAAGAGATTTGCATGGAAATTAGAGATAAGGAAACAAAGGCTAAAAAGATGGAAAAGGAAAAGCGGCCTAAATCTGGGATTCTGCATACACGTCCAAAGATATGCGTTTTTACCTAAGAAATAGGCCGATTTTGGTAATTTCCTTCTAAAGGGTCAAGATAATTCTGTTGCGATTCTTTTGGTATCTTATGGAGCTCAAACCGACCAATAACGAAGAAGATATTCTCAAAACGGTCCAGCAGTGTTTATCTTTATTTCCATACGAATTTGAGTTGGATTAGGAGACCATTACTTTCCTTCTCCTTCAAGAAAACGAATTAGGTCTTCCTATACCCTATAAATACAGCCTCTAAACACTCTAAAATCATCCTTGGTGAAACCTTAAACCAAGAGGAAGCTTAGATCACAAGAGAGAAGTCTGGAAGGAGCTGTGCATCAACAATGTCTTCTTCTACCTTTAATTTTGTAATTTCTTTCTTTTCTTTCATGAACTAATTTTCTTTAGCTTAAGTTTTAGCATTAATGTATGAACCCTAGTTTTGATTGACATCTATCTAATTTGGGAATTTAATATTTTAAATAGAATTATAGTTTTCATTCTCTGTTTATGTGTTTGGATTTATATTCTGTGTTCTTGTGGACTGCAGCCATTAGAATTACCATTTAGTAATTAGGATACCATTGACAACGGTGTTTAATTACATGTTTAGCACATAACGTTTAGTTTTAGGTTTGATCTGACAACCCAACCTAGCTAGATAATCACTATGGTTTAGTCTTTGTGACTATTTACCAATTACAGGAAAAGTTTGCTTAGGAAGCCTTATTGACACAGGTAAATCCTATTTGAAACTACCGATCGCATATTGGGACCGATTAGGGAAATACTACATAATTCACCCTTACATGTTTAGAACGGCAAAACTAGTGGGGATTACATGCTAATAACTTAAGCTATATTCTCATCTTACTTCTCTTTCATATTTATTTCCTGTCTTTTAATTCTTAGTTTAATTTTGTTAATTAGAAAATCAAACAAAAATCTATTTGTCTTTACTTTTAATTGCGTTTAGTTGTTCTATCTTTAATTTATTTGCACTTGGTATTTGCATAAGATTCTCCTAACCTCTGTAGTCTCTGCGGAACGAATCTTTATCTAAAACTTGCATACGATCTGTATACTTGCAGAACCGTGTAGTTCTAGGGTGTTTTTGCACTTTATTTACATCTTATTTTATCACACCCTAGGCCCCACCAACAGGCTTAATTAATCTTACGGCCAATTGGGTAGTTAGACTTGAACCATTCGAAGGTGGACTATATTCACCCTGACGGGGTTTGTAGCACCTGAGAAGAGCTCCTTAGTCCACCCTGACGGGGGTAAGGAGATTATTGAACCCCGACCAATAGTAATTACCGAATTTTCCCTTAAACAATACATAGAATGATTTGATTTAGGTGAAATCCTAGCGTTACTCGAGTACTACTTTCTCATATCTTGCGTCCAATTATTTTTACTTGTGTCTAGCTTTATATTTGCATTAATTTAGTCTTTTTAAATTATTGTCTTAGTTATTAGAAAAACAACCAAACAATCTTATAATCATTTATCTGCTTTTCCGTGCAATTAAACACTACTTGATAAGCATTAGAGTCAACCAATCCGTCCCTGAGAACTAATTTGTATTATCACATACCTTGTGATAACTACTTTATTTATTTGCGTCTAGTTTAATATTTACTTTAATTTAGTCTTTTAATTTATTGTCTTAGTTATAGAAAATCAAAACAAACATTTTCAAAATCATTTACTTGCTTTTACGTGCAATTAATCACTATTTGATAAGCATTAGAGTCAACCAATCCGTCCCTGAGAACTAATTAGTATTATCACATATATTACTTGGGACAACTGTACACTTGTAGTTGTGGTTTTCTTTTCCTTATTTCATTTATTTCAGAACACACAAAGGGCCACCACCTTCTTAGGGTGAAAGTTATCGTGTTTACCGATCATTATGCAATTAAATACCTTATGGAGATAAAAGATACTAAGCCACATTTAGTCAGATGGGTAATATTATTACAAGAGTTTAACTTAGAGATTCGAGATCGAAAGGGTTGTGATAATCAAGTTGTAGATAATTTATCTCGTCTTGAAGGTTCTGAGTCTAATAGTGGACCTGAGTTGGTCAGAGAAGAGTTTCCCGATGAGAGTTTGTTTATGCAATGGGAACTCCTTGTTATGCAGACATAGCGAATATTATTGTGAGTGGTTATTTTCCTGAAGGAGATACCTCACAAGAAAGGAAGAGATTAATTCACCATGCTAAACAATTATTTTGGGAGGATCCTTTCCTCTACAAAACATGTGGTGATCAAATTGTGAGAAGATGCATACTTATGAAAGATGTTGAGTCAGTAATGGCAGGTTGTCATGATTCACCCTATGGAGGAAATTTCAAAGGTGACCGCACAGCTGCTAAGATATTACAATCCTGTTTATATTGGCGTACTTTACATAAGGATTGCCATGAATATGTTAAAAAATGTCATAGATGCCAAATTACTAGTAACATATCTAAGAGAGACGAGATGGCATATAATAATGTTCTTGAAGTAGAGATATTTGATGTATAAGGTATTGATTTCATGGGTCCCTTTGTACCATCCAATGGAAATCAATACATCCTATTAGCTGTTGATTACATGTCGAAATATGTAGAGGCTGTAGCTCTACCAACAAATGATTCGCGAGTAGTGATTAGATTCTTGAAGTTACACATCTTCACTAGACATGGTACGCCTAGAGTAATTATCAGTGATGGAGGTTCTCATTTCGTGAACAGATACTTGAAGGTAGTTTTAGAGAAGTATGGTGTGAGGCATCGTGTATCTACCGCTTATCATCCACAAGCCAATGGTCAAGCTGAGGTCTCTAACCGAGAGGTCAAATCTATACTAGAGAAGACTGTTGGACCCACACGAAAGGATTGGTCTCTGAAACTAGATGATGCGCTGTGGCCCTGTGGGAATATCGTACTGTGTTTAAAACACCCGTTGGTGCATCTCCGTATCATATGGTTTATGTTAAGGCTTGTCACTTACCTCTTGAACTTGAATTAGGTGCATATTGGGCTATAGCGCAGTTAAACCTAGATCCTACTTTAGCCGGTGAGAATCGTATGATGAAGTTGAATGAACCTGAAGAGATTCGATTACATGCCTATGAGAATGCTAAACTTTACAAGGAGAATACAAAGAGATGGCATGATAATCGCATTAGTGAAAAGAATTTTAAAGTTGGACAAAGGGTCCTAAAATACAACTCCAAGTTCAGTAATTATCCGGGTAAGTTGAGATCGAAATGGTCAAAACCTTACATTGTGACTAAAGTTATGCCTCATGGAGCCATAGAGATTGAGCATCCAATCGAGCACCACACCTTTATGGTGAATGGTCATCGATTGAAAATTTATCATGAAGGCGAGGATATCAATCGCTCGGAAGATCCACACCCCGGAGAGGTCATGTACCTCCCTGAAGCTCCATAAAAGCGAGAGGTAACCCGTCGAGCTTAACGACGTTAAACAAAATCCATTTCACTTGTATATTAGTTCAAATGCTTTCATGTCTTTTGAATTTGTAGTGTAGATTAGAGTAATTGTTGTTTATTACTGTTTAATTTTAAGAGATGAGAAAGGTTGGTTGTTTTGATGATTACAGGAGTTAAAAAGTCACGAGTTTTGGGTAAAATTGAAACGAATGGGAAATTGGGTGTCAAACCAGGCGACAACCTGGAACCCAGTTTCCAACACTATAAGTCCAAAACTCTCTGACCTGTTCGGTGGAGACGCAAGCAACCTGTTGCATTTGGAGTTACGCTCGTCGACAACCACCAGGAACCTGGTCTTTGAGGCCAATTCTCTGACCTGTGTGGTAGAGACGCAAGGTCAATTTTGCCTCCCAGGTAAAAAAGAAAAAAAGGGCAAAACTTAGCGTGACTTGTCGACAACAATCGGGAACCCGGTTGTCATCAAACCGCGAACTCGGTTGTGCAACAGTAAAGACAGTTTTGACAGATTTTGACCTTTATTTCTTGCCTTCTTTCACAAGAAAACCTTTATTTAGTCTACTAGCTCCACATACCTCAGAAAATCATCATCAAAACACCATAGAATCATCAAATCCTCTTACTAAACACCACATAAACACACAATCAACTCACAATCCTTCCAAAACACCATCTAAATTCAACTTTTATTCAAGAATCCTTCTTCATCCAAACCATAAATTGAACCATAAAACCTCTCCAAACATATCAAATAATCCTTACCCATCTCATATCTCACCTTAATCTTCTTTCTTCTATCCTCAAAACATCAAATTTCAAAACTTTTCTCTAGTTTTTGAATTTTTGAAGTTTTGAGTTTGGGGTGAGTTGAGATGACAAAGCGGACAGATTCATTGAGCTATAATTGGAGGAACACTCCAAGAACTAGAAAAAATCTTGGTTCTACACAAGAGAAAGATATTGAGATTCCAGATTTGAGTTCTAGACGCAAGGTTGGAGAAGTTAAGACTGCTATGAAGAGGAAAGAAAACCCAAGTGAGGCTAATTCCAAAAAGCCTACCTTGGTAGACGAAGAAGAAGAAGCTCCTAGTAAACCCATTACAGAACAAAGATGTATATAAAGAAAGATGATGAACCATAAGCCAAAAAGAGTTGTGGTTAGTTGGACTGACCAAGTTCGTGAAAGAGTAGCTTATTTGAAGTTTGGTGTTGAGAAAGGATATCCTCCAGGTATTATGAACAATGAGTTTAAAGATTATGCTATGACTTGTGACAAGTTTGGGTGGAAAGAGTTGAGAAAGAGGAACCTCACATATATCCCTGCTTTGGTTCGAGAGTTTTATGAAGATTTTTCTTTTGCGAATAAGCAGTCAATTATCTTACGCAAAAAGGTCTTACCTTTCTCAGTTATTCGAAAAACATTTAAATTGCCAAACTTGACTTGTCCATGTTCATATCAAGAAGCACTTAACGTTTCATCTTTCAAATGGGAATCTCTTTGGGAAAAAGTCATGATAAGACGTAATCACTGAACCTGGAAATTAGGTAAATTAGGTAAAAAATAATAATTTTAAATTAAAAACGTAATCACTGAACCTGCAAATTAGGTAAAATAAAAAAATATATTTGCAATAATAAGACTGTGGATATCTTAAAATAATTACCATATGATTTTGAATTACATTGTCCCGGTTGATAATCGTAGGCATCCAAGATAGAGGGCAAAAGCTATAGGTTTTAAGATAATGGCTTGCCCTAAGAAACCTTGGAAAACCTCCTATTAAAAGATCTGCACCTTGATTATTACAACCCTTTCGATATTGAATCTCTAAGTCAAACTCTTGTAATAATAATACCCATTTGATTAAATGCGACTTAGCATCTTTCTTCTCGATAAGGTATTTAATCATAGAATGATCGGTTACACGATAACTTTCGCCCCAAGAAGGTAGGAACGAAACTTGTCAAATGCATATACAACAGCTAATAGTTCCTTCTCCGTCACAGTATAATTAGTATGAGCACTAGTTAAAGTCTTACTCGCATAGTACATAGAATGAAGTACCTTATCTTTTCTTTGACCCAAAACAACTCCCATAGCAAGATCACTAGCATCACACATAACTTCAAATAGATTCTTCCAACCAGGAGGTAATATGATAAGTGCAGTAATAAGCTTCTCCTTAATCTCTTTGAATGCCTCCATGCAAGCTTTATCAAAAAGGAATCTGGTGTCCTTTTCGAGTAAGTTACACAATGGCTTAGCAATCTTAGAGACATCCTTAATGAAACGACGATAAAACCCAACATGGCCTAAAAAGCTTCTTACCCCTTTTACAGAAATAGGAGGGGGAAAAGTATTGGTTACCTCTATCTTAGCACGGTCAACTTCTAAACCTGAACTCGAAACGTTGTGTCCCAACACTATACCTTCACGAGCCATAAAATGACACTTCTCCCAATTCAAGACCAAATTAGTCTCCTTGCATATAATTAACACCTTCTCCAAGTTCTGTAAACACTCATCAAAGTTATCACCAAACACATAAAAGTAATCCATAAACACCTCAAGGAAATTATCGATCATGCCCTAGAAAATCGCCATCATACATCTCTGAAAAGTAGCAGGTATGTTACATAATCCAAATGGCATCCTTCGGAAGGCAAAGGTACCAAAAGGACATGTAAAGGTAATTTTGTGGTGGTCTTTCGGATCTACATATATTTGGTTGTATCCTGAATACCCATCCAAAAAGCAATAATATTCTCTACCAGCCAATTTGTCTAACATATGATCTATGAAAGGAAGCAGAAAGTGGTCTTTACTTGTGGACTTATTCAACTTACGATAATCCATACACACTCTCCAACCAACAACGGTTCTCGACAGAATGGCTTCATTCTGAGCATTTAGGACAGTAGTAATACCACCCTTCTTTGGTACTCATCGAACTGGACTCACCCATTCACTACTAGCTATGGAATAAATGATTCCCGTATCTAGTAATTTAATGACTTCTTTCTTCACCACGTCTTTCATAGCTGGCATCAATCTCCTTTGACCTTCAACTGAGCGTGCACTATCACCGTCCAGAATAATTTTTTGTTGGCAATAGGAAGGACTAGTAACTTTGATATCAGAAATAGTCCAACCAATCGCCTCCTTATTAGCTCTTAGTACACGCAACAGTTTATCTTCTTGAGGCCCTGTTAAAGTAGCTGAAACAATAAAATATAGAGTTTTGTTAGTACCTAAATATACATATCTCAAGTGTGATGGCAATGGATTTTCTTCCAATTGAGGAGGATATTCAATGAATGGTTTCTTTTTGGTTATTATCTCCCCCGGTTCTCCTACAGGATCATAGGTTGGACGCCTATACATTGGATTCTCATAATTGAGGGTTGCCACTGTTTCGGCAAGCTCTTCCATCATCTCAGGTAAGTCAAGTGTTAGGGCAGCCTGCAAAACATCATCATAATTAAAGTCCCAAAATACCTCTTGCGCGGCATGCTCTACTACATCCATTCGGAAATAGTCCTCCTGAGAATCTGGAACCTTCATAGCCCTAAACACGTTGAACTTTACCTCCTTGTCTTGGATTCGCATAGGCAATTCTCCATTTTCTACATTAATCAAAGTACGCCCCATGGCTAGGAATGGTCGTCCCAAAATGATGGGGACATTTCTATCCGCGTCGTATACAAGAATAACAAAATCGACGGGAAAAATTAAAGTACCTGCCTTGACAAGGACATCTTCTATTCGTTCCTCAGGATGTGCGAGGGATATATCAGCCATTTGCAAGATCATAGAAGTCGGTCTTGCAATTACTATCTTCAACTGCTCAAAAATTTATTTGGGCATGAGATTGATACTCGCACCCAAATCACATAAAGCCTTTTCTTTCCACACATTACCAATAGATATCGGAATCGTGAAGCTCCCAGGATCAAGTAACTTAGGTGGCAACTTACTCTTACAGATGACACTACACTCTTCTAGCAACCCCATCATCTCATTCTCAAGGTATGGTCTTTTGTTGGTGATGGTTCTCTTCAGGAATTTAACGTACTTTAGCACATCTCTAATAGCATCTAGGAATGGTACATTAATAATCAGACCTCTTACAATATTTAAGAATCTCTGGTAGTCAGCCATATCTCATTTTTTCTGAACTCTTGAGGGGAAAGGTGGAGGAGGACGGGTTTCCACAACATCTTTCTTCTTAAAAATTTCCAGAATCTTCTCCACTTCCACTACTTCAAGTTCATATTCTTTTTCCACCATTTCCTTTGCCGGTTTTGCTTTCACAGTTGTTTCTTTATCTCTCATAACTGGAAAAGGAGGTAGGGGAAGCTTCTTACCACTTCTTAGCGCTATAGCGTTAAAATATTTTTTCTGTCTCGGATTTTCAATGTCACTTGGGAGTTGCCCTTGTGGACGCTCATTCAACTGTTTTTCCATCTGAGGCATCTGATTCTCTAACATTTTAATTGCTGCAGAAGAAGATTGTTGATCTTGGCATGCTTTTGTTTGAAGGGCGATCAATTGTTGTAACATTTGATGAATGTCTACCTCACCTTTTTGAGGTTGAGCAGGTATATCTTTCTGATTCATAGCTTCATTATAGGTATCTTGATGAGGTTGTCTCTGAGCTTGATTTTTGTAACGTTGTCCCCCTTGGTAGTTATTATGTAGTCTTGGTTGATAGATACCTTTGGGACGTGGACGATATGCATAAGTTGGATTAGCGTGGCCCACTTGGATTCGAATACTGGAAACCTGGACAGTTTCTATTTGGTTGACGACCTTGACCACCTGAATTATAGTTCCCTCGGTTGAAAACAAACATTACGGCTTTTGGATTGCTTTGACAATACTCCCAATCATGATCTTGTACACCACAGTTAGAACACCCATACATATCTTGTGTAACATTAACTTCTGCTCTTTTACCTGAAAAACCTTCTTTAATAGCTAAGGTAAGCTGTTTCAATTGCTGTTCTAATGTAGTCTTCAATTTATTCTCTAACGAAGAGAATTTTTCATCAATTCCAGCGCTACTTTCTCTATAAATTCCACCTCGGATAGGTGCGCTCACAGTGTTTCAACACATCTCATTCTTCACTGTTCTATTCAAAATAACCTTAGCTTAAGATGGTTGTACCTGTAAGAGTCTACCACCACAAAGCATGTCTAAGTCTTTTCTTGATTGTCCATCAAGGCCTTTATAAAATATTGAAATTTGTTGTTGTTCTGTGAGGCCATGATCAGGAAATTCTCAAGCATAACTGGAATCTTTCCCAACATTTACCTAAGGTTTCTTCTTGTTCTTGCTCAAATGATGTTAGAGAAATGTGGGCATTTAATCTCATGTTACTCAGGTAATATCGATAGAAAAATACAGTTTGAAGCTCATCCCAATTAGTAATTGATCCTGGTTATTGCGAATCATGTCACTCACTAGCCGTGTCTATCACGAAAAATCTGAAATATGCATAATACATCTACTCTCTGGTCACACCTTGCGTTATATATGAATCTCATATCTGCATAAATTTATGTACTGCATGAATCAGATCTTCTCCAGGTGCTCCACGAAAATTCCCATAGTTTCGGATCTAGGTACAACATATTACTTACTTCATCCAACTATTGAATTGACACTTTCTCTTGTGAATGATGCTTAAACATACACTGACATGCGTGCGCGCGCGCATACACACACACACACACACACACACACATATATATATATATATATATTGTGTGTTGGGTTTTGTGTGTTGTGTCTGTAAAGGAATTACATAAAACATTTAGAACATCAAATGCACAAAATATAAATAATTATGACATGTGGTTTTACTTACTTATGCAATCTTTGTACATTCCTTATATAACTTTACAACCTAAAAAATTAACCTAATTAATATACTAAAATTTGTATATTTGTTTATGAGTGATGGTATGTTTTAATATAGTAGTCGTGGTGGGAAGAAGGACGACAAATAATTAAAAGAGGTACATAAAAGTTGAAAAACTTCATTATGTAATTCGATGTGGCAATCATAAAGGTTGTCTAATATTGAAAAAATACACTTAAATATCATGGCATATTTACATATCAATTATTTTTGGATGATAATTGATATATTTATTCACAAATAAGCCATAAATAGCGATGATTATGAAATTAAACCGTATTTGAATTACCATTTTGGTTATTTTCCCTATTCTTTGTTAAGAACCTGGATCATCTCTGATATATTGATATCAAAGTCCTAAACTATTTACATGTTCCTTTTTAGTTAGTAACTTATATATTTATTAAACAGTTTCCTTATTCTTCATCCAAAATTTAACATTTTCTCTAAATTAAGAAAATATATACTTCAATTTTACTTTTCTTTGTTGTATCTTTCTAACGCTATCCTTAGTGACAATTATAGTCTCATCCTATTTTCTTTGTTCATTGTCTTAATTAGCTATGTCATGTAGTAAGTTTGTCCATTGTCTTAATTAGCTATATATGGTGTAGTAAGTTTTACGAGAATATTTTATATATTTTTTCTAGTATAACATTGATCTTTATTTCCGTGGTAATGTATAAAAGGTTAGGATTACGAGTGAGGGTTGAATTGTGAAAGTACTTTAAAGTACGATTGTTTAAAAAAACAAAACAAACATTTAGTATAATATCATAAATGTATATAATTATCATGTAATATTTCAATTTATTGTTAACATGTGCGAAATACAAAAAATAGCTATTTTAAAAAGAAAGTAAGAGATTAAGGATAAGTTACAATCACTAATATACCTGTTAAATAATCCATTTGAGAAGAATAAGTGCATTTCAACCAAACCACAATAAAATGATATATTCCTTTAAAGTAATTTGAATAAAATTTGATCAAAGGACAAATGAAAAATGTCATTTTAGAAGTTTATGAATGAAAAGAATGTTTTAGTAAATCAATTGAATTATATCGTGTGCAAGAACTTAAAGTTATGTCTTAGTACTATTAGATATGGAAATATAGACATATAACTTTATGAAGGAATTTTTTTTCATAAGTGACATTAAAAAGACAATGAGATTTTTAAATACTGAAGATATACTATCTACTTTTCCAAAACGATAACGTTCAAATTAAGTAATGATAAATATAATAATTTTTAATAGCACCCAAATACTCAATGTTTTAAAGCACTGGTGGTATATACCTTTACTCTAAAAAAATTTAAGTCTTCTTAGGTATAGTTTGAAAATTATACAATCTTTCAATTCTTATAAAACCTCTGATGCAAATCGATATTATGTTTTAACAGGCAAACATACTTTAATATAGAAAATGATTTATTCTATGAAATGAAGAACAAAATATAAATTTAATTATATCATGATACGAATGTAAGTTAAATACAATCATAAAGAATCGATAAAGTTGGGTAATGAATACACTTCTCATCGATATGTAAGTAATACAAGGGATTCATAAAATATGTGAAAATAAAACAAGTATATTTTAAACGAGTTTAATCTAAATATCAAAGAGAGGGATCATGGTATCTAGATTATGCTTGACCAATTCATTGATGGACTCTGTCCAATCCGCGATTTTTTTGAGAATTCCTGAATACAAAAAAAACTCTTTCAATATACTACTAATGATACAAATAAATACATATATGATATTATACTGATATATTTCTTTGATTCATTCACTGTTGAGTTTAAAAGGTGAATTCCATAAAAAGTATTGAGTGAAGTTAAAATATTTTCAATTAATTATTGAAGTATAAAATGCATAAACACAGGAAAATAAATTATGATAGATTTTGCATATGAATATAGTTTTTTGTGTATAACTAACCTTCTTTTGTCATAATGTTTTCATCATGCTACGATACCCGAATTCTTCTGTGAGGTCATAGTAACCCACTTTTTCCATGGAAAGTAAATGATCAACTCACCTTTTCCTTGAACTTGATCCTAACATATTATGTATAAAATTAATAACTAAATGTATACACAATATTATATAAAATAAACTTGATACACATTATAATAGTATAATATTGTTACAACATACTATATATTCTAACAAGTGAAAAAACAATTGAATCTTACAGTATTATCAGAAACTTGGTCATGATCTTCTATCATTCGATTTGGCAGAGTTCCATTCAAAATGGAGTAGTTTTAAGAAGTGATAATACTTCATACATAAACAAACAAAATATTGAGATTATTCTCTATTTAATTAATCAACACTGATTATGCATAAATAGACATGATAAATTTTAGTATTGAACTAATTAAATGTAACAATAATTATAAATTAATCACTAAATATTACCGTTTAAATAAAATAAATAAGTTAAAACTAAAATAATTATCCATCATTCAAGTTGTCAAAACTTATCAATGTTAAGATTTTATTCATATAAGTAGTTTTAGATTCACCCAAATTTAATGGTAGATGTTTTTATAAATGAAATTTAGAAATTAAAATATCAATATTACCTTATCTATTCTTGTGCATGGGCTATCACGAGCCCTATGTTCCACAATCCAATAACCCTTTCTCGCATTCATAGAAAATTGACATTTCTGAAAATGTAAATATTCAAAAAAAATTAATTTTAAATTCAAAACGTAATAATTGAACCTACAAATTAGGTAAAATAAAAAAATTTATCCGATAAATAATGGAATATATTTGCAGTAATAAGATTGTATATATCTTAAAAATAATTACCATATGATTTTGAATAACATTGTCTCCGTTGACAATCGCAGGCACCCAAGATAAGGGAATAGAAGCTATAGGTTTCGGGATAATGGCTTGCCCGGGGGAAACCTTGGAAAACCTCCTATTAAATAAAAATGATTAGATCTTTTTTTTTACATTGAGACAAACAGAAAATTACAAATAATTACACAGCTTCGACAAGTAATTAAACATTCCGATAATTGAGAAGTCTGTCCATCCTGTAAAATTAATGTTTCTCCTAACACATTTAGCGAAAGTATCAGCAATTGAGTTATGTTCTCTACTAATATACGTGATCTTCCATAACGGAAATTCATTAAACCAACCCTTTATTTCCTCAATAATAGGGTTTAGACTCCAGTGAAGTCCTCCCTGGTTGCAGATTCCTTGAACTATTTCAAGGTTGTCAGAGTAGAACGAGCTACTCTGAATCTTGTTCTCTCCTGCTGTCCTAAGGGCCAAAAGAAGGGCCTAGGCTTCCCCTTCGAGACTCGATTTGATTCTACATCTAATAGCTTTTCTTTGCGAAATAATTCACTTTGAATTTACTCCAATTGTTGCAATAGCTGCCGGTTCCCATTCTTTGGTAAAGGATGCATTGCTACACCAAATAAATTCTGCTGTATCCTCGACCATTGGATTCACGTCATTTATCCTCCTCTTGTTTTCTCGCCGTCATGTACTTTCTTTCTTTCTTTTTTCTTCAAAAAGTTTGTAAATAATTTCGATTAGCTCTTAATAGAGAGAACAATTTATAGATGAAACATCGCAAATTATTTTTTCACACATAACCGCAGAGATGTTTCTTCACGTATCGTAACACATAAGGATCTTTTAATGTTTAAAATATTAAAATACCATGAATCTATACATGTTTTCAAGCACTAGATGCTACTTTTTAAATGAAACAAATATATAGATGAAATACACAAAATTAATAAAATATGTTTGAAAATTTCTTAGTGAACAACATAAATCAAGACAAAAAGACAAATAATCCCAAATTAAAACTCACTTGATATTAAATATCAAATATTGAAAAATAGTCAAAGTTATAATGCATCATAAATGTTAAAATTTATTTAAGAAAAATATATCTCTGGATCATCACATGATCCGAGTGGCTTGGTATACTCTACCACTTTATTTTGTTTGATACTCTGTCAAGAAAAAAAAATTCAAACACATTCATACTTTTTTTCTAATATATTTCTCCCAAACAGATCTATTTTTACATTTAGAATCAATTAATGTATTCTAATATTTCTCAATTTATATGATCAGATCTAGAGATTGTAATCCTATTTTTTTGTAATTTTTTCTTACAATGATAAAAGATATAATAAATATATGAAATATAATTTATAGTTTAGAGAATTAAAATTTAAATATTACACGAACGTTATTTTTTCGCTATACTCTCCTGTAGATGGCGGTGCATACATAAAAGTGTCCTTATTCTCCATTTCTAATATATATAATGGAGAATGGTTGCAGCTAATTTATTGTGTGGAGTGTATTTTTTAGCTACTACTAGGTTTATTATATAGAAATAATAAGAGGGCTAGATATTATAATTACCCTATTGGAGTTTTATAATTTTTTTCCAACTGTTTTGCTACCCATATTTCATTTAATGCGGGTAGACCAATAAATTTATTAAATAGGATGTATAGAAAGGTGAGATATACTTTAGATTTAATTAAATTTTTTTCTCGTGATACAATAAATCTAATAATAATATAATTATCTACATGTGTGTAAATTATGATATACATTTTTCTAATGTTGATGTCTCCCCATTTGTGATAATTTAATATTAAGTGGAGACATCATATTTAGTGTTTTAGGAAGTCATTCATTCGATTTTCTCATGTATTGTTGTATTTTCCTATTTCTTGTCTTGATTTAATGATTTATTATTTTTGAAGCATATTGGGTTTAATTTATTTATTTACTGTGAAGCTTTAATGATATATAGTAATTAATTAGATACCAAATCAAGTCTAAAGAGATAAAGGAAAGAAGATATGCATAAAAATTGGAGATAGGGAAACAAAACATAAGATATGGAAAGATAAAGTTGCCAAATAAATCTGAATTCCAGCACCTACGACCATAAAAGTAATCATAACTAAATATTGGCTAGGTTTTTGGAAGAATGGTCTGAAGTAAAGTTAAAGAGCTTTCCAAGAAGACCAGTTTCGACATATGGAACGAGTCAAACAGATAAGTATTGAAAGAGTTACGGCCAAAACAAAACAGCGCCAAATTATTACCTTTTCTATATTGTAGGATTATGAATTTGGGTTGGGCTTGGAGTCCAAGTTAATTGTCTTCCACTCCAAGAAAACGAATTAGGTCTTCCTAAACACCTATACATACACCCTTAAACCATTGTAAACAGGTCCTTGCTCAGTGCCAAGTATAGGCTTAGTCCTTGTTTGTATTTTCTCAGTTTTAAATAGTAGCTTAGTCCTTTAATTTAATATTCATCCTTTGTATCAAGCTATTCATCCAAGAAGAAAGCTGACCTATAGAGGAAGACAAGAAGCACGAAGTTGGAGAGTGACAAACTCCTCATCTACATCTCACCTTCTCTATATGTAGGGTAATTAGCTATAGATTTGTGGCTTCACCATATTTCTAAACTTATATTCTATAAGTTTTACTTTTAGTTGTTGGGTTATTATTTTGTCTTAATTTCATAATACTATTTGTTATTTTAATTGATTTGAGCTTGGCGTATATTGTTAATGTGTGCTTTGAATTATTATTTCCAACCCTAGATTTGGCCAATCTTAGGACTATCCTTAGTAATTCAATTATTGACAACACCACATAATCGTCTAGTAGTGATCCTACCTAGATAGCCATAAAGGTTTGATTTAACCACCGATCATTACTCAAGGTTTCTTTACCCAAGTTCCTTAGTAGTAGAGAGGTTGCTCCTAAGTCTACCCTGACGGGGGTTAGGTAGAATTTAGAATCCTGGTTAATATATAATGCTCAATTCACCTTAAGGTTAGAATAACTTAGTAATAGACTCATATTAGTGACCCTAATTTATCTGACTTACATTCATATTTATTTATCTGCATTCTTATTTATTATTTATTCATATCAGATAATTATTCATATTATTCTCTTTTTATATAAACATCTAAATTCATCTACGCTTATTTAATACAAGTACATCTAACAGATTAAATCCCTGCGAACGAACATGACTTATCATTAAAACTTGCAAACGATCTGTAATACTTGCAGTGAGTTTCTCGTGGTAGACAAGGTTGTGTGTCCTTTATTATCATCTTTATTTATCTATTGTTTATCACACCTTTGCCCCCACCAAGTTTTTGGCGGCGCTGCCGGGGATTTATCTTTAAGTTAAACCTATTTTGTGTTTATTTAGTCTAGAAGTTTTTATTTGGACAGTTTTACGCGTTCTTCTTGTTTTTGTCTTTTTCAGGTTTTAGATGGCTAATCAATGGCTAGAGCTAGGTTTTTCCTGGCCAATTCCGAGTGAAACCCAGTGGAATTCGCATTCCAACTATTCAAGCCGTTAAATTCAAGCCTGATCCTGACCTAATTAATCAATTCGCGAGTTATGGGAAAATATAATGGTGCTACAAATCATAATTCGGTCCGATCTGTTTAGAAATTCATGCAATTCTGTGCTGCCTACATTACTGAAGGTGTTACGCAAGAACAAATGTATTATTTAATGTTTCAATTTTTCTTGACCGGTGAAGCAAGCGATTGATTAGATGACAAACCTCCTGAGCTAATAACAAATTGAGACAAGTTTCAAGCAAGATTCCTTGATCAATTTTATCCTACAAGTATACGAGTGAAGGGACTAATGGAGCTTATGAATTTCTTACAAGAAGCCGGAGAGAGTGTTGGTGAAGCATGGACGAGATTTCAAAAGAAGTTAGCAAGATGTCCACTACATGGATACACACCAGAATTACGATTATCCATGTTCTATAATGGAATATATAGAGATTCAAGGATGAGAGTAGATGCTATGGGTCGTGGTAGTTTTGTCTCTATGGATCTGAAAGAAGCAAAGAGTGGTATGGAAACAATCACCGAGACCGACATAAGTTGGCCACAATCACAAACTCCTACCACTAATATAGAAAAAGAGGCGAGGTTTTCAAGCTTGCAAGATCAAATACAACAACTCGCTATAACAGTTAAGGAAAGCATCCAAATACCGCCTCAACAGTTATACCTACAAGAACAAGCCTATGAAAACGAAGCTAATCATCCACCGGGCTTCAATGTGCACAATGGAAGTCAAGCTCCATCACGTACTCAAGAAGACATCAATGAGTTAAAAGAGACTATTAGTCAAGTCATCAACTTCTCGAAGGACAATATGAGCAGACTTGATTCAAAGATCGATGCATCAGTAGTGCAAAGCCTGCAACAACAGAATCAAGATCTGAAACAACATAATCAACTTTTAGAGAAGAATGTGATACGGCTCACTACAGTCATAGAACAAATGCAAAGTCAACTCCTATAATTGACCCAAATTACAACGTCTAACATGAAGAATATCCAATACGTTGAAGACAAGGTTAAGACTATTAGTCTTCAAACTGAAAAGATGAAGGAAGTGCTACCATCTCCATTTAAAGGGGATGTCCTACCAAACACGTCAAACGTAGATAGGATGAACTTAGATGAGATAATTGTTGAAGATTGGGTTGAAGAGGTTGAACACGATGAAGGTAAGAAGCCAAGAGTGGTTGATGAACCAATAATTGAAGAGAAAAGTAGAGTAAGACAACCACCCCTACATTGTTATTATCCCGTAAAGGAGCAACAAGAGAAGTGTATGGAGGCGTTAAAACAAGTGAAAATTAACGTCCCTTTACTCGAAGCAATGAAAGGAAGGCGAAACTATGATCGATTCTTTATGGAGGCACTCTCTAATACGGAAAGGTTCACAAGATCCAAGTCTGTAGCACTCAATAAAGGGATATCAGCACAAGTTCGAAGAAGATTACCACCAAAGCTTAAAGATCCTGGAGATTTTAACCTCTCAATCAAAATAGGTGGTATATATTATGGAAAAACAATGTGTAATTTAGGGGAAAGTGTGAATATCATGCCCAAAAGTGTATTCAAGGAGATTGGTATTAGTGATGCGAAACCGACATCTGTAATCTTACAACTTGCGGATTAATCAACAGTAAAGCCGTGGTGAGTAACTGAGGACGTTCTCGTCCAAGTAGGTAACCTTGTTAATCCCACGGACTTTATTATTCTTGACTATAAAGTAGATAGGAACGTTCCATTCATTCTTGGGCGTCCATTCCTAGCCACCAGAGACACCATAGTGAATGTGAATGAAGGAACTGTGACTCTTGGTATTGAAGATGATTCTAAAACATTCTATGTTTCGGGAAAGAAGAAGAAAAAAAAGTCACAAGAACTATATCCAATCAGAGTTGTAACCAAGAAGCCAGAACCTATGAGCCCCCAACAAACCATGGGTAAAGAAATTGAGTTTGGGGTGGGAGATAAGGTAGCATGGAAACCTCCCTTTCCCAAACATAACAGTTCTTGGATAGGGACATACGTCTTCACTCAAATTATCTCAGCAGGAGTGGTAGAAATAAAAGCTATTGATGGTTGCAAGCTCAAGTTGGTAAGTGTTAATCACCTCACTCACTGCTGGGGAGGCTATAAAATAGATAATCGAGGTAACTCGTCTAACTTTGAAAGACGTTAAACAAAAGTGCCCTCTGGGAGACATCCCATAGTATTTTATGTTGTTATATTTTAGTTTAGATTAGTTGTTTTTAGTTGATATTGCATTATTGAGGAAGGTATTAGTGTTTTTGATGTTCAGGTATTAAAGAAATCGAGTTAGGGAAGAAAAAGATTTTTTTGGGTATATTCCGACCTGCTCGCCGGTATACCGCCCATACCGCTGGTATGCCGGTGGCCAAAAACCAGTGACCACGGGTTCACGAGTCAGGTTTTATGCCGAGAGGTGGATTCTCGAAAAATTACGCACCGATATGCCGACCATACCCGCGGTATACCGGTCAGACAAAAACAAGTCCCCACGGGTCCATGAATCAGGTTTTTTGCCGAAGCGAGTCTTTTTAAAAAGGTCGGTAGATTCTTTAAATCGTCAAAACATTACAACATTATATCTTCATAATTTAAAATCTTCATCTTCACATAATAAAATTTACAATTTATTTTTCTTTCATTTTTCCTTTATAATGTATATTCAAGTTCAACTATTATACTTTCCATTACAATTAATATGAACTAGTTTAGTTGAGTTTCGGATTAAAGAGGAAATTTTAGGTTTTATTAATCAGGAATATATGTTTAACTAGGGACTACAAGATTAAATAAGATATAAAAATATCATGCTTATATTTATCTTGTATTTAGTTTTGGTTTTATTTGGAAAATTAATTGATGAAACACATTACATTACACACAAAGTGTGGGTTTATGGGTGTAATTAAGTAATTGAGAGTCCATATTTCCTACAGAACTGGAAGGCCTTAGATCGATGCATTATTATTATATAGATAGGTGATTACTTTGTTTTTCTTGTACGTGGGTGGTCCTGATCAACTTGCGCGCACCACGGGAACTATACAAGTCTCCTTATGCATACCCTAGGTAAATCATAATTAGGTTACACATGTTGAAAAAGGTGATTTGAACCTTGTACCTCTCACTTTAAACCCTTTAATTGCTGAAGCAATAGTAAGGTTTTGGCTAGTTGAGCTAATTTAACTAGTTATTTAATTAGTTTTTATGGTACCTAGGTTCATGTAGAAGAAGGTCCTTCGTCTCAAGAGTATCAATCTAATTATCCAAAAGGGGTTTAGGTATTACTCTATTACTTTGTCAATTTGTATAATTCAGAGAGATCACAATTATTTGGAGCCTAGAACAAATATATTATTACATATCTTATGAAGGTTATATGAAATATGTTTTCCCATATAGATAATATGATCTTATGCATTTTTTGAAGGAGTCTCCATGTTATCATTATTTAATGATAACGTGTAAACCTCATATCAGAAACCATGAAAGGCGCATATCTTAACCATTAAAACTGTTTTAAATATTTTTAATTTCAACTAGAAACCTATACCTACGAAGCTTCTAGACATGTATCCCATTCATAGAAGTTTCCATTGTATTGTCTACAAATTATAAACTAATGTGAGCTCTAATTAATTTGTTCATGTTTTTGCAAACCTTTATATTTTTATCAAACATTATTTGACAATAATTGAAACTAGAAAGTAAATGAAACCAAGGAACAACTCATTTTTTGCAAGGTCGACTCTTTTGTTTTTATAACTTTTAGAGGTGTTTAGTGTTAATCATGTGTGCATGATAAGTGAAGAGATTCAAATATTATTGGGTACTGAGCAAAAATCCTTTTATTTCTCAAGAGTTTTTGATTCATAGTAAAGATAAAACTAGGAAATAATTATAATAATCACATAAAAATTGATGATAATTCCTTTGTTTAATGTTATATATTTTTGTATCGAATTAGGCTCATCAAAGAACATGCAACAAACACAAAATGAAAGAACATTAGGAGATTGATGTAATTATGTTTGAATCAATAGAAATTTTATATAGAGATGAGAAATATAATTCTTTGGAAAAAATAAACATAAATAAGATGACAATTTTTTCCACGATATTACAAATTTGTATCGATTTTTAATGTATCAGCCAAGCTCTCTAAGTTGTATTCATTTTTAACAAAAACCCATTAATGTTGTGAAGATATACAAAGGTATATGAAAATATTATAGTTTATTGATTGGTGTTCATAATATTACAATTATCTAAATTTATTTATCTCTTTTTTAATCTACAATAGAAGGCATTTTGTAAATTTGATTTTATAGAACATGCAATTAGAAATTTAATTAATATTATTCCACAAAAACTTTGATAGTTTGAGCTAAAATCGAGAACTTGATTAGTGAAGATTTTTAAAGACTTCTTTTCATAAATATTGGTATTGAATTCATCCATATATACTCTGTAACATTATTTTAAATTAAATAATTGACTATAAAATAAAAATTAAGTAGAAATTGAACCAGTGAGATATTGACATGTGGATAGAGCTGTCTAGGTGATTTGTATTATAAATATAAGCTCCCAAGATACTCATAGTAGCTCTTTTCTATAGAAAATTTGACAGCTATAAATTTATATCTTCAAAAAGAGTCCCAAACTAATTCATAGTCTGAATAACTATACTTCTTTGTAATTATCCCTTCTTTATAAACATGTTTTTTGTGTTATGTGGGTGGTCCGGGCCAACACCTGACTAATCATAGGGAAGTTAGGCACGCCTCCACACACCTAACTCCAGGCAAGTCAGATCTAGGTTAATCATGTTATGGGAGGAGATTCAAACCCTATATCTCCTAGTTGACATGCAAGGTCTTGCCCAGTGTAGCTAAACCTAACTGGTTAAATTGAAGGTTGTGTGGATCGAACCACGTAACTCCAATAGTGGGAAGTCACTAACCGTTGGGCTAGTCCTAGTTATAAATGAGTGTAAAAGCTATGTATATAAGGATTAATCCTAAAACTGGAGGTTGATCTTGATCTAGTGTAAAGTGTGATCTTTCAATAATAAATAAGAGTGGTTTTAGAGTTTGTATAAGTATTGACACAAGTTGAAGGATTCATGCTTGTTTGAAGTGGTAGGTATGGAGTATATATTTGATACTTGTCTTCTCTCTTACAAGACTCAAACTACTCTAAATCACATGTTTTTTTTCTGTTCCCTTGTCTATTGAAATTTTTTCATTCGATTTATTTCTAATATTGCCTCAATACTAGTTTCTTTATATTAGAGAAAGATTTTGCATGCTTATTACTTGTATAGTTCTCTCTTCATTTGTTGACATGTTTTATTTTTTGAGTATAAATAATTAATTCTTGATGGAATATTTCACTTATAGATCATATCTCTTGTGTACCTCTAGTCAGTCTATCTAAAACCATACAAGATTAGAATGTTATATAGATTTTAATCGAGCAAATTGATTTTGATTAATGATTATCTCGCTTGACTCCTATTCAAACCCATCTATAATTATTATTGGTGGAAAAGTGATATTAGAGCCCAACTCTAATATTTATTTATGTTTAACCACACCTAGAGAATACAACATAAAAACCCAAGAATAAAAATGCACTAAACAATCTTATTGTCGTTAAAATGCAACATATTATTGTCAGAACTTATAAATAATATTGAATATTAAAGAAATTCATTCATCCTATTATGGGAGAAGTGTAAAAGTTATTCCTAAATTGAATAGTCCCACATTGGAAGATGAAAATAAAACCATAAAATAATATTTATATAAAATGGTCTCCATTCCCAATTTTTCTTTTATTGGGAGATGTGGGAAATTTTTTTATTGAATAAAAAGTCCCACATAGGAAGTGGAATGGTGAAAAAGTAAGAATATAATTTCTTACCTCTCTATCTAACCTAAACGAAACAAAGACTATGAAAACCAAAGGAGTAAAGGCAAAGCTCCACGCGCGCACCACCACCACTAGCCTGGCCCGGCGACGGCGACGATGTGAGCAAGGGCGTGGGCCTGGGAAGTTTGGGGAGTAAAAAAATGAAAGAAATAACTTTTGAAGTGGCACTTGTGTTGTATGAATGATAATTATAGTGTTGTTGGGACTTCATAACCTTCCAGATAGAAGACAAAATACCCACGGATTAAAGGCTCATTATAATTAAAATATTCTCCAATAAAGGCTTACTAGTTACTGGACTTGGTCAAAAGGGGAATGAACCAATAGCTAGAAAATAGTCCAGGTTCATGTTGTAATTTAAAAATATGTAAGATAGAAAAACATCAACAATTAAGGAGCCATTAACGACCATTTATTGTGACTTTTCTGAAGGCCTTCTACTCTCCTATAAATACCAAAGCCCTCTCATATGTAGAAGTTACTAAGAATAATGAAAGACTATTTTACTTCTTTCTCAAATATTCTGACATAATAATTATATTTCTACAGAGTAGAAATTATTAGAGATAATCGGCACGACCAGAATATCTTTTAAACGCAAGTTATATACCATGTAATTTTTTCTGGATTTCATGTAAGTTTCTTTGTTTTAAATTTATTGTAATAATGTTATTGTTACTTTAATTAAAAAGTATTTCAGTTTTTTTATTTTGGAACTCCATTTTTCTAGTTTTACAAACAAGTATTTGTTATTTTTCCAACAATTTAAAAATATATTATTTCTATATCACTGGTTGTTTTTAGACATGGTTTTTCCTATCTCGGCAATTGCTTCATTATTGAACGCAAAGTATTTCCGGACGTGAATAAGTTGGACCCCGTTAATGGTTCCAACTACAAACGTTGGGAAATATAGATCTTGATTTGTCCTGAACAATACAAACTCGACTTCGGTACAGTTGAAGATCCTCCACCTGTGGAGGAAAAAAGAGTTCCTACTGAAGAAGAACAAGCTAGTTATCTTTCTAAAGTAGCCATGTTCAAGAAAAAATAAACACTATGTCTCAGGGTTGGATGTTGAACAACGTCTAAAATCCCATCTTTACTCTCCTTGCCAAAGAGATATTGGCAAAGATATGGCAAACTCTAGGGAAGAAAGACATGGGACTTTGAATGTGCTTACCTGGTGACTCATCCATAAATGGTATTCACACAGTAATTTGTTTGTTTGAAATAATGAAAGTCTGTATGAGAACACATCTAACTTTGCCTATTTCATTGAATGTATAGATGAAAATTAGGCCGAGGTTGAAAACAAACTAGTTTGCAAGTAAAAACCAATTAGGGTGGTGAAACATTTATTATATCCTTAAAAGGTTTTTTTGAAACTAACAGAATTATCCAAAACATATTGCTCTTAACACACCCCTTATAAATGGTGTAGCTGAAAGAAAGAAGAGGTCCCTTGCAAGGCAAATGAATGCTATGTTAATTAGTCCACCAACCAACATGTGGGGGAAAGCTATCCTGTTGAGTAGTTGTACTCTCAATAAGGTACCTCATAAATTCCTAGATAATACCCCTCACGGGTTGTGGTAAGGGTTTTTTACCAAACCTGGAATTTTTAAAATATGGGTGTGTCTAGCCGACGCAAGAATACATGATTTGAAAAACGGACACCGTTCGAACTAAAACCATAAACTCATCCTTCATGGGATATAGCAAAAATATATTAATCATCTTAATGAATTCATAGCCACTCGAGGTGGTTCTATTGAGAAGGAATTGATGAATTCCCTTATAAGGCGTACCTTTTCTAAAAGAGCACAAAGTTGAGAGCATAACTCTCAGTCAATTCATAGCCACCAATGGTGGTCCTTTAGAGAAGGACATGATGAATTCAACATTGAAGGTGAGACTCAATATTCATGATAGAATGTTAAGAAGACGTCCTTAATTATCCCATATGAATAAGTCCAAAATTTCATAGCCCGCGAGGGGTAGTCCTTAAAGAAGGACTTGATGAACTCACCGCCAAAAGTGAGAAACAATATTTATTATAGGATATTAAGGAGATGTTATTAATAATCCCATATAAATAAAAAACCAAAAAGGTTCATAGCCTACAATTGGTGGTCCTTAGAGTAGGATTAGATGAACAGCTGAAGGGTTAGCAGGGTAGAGTATGTGCTGTGATTCTTTCGATAAAAAACCATTAAATTCAAGAGTATGTTCACTTAAATGGAATTTTGTGGTTGCCTCACTTTAATACGTGTCAATTTCAAATCGAAATATATTGACATTTAAGTACAATTCACCCAATTGCTAGCAGTTACGGAAATTTATTTGCCTTCTCCCCCAAAGATCTAGAGTAGGGAATTGTTGGAATTTATAATTAATATTTAGTACTAAAGAAACTCATTTATGTTCTTATTGGAGAACTAGGGAAACTATTCATAAATTGAATAGTCCCACATTGGAAGATGAGAAGAAAACTATAATTTTTTTTATATAAAATGGCATCCTTTCCTAATTTTTCTTTTTATTAGGATATGTGGGATTCTTTTTTATTGAATAAAAAGTCCCACATAGGAAGTGGAGTAGACAAAAAGTAAAAGTATACTTTCTTACCTCTCTATCCATCCCAAAAGAAACAAAGACTATGATAGCCAAAAGAGTAAAGGAAAAGCCTACATGCGAGCACCACCACCACTCGTCAGGCCCGACAAAGAAAACGGAGTGGGCTCTAGGGTCGTGGTCGTGGAAGATTTTGGGGAGTTTAGGCAAATTTTCCTTTCCTATTTTATATCTACTTTATTTTATCTCTTGATTCGTTCCATATCTTCTTTCCTTATCTTCTCAGAATTGATTTGGCATATAATTATATTCCATAAACCTCAAGAGTTTCACATTAACACACAAATTAAATCAAATATGCTCTAAAAGTAATAAATCACCAAATCAAGACAATAAATAAGAAATTATCAAATAACGAATAAAAATCTATAATTAATTAATCAAATACACCTAAAATGATATCTTCAACCTAGATTATTATATTACAAATAGGGTGACATCAAGACCCCCAATTAAAAGTTGTATCATCCCGATACAATAAAGATAAAAACAAAGGGAAGTCTCTAAGTACACACCTAAGTCAATTAAGCAAAGTGGAAAGAATATGGCAAAATATAGATAATAAACTCAAAGAAAATAATTAGAAAATTTCATGTAATAATATTTACAAACTAAATTACCTTTACACTTGTCATACTCATAATCAACACGGTTCAAATTCAAGATCAGATTAGCTTTGCAATGCATGAAGGAGAGGTTCTTCACTTAGTTTACTAAGGAGGTTGTAGATTGTTCATCGAGTTTCACTAGTATCCAAAGATCCACCCACTTACTCTCTAACGGCTCAATAACTTCTAGATTACATAGCAAAGAATCAAAAGTACTCTAGGGTTGTAATGTTGACTTAGTAACCGTATGATAGTATATTTGGATAATTTAGAGTGAGATTTTTGCTCTCTCCTCACTAGCCATCAACGAATCACCCTAGAGCTTGTTTATACATACCATAAACTACTTGCTTACTAACATCATATTTTTTCTTTATTTAAAATATTGAAAAAGATACTAAAACATGAAAATCAACATGAGATGTTGATCACCTCAAGAAAAATGATTCATGTACCACACCCATGCCCGGACCCATTATAAATGATGATTGGTTAGATAGCTTCAATGTTTATGGACAAGAAACCCACCATTCTTCAAATACTAGAATTAGTATGGATAACGGGTAAAGGTTGCAATCCCGACTCCCAAAGTGGGCAACATAAGACCAAAAAAAGAATTTATTATAGCTTTATTGGATACATTAATCCCATTGTTTCATATAGATTCCTGGTGCACAAGTCTTGTCACGTTGACATTCACAACAATACAACGATTGAATCTAGAAGTGCATTTTTTTAAACTTTCCTGTACAAGAAATTGTTCCTCAAAATAATCACATGTATGATTTAAACCCTAATACCGTTAAAGTCTCACATGTACAAAGTTGGAACCCCATGCATCTTTTTCCCTTTATGACTTAATGGTGCACTTTCACTTGAATTAGAGTGTCTTATAAAGTAAAGTGATGTATTGTTGCAACGTGTTTATGTTTTCAAAACACCTGGTAATTAAACAACGATAAAATTGGCTAGTTTCTATAGATGAGAACTACTACTTTTACTTTATTACTGATTATTAGATGGAATACTTTGGTACTAGTAAATAATTTAGGAGTGATGATATTTATCACTCCTTTTTGGTTCACCCTTATATCACCTCCTATGTGGAGGTTTTCAAGATCAAAGTGTTTCTCTTTACTAATTACTTTTTTCTCTCTCTCTTTGATCTAATGTCACATAATGTGATACATAAAGGGTGATGCAAGGGTGAATAAAAAAGGGGTGATAAATATCATTACTCAAAATTTAGAGAACTTACTGTTTTGCGCTTGAAGATAGTTAATAAGTCTTCTATGTTGAAAACATTTTAGAGGAACTATAACTTTCATAATAATTGTTTTTCTCAATGTGTGTATTTCATTCCCCTAACATGTAAACAAGCAAAATAAAGTGATGAAATAAATTTATTTATTGAGACATTAAACTGTTTACAACATTGTATTAGGTGGAGATAGAGAATGTGTTCAACAATGTTATAGTTTGTATCCTTTTATGCAGGATATTATATTGAAATAAGAGGCAAAGTATAAAATTATCTGGAAAACATTATAATACATGAGTGCATTATATGAATGAAAACATTGACCCGTGATGAAAATGAAATGGATTAACATATTTACTTAGAACACATACTCACTCCCAAGACATAATTTTTGGACTAGGCTAAATTGTTTAAATAATTTTACTAATATGGGCATACTCTGATTAACGTGTCAGTGTAGAGTTTTATGATAAACCGTTAGTTCAAAATGCAATTGTACAAAAAATGAAAGTATTATGCATGGATAATGAAGTTGTTGTTACGAGAATATATAGATATCCATATCGCATCTAGCCACTTAATAATTCCTTTTTTACGGTCCCTCACCTTGCAAGGTATTATCATATCTAGAGCTTTCGCTTCTTGAGGTCTCATGATGATAATTATTAATGAATCGTAGACTTGACTTCCATATTGATGGGACAGTGCTGAGGTAATAATCTTCTTGAAGCCTGATAGACAATCCTATCTTAGTGTATATCATAATTCTTGAGTGGTTTCTCATATGTGAACCTTTGATGTATTTAGTGAATTAGGTATTCGGGGATAAACTTCACTAGGGGTATTTTTGACCTCTAGTGATGTGACATGTATTTATCACATAAAGGTGGGTCAATACATGAGGCAATGTTCCTCTTTTAGCATAATATCAAAATTGTGTGTGTTGTGTGTTGTGTGTTGTGTGTTGTGTCTGAAAAGGAATTACATAAAACATTTAGCACATCAATTTAACAAAAATATAAATAATTATGACATGTGGTTATACTAACTTATGCAATCTTTGTACATTCCTTATATAACTTTACAACCTAAAAAATTAACCTAATTAATATAAGAAAATATGTATATTTGTTTATGAGTAATGGTATGTTTTAATATAGTAGTCGTGGTGGGAAGAAGGAAGACAAATAATTAAAAAAGAGGTACATAAAAGTTGAAAAACTTCATTATTTAATTCGATGTGGCAATCATAAAGGTTGTCTTATATTGAAAAAATACACTTAAATATCATGGCATATTTACATATCAGTCATTTTTGGATGATAATTGATCTAGTTATTCACAAATAAGCCATAAATAGCGATGATTCTGAAATTAAACTGTATTTGAATTACCGTTTCGATTATTTTCCCTATTATTTGTTAATAACCTGGATCATCTCTGATAATATTGATATCAAAGTTCTAAACTATTAACATGTTCCTTTTTAGTTTGTAACTTATATATTTATTACATATTTTCCATATTCTTCATCCAAAATTTAACATTTTTTCTAAATTAAGAAAATATATAGTTCAATTTTACTTTTATTTGTTGTATCTTTCTAAGGACATCCATAGTGACAATTATAGTTTCATCCTATTTTCTTTGTTCATTTTCATAATTAGCTATTTCATGTAGAAAGTTTGTCTATTGTCTTAATTAGCTATGTCGTTTAGTAAGTTTTACAAGAATATTTCATATTTTCTTTCTAGTATACCATTGATCTATATTTCAGTGTTAATGTATAAAAGGGTAGGGATTACGAGTGAGGGTTGAATTGTGAAAGTACTTTAAATTACGAGTGTCTGAAAAACAAAATAAACATTTAGTATAAAATCATAAATGTATATAATTATAATGTATTATTTCAATTTATTGTTTACATGAGCTAAATACAAAAAAAACTATTTTAAAAATAAAGTAAGAGATGAAGGATAAGTTACAATCACTAATATACCAGTTAAATAATCCATTTGAAAAGAATAAGTGCATCTCAACCAAACCACAATAAAATGGTATATTCTTTTAAAATAATTTGAATAAAATTTGATCAAAGGACAAATGAAAATTGTCATTTTAGAAGTTTATGAATGAAAAGAATGTTTTCGTATATCAATTGAATTATCTCGTGTGCAAGCACCAAAAGGTATGTCTTAGTACAATTAGATATGTAAATATAGGACATATAATTTTATGAAGGAAACTTTTTTCTATAAGTGACATTAAAAATACAATGAGATTTTAAAATAATAAAGATATACTATCTACTTTTCCGAAATGATAATGTTCAAATTAAGTAATGATAAATATAATAATTTTTAATAACACCCAATTACCCAATGTTTTAAGACCCTGGTGGTATATACCTTTACTCTAAAAAAAATTAAGCCTTCTTAGGTATAGTTATACAATCTTTCAATTCCTATAAAACCTCTTACGCAAATCGATATTATGTTTTAACAAGCAAAGATGCTTTAATCGATAAAATGATTTATTCTATGAAATGAAGAACAAAATACAAATTTAATTATATCATAGTACGAATGTAAGTTAAATACAATCATAAAGAATCGATAAAGTTGAGTAACGAATACACTTCTCACCGATATGTAAGTAATACAAGGGATTCATAAAATATGTGAAAATAAAATTAATATATTTTAAACAAGTTTAATCTCAATATCATAGAGAGGGATCACGGTATTTGGATTATGCTCGACAAATTCATTGATGGGTTCTGTCCACTCCGCGATTTTTTTGAGAATTCCTGAATACGAAAAAAAAATCTTTATTATACTACTAATGATACAAATAAATACATATATGATATTATACTGATATATTTTTTTGATTCATTCACTGTTGAGTTTAAAAGGTAAATTCCATAAAAACTATTGAGTGAAGTTAAAATATTGTTAGTTAGTTATTGAAGTAAAAAATGCATAAATACAACAAAATGAATTATGATAGATTTTGCATGTGAATTCGAAAATTAGGTTAGTTTTCGTGTATAACTAACCTTCTTTGGTCATAATTTCATCTCCTATCATCATGCTACGATACCCGAAATCTTTTGTGAGGTCATAGTAACCTAATTTTTCCATGGAAAGTAAACGACCTACTCTTCTTTTCCTTGAACTTGATCCCTAACAAATTATGTATTAATTAATAACTAAATGTATACAAAATATTATATAAAATAAACTTGATACACAGTAAAATAGTATAATATTGTTACAACATACTATATATTCTAACAAGTGAAAAAACAATTGAATCTTACAATATTATTAGAAAGTTGGTCATGATCTTTTATCAATCGATTCGGCAGAGTTCCATCCAAAATGAAATAGTACACCTCGATCATGGTTCGAAATGTAATTCCCGATTTTAAGAAGTAATAATACTACATACATAAACAAACAAAATATTGAGATTATTCTCTACTTAATTAATCAACATTTGATTATGCATAAATTGACATGATAAATTTTAGTTTTGAATTATTTAAATATTGAGATTATTCTCTACTTAATAACTATAAATTAATCACTAAATATTACCGTTTAAATAAAATAAATAAGTTAAAACTAAAATAATTATCCATCATTCAAGTTGTCAAAACTTAACAATATTAAGATTTTATTCGTATAAGTAGTTTTAGATTCACCCAAATTTAATGTTAGATGTTTCTATAAATGAAATTTAGAAATAAAAATATCAATATTAACTTATCTATTCTTGTGCAGGGGGGATTCACCCTATTTTCCACAATCCAATCACTCTTTCTCGCATTAACAGAAAATTGACATTTCTGAAAATGTAAATATTCAAAAAAAATTAATTTTAAATTCAAAACGTAATAATTGAACCTGCAAATTAGGTAAAATAAAAAAATTTCATCCGATAAATAATGGAATATATTTGCAATAATAAGATTGTAGATATCATAAAAATAATTACCATATGATGTTGAATAGCAGTGTCTCCCTTGACAATTGTAGGCACCCGAGATAAGGGGATAGCAGCTATAGGTTTCGGGATAATGGCTTGCCCTTGGGAACCTTGGAAAATCTCCTATTAAATAACAATAATTATCATAGAAAACATGATTAGCTCTTAATAGAGAGAACAAATTATAGATGAAACATCGCAAATTATTTTTTCACACATAACCATAGAGATGTTTCTTCACGTATCGTAACACTTAAGGATCTTTAAATGTTTAAAGTATTAAAATACCATGAATCTATACATGTTTTCAAGCACTAGATGCTAATTTTTAGATGAAACAAATATAAAGATGAAATATACAAAATTAATAGAATATGTTTGAAAATTTCTTAGATTACAATTGAACAGCATATATCAAGACAAAAAGACAAATAAGCCCAAATTGAATCTCATTTAATATTAAATATCAAATATTGAAAAATAGTCAAAGTTATAATGCATCATAAATGTTAAAATTTATTTAAGAAAAATATATTTTTGGATCATCACATGATCTGAGTGGTTTGGTATACTTACAACTTTATTTTGTTCGATACTTTGTCAAGAAAAAAAAATCAAACACTTTCATACTTTTTCTCTAAATATATATTTCCCCCAAACAGATCTATTTTTACATTAAAATAAATTAATGTATTTTAATATTTCTCAATTTGAAATGATCAGATCTGGAGATTTATGTTAGCTAAAGGGGGTTTGATCAAATTTTTTTATGGATCGAAAAAAAGTAATCCTATTTTTGTAATTTTTCTTACCATGATAAAAAATATAATAAATATATGAAATATAATTTATGGTTTAGAGAATTAAAAATTAAATATTACACGAACCTCATTTTTTTTGGTATACTCTCCTGTAGATGGGGGTGCACACATAAAAGTGTTCTTATTCTCCATTTCTACTAGATATGACGGAGAATGGTTGCAGCTAATTTGTTGTGTGGAGTGAATATTTTAGCTACTACTACGTTGATTATATAGAAATAAAAAGAGGGCTAGATATTATAATTACCCTCTTGGAGTTTTATAATTTTTTTCCAGCTCTTTTTCTACCCAAATTTCCACTTAATGCGGGTAGACCAATAAATTTATTAAATAGGATGTATAGAAAGGTGAGATATACTTTGACTTTAATTAATTTTTGATTGTGATACAATAAATCTAATAATAATATAATTATCTACATGTGTGTAAATTATGATATACATCTTTCCAATGTGTAATTTGAAATTTGAAATTTAGGTATTGAAGTTGTAGTAAACACATAATTTGTTATATCTTAAGTTTGTTAAATTTCATTACCATTAAACTGATGAAGTTATTTAAGGTATACACACACATATATATAATATTGGAGAAGGGCCAACGGCCCGAAATGTCTCATATTTCCCTCTAGATTTTTAAACCTTTGGATCCAAATTTTGTTCTTTCTAGCCATTAGATATAATTCAATTAATGTTCAAGATTGTATGAATTAATTAGATCAACGGACTGCAATGTCTTGATTTCTATCTATATTTTTTAGCCTTTAAATTATATGTGGGCCATTTTATTATAATTTATTTATTTTTAATAAAATTAACTGATTTCCACAATTTTTTTGGATACAAAATACAATATATTAATATTCTTAATAATAAAATTCTTACAAAAAATAATTAATAATAAGATTTTAGTTTTTAGTTTATTTTTATCTCAAAACATATTTATTTATTTGGTGTTTAGTTTATTTTTTTAAATTAAATTTTTTCAAAGTTCCTTTAGGCACGGGTTATATATATATATATATATATTATTTTAGAGTTTTTTCCATAGTTCAGATTTACCCATATAAGTGGTGGCCCTGATTAAATCTGGCTAAACATAAGTGGTTGTCAGGATTGATTCTGGCCCCACTTATCATTATTACCATTAACTAATCTTTATTTACCTAATAAAAAAAATTATATTTTGAAACCAAAAACCTTGAATCACTCCCTTATTTTTCTCATTATTTTTTTTATTCTTCTCATAAATCTCTTAAAATTTTTACTTTTTTTATTTTCTCATTTGTTATATCTATATAAAACCACATTGATCTTTTAAAATTTATTTTTTAAATTGGGAATATGGGAGCAGTGTATTACCCTACACGAATTTTCGAAAAGCTAATGAAGGAAAATAATATTGATATATATGGTGGAGATGAAAATAATAATAATATCTTGAAACACTTAAGAACAATTGGACAAATCTGATTTGGACCTTTACAACCAAATTACAACAAATTGATATTTTGTTTAATAATACTTTAATAGCGGAAATGAAATATATTTTATTGTAAAAATATATCAATAACAGTTACATAATTAATTATAAAAATTATAAGACTATCCCGCATTTAATTTTTTCTATTAATATTTAAAAATTCTTTATTCCTCTCACCTTGATTTCTCTCATTATTATTTTATTCTTCTCATAAATCCTCAATTTTTTATTTTTTTATTTTTCTCATTTATTGTAGCTATATAAAAACCACATTGATCTTTTAAAAGATGTTTTATCAAATTGGGAATATGGGAGCAGTGTATTACCCTACACGAATTTTCGAAAAGCTAATGAAGGAAAATAATATTGATATATATGGTGGAGATGAAAATAATAATAATATCTTGAAACACTTAAGAACAATTGGACAAATCTGATTTGGACCTTTACAACCAAATTACAACAAATTGATATTTTGTTTAATAATACTTTAATAGCGGAAATGAAATATATTTTATTGTAAAAATATATCAATAACAGTTACATAATTAATTATAAAAATTATAAGACTATCCCGCATTTAATTTTTTCTATTAATATTTAAAAATTCTTTATTCCTCTCACCTTGATTTCTCTCATTATTATTTTATTCTTCTCATAAATCCTCAATTTTTTATTTTTTTATTTTTCTCATTTATTGTAGCTATATAAAAACCACATTGATCTTTTAAAAGATGTTTTATCAAATTGGGAATATGGGAGCAGTGTATTACCCTACACGATTTTTCGACCCCTTATCCATAACCTTACACCCTTAACTATCAACCTTAACGTTAACTTTAACCTTAACCTTAAACTTAACCTTAAGATTAACCTTAACCTTAAACTTAACGTTAACCTTTAACTTTATTTTTAACTTTACCTTTACCTTAACCTTAACTTGAACCTTAACCTTGACCTTAACCTTGACCTTAACCTTAACATTAACCTTAACCTTAACCTTGACCTTGACCTTGACCTTAACCTTGACCTTAACCTTAACCTTAACCTGAACCTTAACCTTAACCTTAACCTTAAACTATACCTTAACCTTAACCCTCAACCTATTATCCATAACCTTATCCCCTTAGCTATTAACCTTATTCTTAACCTTATCTTTAGCCTTAGCCTTAACCTAACCTTGACCTTAAACTTAACCTTAATCTAAACCTTAATCTTAACCTTAACCTTATCCTTAACATTAACCTTAATCCTAAACTTAACATTAAACTTAACCTTAAACTTAAACCTTAAACCTTACATCTTAAACCTTAAACCCTAATCTTCATCATCACCTTAACCTTAAATTTAATCTTAACCCTTAACCTTTAACCTTAAACCTTAAACCTTACGTTGACCTTGAACCTTAAACCTTACAACCTTATCTTCATCTTCACTTTAACTTTAACCCTTAAACCTTAAACCTTGAATCTCAAGCCTTAACCTTTACATTCACCTTCATCTTAAGTTTAACCTAAACCTTAATCATAACCTTAACCTTGATGTTAAAACTTAACCTTAATCTTGAACCTTGAACTTGAACCTTGAACATTAAACATTAAACCTTAAACCTTAAACCTTAGACCTTAACCTTAAACTTAACCTTAACTGTAAACCTTAACCTCAACTTTCATCTTAAATGTAACCTTAACCTTAAACAGATAAAGAATCATTGCGCTAATATTTGATCTTAAACCTGGAATTTTGTTAACCCTTAAACGTTTAATCTTAAACCCTAACTCTAACTTAACCTTAATCTTAAAGTTAAATTTAACCTTAACCTTGACTTAAAATTTAACCTTAACCCATAACTTTAACCTTAACGTTAACCTTAAAATTAACCTCATCCTTAACCTTGAACTAAACCTTAACCCTAACCTTAACCTTAAACTCAACCTTAACCTTAACCTAACCTTCTTCTTGATGAGCAACAAAAGAAAAACTTGAACCCTAACTTTAACCTTGACTTTCACCCTTGGAACCTGTGTTCAATTTTCGTTAACAAAACAAATTTTTTCTTCAGTGTCTTCAGACACGGGTTTTACCTAGAATATATATATATATATATATATATATATATATATATATATATATATATATATATATATATATATATATAATCATAATCATTAACTTATTTATTAACCAACAATCTATCATTTTTGTTCCAATTAGTTAGTTTCCTTTTTGCTTTGACATAGTTTTTAGGTATATTATTCAATAAGTTTCCAAGAAAATATATTTTTATATAAAGAAATTTTTAGAATATTATTAATCCTTTGATACCATTGAGTAGTTCCTATAGGTTAACTAAATAACTTTATGGGTCTAATAGATAACTTAAAGGATGTTAATTCCTACAAACCAAGGCACTAAAATAGTCTTATATGTTGACATATAATTAAATATTATAAAGGTATTAGAGAAATAAAATTTATTTTTCCAACAAATAATTCCCCTACCTAAAAACTATTTTAAAGTAATTTTTTTAGAAGTATTGTAAAGGTATATAGAGTTAGAGTGAGATGATAACTGTGAGTAAAAATGGAATTCACCGTTTTAAAACAAGAAATGGAAATCCAGAAAAAACAATTTTGATTAACTATTACAGAAATAGAAATGTGATTACAATAGAAACACTAGTCTATTACAGTAATGAAATATTCAATACGAACACTTACACGGAATCTGAAAGAACAACAGACGAAATAAATCTGTTAAAATATATTTCGGCATACCAATTATCTCTAACGAGATTACTACAATAGAGGTTTTAGAGAGAAGTATTTCGTTGTTCTTTTTCTGATTAGTTTCCTTGGTCTTTTGCAAATGGATAAGGACCTATATTTATAGGTAAGTAGGAGATCTTTAGACTTGTCACAATAAATGGAATTCAATGGCTCTTTATTGCCGACGTTTTGGAGTTACATATGTTACAATTCTAGCCATGAACCTGGACGCTTTGATGACCCTTGATTCATTCCCGTTTTGACCACGGTTTGTAACAGTTGAGTCTTGATTGAGGAATATTCTGGTTTAATGTGTCTTCAACGGCTGAACGTATGTCTCTTGGCTGGAAGGTTTGAATTGCCAACGAATCCTATAAGTACTAGCAATTTTCTACCAGAATCATTTCAGAAAACTTGTTTCATTTTTTGACTCCCCAAATTTAGCGTTGTTTACCCACGGAAATTTAGAGACGACCCGTAATTCGCCGCTAATCTTATGAAATTAGCGACGACAATAACTTACCGGCGAAAAAACAAGCGTCGTTAATTAGCGACAACCAAATTCGTCGTAATATAAGTATATTTCGTCGCTAATTGTTTTTCTTTTTGTTTTTAATTTTTTTCAGTGCCGATCTGTCGTTGCTATCTTAGCGACACGAGCTTTCGTCGTTAATTTGAAGATTAGCGACGGCATATCTTCGTTTAACGACGACCCGTAATTCGTCGCTAATATTCTATCCTATTTAATGGAGACAGCAGGTTTTTAACCCACCAAACACACAAAACACCCAAAAAATCCTCCGATTTTCTCCCAAAAACCTGAACTAATTTCCATTTTTTTTGTAAGTGCTTCTCCACTTCATCTTGCATCATTCTTGGTTCAATAATCAATGTGGGGCTCCATTAATATCATCTTTCATCAAACAATTTAAGGTAATAATTGCATGAAATTGACCTTTTAATTTTTTTTTGAATTCTAATTGTGTTTTATTCTTTCTATATGGGTTGATTAGGTGAATTAATACAACTTTCTTGGTGGGGAATTAACATCACTCTTCAATTTATCCATCCAATTCAAGGTATTTCCATTAAATTTCATGATTTTTAAATTTTTTATTTATTTGATTATATTATCAAGTTGATATACCATATGATTAGGTTAATGAATTAAATATTTGTTGGTTGATTATGCATGTGTTGTGTGAATTTATATTTTGTGCTCATATATTTTTACTTGTTTATTTAATTATTTGTTCTTTTTTTATATATTCATTCATTTAATGATGGTTTGTAATATTTATTCATGTAATGGTTTGTAATTTTATTCATTCAATGGTTTGTAATATTTATTCATCCAATGAGTTTGTAATTTTTTTTTATTTTGTTTATTGTGTTGTGATTTTTATTCATTGGGTTGTAATAATTATGTATTTTATTTTTTTATATTAATGTATTCGCGTAGTTTACTCAAATTGTTGTTAAGAGATGGCATCGAGTTCGGACATGAGTATCGATAAGAGTTGGATCGAATTGACGAATGTGTTAGATGGTGAATATATTTTTGGGGTTTATAAATTTATCGATTTTTCTAAGAAAAGTAGAGGTTATACCGGTTACTTGTCTTGCCCGTGTAAGAAGTGTAATAATTTTTGTCGATTAAAAACCGAAGCTGTTATGGCCCACCTTCTAAGAGAGGGATTTAACCATGATTATAAGGTTTGGACAAAACACGGTGAGGAAGAGATACAAACACATACACCCACTGCAAGTAAAGATCCAATTATAGTAAATGAAATCCAGTATGTTTATGACGATGTGAGACAGAGTTACGATGTTGGTGGACATCCGGGAGACACCGAGATGAGAGATGCACATATTCCAAGTCGAAGCAGTTTTGACACATTGTTCGAAGAATTGGAGACAGAATTATTTCCTGGTTGTAAATCGATGAGTTCGTTGAATTTCATTGCCAAGCTAATGCACGTAAAAGTAAAGAACAAATGGACAAACACCTCATTCACCGAGCTACTGGAGTTGTTGGGTCGTATTTTGCCTAAACCTCATAATTTGCCCGAGTCTTATGAAGCATGCAACATGAAGTTCAAAAGTTTGGGTATGGGGTATATTACCATCGACGTTTGTTTGAACGATTGTGTTATTTATTACAAAGAAAACAAAGACCTCGATAAGTGTCCAGTTTGTAGCGAGTCTAGATGGGACCCAAAGAAGGGTATCAAAGTACCGCATAAGAAACTTCGATACTTTCTGATTGCTCCTAGATTACAGCGACTATACGCTACAAAGCACACTGCTGAAGACATGATTTGGCACCATACCGGTAACAGTGCCGATCTGGATGTGTTGCGTCATCCGGTTGATGGTGATAGTTGGAAGAGATTTGCGGCGCTACACCCTGAGTTTGCTAGTGAACCTCGTAACGTATATCTGGGTCTCGGAATCGATGGGTTTTGTCCTTTCTCTATGCAGAACAACTCGTACAGCATGTGGCCAGTCATATTAACCGTATATAACTTGCCCCCGTGGGTATGCATGAAGGAAACCACATTCCAGCTTTGTTTGTTGATTCCGGGACCCCGTTCACCCGGTAAGGACATGGATGTCTTTCTTCGTCCTGTTATAGATGAGTTGGAAGAGTTGTGGGATAAAGGGATCGTTACGTATGATGTCCACAAGAAAGAAGAGTTTACGATGAAGGTTTGTTTGTTGTCTACCACTAACAATTTCCCCGCTAGGTCATACACTTCGGGATGGTCGGGTCAAGGTTACAAAGCTTGTCCCGAATGCATGGATCATACTCCGTCATTGAGTGTGAACAAAGGGATTGTTTACTTTGACCATAGACGTTGGTTACCTGCCGGACATCGATTTAGAAGCGAAAATGTTTTGTACAAGAAATCCGATTATAGGGCTCCACCGAAGAAATATAGTCCTGCAAATATTCAGACACAGTTAGATGGGCTTCCCATTGTGTTTCCCAGTAAACACAAGGATTTTGGGGGAAAGATCGTGAAGCAAGATGTTAATCGACGATTCAATTGGAAGAAAAAGAGTATTTTCTATCGTTTACCTTATTGGTCCGAAAACTTGTTGAAACATAAAATTGACGTTATGCATTGCGAGAAAAACGTGTGCGATGCTCTTCTCGGTACAGTTATAGGTCTTGATGGAAAAGTTAACAAAGATAACGTGAAAGCGAGACTGGATCTTGAGAAATTAGAGATTAGAAAAGAATTGTGGTTGACTGAGAGAAATGGTAAAAAAATATTGAAACGGGGAAAGTACACTCTAACACCGGGAAAGCGGACTATTTTTCTTGACTGGCTGAAGGCACAGAAGTTTCCCGACGGTTTCGCATCTAGTATGAGAAACAATGTTCAAAGTGATACGGGTAAGATTATCAGCATGAAATCTCACGACTGTCACGTGATGATGCAATATCTTTTCGTGGCTAGTCTCCCCGGGCTTATTGAAGACAAAGCGATTAGTGATGTGTTTATTGGGTTAGCCAACGTGTTTAGAGTCGTTTGCAATAAAAATCTAAGCAGGAAAGAGTTACAATCGGGAAAGAAGAAAGTGGTTTAACTTATGTGTAGGCTAGAAATGATTTTACATCCCGCGTTTTTTGATATAATGATCCACTTGGTGATACACTTATATGATGAAGCATTGCTAGGGGGCCCGGTCCAAATGCGGTGGATGTACCCATTTGAAAGGTATTTGAAAAAGTTGAAAGAGTATATTCGAAATCCGGCTAGACCAGAGGGTTCAATAGCCGAGGGCTACATTGCGGAAGAGACGTTGAATTTCATATCAAGATATCTTAGTGAAGAAAAAACAAGATTCAACGATCCAGGCAAATACAACGAAGCACCGCCGGTCCCAAAAGAGCTATCCGTTTTCAATTCCCAATGCACTCCAGTTGGCAAGATAGAGTATGTTTCTTTACCATATAAGGAGAAGGAGCACATAAGTTGGTATATTTTGCATAATTGCGACGAACTCGAAACATACATGACGTAAGTAATTATTATTATCTTTATTTATATTTATATATTTATATATTTATATATTTATATATTTACATATTTATATATTTATATATTTACATATTTATATATTTATATATTTATATATTTATATATTTATATATTTATATATTTATATATTTCTATATTTATATATTTCTATATTTATATATTTATATATTCATCTATTTATACTCATTTACAATTATAGTGAACACAAATCCACACTTACGGGAACGAGTAAGGAAATAGATATTACGCATCGTCGAACGTTTAAGGAATGGTTTTTGGAAAAGGTATGTAATTTTAGGCATTGGTTTAAAACTTATATTTATATTATCAAAGTACTAACTATTATTGTTGTATAATAGATTCATGGAATGCATTCACGTGGCGATCCATTAGCTACCCCCGAGATGGTGTCCTTGGCAAACATGTCTTATGGTTCGGTGCATAAATATGATTCATGTGTTGTGAACGGTGTCAAGTGGGTAACTAAGTCCAAAGGAGAGAAAAGAGTGACGCAGGATTACGGAGTGTGTACCATTTACGATGATAAACCCTATTACAGGGAGTTAATCAAAATCTTGGAGGTTATGTACACTGGAGGGTGCTCGGTTGTGTTATTTGTCTGTAAGTGGTATAAAAAGTATGAATCGAGGCCAGAACATGGGGTAACCTTTATCAACACAACAAACTTTGAGTGGGCCGACGAACCATACATTTTAGCATCGCAGGCCAAGAATGTGTTTTACATCGACGAGATTAGTTCAAAGAAATCAATGAAAGGGTGGAAAGCCGTTTGGGATATAAACGATCGACACAGATGGTGTCCTGGGTTATGGGATTCAGAATCACTCCCTACTGGAAATGAGAGCATCAGCATACCATTGGATAACACGGGGAATGAGAACATCAACATACCATTGGCATCCACCGAGGAGATCGAGATTGATCCTGCTCATTTTTTTATTGATTTGTCTTTTGATACGGTTATTGATGAAAATGAGGAAATTCATGATGACACCTTGGATGAATGCGGTGATGAAGAAGAACCTACAGAGGTTGATAGCGATGATGAACCCATAGTTATTAGTGGATATGATACTGATTAGGTTTTTTTTATTTTGGTTTATTTGTATTAACACATTTTGTTGGTTTTTTTTTATTTTGGTTTATTTGTATTAACACTCAACTTTGACTCTAAACACTTAACTTTGACCATAAACATTCAACTTTGACTCTAAACACTCAACTTTGACTCTAAACACTCAACTTTGACTCCAAACACTCAACTTTGACTCTAAACACTCAACTTTGACTCTAAACACTCAACTTTGACCATAAACACTCAACTTTGACTCTAAACACTCAACTTTGACTCCAAACACTTAACTTTGACCATAAACACTCAACTTTGGCTCTAAACACTCAACTTTGACTCCAAACACTTAACTTTGACTCTATGCACTCAACTTTGACTCCAAACACTTAACTTTGACTCTAAACACTCAACTTTGACTCCAAACACTTAACTTTGACCATAAACACTCAACTTTGACTCTAAACACTCAACTTTGACCATAAACACTCAACTTTGACTCCGAACACTTAACTTTGACTCTAAACACTCAACTTTGACTCTAAACACTCAACTTTGACTCTAAACACTCAACTTTGACCATAAACACTCAAATTTGACTCCAAACAATCAACTTTGACTCTAAACACTCAACTTTGACTCTAAACACTCAACTTTGACCATAAACACTCAACTTTGACTCTAAACACTCAACTTTGACTCCAAACACTTAACTTTGACCATAAACACTCAACTTTGACTCTAAACACTCAACTTTGACTCCAAACACTTAACTTTGACTCTAAGCACTCAACTTTGACTCCAAACACTTAACTTTGACTCTAAACACTCAACTTTGACTCTAAACACTCAACTTTGACTCTAAACACTCAACTTTGACCATAAACACTCAACTTTGACTCCAAACACTTAACTTTGACCATAAACACTCAACTTTGACTCTAAACACTCAACTTTGACCATAAACACTCAACTTTGACTCCAAACACTTAACTTTGACTCTAAACACTCAACTTTGACTCTAAACACTCAACTTTGACCATAAACACTCAACTTTGACTCCAAACACTCAACTTTGACTCTAAACACTCAACTTTTACTCTAAACACTCAACTTTGACCATAAACACTCAACTTTGACCATAAACACTCAACTTTAACTCTAAACACTCAACTTTGACTCTAAACACTCAACATTGACCATAAACACTCAACTTTGACTCTAAACACTCAACTTTGACTCTAAACACTCAACTTTGACTCTAAACACTCAACTTTGACCATAAACACTCAACTTTGACTCTAAACACTCAACTTTGACCATAAACACTCAACTTTGGCTCCAAACACTTAACTTTGACTCTAAACACTCAACTTTGACTCTAAACACTCAACTTTGACTCCAAACACTTAACATTAACTCTAAACACTCAACTTTGACTCTAAACACTCAACTTTGACCATAAACAATCAACTTTGACCATAAACACTCAACTTTGACTCTAAACACTCAACTTTGACTCTAAACACTCAACTTTGACTCTAAACACTCAACGTTGACCATAAACACCCAAGTTTGACTCTAACTGTTGACTAAACACCCCGAACACCCAAGTTTGACTCTAACTGTTAACTAAACAACCCGAACACCCAAGTTTGACTCTAACTGTTGACTAAACACCCCGAACACCCAAGTTTGACTCTAACTGTTGACTAAACACCCCAAATTAAGAATATGAAAAGGAACAAAAAAAAAACATGCAAGAAAGGGTAAGATTCTTAAACCCTTAAATTAAAAAAAAAAAATAGCGACGACATTCAAGGGTTTAGCGACGACATTCAACCTTTGAATGTCATCGCTAATTATTCGCGACGATATTCAAAGGAGTTGTCGTCGCTAATAAATAATAAAAAATTTGATTGGTCATCGTGGGCGGTCAACTTTCCCGCCCACGAAAATTAGCGACGACAAACGAAAAATTCGCGTCGGGTAGTCGTCGCTAACCCTTGACACGCAAGGGGCGTGTGTACGTGGGGCGACACGTGGCCCAAATTCGCGACGAATTTCAAGGATTAGCGACGACCTGTGTGTCGTCGCTAATCTTTTATTCTATAAAGACCTAACCGAGCTCATTTCTGCCATACACAAACACCCAAAACACACCCAAAAGCTCCATTTCCGCCATAGCCAAGCTATTCCGAGGAGAAAAAACACCAAATCCAACGCTAAGGTAATGATTCTAATCCAAATACACATTCTAATCTTAACTTTTTTGATTTTTTCTTTTTTAATTTCTAATATTTTGTCTTGTGTTTTTTTTGTATGATTCCTTCTTCTTGTCATGGATTCATGGACAAAATCTACACCATTTCTACGTAACAGGTTCCAATTTCTGGATCAAACTTGCAATTTTTTTTTTGTTGTAAAAATTCATGAATCTTTTTAGTGATTTGATTAAATCCGAGAATTATGTATATGTTTGTGGGATGTTTGGTAATTTTTTTGTGTTAAATAACAACATGTAATTGGAATTTGTTAAAAATTAGGGTTTTGGTATGATTTTTGTAATTTTAATGTAATAGTTGGTGTGTTATTGATCTTTGATTGTGTTTTAAGATATAGGGACCTATTTGCAATATGTTTGATTTGTATGTTTAAGGACTAAAATGCAATTTTGTATGTTTAAGGACTAAAATGCAATTTTATAAAAAATAGGACTAAAATGCAATTTTATAAAAATATGGACTAAAATGCACTTTTAAAAAATAGGAAATAATTGCAATTTTATAAAAAATAGGACTTAACTGCACTTTTATAAAAAATAGGACTAAAATGCAATTTAGAAAGATAGAGGACTAAAATGCAATTTTTAAAAAAAATAGGACTAAATTGCATATTTTATAAAAATTTGGACTAAAATAATTTTTTTAAGAAATATGACTTATTTGCAATTTTAGAAAAATATAGGACCAAAATACAATTTCCGAAAAATATAGGACTTAATTGCAAATTTTAAAAAAAAAGGGACAAAAATGCATTTTTTAGAAAATTAATTATTTGCAAATTTAAAAAAATTTGGACTTATTTGCAAATTTTAAAAAAATTTGGACTTATTTGCAAATTTTAAAAAAATTTGGACTTATTTGCAATTTTATGAAATTTTATAGATGGCTGCTGTCATGGGTAGGAGTCACGATGGAGACGGGAGGGGTAACGATCCCCCGAGGGGTCCACCACGTTCAAATGCTGATTGTGCCCAACCATCGGGTAATAAAAAATTCAATTAATGTTTATTTATTAATTAAGAAAATATATAATTAATAAATATTTTTCACTAAAACAGGTCAACGTAAAAGAAGGAGACCGAAAGCTGCCACCTCTATCCGGACAGCTCAGGAGACCCTGAAGAGAGTCGGCTGGCCCATTCCAGTTGACTTTTCTGTCATAGACGGCACCTGGAACTTCGTGGGCGAGCATAGCAAACACGTGGGTCAGGTGGCTGGTAATGCTGTTCGAGAGACTGTTCCCACGTGCTACAAATAATGGTCAGATGTCCCCGACCATAACAAAGGGGTAATTATGCAGCGACTGCAGCAGTTTTTTGATTTGGAGGAGTGGAGGAGGCGAGACGATTGGGAAGAGATCATCAAGAGATTGAATACGATGACATTTGGAGCCTACAGGCGATACAAGTCGGATTTGAAGAACGACTACTACTACACGGGTGAAAATCCACCAGATGTTGACCCGGTGGTTTGGGAGGCGACGAAGAAGATGTTTGATGACTTGGCGAAACAGGTACATTTTTTTAATTAATTTTATAACTACTTCTTTTTTATTTGTAACGGAATCAGGCTGATATAAACAAGAAGAATCGAGAGCAGCAGACAGTTCCGAGCAAGGCGGGGTCAAGGAACTGGTCACAGACTCGGGAGGTGATTATTGAGGTATAAAATTTAAACATTAAAACTTAATTTAGTATTTCATTTAATTTAACTGATAACTAATTAATATTTGTTATTGTATACTGTCCAGGGAAAGTTGAAGACGGTGACGAAGGAGCCGTTGACTTTTACGGATGATGAGACCCAGGAGGAGATGGTGCTTCCTCCTTTAAGCGGCTATTTCGACCACCTATCGTATGATGCAGCTACAGATAGCTGGCGTGACCAGCGTTTGGAGAAAGCTAGTGTAAGTCTTTTTTTTTAAATTGATTTAAATTAATTTTTTACTTTAAATTAATTTTTTTATTAATTTAATTATTTTTTAAATTGAAATCTAATTACAGGGTGTTCTTTTGGAGAAGATGAAGAAGAAGGTTGTGCAGGCCGGAGCGGAGGGTGCTGAAGTTAGCATCCAGGAGCAGATGGATGCCATGCTCGAGACAATCATGGAGGTCCTACACCCACCCAAGACTAAATATTGGGTACCTACTATTGGTCCGGTCCGGAAACGATCCAGGACTCCTACACAGCCGGACAGGGAGAACGAGGAGCTGCTTAAGGCGATTCTGGCTGGGATGAACGAGTTTCGCGCGGCTCAAAATCTTGCACCTATACCGGATCCATCCTCTGTATCACCCGGGCCCACAGCTTCTTCTAGTCAACCGAGTCAACCCCCGAGCATGGCAGACACTCTCTTCGAGGCATTGAACGGGATGAGAAGCGCCCAAGGAATGCAGCCGATCAGCAAACCCGGGCCCACTTGGGAAGAGAGACGAGATGAAGAGAGAGAAGATGAGGAGAGAGAAGAAGATGAAGACGATCGTGGTGACGATTGAGATTTTTATTTATTTATTTGGTTGGTTTAATTTGTAATTTTAAGACTTTTAAGTTATTTCCGTATGTTTGACTTTTATTTTGACTTTGACTATGTTTGACTTTATTTCACGTTTTTATTTGAATTGAATTATCGTATTTTATATCTATTTTTGGATTTGCATTATATTTAAAATCAAAATAATATTAAAGAATACAATTTAAATAATAAAAAATAAAATTTAAATAATAAACAATAAAATTAAAATAAAAATAAAAATAAAATTAAAATAAAATAAATAAATAATGATTTTCTACAAAAAAAAAAATTAAAAATATTAGCGACGACAAGTCTATCGCTAATATGTTGTCGCTAAACAAATAAAAAAAAAAGAAAATTCAATTACTGAAATTTCGATTAAAAATTAAAGAAAAACTAATTAATTGATTAGCGACGACACGCCGTCGCTAATGAGTCGTCGCTAATATCTTACTTTCGCGACGCCAGCCCTCGTGGTTAAAACTCTGAGTAATTAGGGACGAAATCACAATTATTCGTCGCTAATCTCAAATTAGCGACGCCAGGATAGAGACGACAGATTAGCGACGAAATTTCGTCGCTAAACAAGATTAGCGACGATTATGCCCGGATTCGCGACGACGCGTGTCGTCGTGAAACCAGGCGAATCCAGTAGTGGATAGACAATCCTATCTTAGTGTATATCATAATTCTAGAGTGGTTTTTCATATGTGAACCTTTGATGTATTTAGTGAATTAGGTATTCGGGGATAAACTTCACTAGGGATATTTTTGACCTCTAGTGATGTGACATGTATTTATCACATAAAGGTGGGTCAATACATGAGGCAATGTTCCTCTTTTAGCATAATATCAAGATTGTGTGTGTTGTGTGTTGTGTCTGAAAAGGAATTACATAAAACATTTAGCACATCAATTTAACAAAAATATAAATAATTATGACATGTGGTTATACTAACTTATGCAATCTTTGTACATTCCTTATATAACTTTACAACCTAAAAAATTAACCTAATTAATATAAGAAAATATGTATATTTGTTTATGAGTAATGGTATGTTTTAATATAGTAGTCGTGGTGGGAAGAAGGAAGACAAATAATTAAAAAAGAGGTACATAAAAGTTGAAAAACTTCATTATTTAATTCGATGTGGCAATCATAAAGGTTGTCTTATATTGAAAAAATACACTTAAATATCATGGCATATTTACATATCAGTCATTTTTGGATGATAATTGATCTAGTTATTCACAAATAAGCCATAAATAGCGATAATTCTGAAATTAAACTGTATTTGAATTACCGTTTCGATTATTTTCCCTATTATTTGTTAATAACCTGGATCATCTCTGATAATATTGATATCAAAGTTCTAAACTATTAACATGTTCCTTTTTAGTTTGTAACTTATATATTTATTACATATTTTCCATATTCTTCATCCAAAATTTAACATTTTTTCTAAATTAAGAAAATATATACTTCAATTTTACTTTTATTTGTTGTATCTTTCTAAGGACATCCATAGTGACAATTATAGTTTCATCCTATTTTCTTTGTTCATTTTCATAATTAGCTATTTCATGTAGAAAGTTTGTCTATTGTCTTAATTAGCTATGTCGTTTAGTAAGTTTTACAAGAATATTTCATATTTTCTTTCTAGTATAACATTGATCTATATTTCAGTGTTAATGTATAAAAGGGCAGGGATTACGAGTGAGGGTTGAATTGTGAAAGTACTTTACATTACGAGTGTCTGAAAAACAAAACAAACATTTAGTATAAAATCATAAATGTATATAATTATCATGTATTATTTCAATTTATTGTTTACATGAGCTAAATACAAAAAAATCTATTTTAAAAATAAAGTAAGAGATGAAGGATAAGTTACAATCACTAATATACCAGTTAAATAATCCATTTGAAAAGAATAAGTGCATCTCAACCAAACCACAATAAAATGGTATATTCCTTTAAAATAATTTGAATAAAATTTTATCAAAGGAAAAATTGTCATTTTAGAAGTTTATGAATGAAAAGAATGTTTTCGTATATCAATTGAATTATCTCGTGTGCAAGCACTAAAAGGTATGTCTTAGTACTATTAGATATGTAAATATAGGACAATGTTTTAAGACCCTGGTGGTATATACCTTTACTCTAAAAGAAATTAAGCCTTCTTAGGTATAGTTATACAATCTTTCAATTCCTATAAAACCTCTTACGCAAATCGATATTATGTGTTAACAAGCAAACATGCTTTAATCGATAAAATGATTTATTCTATGAAATGAAGAACAAAATACAAATTTAATTATATCATAGTACGAATGTAAGTTAAATACAATCATTAAGAATCGATAAAGTTGAGTAACGAATACACTTCTCACCGATATGTAAGTAATACAAGGGATTCATAAAATATGTGAAAATAAAATTAATATATTTTAAACAAGTTTAATCTCAATATCATAGAGAGGGATCACGGTATTTGGATTATGCTCGACAAATTCATTGATGGGTTCTGTCCAATCCGCGATTTTTTTGAGAATTCCTGAATACGAAAAAAAATCTTTATTATACTACTAATGATACAAATAAATACATATATGATATTATACTGATATATTTCTTTGATTCATTCATTGTTGAGTTTAAAAGGTAAATTCCATAAAAACTATTGAGTGAAGTTAAAATATTGTTAGTTAGTTATTGAAGTAAAAAATGCATAAATACAACAAAATGAATTATGATAGATTTTGCATGTGAATTAGAAAATTAGGTTAGTTTTTTGTGTATAACTAACCTTCTTTGGTCATAATTTCATCTCCTATCATCATGCTACGATACCCAAAATCTTTTGTGAGGTCATAGTAACCTACTTTTTCCATGGAAAGTAAACTATCTACTCTTCTTTTCCTTGAACTTGATCCCTATCAAATTATGTATTGATTAATAACTAAATGTATACAAAATATTATATAAAATAAACTTGATACACAGTAAAATAGTATAATATTGTTACAACATACTATATATTCTAACAAGTGAAAAAACAATTGAATCTTACAATATTATTAGAAATTTGGTCATGCTCTTTTATCAATCGATTCGGCAGAGTTCCATCCAAAATGAAATAGTACACCTCGATCATGGTTCGAAAATAAATGCCCGATTTTAAGAAGTAATAATACTACATACATAAACAAAAAAAAATTGAGATTATTCTCTACTTAATTAATCAACATCTGATTATGCATAAATTGACATGATAAATTTTAGTTTTGAATTATTTAAATATTGAGATTATTCTCTACTTAATAGCTATAAATTAATCACTAAATATTACCGTTTAAATAGAATAAATAAGCTAAACTAAAATAATTATCCATCATTCAAGTTGTCAAAACTTAACAATATTAAGATTTTATTCGTATAAGTAGTTTTGGATTTACCCAAATTTAATGTTAGATGTTTCTATAAATGAAATTTAGAAATTAAAATATCAATATTACCTTATCTATTCTTGTGCAGGGGGGATCACGAGCCCTATGTTCCACAATCCAATCACTCTTTCTCGCATTAACAGAAAATTGACATTTCTGAAAATGTAAATATTCAAAAAAAATTAATTTTAAATTCAAAACGTAATAATTAAACCTGCAAATTAGGTAAAATAAAAAAATTTCATCCGATAAATAATGGAATATATTTGCAATAATAAGATTGTAGATATCATAAAAATAATTACCATATGATGTTGAATAGCAGTGTCTCCCTTGACAATCGCAGGCACTCGAGATAAGGGGATAGCAGCTATAGGTTTCGGGATAATGGCTTGCCCTAGGGAACCTTGGAAAATCTCCTATTAAATAACAATAATTATCATAGAAAACATGATTAGCTCTTAATAGAGAGAACAAATTATAGATGAAACATCGCAAATTATTTTTTCACACATAACCATAGAGATGTTTCTTCACGTATCGTAACACCTAAGGATCTTTAAATGTTTAAAGTATTAAAGTACGATGAATCTATACATGTTTTCAAGCACTAGATGCTAATTTTTAGATTAAAAAAATATAAAGATGAAATATACAAAATTAATAGAATATGTTTGAAAATTTCTTAGATTACAATTGAACAGCATATATCAAGACAAAAAGACAAATAAACTCATATTGAATCTTATTAATATTAAATATCAAATATTGAAAAATAGTCAAAGTTATAATGCATCATAAATGTTAAAATTTATTTAAGAAAAATATATTTTTGGATCATCACATGATCTGAGTGGCTTGGTATACTTACCACTTTATTTTGTTCGATACTTTGTCAAGAAAAAAAAAATCAAACACTTTCATACTTTTTCTCTAAATATATTTCCCCCAAACAGATCAATTTTTACATTAGAATAAATTAATGTATTTTAATATTTCTCAATTTGAAATGATCAGATCTGGAGATTTATGTTAGCTAAAGGGGGTTTAATCAAAATTTTTTATGGATCGAAAAAAAGTAATCCTATTTTTGTAATTTTTCTTACCATGATAAAAAATAAATAAATATATGAAATATAATTTATAGTTTAGAGAATTAAAAATTAAATATTACACGAACCTCATTTTTTTTGGTATACTCTCCTGTAGATGGGGGTGCACACATAAAAGTGTTCTTATTCTCCATTTCTACTAGATATGACGGAGAATGGTTGCAGCTAATTTGTTGTGTGGAGTGAATATTTTAGCTACTACTACGTTGATTATATAGAAATAAAAAGAGGGCTAGATATTATAATTACCCTCTTGGAGTTTTATAATATTTTTCCAGCTCTTTTCTACCCAAATTTCATTTAATGCGGGTAGACCAATAAATTTATTAAATAGGATGTATAGAAAGGTGAGATATACTTTGACTTTAATTAATTTTTTATTGTGATACAATAAATCTAACAATAATATAATTATCTACAAGTGTGTAAATTATGATATACATCTTTTCAATGTGTAATTTGAAATTTGAAATTTGAAATTTGAAATTTAGGTATTGAAGTTGTAGTAAACACATAATTTGTTATATCTTAAGTTTGTTAAATTTCATTACCATTAAACTCATGAAGTTATTTAAGGTATACACACATATATATATATATATATATATATATATATATACTAGGGAATGCCCCGTACCTGAAGGTACTTGGGCTAAAATAAATTTAAAAAATTATAATAAATTGTACAAAATTTATAATTGAATTACATATAAAAGAAGTGCACATCATTCTATTACTTGTAAAAAATAGCTTTAAAAATGACAAAATATATCAAATACATCTAATCACTTTTTACACGTGTATTTATGCTTCCGATTATCGATTTTTCTAATCCGAAAATTTTAATTTCAAAAGAGATGTTTAATGTTTCGATCCGACTTTTACGAAAAAATTCGCATCGGAATTGGAACTACATATTAATATTTCGATATTTTCGATTTTTTGATCCGATTTTTGTTTCCGTTTTTTTTATTATTTACATTCCAAATAATATTAATAGGGTCGTATAATGCAGTTTTTGCATAGTATAGGAACCTACGTTGCAATTTTTGCATAATATAGGGTCGTATAGTGCAGTTTTTGCATAGTATAGGAACCTACATTGCAATTTTTGCATAATATAGGGTCGTATAGTGCAGTTTTTGCATAGTATATGAACCTACATTGCAATTTTTGCATAATATAGGGTCGCATAGTGCAGTTTTTGCATGTTACACGGACCTATGGTGTGATTTTTGCATAATATAGAGCATATAGTGCAATTTTCACCCTTTTTTTCATTACTGTGACAGCTAACTCCTCCCTCCAAATACTTGATCACTATCTAAACCCTTAAATTCCATATCAACAATCCGGAAAAAAACTGATTGTGGAACAAAGATTGTGCATTTAAATCAGCACTGGGGGAGGTATTTTGCAATACATCAGCTATATCATTAATTTCTTGACCATCAGCTATTTTGCAGTACAATAAAACTTGTGGCTATCATCTACTTAATGAGTTAATTCTGTAGAAATAAATGACATATACATGTCTTTATAGGAAAATAAAAATAAATATATGCAATAACAGGGACTAATGCTGCAATTAACTCTCCAGCAGTTGCGCCCCCATACTCAAGCTTTTTATCGCCACCCAGGGGGAAATTTAGCGTCTTTTGCGGTTCAGGTCCAGTTTTTTTTACTAAATTGTAATTTGAAGGCGCAGCAGGCTTCTTATAATTGACAACCTCAACACTATTATTAAACTTCATACCAGCGGCTCTGTTTTTATTTTCCTTAGCAGCAGCTCCGTAGTATTTGTTCTTCTTCGAAGAAGAAGCTCCATCATAAACTATAATTGCACGGCTAGTCCCTGTATGATTCTTATTAATTTATTTAGCTCCACTCGCAAAATGTGGATTGAAGTTAGTTTTGGAGCTAGAGGAATCGCAGCAGGTCCAGAATTTTTCGAAAAGGACAAATAACATGTAATCCTTCGTATTGAATCGTTTGCAATATCTCGATATCTCATAATTACCATCATTAAATCATCATTTACATTAATATCATCACCATTATTTAATCAACAATTAGAAAAAAATTTAAATCTTTCTGAAAGTGTATAAAAATTGAACCTTTATGAGATCAGATTAGCTTTTACTTGGTGAAGATCAGATTCCATAAGCTCAAAGACAACATAAATGTCCCTGAAGTCACGCCTTGAAGATGGGAGCATAATTCGTTTAATTTCAACAATATCAGGATGTCTTAAAAGCCTGAGTAACTTAACTTCACGCAAAATCCTAATGGCATCAGATATATGCTCAAAAATGTCTGTAATTTTCTTTATGGCTACTTTTTCTTCAGTATGTGTATCAATGGCTGCACAAACAACTCCATAACTCCCTTTCCCTATTACTTCCAAAATTTTATACCTATTTGCATCTCCATACTCAGTGAAAAATTCGTTCTCCTTAGAGTTCTGCATATAAAGAAACCTCACGGTCAGATCATATTAACTTAAATAAACAAAATCCACTCATTTCGTCAAAGTAAAGTTACAATTTTTGTAATTTTTTTTCTATTTTCTTCAGTTTTATGATGGAGATACGGAAAAGGGTAAAAGTTTAATTATAAAGCTAACAAAAAAGCATGTGAAATAAGGTATAATAACAACCTGTTTCCGCTGATCTTGCTGCATCTTTAACAATCTAAAGCCAAAATAGAGAATTCTTCAAGGCAGTTACTTCCTCCAATTTAAATCTTCAGTTTCTTCTTCAAGATCCATTGAAACTGATACCTAGCAGTAAAAACAGTGCAATGAAATAGATTAACACTCAGTAAAAGTCTATTTGTAATAAACATTGTACGAACCTTTCTAAGTAACTTTGGTTGCCTTTGCACCTATTATATATTAATAGATTAAAATTAACTTTACTAATTATAAAAATTATAACTTATATAAATATAATAGAAAGAAATATAGGTAAAAAACACACCTCCAGCTGTTCGTGAAGTCTCTTATGCACCTCCATTTGGAGCTTTAAAGCTTCAGTAATCTGCACCCCACTGTAAACAAAAGGAATTCAATATGTAATAATAGCAAAGTTTATCGAAGAAACTGAAAAGGACTTGCTAAAAATGAAACCACTATGTATTTTGTATTTCAACAACTATTTATAAAGAACTAAACAAATGAAACACCACATGAAGGTGTAAAAATGATAAATTTTGGATCTTGGAGATTTTAATTTTGGATCAGATGAAGCTAATCGGAGCTGATTCTCAAATAAACCTGTCAATGCACGATCAAATTTGGATACTGATCAAATTCTATACAACAATTTTTGTATAATAAAGGGATTTATAATGCAACTTTTGCATAACACACGGACCTTTAACGCAATTTTGCATAACACATGGACCTTTAACGCAAATTTGCATAACACAGGGACCTATAACACAATTAACTCAAATATATAGGGCTAAAATGACAGTAGGTCTCTCAGTCTTTAACTCTTTATGCAACTCCAATATTAAAATTAGAAAGGCTAATTGCATTCAGTACCTCAGTTATACAATTGAGCTATTTTACCTTTTAGTTTTATGGACATGTCTCTCGGCCATTTGGTCGAACATCTCTAGCACGAAATGTGAATAGGTCTTGAGATGTTTGTGATCTCTGTAATTCTCCAACATCCAAGATTGTCATCATCTAAACACAATATTAAACATACGATGTTACAATACATCCACTTCCTGGAATCAATTCAGTTCGAATTGACCTTTAACACAACTAATAGAAACTGTGCATTTTTCCCTTTTCTTTATAATTGAAGATGAGCTCTAAAAGATTAAATCTTCCCATAGGTTTGGTGGAATTAGCTTCAGCTGGTGATTCTATGACAATCTTCAATAATATTTCAAAGCTATTCAATAAACCTTCAGTGTAGCTACTTCTTTTGTGGCTGAAGATATCTCAAAAAATTCAAGCAAACCTGTAAATGGTGTAACGAAAGGCAACAATTATCTTCTGTAAATGATGAGAGCAATGAGAACTCGCTGATGAGAACTCACCATGGTGGTGAGAACGGGTTGGGCGAGATCGAAATGTGAAGGTGAAGCGTATTTTTAGACAACTGAAAAAGAAATGTGATTGGAGAGAGAAGAGAGAGAGAAGAGAGGAGAGAGAAAGTGTGGAATTAGTTTTGTGAGGTGTTATTTTTAGTTTTAGTAGCTTATATAGTAGGGGCATTTTTGGAAGAATTTAATTGTTTAAGTAACGGAACGATCTCCACCGTTCCCCGTGACATATTTTTAGCTAATAATCGATCTGGACCTCTCTTTATACCCCCTTAGGGATATATATATATATATATATATATATATATATATATAAGGTATACACACATATATATATATATATATATATATATATATATATATATATATATATATATATATATATATATATATATATATATATATATATAATATTGGAGAAGGGCCAACGGCCCGAAATGTCTCATATTTCCCTCTAGATTTTTAAACCTTTGGATCCAAATTTTGTTCTTTATAGCCATTAGATATAATTCAATTAATGGTCAAGATTGTATGAATTAATTAGATCAACGGTCTGAAATGTCTTGATTTCTATCTATATTTTTTAGCCTTTAAATTATATGTGGGCCATTTTATTATAATTTATTTATTTTTAATAAAATTAACTGATTTCCACAATTTTTTTGGATACAAAATACAATATATTAATATTCTTAATAATAAAATTCTTACAAAAAATAATTAATAATAAGATTTTAGTTTTTTTAGTTTATTTTTATCTCAAAACATATTTATTTATTTGGTGTTTAGTTTATTTTTTAAAATTAAATTTTTTCAAAGTGCCTTTAGGCACGAGTTATATATATATATATATATATATATATATATATATATATATATATATATATATATATATATATATATATATATATATATATATATTATTTTAGAGTTTTTTCCATAGTTCAGATTTACCCATATAAGTGGTGGCCCTGATTAAATCTGGCTAAACATAAGTGGTTGTCAGGATTGATTCTGGTCCCACTTATCATTAATACCATTAACTAATCTTTATTTACCTAATAAAAAAAATTATATTTTGAAACCAAAAACCTTAAATCACTCCCTTATTTTTCTCATTATTTTTTAATTCTTCTCATAAATCTCTTAAAATTTTTACTTTTTTTATTTTCTCATTTGTTATATCTATATAAAACCACATTGATCTTTTAAAAGTTCTTTTTTAAATTGGGAATATGGGAGCAGTGTATTACCCTACACGAATTTTCGAAAATCTAATGAAGGAAAATAATATTGATATATATGGTGGAGATAAAAATAATAATAATATCTTGAAACACTTAAGAACAATTGGGCAAATCGGATTTGGACCTTTACAACCAAATTACAACAAATTGATATTTTGTTTAATAATACTTTAATAGCGGAAATGAAATATATTTTATTGTAAAAATATATCAATAACAGTTACATAATTAATTATAAAAATTATAAGACTATCCCGCATTTAATTTTTTCTATTAATATTTAAAAATTCTTTATTCCTCTCACCTTGATTTCTCTCATTATTATTTTATTCTTCTCATAAATCCTCAAAATTTTTTATTTTTTTATTTTTCTCATTTATTGTAGCTATATGAAAACCACATTGATCTTTTAAAAGATATTTTTTCAAATTGGGAATATGGGAGCAGTGCATTACCCTACACGATTTTTCGACCCCTTATCCATAACCTTACACCCTTAATTATCAACCTTAACGTTAACTTTAACCTTAACCTTAAAATTAACCTTAAGATTAACCTTAACCTTAAACTTAACGTTAACCTTTAACTTTATTTTTAACTTTACCTTTACCTTAACCTTAACTTGAACCTTAACCTTGACCTTAACCTTGACCTTAACCTTAACCTTAACCTTAACCTTAACCTTAACCTTGACCTTGACCTTGACCTTAACCTTGACCTTAACCTTAACCTTAACCTTAACTAGAACCTTAACCTTAACCTTAACCTTAAACTATACCTTAACTTTAACCCTCAACCTATTATCCATAACCTTAACCCCTTAGCTATTAACCTTATTCTTAACCTTATCTTTAGCCTTAGCCTTAACCTAACCTTGACCTTAAACTTAACCTTAATCTAAACCTTAATCTTAACCTTAACCTTATCCTTAACATTAACCTTAATCCTAAACTTAACATTAAACTTAACCTTAAACTTAAACCTTAAACCTTACATCTTAAACCTTAAACCCTAATCTTCATCATCACCTTAACCTTATATTTAATCTTAACCCTTAACCTATAACCTTAAACCTTAAACCTTACACCTTAAACCTTAAACCTTACCTTGACCTTGAACCTTAAACCTTACAACCTTATCTTCATCTTCACTTTAACTTTAACCCTTAAACCTTAAACCTTAAACCTTGATACTCAAGCCTTAACCTTTACATTCACCTTCATCTTAAGTTTAACCTAAACCTTAATCATAACCTTAACCTTGAAGTTAAAACTTAACCTTAATCTTGAACCTTGAACTTGAACCTTGAACATTAAACATTAAACCTTAAACCTTAAACCTTAGACCTTAACCTTAAACTTAACCTTAACTTTAAACTTTAACCTTAACTTTCATCTTAAATGTAACCTTAACCTTAAACAGATAAAGAATCATTGCGCTAATATTCGATCTTAAACCTGGAATTTTTTTAAACCTTAAGCGTTTAATTTTAAACCTTAACTCTAACTTAACCTTAATCTTAAAGTTAAATTTAACCTTAACCTTGACTTAAAATTTAACCTTAACCCATAACTTTAACCTTAACTTTAACCTTAACGTTAACCTTAAAATTAACCTCATCCTTAACCTTGAACTAAACCTTAACCTAACCTTAACCTTAAACTCAACCTTAACCTTAACCCAACCTTCTTCTTGATGAGCAACAAAAGAAAAGCTTGAACCCTAACTTTAACCTTGACTTTCACCCTTGGAACCTGTGTTCAATTTTCGTTAACAAAACAAATTTTTTCTTCAGTGTCTTCAGACACGGGTTTTACCTAGCATATATATATATATATATATATATATATATATATATATATATATATATATATATATATATAATCATAATCATTACCTTATTTATTAACCAATAATCTATCATTTTTGTTCCAATTAGTTAGTTTCCTTTTTGCTTTGACATAGTTTTTAGGTATATTATTCAATAAGTTTCCAAGAAAATATATGTTTATATAAAAGAAATGTTTAGAATATTATTAATCCCTTGATACCATTGAGTAGTTCCTATAGGTTAACTAGATAACTTTATGGGTCTAATAGATAACTTAAAGGATGTTAATTCCTACAAACCAAGGCACTAAAATAGTCTTATATGTTGACATATAATTAAATATTATAAAGGTATTAGAGAAATAAAATTTATTTTTCCAACAAATAATTTCCCTACCTAAAACCTATTTTAAAGTAATATTTTTAGAAGTATTGTAAAGGTATATAGAGTTAGACTGAGATGATAACTGTGAGTAAAAATGGAATTCACCGTTTTAAAACAAGATATGGAAATCCAGAAAAAACAATTTTGATTAACTATTACAGAAATAGAAATGTGATTACAGTAGAAACACTAGTCAATTACAGTAATGAAATATTCAATACGAACACTTACACGGAATCTGAAAGAACAACACACGAAATAAATCTGTTAAAATATATTTCGGCGTACCGATTATCTCTAACGAGATAACTACAATAGAGGTTTTAGAGAGAAGTATTTCGTTGTTCTTTTTCTGATTAGTTTCCGTGGTCTTTTGCAAATGGAGAAGGACCTATATTTATAGGTGAGTAGGGGGCTCTTTAGACTCGTCACAATAAATGGAATTCAATGGCTCTTTATTGCCAACGTTTTGGAGTTACATATGTTACAATTCTAGCCATGAACCTGGACGCTTTGATGACCCTTGATTCATTCCCGTTTTGACCAAGGTTTGTAACAGTTGAGTCTTGATTGAGGAATATTCTGGTTTAATGTGTCTTCAACGGCTGAACGTTATGTCTCTTGGCTGGAAGGTTTGAATTGCCAACGAATCCTATAAGTACTAGCAATTTTCTACCAGAATCATTTCAGAAAACTTGTTTCATTTTTTGACTCCCCAAACACCCCCATGAGCCCGCACCGTCGCCGTCGCCGGGTCGGGCGGGTGGTTTTGGTGCTGGTGCACATGTGTAGGGCTTTGCCTATTCCTCTTTGGCCTCCATAGCCTTTAGAAATGATAGATGAGTAAGCTAATTTATACTAATTTTTTTTCCATCTATCCTCCTATGTGGGACATTTCTTGCACAAAAAGGTGACTTTTCCACTTCTCCAAAAGAATAGGAAATCATATATATGTTTAATACTTTAATCTAAATCTTTTTCGCTTCTCCAAAAGAGCATGATTGGATTTATAATAACATTTAATCTAAACAATTGCTCTAAATCCTAATAATCCACCACTCAGGGTCTTTAGGAGAGAAGGTGGACGGGTTTCCATTAGTACCAGCATTTGGGTGAATCGTACTTAAGTGGAAATATCTTTCTATTTGAATTGTCATGTAGTGAAGTGAGGAGTGAACTTACTCTTGAACTTATGGTTTTCGATCGAGACCCTCACATCACATACTCTACCCTATTGAAAGTTATAGTTCCCTCGAACATCACCCTTTAGTTTGTTCATCAAGTCTTTCTCTAAAGACCACCCCTTGCGGGCTATGAACTTTGTGGGCTTATGCATATCAGATTATTTCATGACGCCTCCTTAATTTCTATCATGAATGTTGAGTCTCACTTTTGACCGAATTCATCAAGTCCTTCTCTAAAGGACCACCATATATTGGTTATGATTTCATTATGAGTTGAACACTTATCCTCGTGTTCTTCCTAGAATGATACACCTCATAAGTGAAATCATCAAGTCCTTCACAATAGGACCACCACGAGTGGCTATGAATTCATTAAGACGGGGTATACATTCGTGTCATATCGCATGACTATTGACTCTATTGTATTTGGTCCTACAGTGACCGTACTTAGAACTCGAGTAACCTTTGTTGATCACCCCCACATTTGAGTTAGTGGGCTAGAACCGATTATCATAGCATTCAGCTATGTCATCACGTAGGGGTGTGTAAGGCACTAACTTCATCGATAATTATGTTAATGTCACAGAGCTATTATAAGGAATTTATAGCAACATTCATGCCCTAAGTCTTAGTATTCAGCAAAGTAGTTGAGTTTCAACCTCAGACTTATATTTATAAACACATGTTCCGTTTCACTTTTAGTATTATAAGGTATACTCTCATAAACCTGACATAGTTACCTATTAAGGTTAATAGTATGGGTTTTCTCCTTTACTAGCGGAATTTATAAAAGTATTTAGGTCCGAATGCACTAATTCTGTTAGTTTAGAATTCTCAAGGTTTTCACATTAAAGGGTCGTATTCCCACATTTTTGGACTCTACACATATCATATAATATATAAAGTCATCGACCTTATTAGTCCAAGGGATTTTTTTAGCCTTTTAATAGAAGAGAAAAGAAAGATAGCCTAATCTACCATTCCACACATCTAAACACCCAAAAAGATAAACAAAATAAAAAATGTACTTATTAGAGGTTACAAGGTTCAATCACACAAATTCTTATTTGAAAAAGAAAAACCCCTTCCCCACATACTCATCACTTTGGTACTAGTCATGGGTTACAATATTTAAGACAAACAAGTCATTATGTAAATACCATTTTCCCACAAACTCATCTTTTTTGGTATTCCCCCCCCCCCCCCCCCCCCGCACAGATTTGGAATTGTTAGCGCCTTGTTGTTTTCCATTACCTTCGAACCTGTCCTTGTTACCATGCACAGAACTTCCGACAAGGTTAGCCTTTGAGGAATAAGGAGGGAAAGAAAGAGACTTATTCTTGAGTCGATTGGCTTCTTCGACTTGCATGTGGCTGATGAGCTCTTGGAGGATCATTTCCTTCTTTTTGTGTTTGAGGTGGATACTGTATTCACTCCATGATGGAGGAAATTTCTCAAGCAAGATATTGGCTTGGAAAACTTCGCACATCTTCATGCCTTCGGTGGTTACCTCCGCGCATATGTTTTTATACACATGAAGTTGTTCAGTCATAGGTTTCTGACCAGTTAAGGTAAAGTTGTACCAATTACCGGTGACTTATTTCTTTTTATCGGAATCATAAGCCCCATACTTCTTCTCAAGAGTTTCCATATGACCTTTGTCGATTTTTCTTTAGCAGAAGATCTAAAATGGGATTTGATACATTGTTCAACATCCAACCCTGAGCCATGGTATTAGCTCTTTTGAACTTGGCTTCGAGGGCGAGATGTGAAGCCTGTTCTTGTTCAGTAGGAGCTCCATTGCCCACCATAAGTGGAGGAGCCTCGACTATAGCAAAGCCGAGATCATACTGTTCAGAACAGATCATAATATTTTGTGCCCAACTCTTATAGTTGGAACCATTAAGGGGCTCCAACCTATTCACGTCGAGAAGTGGCTTTGCATTCAATGATGAAGTAGCAGCCGAGATAGGAAAAGCCATTTCAGAAGACGGTGATAAAAGTAAATATCTTTTTAAATTATGAGTAAAAATGGAAGTCACCGTTTTAAAACAAGAAATGGAAATCCAGAAAAAACAATTTCGATTAACTATTACAGAAATAGAAATGCGATTACAATAGAAACACTAGTCTATTACAGTAATGAAATATTCAATACGAACACTTACACGGAATCAGAATGAACAACACACAAAATAAAGCTGTTAAAACGATATTACGGCTTTGGTTATCTCTAACGAGATTACTACAATAGAGGTTTTAGAGAGAAGTATTTCGTTGTTCTTTTTATGATTAGTTTCCGTGGTCTTTTGAAAATGGAGAAGGACCTATATTTATAGGTGAGTAGGGGGATCTTTAGACTCGTCACGATAAATGGAATTTAATGGCTCTTTATTGCTGACGTTTTGGAGTTACATATGTTACAATTCCAGCCACGAACCTGGACGCTTTGATGACCCTTGATTAATTCCCGTTTTGACCAAGGTTTGTAACAGTTGAGTCTTGATAGAGAAATATTCTGGTTTAATGTGTCTTTAACGGCTGAACGTTATGTCTCATGGCTGGAAGGTTTGAATTGCCAACGAATCCTATAAGTACTAGTCATTTTCTACCAGAACCATTTCAGAAAACTTGTTTCATTTTTCATTTTTTGACTCCCCAAACTCCCCAAACTCCCAAACTCCCCAACTCCCCAACTCCCCCACGAGCCCACGGCCTACGGCCCACGCCGTCGCCGTCGCTGGGCCGGGCGGGTGGTGGTGGTGGTGCGCGCGTGTGGGGCTTTGCCTATTCCTCTTTGGCCTCCATAGCCTTTAGGCCTTTTGGAAATAATAGATGGGTAAGTGATGTCTCCTTAATTGTTCTTATTTTCGACCCTTAGGAGACATCATTTTTGGTGTTTATTTAATCGATTTGATAGACTTTTGGACTAAATATGCAATAATATGATTTTCCTCTTTTATTTCTTGCATTTTTAGTTTATTAAGCTTTTGCGCGTAATATTGGTATTTTTAGTGTAAAGTTTACAGGTTTTAGATGTTAGCTAGAAGAGGAATCCAAGGAGAAAGTCAAAGATCAAGAGATAGAGTCAAGACTTGAAGATAAATCCCGAAAATATTATTTTTAGAGCTGAAAATCCATTTTCCAGGCCATAGACTGCTGATTTCGAGGTGCTTAAGCGATGATTTAGCCACTAACCTTTGAATAGAAAACGCTCCCTATCGAGTTACGGAACTTTAGCAACTGGAATGAGGTCAATCGGAGTCATAACGAGTCGGGAAAATCCGTTTTAGTGAAAGCATATCAGCAGTTACGGGATTTTGGGCTAAGTTAGTGGACTTGGGCCTTTAATATTTCATTTAATTAAAAGCCTAGGTCCAAGTCCGAATTTGCACTTATAAAAGGAGGTCTGGACTTCTATTTTAGATAAAATTCACATTCTGCAAGATTTAAAACACCATAGAGAAGCAACAGAAGGAAGACGAAGAAGCTACAAGAGCTGAAGAGGGTCTATATCTCCGTTCGTAGTCATTCCTATTCCGGAAATTAGGTTCTTTTATCTTTTAATTTTGTAATCAATATGAATTCCTTTACATTTAATTTAGTTTTTCTTTTTAATATGAGCTAAACATTTCATAGTGCTTGAGAACAATTAATGGGTTAATCCCAATCCTATTGAATTCCGTATGTTGAATTTGGGTTTCTGTTAAATTAAACTAGATTGGGGCTTTTACTCTTTTCGATAAATTGAGAATATTTACTGTTTTTAGCGTCAGAACTAGGAACAGGTGTTAGTATTTAGGCTATTCCAATTAGTGGCGATTGGATCATCCTAACGGAGGGTTTAGATACAGAACCATTTATTCAATCTAGGATAGGAGCTATTGATTATGACGAACTTAGCTAATCCTAGGGCCAATGAGGTAATAAAATTTAATCATCCAAAAGTGGATCATATTTACCCTGACGGGACTAGTGACACTCTAGGATCGCCTTATAGTCCACCCTAACGGGGGTATAAGGAATTTAGAATCCCGACCATTGTAATTGACCAATTTAGCCCTTAAACAACATAAGTTAGGAAATAGGATTGGGAGGATCCCTAGCGTTCTCAAGTGCTACTTCTCATATTGCGTTATACATCATTTTACTTGCGTCTTAGCTTTAAATTGCATTTTAATAACTGTCTTTCATTTACTTAGCATTAATGCAAAACCAAACAAACATATTATCTTTATTTGCTTTCATAAGTGCAATCAATCATTAATAGATAAGCATTGTAGTCAACCATCCCGTCCTTGGAACGAATCTGTTTTATCAATTATACTACTTGGGACAACCGTACACTTGCGGTTGTGGTTCGATTATTTATTGCATTTATTTAGAACACACAAAGGACCACCAAGTTTTTGGCGCCGCTGCCGGGGACGGTAGCGTATGACCACGGTGTTTATCCTTTAGTGATAGTTGCATTTATTTTATTTTATCAGTTTTACGCTTTTTGTTTGTTTATCTTTCTCAGGTTTTTAGGTTTGGTGTATGCGAAGAAGGTTATTCAAGGATCTAGAGCCAACCCCTCCGATCCTTAGTAATCCAGAATCGTTGATCAGACTTGCTAACAAGAGAAGAAGAGAACAAGAAGCTTTAGAGGTAGAAGAATTAATTAACAGAATGGAGGAGATCAACCTTCAAGATCAGCAAAATAACCAACCAGGTCAATTAGGCGCAAATGGCTAACCTTTAGCGCCACCTATTCGTCCAATTTCACCACTAAATCCTAATCCTCAAGTTCAGATAGTTATGAATCAAGATCCGTGGTTTACTAATGGTCCACCAGAAGTTCCATTCCGTGCTCCTACTATAGGAGTAGGTGCTCCAGATATAAATGTTCCGAGGTTTCGTCCAGATTTGGGTATGATAGCTCAATTCCAAAATATTGGAAATTTTCGTGGTAGAGTGGGAGAAGATCCTCTTAGAGCAGTACAGAAATTTAAGCAGATATGTGATTCTTATATCACACAAGGAGTTTCAAGAGAACAGATGTATTTTGCTGCGTTTAAATTTTTTGTTATTGATGGAGCGAGTGAATGGCATGATACGCAAGATCCTACGAAGATAACAAACTGGGACCAATTAGAGACTGCTTTCTTTGACAGGTATTACCCAAGTAACATGAGGTTAGATGCTGAATTAGAATTGAGGCATTTCCGTCAAGAATATGATGAAACTTTGGGTAAGAGTTGGACAAGATTTCATATGTGCTTACGTAGAGTCCCCAATCATGGCTTTTCAGAACAACAACAGCTAAAAATCTTTTACAGAGGCCTTGATGGGACTTCAAGAGAAAAGTTGGATTTGTTATGTGGTGCAGGTTTTCTTCAAGTTCAACCCGCTCATGCTAAAATCATTTTAGAAAGAATAGTCAAGAATGAAGTTGGGTGGAATTCAGTAAGAACACCGGTTAAAGGAGTAAATAATGTTGATATGGAAGAAAAATTTGCTACGCTTGAGAATAAGATTCAGAATACTATAGAGCAACAATTGAAACAACTTACTTTAGCTGTAAAAGAAGGATTTTCGGGTAAGAAGGTAGCTGTGCAAGCTGCACAAGAGGTTTATATGTGTTCGATTTGCAGGGTAGATGATCATGATGAGGAAAATTGTCCGAATAACCAAGAGCCTGTGATGTTCGTGTCAAACAGAAGTAACTTTAATTCGAGTGGTAATGGATATGAGCCTAACAGAAACCATCCTGGGTTTCAATACTCAAATCCAAATGGGGCAGCCAATCCTACATATGCGTATCAGCCGCGTCCCCAAGGTAACAACTATAATCCAAGACCACATAACAATTATCAAGGAGGACAGAATCAGGGTAATTATGTACAAATACAAGCTCCTCGGAACACCTACGATGAAACAATAAACCAAAAAGCCTTACCTGCCCATCCACAAGAAGGAGTAGTTATCCTTCAGAAAACAGTTGAAAGTCTAATTGCTCTTCAAACACAAGCTATGGAACGTCTACAAGCATCTGATGCAAACATGAAGTTGTTACAGAATCAAATAAGTCAAATTAATAAACAACTGAATCAACGTCCACAAGGGCAACTCCCTAGCGATACAGAGAATCCAATACAACGTGAAGATTGCAAAGCTGTTACATTAAGAAGTGGTAAGAACCTTCCTCCACCTCCGTTTCCCGTTATGAAAGAGAAAGAAGTTCCAAGAAAGAAAAGGAAGTGGGTGAGAAAGAGAAAGAGAATGAAAAAGATAGTGAGGTTGAAGAAATAGTGAGGCCAAGTGAAATTCCGAAAAAGAAAGATGATGTTGTGATAAATCGCCCTCCACCACCGTTTCCCTCTCGAGTTCAGAAAAAGGGTGATTTGGGTGATTTTCAGAAATTCTTTAATAGAGTGAAGGGTCTAAGTATTAATATTCCGTTACTAGAAGCGATTCGAGATATTCCTAAGTATACGAAGTTTTTGAAGAGGGCCCTCACTAACAAAAGGCCTTATTGTGATAATGAGATGATTGGTCTTCCTGAAGAGTGTAGTGCGATTTGTCAGAGTAAATTACCTCCAAAGTTAGTTGATCCTGGGAGTTTTACTATTCCGATATCGATTGGAGAAGAGTGGAAAGGAAAAACGTTATGTGATTTGGGGGCAAGCATCAATTTGATGCCCAAGTCAATCTTTGATAAGCCTAAAATTGGAGAGGCAAGACCCACCTCTATGGTCTTGCAAATGGCGGACAGGTCTCTTGCACATCCTGAAGGCCGAATTGAAGACGTCCTTGTTAAGGCAGGTACACTTATATTTCCCGTTGATTTCGTAATACTTGAGTACGATGCAGATAGAAATGTCCCCATTATTTTGGGTAGACAATTCCTAGCGACAGGGCGTACATTAATCGATGTAGAGAATGGCGAATTAACAATGAGGATACAAGACGAGGAAGTCAAATTCAATGTATTTCGAGCTATGAAATTTCCAGATTCTTAGGAAGATTGCTTCAGAATGGATGTAGTTGAGCAAGCATCTCAAGAGGTATTTAATTGCTTAAATTTTGATGATATCTTGCAGGCTGCTTTAACATTAGATTCACCTGAGATGATGGAAGAGCTTGCCGAAACAGTGGCAGCTCTCAATTCTGAAAATCCGAAGTATAGGCGTCTTGCCTATGAACCTGTGAGAGAACCGGGGGAGATTATTCCTAAAAAGAAGCCTTCAATTGAATCTCCTCCGGAATTGGAAGAAAAACCGTTGCCAGCACACTTGAGGTATGCGTATTTATGTACTAATGAAACTCTACCTGTTATTGTTTCAGCTAATTTAACAGGTCCTCAAGAAGATAAACTGTTGCGTGTGTTGAGAGCCAATAATGAAGCAATAGGTTGGACAATTGCTGACATCAAAGGCATTAGTCCATCCTATTGTCAACACAAAATTATACTTGAAGATGTTAACGCACGCTCAGTTGAAGGTCAAAGAAGATTAATGCCCGTTATGAAAGATGTAGTGAAGAAAGAGGTGATCAAGCTTTTAGATGCGGGGATTATTTATCCCATTTCGAGTAGTGAATGGGTGAGTCCGGTTCAGTGTGTACCGAAGAAAGGAGGAATGACAACAGTTCTTAATGATAAAAATGAAGCAATTCCTTCAAGAACGGTAGTTGGATGGAGAGTTTGCATGGATTACAGAAAGCTGAACAAGGCCACCAGAAAAGATCATTTTCCTTTGCCCTTCATTGATCAAATGTTAGACAAATTAGCCGGAAGAGAGTATTATTGCTTCTTGGATGGTTATTCTGGGTATAATCAAATTTACGTGGCTCCGGAAGATCAACATAAAACAACATTTACATGTCCCTTTGGTACTTTTGCATATCGCAGAATGCCATTTGGGTGGTGTAATGCTCCTGCTACCTTTCAAAGATGCATGATGCCTATCTTCTGGGATATGATCGATAACTTTCTTGAAGTGTTTATGGATGATTTCTCTGTATTTGGTGATGATTTTGATAAATGTTTAGATAATTTGGAGAAAGTGTTAATCAGATGCAAAGAAACAGATTTGGTTTTACACTGGGAGAAGTGTCATTTCATGGTTCGAGAAGGTATTGTTCTGGGTCACAAGGTTTCGAGTGCTGGATTAGAGGTCGACAGAGCGAAGATAGAGGTAATTAAAACTCTTCCCCCTCCTGTTTCTGTTAAAGGGGTAAGAAGTTTTCTTGGCCATGCTGGCTTTTATAGGCGATTTATCAAAGACTTTTCTAAGATTGCTAAACCGTTATGCAACTTACTTGAAAAGGACTCCAAATTCCTTTTTGATGAAGCTTGCTTAGCGGCCTTCAAAGCAATCAAAGAAAAGCTTATTTCTACTCCTATAGTATTACCTCCATATTGGAATTTACCGTTTGAGGTTATTTGTGATGCGAGTGATTTGTGTATGGGAGCTGTATTAGGACAAAGAAAAGAGAAAGTTTTTCATTCGATCTATTATGCTAGTAAAACTTTTAATGGTGCTCAAGTTAATTATACAGTTATAGAAAAGGAGTTGCTAGCGGTTGTGTATTCATTCGATAAATTTCGCTCTTATCTTCTTGGAGCGAAAGTTATTGTTTATACAGATCATTCAGCGATTCGATATCTTATGGAGAAGAAGGATGCTAAACCGAGGTTAATCAGATGGGTTTTATTGCTTCAAGAGTTCGATTTAGAGATCAAGGATAGAAAAGGGTGTGAGAATCAGGTTGCGAATCATCTATCGCGGTTAGAAGGTTCAGAGATGAATAGTGGTACTGAGGCAGTTAGAGAAGAATTTCCTGATGAGAGTTTATTCGTTGTTCGTGAAGCTCCTTGGTATGCGAATATTGCAAACTTAGTGGTGAGTGGTTCCTTCCCTGAAGGATCAACTTATCAAGAGAGAAAAAGATTAGCTCACCGTGCAAGACAATTCTTTTGGGAAGATCCTTTCCTCTACAAGGTGTGTGCTGATCAAATGGTAAGAAGATGTGTAGCCAAGGAAGAAATTGAGGCGATTATAGCTGGGTGTCACGATTCACCTTATGGTGGACACTTCAAAGGAGATCGAAATGCTGCTAAGGTATTACAATCTGGTTTCTATTGGCCTTCTATCATAAAAGATTGTCATGAATTTACGAAAAGATGTGAAAGATGTCAATTTACCGGAAACATATCCAAGAGGGATGAGATGCCACGTAATAATGTGTTAGAAGTTGAAATATTCGATGATTGGGGTATAGATTTCATGGGTCCCTTCGTCCCTTCAAATGGTAACCTCTACATCTTATTAGCTGTTGATTACGTGTCTAAGTGGGTAGAAGCTGTGGCTTTCCCAACAAATGATTCACAAGTGGTGATTAAGTTCTTGAAATCACATATTTTCACTAGACATGGCACTCCAAGGGTAATTATTAGCGATGGAGGTACTCATTTCGTTAATAAGTATATGAATACTGTTCTAGAGAAATATGGAGTAAGACATCGTGTATCTACTGCTTATCATCCACAAGCCAATGGTCAAGCCGAAGTATCAAATCGTGAGGTAAAATCTATCTTAGAGAAAACCGTTGGTCCTACTAGAAAAGATTGGTCTATGAAATTAGATGATGCACTATGGGCCTATCGTACTGCTTTCAAAACTCCAGTAGGTGCTTCTTCGTATCGAATGGTATATGGTAAGGCTTGTCACTTACCTCTTGAACTTGAAATGGGTGCCTATTGGGCTATTGCGAAGTTAAATTTAGATCCTAATCTAGCTGGTCAGAATCGAATGATGAAACTTAATGAGCTTGATGAATTTCGATTACATGCTTATGAAAATGCTAAACTTTACAAAGAAATTACCAAGAGATGGCATGATAATCGGATTCGAGAGAAGAACTTTGTAGTGGGACAAAGAGTGTTGAAATATAATTCAAAGTTCAGTAATTATCCGGGGAAATTAAGATCAAAGTGGTCGGGTCCTTACATCGTGACAAAAGTTACACCTCATGGAGCTATAGAGATAGAACATCCACTTGAGAACCGTACATTCATGGTGAACGGTCATCGCTTAAATATTTATCATGGAGGTGAAGACACCGATCATGCAAAAGACCCACATCCCAGAGAGGTCATGTACCTCATGGAAGCTCCTTAGAAGCACGAGGTACCCGTCGAGCTTAACGACGTTAAACAAAATCCAATTTCTTGTATATTAGTTTAAGTATTTCAATTTCCGTAGTGTAAATTAGTTAAGTTTTAATTGATTTTAGTGTTTATTTTAAGAAATGAGGAAGGGTGTTTGTTTTTGATAATTTCAGGGGTATAATGGTCATGAGTTTGGGGTCAAAACGATGAGAAAACGAAAAAAAATTGGAGTCCACAGCAGGTTTGACCGGCTAGCCGGCATACCGGCCAAAAGAGCTGAAGGATCCCAACTCTCTGACCACTGTGTCAGCGATGACGCAGCTTGGCTGCGTCACCATTCGCGCCAGCGAGAAATCCACCGGCATGCCGGTCAACTGACCGGCTAGCCGGCCAAAGAAGGAGAAGGTTCTGGTCCTTGCGTCAGCAACGACGCAAGGTTGCTGCGTCATCATTTGCGCCATCGACACGCCACCGGCATACCGGTCAATGACCGGCTAGCCGGTGAAGGAAAGTGAAGTCTCTGACCACTGCGTCAGCGACGACACAATATACTTGCGTTTTGAGGTAAAAAAAACGAATTTAGTAATTTTTTTCCACCGCCCTCGCGACCATAATATCGGAGAATCCGCCGGCTAGCCGGTGACCTGTTGCGAGAGGCGTTTTGAGTTTATTAAACCTAGTTTTTTGCCTCTTTTCCAAGCCAAACCTTATATTCCGAATCCTTACCTCCACCTACTCCGAAAATCATCAACAAACAGCTATAAAATCATCAAATCAAGCCTTCTTTCATCAAAAAACACACAATCAACTCATAACTTCTCCAAAACATCACCAAAATCCATCTTTTCTTCATAAATTCCCTCTTCCCAACCTTGAAATTAAACCCAATTCTTTCACAATTCCTCTCAAATAACCTTAACCCATCTCATATAACACCTAATTCTTCAAGTTTTAAGCCTCAAAACATCAAATTTCAAAGCTTTTCTCTAGTTTTTTCTCTATTTGAAGTTTTTAGTTTGGGGTGAGAAGAGATGACTAACAGAACCGATTCCATGTGTAACTATCGAAGAAACATACCAAGAAACAGGAACAATGTTGGAGCTAGTCCAGACCAAGCAATTGAGATTCCGGATTCGCGATCCAAAAAGACTGTCCAAAACCCAATTGCTCCGAAACGAAAAGAAAATCCAAGTAAGGCTAATCCGAAAAAGAGTAGGTTAATTGATGAGAGTGATGAAGAAAGTGAGGAAGAAGTTGAAGAAGAGATTGAGGAAGAAACTGAACAAGAAATCCCCGAAGAACCAGTGCAACAACAGAAACCTCCGCGTAGGAAAGCATGGGCTCAAAAGCCTAAGAGAGTCTTCGTTCCATGGGATACTCAGGTTCGTGATAGAATTCAATTTTTGAAGTTTGGTGAGGAGATGAATCTTCCTAATGGTATTATGACTAGTGCTTATAAAGATTATGGTATAACTTGTGATAAATTGGGTTGGAAAGAATTGCGTGAAAGGAAGCTTGAGTATATTCCTACCTTGGTGTGTGATTTTTATGAAGGAATCGCCTTCTCCAAAGAAGCAGTTGTTATTCGCAAAAAGGTAGTTCCTTTCTCCATTGAGCTTATTCGTAAATCATTGAAATTACCCGAATTTTCAGGAATATGTCCGTTTCAAGAGTCTCTAAAAGAACCTTCGTTTGATTATGAATCCCTTTGGGGGAAAGTGCTTGTTGATGGGGCCCGCCCAATTCCCGAATGAGAGAGATATCCTGGACAGATGTATAGTAGTAATCTGTTACCATGTGCTAAGATTTGGTCGCGCTTCATAATCCCTACCTTCTTCGGAGTTAAACACATATCGGAAGTGAAGAAGGAGCATCTTTTGTTCATTAATTGTATTATTGAGGAGAAACCAATAGATGTTGCTCGTGTGATATATGATACCATCATGGAATTTGCTCGAATTCCTACTTCGCAACAAAATCTCAAATTTCCTTGTACCATCACTACTTTGTGCTTAGACGCAAAAGTTCCGCGTAAAGACGCAGAGATTGATCGTGTTGTAGTGGGTGAGAGTATGGGTTTAGCTTTGATCAAGAATATTCATGACGAGGTGTTAAAAGCAACAAGAAATCCTCGAGCTCCTCCAAAGAAGAAGATGCATACCACCAATGAGTTGGAAGCGAAAGTGAAGGTGTTAGAAGAGAACCAAGTGAAGATGATTGCGTCTTTGGGAAAAGTTACAAAAGAGTTAGAACTTCTCCGAAACATGTTAATGGGGGTGAGCACAATCCAACACGCCACCTATGGTATACTTACGCAAGAGAAAGTTCATGGACGCAACACCGATAACCAGCCTCGCGCTGGTTAAGATACGTTTTCTATCCCTTTCGCATTTTAGTTAGTTTAGTTTATTTTTATTGCGTTGAGTCTTTTCGAGTCGTGGGGACACGACTCATTTTTGAGTTTGGGGTGGGGTTCGTTGCCTCATCCCAGTTTTTATGTGTTATGTGTTTTATTTGCTTTCAATAAAATAATTTTCGGAGTTGCGTTTGACTATAGAAGATTTTAAATATCCCTTTAAGCATACTTTTGATGAATCTATGATAGTAAATAGTGGACTTTAGGGAATAACATAAAACGCACTTACAATTGCATGCGAACATAGGTAAGTAATAGGAAAAATTAATGAACAATGCAAATGAAGTAAGCTTGTACTTAAGGAATATGTTTGGTGTGTAGAACGTGAAATCCTAACTAGTAGAGAACCCACCTAGATATGAACTAAAGACAAGCTATGTACTTAGGAAAATGATAGGGGCAGTTCTTTGTTAACCATTTGAAGCCTTTTAGCTTGCTATCCCTTATTATAATTTTATCCGTCCTAGCCCAAGTTTGAGCCTTAAGCCTTTTCTTTTGTAGCCACGATATAAGCCCATTATCCTTTAGATTATTAGGCATGACCAAATGACCCGCACTTGAATCACAACCCTGAGACTTGTCTCGAGCTTGAGTTTGGGGTGGAGGGTCCACATTTGGGAAATTTCAATGGGTGGGATATATGTGTTTGTATTGAGGCACAAAAATGTAGATGATATTATTATTTGTAAACTTTTGCCGGGATTTGAAAAAAAAGAAAAAAAAGAAAAAAAAATATTATAAGAGACATGACCTTTCACATCAAAATGATGGTCATGGGTATCTTGTACAAAAAAAAAAAAAGAAGAAAAGAAATGAAAAAGAAAATAAAAAGAAAGAAAGAATAAAATAAACCGGCAAAGTGGAATATTTTTGGAAATCATCTTAGTTTTATGTGGGTTGACAATGGGGACGCAACATTAGCGCGTCAAATGGGTGAGTGAGAACATTTTTGAGCGTAAACTCAAGCTCGAGGACATTGTTGATGGTAAGTGAGGAGAGAGCCAAAAGCTCACTTCAAATTTACCAAATATACATCCATACCGTCCTTAAGCCATTATTAAGACCATAAAGACCTCGTGATTCCTAAGTGCATAGTGAATTTATGATTCTGTTGATAGAGAATATACTAGTTGGAACGTTCAAAGCGAGTTAGGATTAATGACCACCCTATAGCCATCATACAGAGATAAGTACAAGCGTAACCTTCAAGCATTGCGACTTTAATTTTATGATTGAGATTATTTATATTTGATGTTGCATGATTAGTGTATGTATATGTTAGCTCTTAAAGTTTTGCTATATGAGATTTATCTTAAGAATTGCTTTAGGTTTATTTGCTAGCTTCTATTTGTTCTTGCGTTTACTTCTACCCCTTGTTTTGTTTTGTTTTGCTTTGTCGGGACGACAAAGGTTTGAGTTGGGGGTCTTGATGTCTCCTTAATTGTTCTTATTTTCGACCCTTAGGAGACATCATTTTTGGTGTTTATTTAATCAATTTGATAGACTTTTGGACTAAATATGCAATAATATGATTTTCCTCTTTTATTTCTAGCATTTTTAGTTTATTAAACTTTTGCGCGTAATATTGGTATTTTTAGTGTAATGTTTACAGGTTTTAGATGTTAGCTAGAAGAGGAATCCAAGGAGAAAGTCAAAGATCAAGTGATAGAGTCAAGACTTGAAGATAAATCCCGAAGATATTATTTTTAGAGCTAAAAATCCATTTTCCAGGCCATAGATTGCTGATTTCGAGGTGCTTAAGCGATGATTCAGCCGCTGACCTTTGATGAGAAAACGCTCCCTATCGAGTTACGGAACTTTAGCAACTGGAATGAGGTCAATCGGAGTCATAACGAGTCGGGAAAAGCCGTTTTAGTGAAGGCATATCAGCAGTTACGGGATTTTGGGCTAAGTTAGTGGACTTGGGCCTTTTATATTTCATTTAATTAAAAGCCTAGGTCCAAGTCCGAATTTGCACTTATAAAAGGAGGTCTGGACTTATATTTTAGACACAATTCACATTCTGCAAGATTTAAAACACCAGAGAGAAGCAACAGAAGGAAGAAGAAGAAGCTACAAGAGCTGGAGAGGGTCTATATCTCCGTTCGTAGTCATTCCTATTCCGGAAATTAGGTTCTTTTATCTTTTAATTTTGTAATAAATATGAATTCCTTTACATTTAATTTAGTTTTTCTTTTTAATATGATCTAAACATTTCATAGTGCTTGAGAACAATTAATGGGTGAATCCCAATCCTATTGAATTCCGTATGTTGAATTTGGGTTTCTGTTAATTTAAACTAGATTGGGGCTTTTACTCTTTTCGATAAATTGAGAATATTTACTGTTTTTAGCGTCATGAACTAGGAACAGGTGTTAGTATTTAGGCTATTCCAATTAGTGGCGATTGGATCATCCTGACGAAGGGTTTAGATACAGAACCATTTATTCAATCTAGGATAGGAGCTATTGATTCTGACGAACTTAGCTAATCCTAGGGCCAATGAGGTAATAAAACTTAATCATCCAAAAGTGGATCATATTTACCCTGACGGGACTAGTGACACTCTAGGGTCGCCTTATAGTCCACCCTGACAGGGGTATAAGGAATTTAGAATCCCGACCATTGTAATTGACCAATTTAGCCCTTAAACAACATAAGTTAGGAAATAGGATTGGGAGGATCCCTAGCGTTCTCAAGTGCTACTTCTCATATTGCGTTTCACATCATTTTACTTGCGTCTTAGCTTTTAATTGCATTTTAATAATTGTCTTTCATTTACTTAGCATTAATACAAAACCAAACAAACATATTATCTTTATTTGCTTTCATAAGTGCAATCAATCATTAATAGATAAGCATTGTAGTCAACCATCCCGTCCTTGGAATGAATCTGTTTTATCAATTATACTACTTGGGACAACCGTACACTTGCGGTTGTGGTTCGATTATTTATTGCATTTATTTAGAACACACAAAGGACCACCAGTAAGCTAATTTATACTAATATTTTCTTTCCATCTCTCCTCCTATGTGGGACATTTCATGCACAAAAAAGTGACTTTTCCACTTCTCCAAAAGAACAGGAAAGGATAGATATGTTTAACACTTTAATCTAAATCTTCTCCACTTCTCCAAAAGAGCATGATCGGATTTATAATAACAATTGATCTAAACAATTTCTCTAAATACTAACAATAACAAAATAAATTTAAATAATTATACATTTTGGTTCTTATACAAAATCCTTGTAATTTGTAGTATAAATTCTAGAAAATAGAGAAAACTAATATAACTTTGAAATCATACAAAGTAATTATCATGTCTAAATTACATTGTATATAAAATTAAAATTTTGGATGTAAATGTTAGTACTCCAATCGTTGACAATATCTATATTTTGATCTCTCTTCTAGCTTATAGTTCAAGATATATTTTTGTAGGGTTTCTTGAGTCTAAAGTTGGAATACCTTATTTAATATAGTTTGAGTCTAGAAATAATGTTAATGATTCACGTTTTTGTGAGTATTTTGGTGAGTTTTATGTTTTATAGGTGAAACTCGAAAAAATACATGGAATCGGAGGAGAAATTGATAATTTAAGTATTAAAAATAATAAGGACAAACCTCCAAGGAATCTGAAAAAAAACTAAAAGTTATCAAAGAGGTCATAAATTCAATTAGAGGTCAAGAATTCAATTAGAGCTCAATAAAGATATAATTTACGATCATCATAGAACCTTCAAATTGATGTCACAGTCTATCCAACGGAGTTAGAAGTTGAATGATAGAATGCTTGAAAACATGGATAAAAACGAATGTGTAAATAATAAGCAGGATTGAGAGTCCATATGATTAAGTTATGTTTGTTTTTGTGACCCGAGAATGACCATTGTGTACAAACCTAGAAATATGGAGGATTGTTAGAGAGTTTAGACATAGAGGAACCCACTTAATTACAACCCACTAATTATGGAGCCTATATAATACATTTTATTTGATTTTATCAATCATATCATTCATTATAGTCAAAGGAGTAAGGGTATATAAAGAATAAGTTCGGTAGATTCTTTAAGTAGTCAAAACATTACAACATTATATCTTCATATTTTAAAATATTCATCTTCACATATAAAATTTTACAATATATTTTTCTTTCATTTTTCCTTTATAATGTATATTTAAGTTCAACTATTATACTTTCCATTTTAATTAATATGAACTAGTTTTACTTGAGTTTTGGATTAAAGGGGAAAGTTTAGGTTTTATTAACCAGGAATATATACATTCAACTAGGGACTATAAGATTAAATAAGATAAAAACTATTATGCTTCTATTTATCTTGTATTTAGTTATGATTTTTTTTGGCAAATTAATTGATGAAACTGAATACATTACACACAAAGTGTGGGTTTATGGGTGTAATTAAGTAATTGAGAGTCCATATTTCCTATAGAATTTAAAGGCCTTCGGTCGATGCATTATTATTATATAGATAGGTGATTACTTTGTTTTTTATTGTACGTGGGTGGTCCTGGCCAACTTGCGCGCACCACGGGATATATACAAGTTTCCTTATGCATACCCTAGGTAAATCATAATTAGGTTATACATGATTGAGAAGGTGATTCGAACCTTGTACCTCTCACTTTAAACCCTTTAAGTGTTGAAGAAATAGTAAATTTCTAGCTAGTTGAGCTAAACTAACTGGTTATATAATTAATTTTTACGATACTTAGGTTCATGTAGAAGAAGGCCCTTCGTCTCAAGAGTATTAATCTAATCATCCAAAAAGGGTTTAGGGTATTACTCTATTACTTTTTCAACTTGTATACTTCAGAGAGATCACAAGTATTTTGAGCCTAGAACAAATATATTATTACATATGTTATGAAGGTTATATGAAATATGTTTTCCCATATAGATAATGTGATTTTAAGAATTTTTCTGAAGGAGTTTCCATGTTATCATTATTTAATGATAACGTGTAAACCTCGTATAAGGAACCATGAAAGGCGCATATCTTAACCATTAAAACTGTTTTAAATATTTAAAATTTCAACTAGAAACCTATATCTACGAAGCTTCTAGACATGTATCCCTTTCATAGAAGTTTCCATTGTATTGTCTACAAATTATAAACTTTGAGATATAACAACGTGAGCTCTAATTAATTTGTCATATTCCTGCAAACATTTATAGATTCATTAAACATTATATGACAATAATTGAAATTAGGAAGTAAATGCAACCAAGGAACAACTCATTTTTTTGCAGGATTGACTCTCTGGTTTTTATAACTTTTAGATACACAATATAGCTGTTTAGTGTTAATCATTTTTGCATGATAAGTGAAGAGATTTAAACATTATTTGGTACTGAGCCTTAATCCTTCTTTTGCTCAAGAGGTTTTTTTGCAGGATAGACTCTCTAGTTTTTATAACTTTTAGACACACAATATAGGTGTTTAGTGTTAATCACGTTTGTATGATAAGTGAAGAGATTTAAATATTATTGGGTACTGAGCCTTAGTCCTTCTATTGCTCAAGAGGTTTTTCATTCATATTAAAATTAAACCTATGAAATAATTATAATAATTACATCAAAATTGATGATAATTGCTTGGTTTAATGTTATATATTTTTGTATCGAATTAGGCTCATCAAAGAACATGAAAAAAACACAAAATAGAAAAACATTAGGAGATTGAAGTAATTATGTTTGAATCAATAGAAAGTTTATAGAGAGATGAGAAATATAATTCTTGTGGAAAAATAAACATAAATAAGATGACAATTTTTTCCACAATATTACAAATTTGTATCGATTTTTTTGATGTATCAGCCAAGCTCTCTAAGTCGTATTCAGTTTTTAACAAAGACCCATTAAAGTTGTGAGGATATACAAAGGTATATGAAAATACTATAAGTTATTGATTTGTGTTCATAATATTACAATTATCTAATTTATTTATATCTTTTTTTAATCTACATGATAAGGCACTTTGTAAATTTGTTTTTATATAGAACATGCAATTAGAAATTTAATTAATAGTATTCCACAAAAGCTTTCATAGTTTGATCTAAAATCAAGAACTTGATTAAAGAAGTATTTTAAAGACTTCTTTTCATAAATATTGGTATTGAATTCATCCATATATACTATTTAACATTATTTTAAATTAAGTAATTGACTATAAAATAAAAAACTAAGAATAAATTGAACCAGTGAGATATTGACATGTGGATAGAACTGTCTAGGTGATTTGTATTATAAATATAAACTCCCAAGATACTCATAGTAGCTCTTTTCTATAGAAAATTTGACACTTATAAATTTATATCTTCAAAAAGAGTGCCAAATTAAGTCATAGACTGAATAACTATACTTCTTCGTAATTATCTCTTATTTATAAACATGTTTTTTGTGTTATGTGGGTGTTCTGGGCGAACACCTGACTAATCATAGGGAAATTAGGCACGCCTCCACACACCTAACTCCAGGCAAGTCAGATTTAGGTTACTCATATTTTGGGAGGAGATTCAAATTTGACACAAGTTGAAGGATTCATGCTTGTTTGAAGTGGTAGGTATGGAGTATATATTTGATACTCGTCTTCCCTCTTACAGACTCAAAACACTCTAAATCACATATTCGTTTTTTATTCCCTTGTCTATTGAAAAAATTTTATTCTATTTATTTCTAATATTGCCTCAATACTAGTTTATTTATATTGAACAAATATTTTGCATACTTATTACTTGTATAGTTGTCTCTTCATTTGTTGACATGTTTTATTCTTTGAGTATAATAATTAATTCTTGATGGACTATTTCACTTACAGATCATATCTCTTGTGTACATCTGGTCAATCTGTATAAAATCATAAAAGATTAGTCCAATCGAGAAAATTGATTTTGATTAATGTTTATTTTGCCTGACTCCTATTCAGTCCCATCTATAATTATTATTGGTGGAAAAGTGGTATTAGAGGCCAACTCTAATATGTGTTTGTGTTTAACCACACCTAGCGAAATACAATATGAAATCTAAGAATAAAATGCACTAAACAAACTTATTGTGGTTAAATGCAACATATTATTGCTGGAATTTATAAATAATATTAAATATTAAATAAATTAATTCATCATATTGTGTGAGAAGTGTAAAAGTTATTCCTAAATTGAATAGTCTCACATTGGAAGATGAAAATAAAACCATAAAATAATATTTATATAAAATGGTCTCCTTTCCCAATTTTTCTTTTTATTGGGAGATGTGGGAATTTTTTTTATTGAATAAAAAGTCCCACATAGGAAGTGGAATGGTGAAAAAGTAAGAATATAATTTCTTACCTCTCTATCTAACCTAAAAGAAACAAAGACTATGAAAGCCAAAAGAGTAAAGGCAAAGCCCCACGTGCGCACCACCACCACCAGCCTGGCCCGGCGACGGCGACGATGTGGGCATGGGCGTGGGCCGTGGGAAGTTTGGGGAGTAAAAATATGAAAAAGAAATAACTTTTGAAGTGGGACTAGTGTTGTATGACTGGTAATTATAGTGTTGTTGGGACTTCATAACCTTCCAGCCAGAAGACAAAACACCCACGGATTAAAGGCTCATTATAAACAAAATATTCTCTAATAAAGGCTTAGTAGTTACTGGACTTGGTCAGAACGGGAATGAACCATAAGCTAGAAAAGAGTCCAGGTTTATGTTTGGTGTCGCCTAAGGTGTGATAAAATAATGGATAAAATAAGTACAAATAAACACCCTAGGCTGAGCATGGTTCTGCAAGTATACAAAACATATGCAAGTATTACTGATAAATAAGATTCGTTCCTCAGAGACTACGAAGGTTATGGAGAACTTATGGAAATCATCAAGTGCATAGATCAGGTTAATATGCATGAAAATGAAAGACTAAAGAGACTTTTGTTTGATTTTTAGAAATAGAAAATTAGACTAGTAAATTAAAGACAGAAAATTAGATAAGCAAAGAACAGGTAGTATGAGAGTTTAGTTCGAGAAATTAGCAAATAATCCCCACTAGTCTTGTTTACTCTAAACATGTAACTGTGAATCATGTAGTATTGCAATCATCAGGATTCTAGATTCCTACCTACACCTGTAGAGCGAATAGGTAGGCTACGACACAACCACGAGGTAGTTTAAAATAGGCTTGTCCTATGCCACTAGGTTCCTAAGCAAACTTTTCCTTCAATTAGTGATATGGTGATTAAAATAAACCCTAATGACTATTTAGTTAGGCTGGTGTTTCAATAGTCAAACACCCCTTCTGGGCGACCATCAAACTACTACTAAGGTAATCCTATACGCATGCATTTGCAAGGAAAACAGACAATAAATCAAAACACATAAACAGAGAGTAAAATATGAATTCAAATTAAATACGGTAGTATCTCAAATTAGATAAATAAGAACTAGGGTTCATACACATATGCTAAATCTCAAGCTAAAATGATTTAGTTCATACTAATAAAATAAAAGAAAAGAATTACAAATTTGAAGGTTGAAGATGACATTTTATCGTGTTCAGCTCCTTCCAGACTTCTCTTCTCTTGTTGTAAGCTTCCTCTTAGCTTAAGGTTTGCCAAGGATATGTTTCTTCTGATATGAGGGTGTATTTATAGGGTAGGGGAAACCCTGAAAAATTTTCTTGGAGTGGAAGACAAGTAACTTGGACTCTAGCCCAACTCAAATTCGTACCCTAAAATATAGAAAAAGTAAGATTCTGGTGTTGTTTTATTTTGGCCGTAACTCCTTAAATACTCATTCGTTTGACGCGTTCCAATAGTGAAACTGATCGTCTCAGAAAGATATATAACTTTGATTCAGACCATTCTTCCAAATTCCTATCCAATCTTGAGTTATGATCACTTTTATGTTCGTAGCTGCTGGAATTCATATTTATTTGGCAACTTTATCTTTTCCTTTTTCATATTTCTTTCCTTTATCTCCAATTTCTATGTTTATCTTCTTTTCCTTATCTCTTAGAATTGACTTGCATCTAATTAATTACCATATATCTTTAAAGCTTCACAATTAACAAACAATTAAACCTAATATGCTCTAAAAATAATAAATAATCAAATCAAGACATGAAATAGGAAAATGTATTAAATCATGAGAAAATCGACCTATATCCTAATAAATACACTTAAAATGATGTCTCCAACTAAGATTATATCATCACAAATAGGGAGACATCAAGACCCCAACCGCAATGTTGTATCGTCCCAATACAATAAAGGTAAAACTAAAATAAAGAACAGTAGGGTAGTAAAATAATAAACAGAGAAGAAAAAGTAGGAGGAGAATAAGAACATAACACAATGAATGATCCTAGAGTAAAATATCTAAAAAGTCTCATGTAGTAATGCTAAGCAAATAATGCACATGTATACTTAATATACAGACAATCAACAATCTATAAATTCAAGTCCAGATTAATCTCGCAATGCCAGAAGGAGAGGTCTCAACTCAGTTTATGTTGATGGCTATATGTTGTTCATATGTCTTAATATAGCATCCAGTGGTCCACTTACCTACAACCTAATAGCTCAATTGTTTCTCCTGCAAGTAGCTAAAAATCCTAAGGTCTTTTCGGTTATAACTTGGCTTAGGGATGATGTGGTATATATGGATAATGAAAAGTGAGCTTTTGGCTCTCTCCTCACATTCCATCAACGATCGCCCTAGAGCTTGAGTTTTCACTCGAAGATGTTCTCACTCAACCCAATTTTGATGCTTTAATGTGCATCCCCAAATAATCCCAAGTGAAAACCTTTTTCATGATGATATACAATTCCACTTTGCTGGTCCAAATATATATTCTTTTCATTTTTCAATTTTTTCTTTTGTAGCTATGACTCTCTTTTTGATGTTGAGATATCACGCTATTTTCTTTAATACATTTTTTCTTTTCAATTCATGTTTTTCAGCTTTTTTCATTTACTATTATCCCAGCAAAGGGTTACAATAATAAATTTTTCATCATCAATAAAATTACAATTTCAATTTCCCAAACCCAATGTTCCCTAATTAAGAAAACCACCACCCCAAACTCAAGCTCTAAAAACGACTTGTCTCAGGTTTTGCGTTTCGAGTGCGGGTCATATGTCATTGGATAAGTCCTATAAAATAAGGGGTATGGTTTATAATGTAGTTAAATAAAATGCTTTAATAAGGCTCAGAGGGGCTAAGACGGATAAATAATAATATAATCAAATAAAACGGTGACTAAGCTAAAAAGGCTTCAAGTGGCTTCAATATGAAAGAACTACTTTATTCACTTTTTTAACTACCGGATTTTGTTACTTTTTTACTACTAGTTCATAGACAAGCGGGTTTTCAAATAATTTCAAACCTCACGTTCTACACACCAAATAATCTCCCTAAGTTTCAACATGACTTCTTAGCATTTCTCATTAACTTCTTTATCTTTTATTTCATGTTTTCATACATGCATACTAAACATATTTGTGACATCTTTCAAAAACATACTACTTACTATCATTAACTTAATTAAATCATGATCAATAGGTACATTCAACATATTCTATGCCAATTCAAACATGAAAAAATTAAATTTTATGCAAAAACAAAAAGGAAGATGCAGACAACGAATCCCCAACCCCAACTCAAAAGTCAGTCGTGTCCCCACGACACGAAAAAGACTCAATAAAGCAATAAATTTTAAATTTAAAACTAAACCTAAAATAATGCAGACAAGCAATGAAGGAGACAAACTAAACTACTAGTTCATAGACAAGCGGGTTTTCAACTAATTTTAAACCTCACGTTCTACACACCAAATAATCTCCCTAAGTTTCAACATGACTTCTTAGCATTGCTCATTAACTTTTCTATCTTTTATTTCATGTTTTCATACATGCATACTAAACATATTTGTGACATCTTTCAAAAACATACTACTTACTATCATTAACTTAATTAAATCATGATCAATAGGTACATTCAACATATTCTATGCCAATTCAAACCTAAAAATTTTAAATTTTATGCAAAAACAAAAAGGAAGATGAAGACAACGAATCACCACCCCTAACTTAAAAGTGAGTCGTGTCCCCACGACACGAAAAAGACTCAATAAAGCAATAAAATTTTAATTTAAAACTAAACCTAAAATAATGCAGACAAACAACGAAGGAGAATAATTATAACGTGGTACCTGACCATAAAGCTCTTGTAAGTCATCCTCCGAAGAAGAATAAGTATCAATATCCAAGTCTTCTGTTACTTCGTTTATTATCTGATTAATCCTTGCAATTTCCTCCCAGCAGGCGTTGAATCCCTTTTTAAATTACCAATTTCTTCCATCAATTTAACTGCCTATGATGGTGGTGTGGATATAATCTATGAATTACAATTTTGAAGAAGAACCTTGATCTTGGATTGTTGTGTTTACTTTAGGCCTTGGTGGTACACTCATTCTAGGTGTTAATTTCCTTTGTAGTGGTTGTGTTGGTGCCTCTGTCTTTGGCTTATTTTTAATAAGCTCATTAAGGTTAATGGCCTTTTCTCTTGTAGCTCCAGGAAAATTATTGTTCTTTCCTAAGATTGAACACTTCCTCTTATAATCCATAGCATCCCATCTGTTTGTCATCTCTGATTAACCCACAACTCAAGCTACACCAAGGATAGAATAAACTTAATAAAGATTGGTGTGGCTTGAGTTTGTTTCTTGGATGAATGATTATCAATGGTAGAAGAAGGTACTCTTGATTGATGTTGAAGAACTATTGAAAGCTTGATGATTTGATCAAGCTTCAAGGTGATTTTATAGAGTTTGGGTCTGAAATCTTTTTTACTTTTCCTCAAAATCAGGTTTTCTCCACTCCATTGGATAGAGCTTGAAAAAAATATGCGATCTAGGCTTTTGAAAAAGTGAATTCCGACCTTCGAGCACAAAGTTATGGCCTTTTGAAATTTTAGCAAATGTTAGCAAAAAGAAATAACTTTTGAAGTGGGACTAGTGTTGTATGATTGGTAATTATAGTGTTGTTGGGACTTCATAACCTTCCATCCAGAAGACATAATACCCACGAAAAGGCTCATTATAAACAAAATATTCTCCAATAAAGGCTTAGTAGTTACTCGACTTGGTCAAAACGGGAATAAACCATAAGCTAGAAAAGAGTCCAGGTTCATGTTGTAATTTAAAAAGATGTAGCACAAAAAAACGTCGACAATAAAGGAGCCATTACCGACCATTTATTGTGAATTTTCTAAAGGCCTTCTACTCTCCTATGAATACCAGACCTCTCCCATTTGTAGAAGATACGAAACTAAGAATAATAAAAGACTATTTTACTTCTCTCAAATATTCTGACATAAAATTAATATTTCTATAGAGTAGAAATTGTTAGAGATAATCGGCAGTTTCAGAATATTTTTTTAACGCAAGTTATATACCGTGTAATCTTTTCTGGATTTCGTGTAAGTTTCGTCGTTTTCAATTTATTATAATAATGTTAATGTAACTTTAATTAAAAAGTATTTCATTTATTTTATTTTGGAACTCCATTTTTCTAGTTTTACAAACCAGTTTTTGTTATTTTTCCAACAATTTAAAAATATATTATTTCTACGTCACTGGTTATTTTTAGAAATGGTTTTTCCTATCTCGGTAATTGCTTCATTATTGAATGCAAAGTATTACCCGACGTGAATAAGTTGGAGTTCATTAATGGTTCCAACTACAAGTGTTGGACAATATAGATCTTGATCTGTCTTGAACAATACGAACTCGACTTCGGTATAGTTGAAGATCCTCCACGTTTGGTGGAAAAGAGAGTTCCTACTGAAGAAGAATAAGAACAAGCTAGTTATCTTGCTCACTTAGCCATGTTCAAGGAAACAACAAACACTATGGCTCAGAGCTAGATGTTGAACAACGTCTAAAATCCCATCTTTGATCTCCTTACCAAAGAAACATCGGCAAATATCATATGGAAAATTATTGGGAAGAAAGACATGGGACTTTGAATGCGCGTACCCGGTGACTCATCCATAAATGGTATCCAAATAATAATTTGTTTGTTTGAAACAATGAAACTCTTAATGAGAACACATCTAACTCTGCCTATTTCATTGAATGTATAGATGTGTGGCATGGTAGATTAGGCCATTGAAATTTCTTTTATTTTGGAAAAAAGGATAAACTAATAGAACTAGTACATTCAGACCTAGCAGCTTTAAAATTTCTCTGCGCGTGGAGGAGGAAAATTAACAAATATGGCGAAACATGCATTTATTTTAACATTAGGCCAAGGTTGAAAGCAAAGTATTTTGCAAATCAAAACCACTTAGGGTCGTGAAACATTTTATTATATCATTAAAAGGTTTTTGTGAAACTAACAGAATTATCCAAAACATATTGCTCTTAACAGACCATTTTATAAATGATGTAGTTGAAAGAAAGAATAGGTCCCTTGCAAGGCGAATAAATGTTATGTTAAGTAGTCCACCAACCAACATGTGAGGGGAAAGATGTCTTGTCGAATAGTTGTGCTCTCAATAAGGTACCTCATAAATTCCTATACAATACCCCTCATGGGTTGTGGTAAGAGTTTTTCACCAAACCAGAAATTTTTAAAATATAAGTTTCTAGCCGAAGCAAAAACACCCGATATCAAAAACGGTCACCGTTTGAACTAAAACCATAAACTCATCCTTCATGGGATATAGAACATATATATAAATCATCTTAATGAATTCATAGCCACTCGACGTGATTGAGAAGGAATTGATGAATTCCCTTATAAGTCGTACCTTTTCTAAAAGAGCACAAAGTTGAGCGCATAACTCTTAGTCATATCATAGCCACTAATGGTGGTCCTTTAGAGAAGGAAATGATGAATTCACCATTGAAGGTGAGACTCAATATTCATGATCGAAATGTTAAGAAGACGTCCTTAATTATCCCATATGAATAAGTCCAAAATTTCATAACCCGCCAGGGGTGGTCCTTAAGAAAGGAATTGATGAACTCATCTTCAAAAGTGAGAAACAATATTTATGATAGGATACTAAGGAGACGTTCTTAATAATCCCATACGAATAAAAAAACTAAAAAGGTTCATAGCCTACAACGGGTGGTCCTTAGAGTAGGACTTGATGAACAACTGAAAGGTTAGCAGGGTAAAGTATGTGTTGTGAGGATCTCGATAAAAAACCATCAAATTCAAGAGTACGTTCAATTAAATGAAATTTTGTGGTTCCCTCACTTTAATACGTGTCAATTTCAATCGAAAGATGTTGACATTTAAGTACACTTCACCCAATTGTTGGCAGTTATGGAAACTTATTTGCCTTCTCCCCCAAATCCCCGGAGTAGGGAATTGTTGGAATTTATAATTAATATTGAGTATTAAACTCGTTCATGTTCTTACTGGAGAAGTGGAGAAACTATTCATTAGTTCTACATTGGAAGATGAGAAGAAAACTATAAAAAATCTTTATATAAAATGGTCTTCTTTCTTAATTTTCTTTTATATTAGGAGATGTGGGATTCTTTTTTATTGAATAAAAAGTCCCACAGAGGAAGTGGAGTAGAAAAAAAGTAAGAATATAATTGCTTACCTCTCTATCCATCCAAAAAGAAACAAAGACTATGATATCCAAAAGAGTAAAGGAAAAGCCCACATGCGAGCACCACCACAACTCGTCTGGCCCGGCGATGGAAACGGAGTGGGCTCTAGGGTCGTGGGGGATTTTTGGGAGTTTAGGCAGCTTTTCCTTTCCTATTTTATCTCTACTTCCTTTTATCTCTTGATTCCTTCCATATCTCTTTCCTTATCTTCTTAGAATTGATTTGGAATGTAATTATATTCCATAAACCTCAACAGTTTCACATTAACACACAAATTAAACCAAATATGCTCTAAAAGTAATAAATCATCAAATCAAGACAAGAAATAAAAAATTATCAAATAACAAATAAAAATCTATAATTAATTAATCAAATACACCTAAAATGTTGTCTCTGGCCTATATTATTATATCACAAATAGGGTGACATCAATACCCCCAACTCAAAGTTATATCGTCCTGATACAATAAAGATAAAAACAAAGGGAGGTCTTTAAGTACACACCTAAGTCAATTAAGCACAGTGGAAAGAAGATTGCAAAATATAGATAATAAACTCAAAGCAAATAATTAGAAAATTTCATGTAACAATATTTACAAACTAAATTACCTGTACACTTGTCATACTCATAATCAACACGGTTCAAATTCAAGATCAAATTAGCTTTGCAATGCATGAAGGAGAGGTTCTTCACTTTGCTTAACAAGGAGGCTATAGATTGTTCATCGAGCTTCACTAGTATCCAAAGATCCACCTATTTACTCTCTAACGACTCAATCACTTCTAGATTACATAGAAAAGAATCAAAAGGTCTTTAAGGTTGTAATGTTAACTTAGGGACGGTATGATAGTATATTTGGATAATTAGAGTGAGATTTTTGCTCTCTCATCACTGGCCATCAACGAATCGCCCTAGAGCTTATTTATACATATCATAAACTACTTGCTTACTAACATCATATTTCTTCTTTATTTAAAATATTGAAAAAGATACTAAAACACGAAAAACAACATGAGATATTGATCACCTGAAGAAGAAAGATTCATGTACCACACCCACGCCCGGACCCATTATAAATGATGATTGGTTAGATAGCTTCAATGTTCTTGGACAAGAAAACCACCATTATTCAAATACTAGAATTAGTATAGATATCGGGAAAAGGTTGCAATCCCGACTCCCAAAGTGGTCAAGATAAGACCAGAAAAAGAATTTATTATAGCTTTATTGGATACATTAATCCCATTGTTTCATATAGATTCCTGGTGCACAATTCTTGTCACGTTGACATTCACCTCAATACAACGATTGAATCTAGAAACATATTTTTTTAAACAACTTTCTCATACAAGAAATTGTTCCTCAAAATAATCACATGCATGATTTAAAATATCAAGACTAAGAGTAATTTCTAGACACGGAAGTACAAGGAGAACTAAGAGGATAAGAACATTCACGTTCTTTGGTCCTAACTTCCTAACTTACATGCTAGATAAACAACCATGATTGTACAAAGAGGATATGACAAACTCTGGCTCCCATTATTTGAAAGAGTTATAAAATAGCAAGATAGATTTCTAAATTAGAAATAATTCATGGGAATAAGTTGAACTCCCAATTTGGAATGAACTTTTATCATTTAATTGGATATTCAAAAAAATTAAAATTGATGTATCTATTGAAAAGTACAAAGCTCACATTCTTTTAAAAGGTTTATGTAAAAGGGAATGACTTGATTATTTATATACATATTCTCTAGTCATGAGAATATCAATTATTCAAATGTTAATTAATAGAAATTTGATATACAAGCTCGATATTCATCGAATAGATGTAAAAATGTATTTCCTACATGGAGAAGTAAACAAAGAAATATACATGGAACAACCTGAGGGGTTACATTATTCAAGGTAAAGAGAAGCAAGTATGTACACTTGTTAAAACTTTATATAGTCTTATCGTATAAAAATATACAAGAACCCTAAAAATTTAAACATATCCTTCACTTTCAAAAGTAGTATTGTGTACTTTATCCTACGATAATGGATTTTGTATTTTGTGGTAAAATAAGATAGAGATATGGAGAATATTCTGGATAACAGACCATGTATATGAATAACATGGGTTGGACCACCCTACGAGCAATTTTTTAAAGCAAATTTCTTTGATGGTTATTCGTTACATTCAAAACAATGTCCGGGAACAATGGACACAATCAAGATAATGAAAAATGTTTGGATTGATACTATGTGTGTCTGCTTACTTGGTTTGGAAAAAAGATGAACAGTTCAAGAGATCAGGTTCATTGGTGAGCAAGTATGTCCAGTATCATTTACTAGAGAAAGTTAAAGGCCAAGAGCTACATTTCTTGACATATTATTCTTGTACACATACTCTTAATATCTAACATATTGATTTACTTATGTATTTAGACTAGTAACTCTCATTCATGTGGAAATTATTGGAAAAATGGGTTTGACCTATTGGAAATGTCTCATTTTAAACTCAAAATAAAAAACAAGGTTGTGGACCTTATATTAGAGAATAAAAAATCTATTATGTCATCATATCCATTTAGTACCGTATGAGATACTAAACTCTTAATGTTTCTTGTTGAAAAACCAAAATAAAAAAATATTTGAACAATTTATCTGTTGTGTTTAAGATATTTTTTTATTAATCATTTTATTAATAATATAATAATTACTTAAAATAAAAATTTACTTCATTGAAATATATATTCAAATGAAATGACACAATTTAACGAATAAGCACGTGTTTTTAGCAAACATATTCAGAATAGGGACCTTTTATAATTTATATCTTTTCTCGTATGTTAAATTTTGGCTTTGTATTAAAAAGGTATCTATTACATATAAATATATTTATTATTAAAAAAACATTTATTCATTTTAATACTAGTATTAAGGATTAAAAATAGTAAAGAGAGATATGAAAGAGACAACATCATTAACTTTGTTGATGTGCTGAAGAAATTTTTTTGCTTGTTACTTCTTATTAGTGTTGTCATTGTATCCTAGAGGTTAGAACCAACAAATATAAAGTACTAGTAAATGAACTTAATACCTTAAAGAAATTAGAACGACTCCAAGTCTTGATAAGTAGTTTTTTTGCAATTATATTTATTATTTGTTCATTTCATTTGAATAGTTTTTTTAGTTCATACAATTTAACCATAAAATTTAAATATAACTAAGATAATTGATAATATGATGAGGGTTTAACTTCCTCAAATAGTGTCTCAATGCAAAGCTTCTTTAGTGATAGTTAAAAACATATATGATAATATCTTGGGTTCTCAAGAAGTTATGAAAACACATGATAGGATGAAATACAATCAATGTTGTACCTTATTAGTCTGATGTAAATATTAATAGTTCATAGAGCTTTGGATTTCTATGAAAACTATGCATACTTTATCTAATCATGAATAATATTACCTTGTAATATAATATGTTAAAATTAAAGTATTGTATGTGTTTTAAGAGAGAGAGAGAGAGAGAGAGAGAGAGAGAGAGAGAGAGAGAGAGAGAGAGAGAGAGAGAGACTAGGTAAGGAGATCAGTTATCTTTGTACTTGTCTATTCAGGGGATGGAATAATTAACAATTAGTATTATTATAAAGCATTATTTTGTATTTTATCAAAATTGTGTAGAATTATACTTTTGTCATCTTATTTTTGAATCTTATTTCTTATTTATTAAAGAGAAAAGAGGGATTGTAAGACTCATGTAACATGGACTTTATCTTCTCTTTATATTATCTTGTTTAAAGTTCTCTCAAGAAAAAATAATTGTAGACTCCTTGTTTCGGTTCTAGTTTATATCAACTACTAACAACTTATTTGGATATCAAACTTGAAAATCTTCCAAATAAATATTTAGGGATACGTTTTACCACTAAGTGTTATGCAAAGGAATATTATTAAAATTTGGTTATTAATATTTAAAATATGATTTAGGATTGCATATGTATTTATACTGGGAAAAGACAACATGGTACCCACGTAATACATAATAAAACTTTAAACGCACTCGGGTATCAAAATAAGCATTAATGTATTCTAATATTCACAATCGGGTTACCAAAAAATGGACGTTAACTCCATATTCCAAGTAAATTTTGTGCCTCCAAATAATGGAAAACTAGGTTCACGTGGAACTTAACGACCTCTTTGGATGTATATACCAATGGTAGTTTAAATTTGAAAACACATATAATTGGATATTCCTTCTTAAACCCTAATACCCTTAAAGTCTCACGTGTATAAAGTGGGAACCCCATGCATCTTTTTCCCTTTATGACTTAATGGTGCACTTTCACTTGACTTAGAGTGTCTTATAAAGTAAAGTAATGTATTGTTGCAATGTGTTTATGTTTTCAAAACACCTGGTAATTGAACAACGATAAAATTGGCTAGTTTCTATAGATGAGAACTACTACTTTTACTTTATTACCGATTATTAGATGGAATACTTTGGTACTAGTAAATAATTTAGGAGTAATGGTATTTATCACTCCTTTTTGGTTCACCCTTATATCATCTCCTATGTGGAGGTTTTAAAGACCAATCAAAGTGTTTCTCTTTCCTAATTACTTTTTTTTTCTCTTTGATCTAATGTCACATAAAGGATGATACAAGGGTGAACAAAAAAGGGGTGATAAATATCATTACTCATAATTTAGAGAACTTAGTGTTCTGTGCTTGAAGATAGTTAACAAGTCTTCTATGTTGAAAACATTTTAGAGGAATTATAACTTTCATAATATTTTTTTCTCAGTGTGTGTATTTCATTCCCCTAACATATAAACAAGCAAAATAAAGTGATGAAATAAATTTATTTATTGAGAGATAAAATTGTTTACAACATTATATTAGGTGGAGATAGAGAATGTGTTCAACAATGAATAGGTTGTATCCTTTTATGCAGGATATTATATTAAAATGAGAGGTGAAGTATAAAATTATCTGGAAAACATTATAATACACATTATATGAATAAAAATATTGACCCGTGATGAATATGAAATGTATTAACATATTTACTTAGAACACATAGTCACTCCCAAGACATAGTTTTTGGACATACTTTGATTGGGGTGTCAGTGTAGTGTTTTATGATAAACCGTTAGTTCAAAATGCAATTGTACAGAAAATGAAAGTATTAATTCTTGATGGATTATTTCACTTACATATCATATCTCTTGTGTACCTCTGTTCAATCTATCTAAAACATACAAGATTAAAATGTTATATAGATTCCAATCAAGCAAATTGATTTTGATTAATGATTATCTCGCTTTACTCCTATTCAAGCCCATCTATAATTATTATTGGTGGAAAAGTGGTATTAGAGCCCAACTCTAATATTTATTTGTGTTTAACCACACCTAGAGAAATAGAACATGAAAACTAAGAATAAAAATGCACTAAACAATCTTATTGTTGTTAAAATTCAACATATTATTGTTGGAATTTATAAATAATATTAAATATTAAAGAAATTCATTCATACTATTATGGGAGAAGTGTAAAAGTTATTCATAAATTGAATAGTTCTATACATTGGAAGATGAAAATAAAACCATCAAAAAATATTTATATAAAATGGTCTCCTTTCCCAAATTTTCTTTTTATTGGGAGATGTGAGAATTTTTTTTATTGAATAGAAAGACCCACATAGGAAGTGGAGTAGAGAAAAAGTAAGAATATAATTTCTTTCCTCTCTATCTAACCCAAAATAAACAAAGACTATAAAAGCCAAAGAAGTAAAGGCAAAGCCCCACGCGCGCACCACCACCACCAGCCTGGCCCGGCGACGGCGACGATGTGAGCAAGGGCGTGGGCCGTGGGAAGTTTGGGGAGTAAAAAAATGAAAAAGAAATAACTTTTGAAGTGGGACTAGTGTTGTATGACTGATAATTATAGTGTTGTTGGGACTTCATAACCTTCTAGACAGAAGACAAAATACCCACAGATTAAAGGCTCATTATAAACAAAATATTCTCCAATAAAGGCTTACTAGTTACTGGACTTGGTCAAAACGGGAATAAACCAATAGCTAGAAAATAGTCCAGGTTCATGTTGTAATCTAAAAAGATGTAACATAGAAAGCCTTCAACAATTAAGGAGCCATTAACGACCATTTATTGTGACTTTTCTAAAGGCCTTCTACTCTCCTATAAATACCATAGCTCTCCCATTTGCAGAAGTTACGAAATTAAGAATAATAAAAGACTATTTTACATCTTTCTCAAATATTCTGACATAATATTTATATTTCTACAGAGTAGAAATTGCTACAGATAATCAGCACGACCATAATATCTTTTAAACGCAAGTTATATACCGTGTAATCTTTTCTGGATTTCGTGTAAGTTTCTACTTTTGTACTTTGAATATAACTGACTCTTTTTTTCATTTAATAAAATATATTGTCTTTAACTTCATCAATAGGTTTTTATATATTTATCTTTCAATAATTTTATATTTTTTTTTTTAATGATCATAGGGGTTTCCCTTGATAACGGATACCTCTCTCCACGGTACGTGTTTGCTTCTAACACAACCCATTGAAAAGATAGATATTTTAATTTATTTTGGGGAAAACTTTTCATTTTCCTTCTATTTACTAAAATTCCATGCCTTATATTATAATCATATTTTTATGTCACAATAAACGAGGGTTGCAAATCTGGATGACCTTTGATCTGTAATCTTTAAGATTATGTGGTTCATGATTTCATATATAATCATGAGTTGATATTTTAGAGGATTAAGATGCTTTTGAGCTTATGATAGTTCAACAACTATATTATATCTCTCAATCTATACAAATAACAACAAATTATTCTAATCAAAGGATATATATTCCATTAACAAAAGAAAAGAATAATGTGAGTGCAAGGTCTAATAACTAAGAAAAATTTGTTTCTGGATACAACATATTACTTACTTCATCCAACTATTGAATTGACACTTTCTCTTGTGAATGATGCTCAAATATACAATGACACGTGTACGCGTGCACACACACACACACACACACCCACACACACACACACACACACACACACACACACATATATATATATATATATATATATATATATATATATATATATATTGCGTGTTGTGTGTTGTGTCTTACAAGGAATTACATAAAACATTTAGAACATCAAATTAACAAAAATATACATAATTATGACATGTGTTTATACTAATTTATGCAATCTTTGTACATTCCTTATATAACTTTACAACCTAAAAAATTAACCTAATTAATATAAGAAAATATATATATTTATGAGTGATGGTATGTTTTGATATAATAGTCGTGGTGGGAAGAAGGAAGACAAATAATTAAAAAAGAGGTACATAAAAGTTGAAAAACTTCATTATGTAATTCGATGTGGCAATCATAAAGGTTGTCTACTATTGAAAAAATACACTTAAATATCATGGCATATTTACATATCAATTATTTTTGGATGATAATTGATCTAGATATTCACAAATAAGCCATAAATAGCGATGATTTTGAAATTAAACCGTATTTGAATTACCGTTTTGGTTATTTTCCCAATTTTTTGTTAAGAACTGGATCATCTCTGGTAATATTGATATCAAAGTTCTAAACTATTAACATGTTCCTTTTTAGTTAGTAACTTATATATTTATTACACATTTTCCATATTCTTCATCCAAAATTTAACATTTTTTCTAAATTAAGAAATTATATACTTCAATTTTACTTTTCCTTAGTTGTATCTTTCTAAGACTATCCTTAGTGAAAATTATAGTTTCATCCTATTTTCTTTATTCATTGTCTTAATTAGCTATGTCATGTAGTAAGTTTTTCCATTGTCTTAATTAGCTATGTCGTGTAGTAAGTTGTACGAGAATATTTCATATATTTTTTTCTGGTATAACGTTGATCTATATTGCAGTGGTAATGTATATAAGGTTAGGGATCACGAGTGAAGGTTGAATTGTAAAAGTACTTAAAAGTACGATTGTTTGAAAAAACAAAACAAACATTTAGTATAAAATCATAAATGTATATAATTATCATGTATTATTTCAATTTATTGTTAACATGTGCGAAATACAAAAAAAACTATTTTAAAAAGAATGTAAGAGATTAAGGATAAGGTACAGTCACTAATATACCAGTTAAATTATCCATTTGAAAAGAATAAGTGCATATCAACCAAACGACAATAAAATGGTATATTCCTCTAAAATAATTTGAATAAAATTTGATCAAAGGACAAATGAAAATTGTCATTTTATAAGTTTATGAATGAAAAGAATGTTTTAGTAAATCAACTGAATTATCTCGTGTGCAAGAACTAAAAGGTATGTCTTAGTACTATTAGATATGGAAATATAGGACATATAACTTTATGAAGGAAACTTTGTTTTATAAGTGACATTAAAAATACAATGAGATTTTAAAATAATAAATATATACTATATACTTTTCCAAAATGATAATGTTCAAATTAAGTAATGATAAATATAATAATTTTTAATAACATCGAAATACCCAATGTTTTAAAACCCTTGTGGTATATACCTTTACTCTAAAAAAATTAGCCTTCTTAGGTATAGTTATAAAATTATGCAATCTTTCAATTCCTATAAAATCTCTTATGCGAATCGATATTATGTGTTAACAAGCAAACCTACTTTAATATAGAAAATGATTTATTCTATGAAATGAAGAACAAAATACAAATTTAATTATATCATAATACGAATGTAAGTTAAATACAATCATAAAGAATCGATAAAGTTGGGTAATGAATAGTATAATATTGTTACAACATACTATATATTTTAATAAGTGAAGAAACAATTGAATCTTACAGAATTATTACAAACTTGGTCATGATCTTTTATTATTCGATTTGGCAGAGTTCCATCCAAAATGAAGTAGTATACCTCGATCATGGTTCGAAATGTAATTCCCAATTTTTAGAAGTGATAATACTACATACATAAACAAACAAAATATTGAGATTAGTCTTTATTTAATTAGTCAACATCTGATTATGCATAAATAGACATGATTAATTTTAGTTTTGAACTAATTATGTAACAATAACTATTAATTAATCACTGAATATTACCATTTAAAAAAATAAATAAGTGAAAACTAAATTAACTATCCATCTTTCAAGTTGTCAAAACTTATCAATATTAAGATTTTATTCATATAAGTAGTTTTAGATTCACCAAAATTTAATGTTAGATGTTTTATAAATGAAATTTAAAAATTAAAATATCAATACTAGCTTATCTATTCTTGTGGATGGGCTATCACAAGCCCTATGTCCCACAATCTAATCACTTTCTCGCATTCATAGAAAATTGACATTTCTTAAAATGTAAATATTCAAAAAGAATTAATTTTAAATTCAAAACTTAATCACTGAACCTGCAAATTAGATAAAATTAAAAAAATTAATCTGATAAATAATGGAATATATTTGCAATAATAATACTGTAGATATCTTAAAAACAATTACCATGTGATTTTGAATAACATTGTCTCTGTTGACAATCGTAGGCACCCAAGATAAGGGGATAGCAGTTATAGGTTTCGGGATAATGGTTTGCCTTGGGAAACCTTGGAAAACTTCCTATTAAATAAAAATAATTATCATAGAAAAAAATGATTAGCTCTTAATAGAGAGACCAATTTATAGATGTTGTAATTTAAAAATATGTAACATAGAGAAACGTCAACAATTAAGGAGCCATTAACGACCATTTATTGTGACGTTCTGAAGGCCTTTTACTCTCCTATAAATACCAAAGCTCTCGCATTTGTAGAAGTTACTAAAGATAATGAAAGACTATTTTACTTCTTTCTCAAATATTCTGACATAATAATTATATTTCTACAGAGTAGAAATTATTAGAGATAATCGGCACGACCAGAATATCTTTTAAACGCAAGTTATATACCATGTAATTTTTTCTGGATTTCATGTAAGTTTCTTTGTTTTCAATTTATCGCAATAATGTTATTGTTACTTTAATTAAAAATTATTTCAGTTTTTTTATTTTGGAACTCCATTTTTCTGGTTTTACAAACAAGTATTTGTTATTTTTCCAACGATTTAAAAATATATTATTTCTATATCACTGGTTGTTTTTAGACATGGTTTTTCCTATCTCGGCAATTGCTTCATTATTGAACGCAAAGTATTTCTAGACGTGAATAAGTTGGACCCCGTTAATGGTTCCAACTACAAGCGTTGGGAAATATAGATCTTGATTTGTCTTGAACAATACAAACTCGACTTCGGTACAGTTGAAGATCCTCCACCTGTGGAGGAAAAAAGAGTTCCTACTGAAGAAGAACAAGCTAGTTATCTTTCTCAAGTAGCCAAGTTCAAGAAAAAATAAACACTATGTCTCAGGGTTGGATGTTGAACAACGTCTAAAATCCCATCTTTACTCTCCTTGCCAAAGAGATATTGGCAAAGATATGGCAAACTCTAGGGAAGAAAGACTTGGGACTTTGAATGCGCTTACCTGGTGACTCATCCATAAATGGTATTCACATAGTAATTTGTTTGTTTGAAATAATGAAAGTCTGTATGAGAACACATCTAACTTTGCCTATTTCATTAAATGTATAGATGTGTGGCAGGTTAGATTAGGCCATTTAAATTTCTCTTATTTTGGAAAAAAGGATAAACTACTAGAACTGGTACATTTAGACCTACCAACTTTAAAAATTCTCCGCGTGTGAGGAGGAAAATTAACAAATATGGCGGAACAGGCATTTATTTTAACATTAGGCCGAGGTTGAAAAAAAAAATAGATTGCAAATATAAACCACTTGGGTGGTGAAACAGTTATTATATCCTTAAAAGATTTTTGTGAAACTAACAGAATTATCAAAAACATAATTCCCTTAACACACCCATTATAAATGGTGCAGCTGAAAGAAAGAATAGGTCCCTTGCAAGGCAAATGAATGTTATGTTAATTAGTCCACCAACCAACATGTGGGGGAAAGCCTACTTGTCGACTAGTTGTGCTCTCAATTGAATACCTCATAAATTCCTATACAATACCCCTCATGGGTTATGGATAGGGTTTTTCACCAAATCTGGAATTTTTAAAATATGGGGGTGTCTAGCCGAAACAAGAACACCCGATTTCAGAAACGGTCACCGTTTGAACTAAAACCATGAACTCATCCTTCATGGGATATAGCACAAATATTCAAATCATCTTACATAGCCACTCGAAGTGGTCCTATTGAGAAGGAATTGATGAATTCCCTTATAAGTCGTACCTTTTCTAAAAGAGCACAAAGTTGAGCGCATAACTCTCAGTCAATTCATAGCCACTAATGGCGGTCCTTTAGAGAAGGACATGATGAATTCACCATTGAAGGTGAGACTCAATATTCATGATCTAAATGTTAAGAAGATGTCCTTGATTATCCCATATGAATAAGTCCAAAATTTCATAACCCGCGAGGGGTGGTCCTTAAGAAAAGACTTGATGAACTCATCTCCAAAAGTGAGAAACAATATTTATGATAGGATATCAAGGAGATGTTCTTAATAATCCCATACGAATACAAAACCAAAAATGTTCATAGCCTACAACGGGGGGTCCTTAGAGTAGGACGTGATGAACAACTGAAGGGTCAGTAGGATAGAGTATGTGTTGTGAGGATCTCGATACAAAACCATTAAATTCAAAAGTATGTTCACTTAAATGGATTTTTGTGGTTTCCTCACTTTAATACGTGTCAATTTCAAATCGAAATATATTGACATTTAAGAACAATTCACCCAATTGCTGGCAGTTATAGAAACCTATTTGTCTTCTCTCCCAAAGACCCAAAGTAGGTAATTGTTGGAATTTATAGTTAATATTGAGTATTAAATAAACTCATTTATGTTCTTACTAGAGAAGTGGAGAAACTATTCATAAATTGAATAGTCCTACATTGGAAAAGGAGAAGAAAACTATAAAATATCTTTATATAAAATGGTCTCATTTCCTAATTTTCCTTTTTATTAGGAGATGTGGGATTATTTTTTATTTAATAAAAAGTCCCACAGAGGAAGTGGAGTAGACAAAAAGTAAGAATATAATTGCTTACCCCTCCATCCATCCCAAGAGAAACAAATACTATGATAACCAAAAGAGGAAAGGAAAAGCCCACATGTGAGCACCACCACCACTCGTCCATCCCGGTGAGGGAAACGGAGTGGGGTCCAGGGTCGTGGGGGGTTTTGGGGAGTTTAGGCAGCTTTTCCTTCCCTATTTTATCTCTACTTCTTTTTATATCTTGATTCCTTCCATATCTTCTTTCCTTATCTTCTTAGAATTGAATTGGCATGTAATTATATTCCATAAACCTCAAGAGTTTCACATTAACACACAAATTAAACCAAATATGCTCTAAAAGTAATAAATCATCAAATCAAGATAAGAAATAAGAAATTATCGAATAATGAAAAAAATATATAATTAATTAGTAAAATACACTTAAAATGATGTCTCCAACCTATATTATTATATCACAAATATGGTGACATCAATACCCTCAACTCAAAGTTGTATCGTCCCGATACAATAAAGATAAATACAAAGGGAAGTCTCTAAGTACACACCTAAGTCAATTAAGCATAGTGGAAAGAAGATTGCAGAATATAGATAGTAAACATAAAGTAAATAATTAGAAAAATTTATGTAATAATATTTACAAACTAAATTACCTGTACACTTGTCATTCTCACAATCAACACGGTTCAAATTCAAGATCAGATTATCTTTGTAATGCATGAAGGAGAGGTTCTTCACTTAGCTTATCGAGGAGGCTATAGATTGTTCATCGAGCATAACTAGTATCCAAAGATCCACCTACTTACTCTCTAATGGCTCAATCACTTCAGAGAACATAGCAAAGAATCAAAAGTACTTTAGGGTTGTAATGTTGACTTAGGGACGGTATGATAGTATATTTGGATAATTTAGAGTGAGTCTCTTCACTAGCCATCAACGGATCGCCCTAGAGCTTGTTTATACATACCATAAACTACTTGCTTACTAACATCATATTTCTTCTTTATTTAAAATATTGAAAAAGATACTAAAACATTAAAAACAACATGAGATGTTGATCACCTCAAGAAAAAAAATTCATGTACCACACCCACGCCCGGACCCATTATAAATGATGATTGGTTAGATAGCTTCAATGTTTATGCACAAGAACACCACCATTCTTCAAATACTAGAATTAGTATGGATAACGGGAAAAGGTTGCAATCCCGAATCCCAAAGTGGGCAACATAAGACCAAAAAAAGAATTTATTATAGCTTTATTGGATACATTAATCCCATTGTTTCATATAGATTCCTGGTGCACAAGTCTTGTCACGTTGACATTCACATCAATACAACGATTGAATCTAGAAGTGCATTTTTTTAAACTTTCCTGTACAAGAAATTGTTCCTCAAAATAATCACATGTATGATTTAAACCCTAATACCGTTAAAGTCTCACATGTACAAAGTTGGAACCCCATGCATCTTTTTCCCGTTATGACTTAATGGTGCACTTTCACTTGAATTAGAGTGTCTTATAAAGTAAAGTAATGTATTGTTGCAATGTGTTTATGTTTTCAAAACACATGATAATTAAACAACGATAAAATTGGCTAGTTTCTATAGATGAGAACTACTACTTTTACTTTATTACTGATTATTAGATGGAATACTTTGGTACTAGTAAATAATTTAGGAGTGATGATATTTATCACTCCTTTTTGGTTCACCCTTATATCACCTCCTATGTGGAGGTTTTCAAGATCAAAGTATTTCTCTTTACTAATTACTTTTTTTTCTCTCTCTTTTATCTAATGTCACATAATGTGATACATAAAGGGTGATACAAGGGTGAATCAAAAAGGGGTGATAAATATCATTACTCAAAATTTAGCGAACTTACTGTTCTGCGCTTGAAGATAGTTAATAAGTCTTCTATGTTGAGAACATTTTAGAGTAACTATAACTTTCATAATAATTGTTTTTCTCAATGTGTGTATTTCATTCCCCTAACATGTAAACAAGCAAAATAAAGTGATGAAATAAATTTATTTATTGAGACATAAAACTGTTTACAACATTGTATTAGGTGGAGATAGAGAATGTGTTCAACAATGAATAGTTTGTATCTTTTATGCAGGATATTATATTGAAATAAGAGGCAAAGTATAAAATTATCTGGAAAACGTTATAATACATGAGTGCATTACATGAATGAAAACATTGACCCGTGATGAAAATGAAATGGATTAACATATTTACTTAAAACACATACTCACTCCCAAGACATAACTTTTGGACTAGGCTAAATTGTTTGAATAACTTTACTAATATGGACATACTCTGATTGGCGTGTCAGTGTAGAGTTTTATGATAAACCGTTAGTTCAAAATGCAATTGTACAAAAAATGAAAGTATTATGCATGGATAATGAAGTTGTTGTTACGAGAATATATAGACATCCATATCCCATCTAGCCACTTAAGAATTCCTTTTTTATGGTCCCTCACCTTGCAAGGTATTATCATATCTAGAGCTTTCGCTTCTTGAGGTCTCATGATGATAATTATTAATGAATCGTAGACTTGACTTCCATATTGATGGGACAGTGCTGAGGTAATAATCTTCTTGAAGCCTGATAGACAATCCTATCTTAGTGTTTATCATAATTCTAGAGTGGTTTCTCATATGTGAACCTTTGATGTATTTAGTGAATTAGGTATTCGGGGATAAACTTCACTGGGGGTATTTTTGACCTCTAGTGATATGACATGTATTTATCACATAAAGGTGGGTCAATACATGAGGCAATGTTCCTCTTTTAGCATAATATCAAAATTGTGTGTGTTGTGTGTTGTATATGAAAAGGAATTACATAAAACATTTAGAACATCAATTTAACAAAAATATATATAATTATGACATGTGGTTATACTAACTTATGTAATCTTTGTACATTCCTTATATAACTTTACAACCTAAAAAAATTAACCTAATTAATATAAGAAAATATGTATATTTGTTTATGAGTAATGGTATGTTTTGATATAGTAGTCGTGGTGGAAAGAAGGAAGACGAATAATTAAAAAAGAGGTACATAAAAGTTGAAAAACTTCATAATTTAATTCGATGTGGCAATCATAAAGGTTGTCTTATATTGAAAAAATACACTTAAATATCATGGTATATTTACAAAATAATCATTTTTGGATGATAATTGATCTAGTTATTCACAAATAAGCCATAAATAGCGATGTTTCTGAAATTAAATCGTATTTGAATTACCGTTTCGATTATTTTCCCTGTTTTTTGTTAAGAACCTGGATCATCTCTGATAATAATGATATCAAAGTTCTAAACTATTAATATGTTCCTTTTTATTTAGTAACTTATATATTTATTACATATTTTCCATATTCTTCATCCAAAATTTAACATTTTTTCTAAATTAAGAAAATATATACTTCAATTTTACTTTTCTTTGTTGTATCTTTCTAAGGCCATCCTTAGTGACAATTATAGTTTCAACCTATTTTCTTTGGTCATTTTCTTAATTAGCTATTTCATGTAGAAAGTTTGTCCATTGTCTTAATTAGTTATGTCGTTTAGTAAGTTTTACGAGAATATTTCATATATTTTTTCTTGTATAATGTTGATCTATATTTCAGTGTTAATGTATAAAAGGTTAAGGATTACGAGTGAGGGTTAAATTGTGAAAGTACTTTAAACTACGAGTGTTTGAAAAAACAAAACAAACATTTAGTATAAAATCATAAATGAATATAATTATCATGTATTATTTCAATTTATTGTTAACATGATCGAAATACAAAAAAAACTATTTTAAAAAGAAAGTAAGAGATTAAGGATAAGTTACAATCACTAATATACCAATTAAATAATCCATTTGAAAAGAATAAGTGCATTTCAACCAAACCACAATAAAATGGTATATACCTTTAAAGTAATTTGAATAAAATTTGATCGAACGACAAATGAAAATTGTCATTTTAGAAGTTTATGAATGAAAAGAATGTTTTAGTAAATCAATTGAATTATCTCGTGTGCAAGAACAAAAAGGTATTTCTTAGTACTATTAGATATGTAAATATAGGACATATAACTTTATGAAGAAAACCTTTTTTTATAAATGACATTAAAAATACAATGAGATTTTAAAATAGTAAATATATACTATCTACTTTTCCAAAATGATAATGTTCAAATTAAGTAATGATAAATATAATAATTTTTAATAACATCGAAATACCCAATGTTTTAAAACCCTTGTGGTATATACCTATACTCTAAAAAAATAAGTCTTCTTAGGTATAGTTGTAAAATGATAAAATCTTTCAATTCCTATAAAACCTCTTATGCAAATTGATATTATGTGTTAACAAGCAAACATACTTTAATAGATAAAATGATTTATTCAATGAAATTAAGAACAAAATACAAATTTAATTATATCATAATATGAATGTAAGTTAAATACAATCATAAAGAATCGATAAAGTTGGGTAATGAATACACTTCTCACCGATATGTACGTAATACAAGGGATTCATAAAATATGTGAAAATAAAATTAATATATTTTAAACAAGTTTAATCTCAATATCATAGAGAGGGATCACAGTATCTGGATTATGCTTGACAAATTCATTGATGGGTTCTGTCCAATATGCGATTTTTTTGAGAATTCCTGAATACGAAAATAATCTTTTAGTATACTACTAATGATACAAATAAATACATATATATGATATTATACTGATATATTTATTTGATTCATTCATTATTGAGTTTAAAAGGTGAATTCCATAAAAACTATTGAGAGAAGATAAAATATTGTTAGTTATGTATTAAAGTAAAAAAATACATAAACACAACGAAATGAATTATTATATATTTGGCATATGAATTAGAAAATTAGGTTAGTTTTTTGTGTATAACTAACCTTCATTGGTCAGAATTTCATCTCCTATCATCATGCTACGATACCCGAATTCTTTTGTGAGGTCATAGTAACCTACTTTTTCCATGGAAAGTAAACGATCTACTCTCCTTTACCTTGAATCCCTAACAAATTATGTATTAAATTAATATCTAAATGTATATAAAATATTATATAAAATAAACTTGATACACAGTATAATAGTATAATATTGTTACAACATACTATATATTCTAACAAGTGAAAAAACAATTAAATCTTACAATATTATTAGAAACTTGGTCATGATCTTTTATCATTCGATTTTGTAGAGTTCCATCCAAAATGAAATAGTACACCTCGATCATGGTTCGAAATGTAATTCCCGATTTTAAGAAGTGATAATACTATATACATAAACAAACAAAATATTGAGATTATTCTCTACTTAATTAATCAACATCTGATTATGCATAAATTGACATGATAAATTTTAGTTTTGAACTAATTAAATGTGACAATAACTATAAATTAATCACTAAATATTATCGTTTAAATAATAAATAAGTTAAAACTAAAATAATTATCCATCATTTAAGTTGTCAAAACTTAACAATATTAAGATTTTATTCATATAAGTAGTTTTACCCAAATTTAATGTTAGATGTTTTTATAAATGAAATTTAGAAATTAAAATATCAATATTACCTTATCTATTCTTGTGCAGGGGTAATAACGAGCCCTATGCTCCACAATCCAATCACTCTTTCTCGCATTCACAGAAAATTGACATTTCTGAAAATGTTAATATTCAAAAAATTAATTTTAAATTCAAAACGTAATAATTGAACCTGCAAATTAGGTAAAATAAAAAAATTTCATCCCACAAATAATGGAATATATTTGCAATAATAAGATTGTAGATATCTTAAAAACAATTACCATATGATTTTGAATAGCAGTGTCGCCGTTGACAATCGCAGGCACCCAAGGTAATGGGATAGCAGCTATAGGTTTCGGGATAATGGCTTGCCCTGGGAAACCTTGGAAAACCTCCTATTAAATAACAATAATTATCATAGAAAAACATAATTAGCTCTTAATAGAGAGAACAATTTATAGATGAAACATCAAAAATTATTTTTTCACACATAATTATAGAGATGTTTCTTCACGTATCGTAACACTTGAGGATCTTTAAATGTTTAAAATATTAAAATACCATGAATCTATACATGTTTTCAAGCACTAGATGCTACTTTTTAGATGAAACAAATATAAAGATGAAATATACAAAATTAATTGAATATGTTTGAAAATTTGTTAGATTACAATTGAACAGCATATATCAAGACAAATAAGCCCAAATTAAATTTCATTTGATATTAAATATCAAATATTGAAAAATAGTCAAAGTTATAATGCATCATAAATGTTAAGATTTATTTAAGAAAAATATATTTCTAGATGATCTGAGTGGCTTGGTATACTCTACCACTTTATTTTGTTCGATACTTTGTCAAGAAATAAAACCAAACACTTTCATACTATTTCTCTAAATATATTTCCCCCAAATAGATCTATTTTTACATTAGAATCAATTAACGTATTTTAATATTTCTCAATTTGAAATGATCAGATCTAGAGATTTATGTTAGCTAAAGGGGGTTTAATCAAAAAAAATTATGGATCAAAAAAAGTAATCCTGTTTTTGTAATTTTTTCTTACCATGATAAAAAATATAATAAATATATGAAATATAACTTATAGTTTAGAGAATTAAAAATTAAATATTACACGAACCTCATTTTTTTGGTATACTCTCCTGTAGATGGTGGTGCAAACATAAAAGTGTTCTTATTCTCCATTTCTACTAGATATGACGGAGAATGGTTGCAGCTAATTTGTTGTGTGGAGTGAATGTTTTAGCTACTACTAGGTTGATAATATAGAAATAAAAGGAGGGCTACATATTATAATTACCCTCTTGGAGTTTTATAATTTTTTTTTGCAGCTGTTTTGCTACCCAAATTTCATTTAATGCGGGTAGACCAATAAATTTATTGCATAGGATGTATTTAAAGGTGAGATATACTCTAAATTTAATTTATTTTTTCTCGTGATACAATAAATCTAATAATAATATTATTATCTACATGTGTGTAAATTATGATATACATCTTCTCACTGTGTAATTTGAAATTTGAAATTTAGGTATTGAAGTTGTAGTAAACACATAATTTGTGTTATCTTAAGTTTGTTAAAATTTCATTACCATTAAACTCATGAAATTATTTAAGGTATACACACACACATATATATATATATATATATATATATATATATATATATATATATATATATATATATATATATATATATATATATATAATATTGGAGAAGGGCCAACGATCCGAAATGATTCAATTAATGGTCTAGTATAAATTAATTAGATCAACGGTGTGAAATGTCTTGATTTCTATCTATATTTTTCAGCCTTCAATTATATGTGGGCCATTTTATTATAATTTATTTATTTTTAATAAAATTAACTGATTTCCACAATTTTTTTGGATACAAAATACAATATATTAATATTCTTAATAATAAAATTCTAACAAAAAGAATTAATAATAAGATTTTAGTTTTTTTTAGTTTTTTTTTATCTCAAAACATATTTATTTATTTGGTGTTTAATTTATTTTTTTAAATTAAAATTTTTCAAAGTACCTTTAGGCACGGGTTATATATATATATATATATATATATATATATATATATATATATATATATATATATATATATATATATATATATATATATATATATATATATATAATCATTACCTTATTTTTTAACCAACAATCTAACATCTTTGTTCCAATTAATTAGTTTCTTTTTGCATTGACATAGTTTTTAGGTATATTATTCAATAAGTTTCCACGAAAATATATGTTTATATAAAGAAATGTTTAGAATATTATTAATCCTTTGATACCATTGAGTAGTTCCTATAGGTCAACTAGATAAATTTATGGGTCTAATAGATCACTTAAAGGATGTTAATTCCTATAAACCAAGGCACTAAAATAGTCTTATATGTTGACATATAATTAAATATTATAAAGGTATTAGAGAAATAAAAAAAATTCCTACATATAATTTCCATACCTAAAAACTATTTTTAAGTAAATATTTTCTAGAAGTATTGTAAAGATATATAGAGTTAGAGTGAGATGATAACTGTGAGTAAAAATGGAAGTCATCGTTTTAAAACAAGAAATGGAAATTAGAAAAAACAATTATGATTAACTATTACAGAAATAGAAATGCGATTAAAATAGAAACACTAGTCTATTACAATAATTAAATATTCAATACGAACACTTACATAGAATCAGAAAGAACAACACACGAAATAAAGCTGTTAAAATTATATTACGGCATACCTGTTATCTCTAACGAGATTACTACAATATAGGTTTTAGAGAGAAGTATTACGTTGTTCTTTTTCTGATTAGTTTTAGTGCTCTTTTGCAAATGGAGAAGGACATATATTTATAGGTGATTAGGGGGGTCTTTAGACTCGTCACAATAAATGGAAATTAATGGCTCTATATTGTTGACGTTTTGGAGTTAGATATGTTACGATTCCAGCCATGAACTTGGACGCTTTGATGACCTTTGATTCATTCCCGTTTTGACCAAGGTTTGTAACAGCTGAGTCTTGATTGAGGAATATTCTGGTTTAATGTGTCTTCAACGGCTGAACGTTATGTCTCTTGGCTGGAAGATTTGAATTGCCACTGAATCCTATAAGTACTAGTCATTTTCTACCAGAATCATTTCAGAAAACTTGTTTCATTTTTGTCTCCCCAAACTCCCCAAACTCCCCCACGAGCCCACACGGTCGTCGTCGCCGGGTCGGGCGGGTGGTGGTGGTGGTGTGCGCATGTGGGACTTTGCCTATTCCTCTTTGGCCTCCATAGCCTTTAGGCCTTTGGAAATAATAGATGGGTAAGCTAATTTAAACTAATATTCTTTCCATCTCTCATCCTATGTGAGAATTTTATGCACAAAAAGGTGACTTTTCCACTTCTCCAAAAGCATAGGATATGATAGATATGTTTAATACTTTAATCTAAATCTTTTCCACTTCTCCAAAAGAGCATGATCGGATTTATAATAACAATTAATCTAAACAATTGCTCTAAATTCTAACAATTCCCCACTCAGGGTCTTTAGGAGAGAAGGTGAACAGGTTTCCATAACTACCAGCATTTGGGTGAATCGTACTTAAGTGGCAATACCTTTCGATTTGAATTATCACGTAGTGAAGTGAGGCAACCACCAAATTCCGTTTAAGTGAACTTACTCTTAAACTTAATGGTTTTCGATCGAGACCCTCACAGCACATACTCTACCCTATTGAAAGTTACAGTTCCCTCGAACATCACTCTTTAGTTTGTTCATCAAGTCTTTCTCTAAGGACCACCCCTTGCGTGCTATGAACTTTGTGGACTTATTCATATCAGATTATTTCAGGACGTCTCCTTAATTTCTATCATGAATGTTGAGTCTCACTTTTGACCGAATTCATTAAGTCCTTCTCTAAAGGACTACAATATATTGGACATGAATTCATTATGAGTTGAACACTCATCCTCATGTTCTTCCTAGAATGATACGCGTCAAAAGTGAATTCATCAAGTCCTTTACAATAGGACCATCACGAGTGGATATGAATTCATTAAAACGGTTTATACATTCGTTTCATATCGCATGACTATTGACTCTATTGTATTTGGTCCAACAGTGACCGTACTTAGAACTCGAGTAACCTTTGCTGATCACCCCCACATTTGAGTTAGTGGGCTAGAACCGATTAACATAGCCTTCAGCTATGTCATCACGTAGGGGTGTGTAAGGCACTAACTTCGTCGATAATTCTGTTAATGTCATAGAGCTATTATAAGGAATTTATAGCAACATTCGTGCCCTAAGTTTTTTGATTCAGCAAAGTAGTTGGGTTTTAACCTCGGACTTATATTTATAAACACATGTTCCGTTTCACTTTTAGTATTAGGAGGTATACTCTTATAAATCTGACATAGTCACCTATTAACGTTAAATAGTATGGGTTTTCTCCTTTACTAGCGGAATTTATAAAAGTATTTAGGTCTGAATGTACTAATTCTGTTAGTTTAGAATTCTCGAGGTTTTCATATTAAAGGGTCGTATTCCCACAAGTTTGGACTCTACACATATCATATAATATATAAAGTCATCGACCTTTAGTCCAAGGGAATTTTTTTAGCCTTTTAATATAAGAGAAAAGAAAGATAGCCTAATCTACCATTCCACGCATCTAAACATCCAAATAGATAAACAGAATTAAAAATGTCCTTATTAGAGGTTACAAGGTTCAATCACACAAATTCTTATTTGAAAAAGAAAAACCCCTTCCCCACATACTCATCACTTTGGTACTAGTCATGGGTTACAGTATTTAAGACAAACAAATCGTTATGTATATACCCTTTTCCCACAAACTCATCTTTTTTTGAAATAATTATTCCCGCCTCCACCCCCCCCCCCCTCGAAAACAAGTTTGAGTCCCACTTTATTAAAAAGAGCTCCGGAAACCAAGTTCCTACGGAGCGAGGGGACAAAGAGAACATCGTTTAACTCAAAGATCTTACCAGAAGTGAGTTTGACAGTACCCTGTCCTTTTCCGATGACTGTAGCAGTGGATGAGTCACCCAGGAACACGCATTCACCATTAATTGATTCCTCAAACTTTTTGAACAGGACGTTTTTGCACAGAATTGTCGTGAAGCCCCAGTGTCAAGGATCCACTCGCTTTTGTTTTCCACCAAGTAAACCTCAACCATTACCGCTACGATTTTATCTTCGGTTTCAGTTAGGTTTGCAGCAGGTTTTGGATCAGGAATAACTCTAAGTGGACATTCAAAAGCCCTATGTCTTTCTTTAACACAACAATAACAAGAACCGTTGGGTTTCTAAATCTTACCAGAGGTTTTAAACCTTCTGTTTTGTTTGTTGGAGTTGTTGCGGTTCTTATTCCCCATGGATTTGGAATTGTTAGCGCCTTGTTGTTTTCCATTACTTTCAAACCTGTCCTTGTTACCATGCCTAGAACTTTCGACAAGGTTAACCTTCGAGGAATGAGAAGGGAAAGAAAGAGACTTATCCTTGAGTCGATTGGCTCTTTCGACTTGCATGTGGCTGATAAGCTCTTGGAGGATCATTTCCTTCTTTTTGTGTTTGAGGTGGTTATGGTATTCACTCGATTATAGGGGAAATTTCTCAAGCAAGATGTTAGCTTGGAAAACTTCGCACATCTTCATGCCTTCGTCGGTTACCTACGCATAGGTTTTCATACACATGAAGTTGTTCAGTCATAGGTTTCTGACCAGTCAAGGTAAACTTGTACCAATTACCGGTGACGTATTTCTTTTTACCAGAATCATCAGCCCCATACTTCTTCTCAAGAGTTCCCCATATGACCTTTGCCGATTTTTCTTTAGCAAGAAGATAAAAAATGGGATTCAATACATTGTTCAACATCCACCACGAACCATGGTATTAGCTCTTTTGACCTTGGCTTTGAGGGCGAGATTTCTAGGCTGTTCTTGTCCAGTAGGAGCTCCATTGTCCACCATAAGTGGAGGAGCCTCGACTATAGCAAAGTCGATATCATACTATTCAAGACAGATCATAATCTTTTGTGCCCAACGCTTGTAGTTGGAACCATTACGGGGCTCCAACTTATTCACGTCGAGAAGTGGCTTTGTGTTCAATGATGAAGCAGTAGCCGAGATAGGAAAAGCCATTTCAGAAAACGGTGATAAAGGTAAATATCTTTTTAAATTGTGAGTAAATAGAAGTCACCATTTTAAAACAAGAAATGGAAATCCAGAAATAACAATTTCGATTAATTATTACAGAAATAGAAATGTGATTACAATAGAAACACTAGTCTATTACAGTAATGAAATATTCAATACGAACACTTACATGGAATCAGAAAGAACAACACACGAAATAAAGCTGTTAAAAAGATATTACGGCGTACTGGTTATCTCTAACGAGATTACAACAACAGAGGTTTTAGAGAGAAGTATTTTGTTGTTCTTTTTCTGATTAGTTTCTGCGGTCTTTTGCAAATAGAGAAGGACCTATATTTATAGGTGATTAGGGGGCTCTTTAGACTCGTCACAATAAATGGAATTTAATGGCTCTTTATTGTTGACGTTTTAGAGTTACATATGTTACAATTCCAGCCATGAACCTGGACGCTTTGATGACCCTTGATTCATTCCCGTTTTGACCAAGTTTTGTAACAGTTGAGTCTTGATTGAAGAATATTCTGGTTTAATGTGTCTTCAATGGCTGAACGTTATGTCTCTTGGCAGGAAGGTTTGAATTTCCAACGAAAGTACTAGTCATTTTCTACCATAATCATTTCAGAAAACTTGTTTCATTTTTCATTTTTTGACTCCCCAAACTCCCCAACTCCCCATCTCCCCCACGAGCCCACGGCCAACGGCCACGCCGTTGTCATGTTCGTCGTCGCCGGGCCGGGCGGGTGGTGGTTGTGTGCGCGTGTGGGGCTTTGCCTATTCCTCTTTGGCCACCATAGCCTTTAGGCCTTTTTGAAATAATATATGGGTAAGCTAATTTAAACTAATATTTTTTTCCATCTCTCCTTCTATGTGGGACATTTCATGCACAAAAAAGTGACTTTTCAACTTCTCCAAAAGAATAGGAAAGGATAGATATGTTTAATACTTTAATCTAAATCTTTTCCACTTCTCCAAAAGAGCACGATCGGATTTATAATAACAATTAATCTAAACAATTGCTCTAAATCCTAACAATAATAAATTAAATTTAAATTAATTATACATTTTGGTTCTTATACAAAATCCTTGTAATTCGTAGTATAAAGTCTAAACGATAGATAAAACTAATATAACTTTGACATCATACAAAGTAATTATCTTGTCTAAATTACATTGAATATAAATTTAAAATTTTGGATGTAAATGTTAGTACTCCAATCGTTGACGATATCTATATTTTGATCTCTCTTTTGGCTTGTAGTTCAAGATAAATTTTTGTAGGGTTTCTTGAGTCTAAAGTTGGAATAACTTATTTAATATATTTTGAGTCTAGAAATAATGTTAATGATTCACGTTATTGTGAGTATTTTGGTGTGTTTTATATTTTATAGGTGAAACTTGAAGGAATGCATCGAATTAGACGACAAATTGATAATTTAAGTAATAAAAATAATAAGGACAAACCTCCAAGGAATCTAAAGAAAACTAAATGTTATCAAAGAGGTCAAGAATTCAATTAGAGCTCAATAAAGATATAATTTACGATCATCATAGAATCTTCAAATTGATGTCACAGTCTATCCAACGGAGTTAGAAGTTGAATGATAGAATGCTTGAAAATCTGGAAAAAAAAGAATGTGTAAATAATAAGCAGGATTGAGAGTCCATATGATTAAGTTAATTATGTTTGTTTTTGTGACCCGAAAATGACCATTGTGTACAAACCTAGATATATGGTGGATTTTTAGAGAGTCTAGCCATAGAGGAACCCACTTAATTACAACCCACTAATTATGGAGCCTATATAATACATTTTATTTGATTTTATCAATCATATCATTCATTATAGTCAAAGGAGTAAGGGTATATAAAGAATAAGTTCGGTAGATTCTTTAAGTCGTCAAAACATTACAACATTATATATTCATATTCACATAATAAAATTTTACAATTTATGTTTCTTTCATTTTTCCTTTATAATGTATATTCAAGTTCAACTATTATACTTTCCATTTTAATTAATATGAACTAGTTTTACTTGATTTTTGGATTAAAGGGGAAATTTTAGGTTTTATTAATCAGGAATATATGTTTAAATAGGGACTATAAGATTAAATAAGATAAAAACTATTATGCTTCTATTTATCTTGTATTTAGTTATAATTTTTTTTGGAAAATTAATTGATGAAACCGAACATATTACACACAAAGCGTGGGTTTATGGGTGTAATTAAGTAATTGAGAGTCTATATTTCCTATAGAATTGAAAGGCCTTCGGTCGATGCATTATTATTATATAGATAGGTGATTACTTTGTTTTTTTTTGTACGTGGGTGGTCCTGACCAACTTGCGCGCATCGCGGGAAATATACAAGCCTCCTTATGCATACCCTAGGTAAATCATAATTAGGTTATACATGATTAAGAAGGTGATTCGAACCTTGTACCTCTTACTTTAAACCCTTTAAGTGTTGAAGAAATAGTAAGCTTCTGGCTAGTTGAGCTAAACTTACAGGTTATTTAATTAGTTTTTACAATGCTTAGGTTCATGTAGAAGAAGGTCCTTCATCTCAAGAGTATCAATCTAACCATCCAAAAGCGGTTTAGGGTATTAATCTATTACTTTGTCAATTTGTATACTTCAGAGAGATCACAAGTATTTTGATCCTAGAAAAAATATATTATAACATATCTTATTAAGGTTATATGTAATATGTTTTCCCATATAGATAATGTGATCTTAATCATTTTTCCGAAGGAGTTTCCATGTTATCGTTATTTAATGATAACGTGTAAACCTCATATCAGGAACCATGAAAGGCGCATATCTTAACCATTAAAACTGTTTTAAATATTTAAAATTTCAACTAGAAACCTATATCTACGAAGCTTCTAGACATGTATCCCTTTCATAGAAGTTTCCATTGTATTGTCTACAAATTATAAACTTTGAGATATAACAACGTGAGCTCTAATTAATATGCCATGTTCTTGCAAACCTTTATAGTTTCATTAAACATTATTTGACAATAATTGAAACTAGGAAGTAAATGCAACCAAGGAACAACTCATTTTTTTGCAGGATCGACTCTCTGGTTTTTATAACTTTAAGATACACAATATATGTATTTAGTGTTAATCATGTTTGCATGATAAGTGAGGAGTTTTAAGTATTATTGGGTACTGAGCCTTAATCCTTCTATTGCTCAAGAGGTTTTTGATTCATAGTAATATTGAACCTATGAAATAATTATAATTATCACATCAAAATTGATGATAATTGCTTGGTTTAATGTTATATATTTTTGTATCGAATTAGGCTCATCAAAGAACATGAAACAAACACAAAGTAGAAAAACATTAGGAGATTGAAGTAATTATGTTTGAATCAATAGAAATGAGAAATATAATTCTTGGGGAAAAATAAACATAAATAAGATGACAATTTTTTCCACAATATTACAAATTTGTATCAATTTTTTTAATGTATTAGCCAAGCTCTCTAAGTTGTATTCGTTTTTTAACAAAGACCCATTAAAGTTGTGAGGATATACAAAGGTATATGAAAATACTATAATTTATTGATTGGTGTTCATAATATTACAATTATCTAATTTATTTATCTCTTTTTTTAATCTACATGAGAAGGCACTTTGTAAATTTGTTTTTATAGAACATGCAATTAGAAATTTAATTAATAGTATTCCACAAAAACTTTGATAGTTTGAGCTAAAATAAAGAACTTGATTAATGAAGTTTTTAAAAGACTTCAACATAAATATTGGTATTGAATTCATCCATATATACTATTTAACATTATTTTAAATTAAGTAACTGACTATAAAATAAGAAATTAAGAATAAATTGAACCAGTGAGATATTGACATGTGGATAGAGCTGTCTAGGTGATTTGTATTATAAATGTAAACTCCTAAGATACTCATAGTAGCTCTTTTCTATAGAAAATTTGACACTTATAAATTTATATCTTCAAAAAGAGTCTCAAATTAATTCATAGTCTGAATCACTATACTTCTTTGTAATTACCTCTTATTTATAAACATGTTTTTTTGTGTTATATGGGTGGTTTGGGCAAACACCTAACTAATCATAGGGAAATTAGGCGCACGCCTCCACACACCTAACTCCAGGGAAGTCAGATCTAGGTTACTCATGTTCTGGGAGGAGATTCAATTTTGACACAAGTTGAAGGATTCATGCTTGTTTGTAGTGGTAGGTGTGGAGTATATATTTGATACTCGTCTTCTCTCTTACAAGACTCAAACCACTCTAAATCACATGTTCGTTTTCTGTTACCTTGTCTATTGAAAAAATTTCATTTTATTTATTTCTAACATTGCCTCAATACTAGTTTCTTTATATTGGACAAATATTTTGCATGCTTATTTATTGTATAGTTGTCTCTTCATTTGTTGACATGTTTTATTCTTTAAGTATAAATAATTAATTCTTTATGGAATATTTCACTTACAGATCATATCTCTTGTGTACATCTGGTCAATCTATATAAAATCATACAAGTTTAGTCCAATCGAGCAAATGGATTTTGATTAATGTTTATTTTGCTTGACTCCTATTCAGTACCATCTATAATTATTATTATTGGTGGAAAAGTGGTATTAGAGCCCAACTCTAATATTTGTTTGTGTTTAACCACACCTGCACTAAACAAACTTGTTGTGGTTAAATGCACCAGATTATTGTTGGAATTTATAAATAATATTAAATATTAAATAAATTCATTCATGCTATTATGAGAGAAGTGTAAAAGTTATTCCTAAATTGAATAGTCCCACATTGGAAGATGAAAATAAAACCATAAAATAATATTTATATAAAATGGTCTCATTTCCCAATTTTTCTTTTTTATTGGGAGATGTGGGAATTTTTTTTATTTGAATAAAAAGTCTCACATCGGAAGTGTAATAGTGAAAAAGTAAGACTATAATTTCTTACCTCTCTATCTAACCTAAAAGAAACAAATACTATGAAAGCCAAAAGAGTAAGGCAAAGCCCCACACGCGCACCACCACCACCAGCCTGGCCCGGCGACGGCGACGATGTGGGCATGGGCGTGGGCCATGGGAATTTTGGGGAGTAAAAAAACAAAAAGAAATAACTTTTGAAGTGGGACTAGTGTTGTATGAGTGGTAATTATAGTGTTGTTGGGACTTCATAACCTTCCAGCCAGAAGACAAAACACCCACGGATTAAAGGCTCATTATAAACAAAATATTCTCCAATAAAGGCTTAGTAGTTACTGGACTTGGTCAAAATGGGAATGAACCATAAGCTAGAAAAGAGTCCAGGTTTATGTTTGGTGTCGCCTAAGGTGTGATAAAATAATGGATAAAATAAGTGCAAATAAACAACCTAGACTGTGCACGTTCTGCAAGTATACAGGACGTATGCAAGTTTTACTGATAAATAAGATGTGTTCCTCAGAGACTACAAAGGTTAGAGAGAACTTATGCAAATTATCAAGTGCATAGATCAGGTTAATACGCCTGAAAATTAAAGACTAAAGAGATTTTTGTTTGATTATTAGAAATAGAAAATTAGACTAGTAAATAAAAGACATAAAATTTTATAAGCAAAGAACAGATAGTATGAGAGTTTAGCTCGAGAAATTATCAAGTAATCCCCATTAGTCTTGTTTACTCTAAACATGTAAGGGTGGATCATGTAGTATTGCAATAATCAGGATTCTAAATTCCTACGTACACCCGGAGAGCGAATAGGTAGGCTACGGCACAACCACGAGGTAGTTTAAAATAGGCTTGTCCTACGCCACTAGGTTCCTAAGCAAACTTTTTCCTTCAATTGGTGATATGGTGATTAAAACAAAGCCTAATGACTATCTAGTTAGGTTGGTGTTATCAGGACCAAATCCTTATTCTAGACGCTGTGTGGTGTTTCAATAGTCAAACACCCCATTCCGGGCGACCATCTAATAAGGTAATCCTATACGCATGCATTCACCAGGAAAACAGACAATAAATCAAAACACATAAACAGAGAATAAAACATGAATTCAAATTAAGTACGGTAGTATCCCAAATTAGATAGATAAGAACTAGGGTTCATACACATATGCTAAATCTCAAGCTAAAATTATTTAGTTCATACTAATGAAAGAAAAGAAAAGAATTACAAATTTGAAGGTTGAAGATGACATGATATCGTGTTCAACTCCTTCCAGACTTCTCTTCTCTTGTGTAAGCTTCCCCTTAGCTTAAAGTTTACCAAGGATATGTTTCTTCTGATAAGATGGTATACTTATAGGGTAGAGGAAACCCTGAAACATTTTCTTGGAGTGGAAGACAAGTAATTTGGACTCTAGCCCAACTCAAATTCGTAACCCTAAAATACAGAAAAGGTAAGATTCTGGTGATGTTTTGTTTTGGCCGTAACTTTTTCAATACTTATGTTTGACACATTCCAATAGTCAAAACTGATCATCTCGGAAAGATCTATAACTTCAATTCAGACCATTCTTCCAAATTCCTCGCTAATCTTGAGTTATGATCACTTTTATGTTCGTAGTTGCTGGAATTCAGATTTATTTGGCAACTTTATCTATTCCTTTTCATATTTCTTTCCTTTATCTCCAATTTCCATGTTTATCTTCTTTCCATTATCTCTTAGAATTGACTTGGCATCTAATTAATTACCATATATCTTTAAAGTTTTATAATTAACAAACAATTATACCCTATATACTCTAAAAATAATAAATAATCAAACCAAGACACGAAATAGGGAAGTGTACTAAATCATGAGAAAATCGACCTATACCCTAATAAATACACCTACAATGATGTCTCCGACTAAGATTAAATCATCACAAATAGGGAGACATCAAGACCCCCAACTCAAAGTTGTATCGTCCCAATACAACAAAAATAAAAATAAAGAATAGTAGGGTAGTCAAATAATAAACATAGAAGAAGTATGAGAAGAATAAGAACATAACACAATGAATGATCCTAGAGCAAACTATCTAAAAAGTCACATGTAGTAATGCTAAGAAAATAATGCACACGTATGCTTAATATACACACAATCAATAATCTATAAATTCAAGTCCAGATTAATCTCGCAATACCAGAAGTAGAGGTCTCAACTCAGTTTATGTTGATGGCTATAGGTTGTTCATAGGTCTTAATATAGCATCCAGTGGTCCACTTATCTACAACCTAATAGCTCAATTGTTTATCCATCAAATAGCTAAAAATCCTAAGGTCTTTTCGATTATAACTTGGATTAGGGATGATGTAGTATATTTGGATAATGAAAAGTGAGCTTTTGGCTCTCTCCTCATATTCCATCAACGACCGCCCTAGAGCTTGAGTTTTCACTCGAAGATGTTCTCACTCAACCCAATATTTTGATGCTTTAATGTGCATCCCCAAATAATCCCAAGTAAAAACCTTTTTCATGATGATATATAATTCCACTTTGCCGGTTCAAATATATATTCTTTTCATGTTTCAATTTTTTCTTTTGTAGCTATGACTCTCTTTTTGATGTTGAGATATCATGCTATTTTCTTTTATAATTATTTCTTTTCAATTCATGATTTTCATCTTTTTTCATTTACTATTACCCCGGCAAAGGGTTACAATAATAACTTTTTTATCATCAATAAAATCGCAATTTCGATTTCCCAAACACAATGTTCCCTAATGATGAAAACCACCACCCCAAACTCAAGCTCTAAAAACGACTTGTCTCAGGTTTTACGATTCAAGTGCGGGTCATATGGATAAGTCCTATAAAATAAGGGGTATGGTTTATAATGTAGTTAAATAAAAGGCTTTAGAAAGGCTTAGAGGGGCTAAGACGGATAAATAATAGTATAATCAAATAAAAGGGTGAGAAAGCTAAAAAGGCTTCAAGTGGTTTCAATATGAAAGAAATACCTTATTCACTTTTCTAACTACCGGATTTTGTTACTTTTTTACTACAAGTTCAAAGACAATCGGGATTTCAACTCACGTTCTACACACCAAATAACTCTCCCTAAGTTTCAACATGACTTCTTAGCATTGCTCCTAAACTTTTCTATCTTTTATTTCATGTTTTCATACATGCATACTAAACATATTTGTGACATCTTTCAAAAACATACTACTTACTATCATTAACTTAATTAAATCATGCTCAATAGATACATTCAAAATATTCTATGCCAATTCAAACCTAAAATTTTTAAATTTAATGCAAAAACAAAAAGGAAGATGAGGACAACGAATCTCCACCCCCAACTCAAAAGTGAGACGTGTCCCCACGACTCGAAAAAGACTCAATAAAGCAACAAAAATTAAATTTAAAACTAAACCTAAAATAACGCAGACAAGAAATAAAGGAGAATAATTATAACGGGGTACCTGACCATAAAGCTCTAGCAAGTCATCCTCCGAAGAAGAATAAGTATCAATATCCAAGTCTTCTGTTACTTCATTTATTACCTGATTAATCCTTGAAATTTCCTCCCAGTAGGCGTTGAATCCCTTTTTAACTTACCAATTTCTTCCATCAATATCTGCCCATGCTGGTGGTGTGGATATAATCTCTGAGTTATCATTTTGAAGAAGAACCTTGATCTTGGATTGTTGTCTTTACTTTAGGCCTTGGTGGTACACTCATTCTAGCTGTTAATTTCCTTTGTAGTGGTTGTGCTGGTGCCTCTGTCTTTGGCTTATTTTCAATAAGCTCATCACAGTTGATGGACTTTTCTCTTGTAGCTTCAGGCAAATTATTGTTCTTCTCTAAGATTGAACACTTCCTCTTATAATCCATAGCATCCGTTCTGTTTGTCATCTCTAATTAACCCACAACTCAAGCTACGCCAAGGATAGAATAAAGTTAAGAAAGATTGGTGTGACTTGATTTTGTTGCTTGGATGAATGATTATCAATGGTAGAAGAAGGTACTCTTGATTGTTGTTGAAAAACTCTTGAAAGCTTGATGATTTGATGATGTTATGTGATAATTTGATCAAGCTTCAAGGTGATTTTATAGAATATGGGTCTGAAATCGTTTTTACTATTCCTCGAAATCAGGTTTTCTCCACTCCATTGGATAGAGCTCGAAAAAATATGCTATCTAGGCTTTTGAAAAAGTGAATTCCGACCTCCGAGCACAAAGTTATGGCCTTTTGAAATTTTAGCAAATTTTAGCAAAAAGAAATAACTTTTGAAGTGGGACTAGTGTTGTATGACTGGTAATTATAGTGTTGTTGGGACTTCATAACCTTCCAACCAGAAGACAAAACACCCAGGGAAGGGCTCATTATAAACAAAATATTCTCCAATAAAGGTTTAGTAGTTACTGAACTTGGTCAAAACGGGAATGAACCATAAGTTAGAAAAGAGTCCAGGTTCATGTTGTAATTTAAAAAGATGTAACACAGAAAAACATCAACAATAAAGGAGCCATTAACGGCCATTTATTGTGACTTTTCTGAAGGCATTCTACTCTCCTATGAATACCATACCTCTCCCATTTGTAGAAGTTACGAAACTAAGAATAATAAAAGACTATTTTACTTCTCTCAAATATTCTGACATAATATTTATATTTCTATAGAGTAGAAATTGTTAGAAATAATTGGCAGGACCAGAATATCTTCTTAACGCAAGTTATATACCATGTAATCTTTTCTGGATTTCGTGTAAGTTTCGTCGTTTTCAATTTATTATAATAATGTTAGTGTTACTTTAATTAAAAAGTATTTCATTTATTTTATTTTGGAACTCCATTTTTCTAGTTTTACAAACCAGATTTTGTTATTTTTCCAACAATTTAAAAATATATTATTTCTATGTCACTGGTTGTTTTTTAAAAATGGTTTTTCCTATCTCGCCAATTGCTTCATTATTGAATGCAAAGTCTTACACGACGTGAATAAGTTGGAGTTCGTTAATGGTTCCAACTACAAGTGTTGGGCAATATAGATCTTGATTTGTCTTGAACAATACGAACTCGACTTCGGTACGCTTGAAGATCCTCCACTTGTGGTGGAAAAAAGAGTTCCTACTGAAGAAGAACAAGCTAGTTATATTTCTCAAGTAGCCAATTTCATGGAAAAAACAAACACTATGGCTCAGGGTTGGATGTTGAACAACGTCTAAAATCCCATCTTTGGTCTCCTTGCCAAAGAGATATCGGCAAATATCATATGGAAAATTGTTGGGAAGAAAGAAATGGGACTTTGAATGAACGTACCTGGTGACTCATCCATAAATGGTATTCAAATAATAATTTGTTTGTTTGAAACAATGAAACTCTTAATGAGAACACATCTAACTCTGCCTATTTCATTGAATGTATAGATGTGTGGCATGGTACATTAGGCCATTTAAATTGCTCTTATTTTGGAAAAAAGGATAAACTAATAGAACTAGTACATTCAGACCTAGCAGCTTTAAACATTCTTCGCGCGTGGAGGTGGAAAATTAACAAATATGGCAAAACATGCATTTATTTTAACATTAGGACGAGGTTGAAAACAAAGTAGTTTGCAAATCAAAACCACTTAGGGTCGTGAAACATTTATTATATCCTTAAAAGGTTTTTGTAAAACTAACAGAATTATCCAAAACATATTGCTCTTAGAACACCCCTTATAAATGATGTAGCTGAAAGAAAGAATAGGTCCCTTGCAAGGCGAATAAATGCTATGTTAAGTAGTCCACCTACCAACATGTGAGGGGAAAGTTGTCTTGTTGACGAGTTGTGCTCTCAATAAGGTATATCATACATTCCTAGACAATACCCCTCATGGGTTGTGGTAAGAGTTTTTCACCAAACCTGGAATTTTTAAAATATGGGGGTGTCTAGCCGAAGCAAGAACACCCGATTTCAAAAACGGTCACCGTTTGAACTAAAACCATAAACTCATCCTTCATGGGATATATCAAAAATATATAAATCATATTAATGAATTCATAGCCACTCGAGGTGGTTCTATTGAGAAGGAATTGATAAAATTTCCTTATAAGTCGTACCTTTTCTAAAAGAGCACAAAGTTGAGCGCATAACTCTCAGTCAATTCATAGCCATTAATGGTGGTTCGTTAGAGAAGGACATGATGAACTCACCAACGAAGGTGAGACTCAATATTCATGATAGAATGTTAAGAAGACATCCTTAATTATCCCATATGAATAATTCCAAAATTTCATAGCCCGCGAGGGGTGGTCCTTAAAGAAGGACTTGATGAAGTCATCTCCAAAAGTGAGAAACAATAATTATGATAGGATATTAAGGAGATGTTCTTAATAATACCATACAAATAAAAAACTAAAAAGGTTCATAGCCTACAATTGGTGGTCCTTAGAGTAGGACTTGATGAACAACTGAAGAGTCAGCAGGGTAGAGTATGTGTTGTGAGTATCTCGATACAAAACCATCAAATTCAAAAGTATGTTCACTTAAATGGATTTTTGTGGTTGCCTCACTTTAATACGTGTCAATTTCAAATCGAAAGATATTGACATTTAAGTACAATTCACCCAATTGCTGGCAGTTATGGAAACCTATTTGCCTTCTCCCCTAAAGACCCGTAGTAGGGAATTGTTGGAATTTATAATTAATATTGAGGATTAAATAAACTCATTTATGTTCTTACTGAAGAAGTAGAGAAACTATTCATAAATTAAATACTCCCACATTGGAAGGTGAGAAGAAAACTATAAAAAAAATATTTATATAAAATGGTCTCCTTTCCTAATTTTCTTTATTATTAGGAGATGTGGGATTCTTTTTTATTGAAAAAAAGTCCCACATAGGAAGTGGAGTAGACGAAAAGTAAAAATATAATTGCTTACCTCTCTATTCATCCCAAAAGAAACAAAGACTATGGTAGCCAAAAGAGTAAAGGTAAAGCCCACATGCGAGCACCACCACCACCCATCCGGCCGGCAACGGAAACAGAGTGGGCTCCAGGGTCGTGGGTCGTGGGAGATTTTGGGGAGTTTAGGCAGCTTTTCTTTTCCTATTTTATCTCTGCTTCCTTTTATCTCTTGATTCCTTCTATATCTTCGTTTCTTATCTTCTCAGAATTGATTTGACATCTAATTATATTCCATAAAATTAAGTATTACACGAACCTCAATTTTTTCGGTATACTCTCTTGTAGATGGTGGTGCATACATAATAGTGTCCTTATTCTCCATTTCTACTAGATATGATGGAGAATGGTTATAGCTAATTTGTTGTGTGGAGCGAATATTTTAGCTACTACTAGGTTGATTATATAGAAATAAAAAGAGGGCTAGATATTATAATTACCCTCTTGGATTTTTATAACTTTTTTCCAGCTGTTTTGCTACCTAAATTTCATTTAATGCGGGTAGAACAATAAATTTATTAAATATGATGTATAGAAAGGTGAGATATACTTTAGATTTAATTATTTTTTTCTCGTGATACAATAAATCTAATAATAATATAATTATCTACATGTGTGTAAATTATGATATACATCTTTTTAATGTGTAATTTGAAATATACGTATTGAGTTGTGGTAAACACATAATTTGTTTTATCTTAAGTTTGTTGAAATTTTATTACGATTAAACTCATGAAATTATTTAAGGTATACACACAAATATATATATATATATATATATATATATATATATATATATATATATATATATATATACTAGGTAAAACCCGTGTCTGAAGACACTAATGCAAAAATTAATTCCGTTTACGGGAATCGAACCCAGGTTCCCTAGGTGAAGGGGCCAGAATCAATTCTGGCCACCACTTATGTTTAGCCAAATTAAATGCTGGCCACCACTTATGTTTGGCCAGATTTAATCCTGGCCACCACTTATGGGGGTAAATCTGGACCGTAGAAAAAACTCTGAAATATAATATATATATATATATATATATATATATATATATATATATATATATTGGAGAAGGGCCAACGGCCCAAAATGTCTCATATTTCTCTCTACATTTTTTAGCCTTTGGATCAAATTTTTTTTTAGCCATTAAATCTAATTCAATTAATGGTCAAGATTGTGTAATTTGGATCAACAGTGTGAAATGTCTTGATTTCCATCTATATTTTTCAGCCGTTAAATTATATGAGGGTCATTTTATTATAATTTATTTATTTTTAATACAATTAACTGATTTCCACAATTTTTTTGGATACAAATTACAATATATTAATATTCTTAATAATAAAATTCTAACAAAAAAATTAATAATAAGATTTTAGTTTTTTTTTTTGTTTTTTTTATATCAAAAAATATTTATTTATTTGGTGTTTAATTTATTTTTTAAAATTAAAATTTTTTAAAGTGCCTTTAGACACGGATTTATACCTAGTATATATATATATATATATATATATATATATTAAATAATCATAAAAATTACCTTATTTCTTAACCAACAATCTATCATCTTTGTTCCAATTGGTTAGTTTCTTTTTTGCTTTGACATAGTTTTTAGGTATATTATTCAATAAGTTTCCAAGAAAATATATGTTTATATAAAGAAATGTTTAGAATATTATTAATCCTTTGATACCATTGAGTAGTTCCTATAGGTCAACTAGATAACTTATGGGTCTAATAGATAACTTAAAGGATGTTAATTCCTATCAACCAAGACACTAAAATAATCTTATATGTTGACATATAATTAAATATTATAAAGTTATTAGAGAAATAAAATTTATGTTCTCCCACTAATTTTAATTTCCCTACCTAAAAACTATTTTTAAGTAAATATTTTCTGAAAGTATTGTAAAGGTATATAGAGTTAGAGTGAGATTATGACAAAAAAAATATAAATTAATTATACATTTTGGTTCTTATACAAAATCCTTATAATTTGTAGTATAAAGTCTAAAAAATAGAGAAAAATAATATATAAATTTGAAATCATATAAAGTAATTATCGTGTCTATAATACATTGAATATAAATTTAAAATTTTGGATGTAAATGTTAGTACTCCAATCGTTGACGATATCTATATTTTGATCTCTCTTTTGGCTTGTAGTTCAAGATATATTTTTGTAGGGTTTCTTGGGTCTAAAGTTGGAATACCTTATTTAATATATTTTGAGTCTAGAAATAATGTTAATGATTCACGTTTTTGTGAGTATTTTGGTGTGTTTTATGTTTTATAGGTGAAACTCGAAGGAATACATTGAATCGGAGGACAAATTGATAATATAAGTAATAAAAATAATAAGGACAAACCTCCAAGGAATTAGAAAAAACCAAAAGTTATCAAAGAGGTCAATAAATTAATTAGAGGTCAAGAATTAAACTAGAGCTCAATAAAGATATAATTTACGATCATCATAGAATCTTCAAATTGATGTTACGGTCTATCCAACGGAGTTAGAAGTTGAATAATAGAATGCTTGAAAATCTGGGGAAAAAAAACGAATGTGTAAATAATAAGCATGTTTGAGAGTCCATATGATTAAGTTATGCTTGTTTTTGTGACCCGAGAATGACCATTGTGTACAAACCTAGAAATATGGAGGATTTTTAGAGAGTTTAGCCATAGAGGAACCCACTAATTATGGAGCCTATATAATACATTTTATTTTATTTTATCAATCATATCATTCATTACAGTCAAAGGAGTAAGGCTATATAAGGAATAAGTTCGGTAGATTCTTTAAGTCGTCAAAACATTACAACATTATATCTTTATATTTTAAAATCTTCATCTTCACATAATAAAATTTTACAATTTATTTTTCTTTCATTTTTCCTTTATAATATATATTCAACTATTACACTTTCCATTTTAATTAATATGAACTAGTTTTACTTGAGTTTTGGATTAAAGGGGAAATTTTAGGTCTTATTAATCAGGAATATATGTTTAACCAATGAGCTATAAGATCAAATAAGATAAAAACTATTATGCTTCTATTTATCTTGTATTTAGTTATGATTCTTTTTTGGAAAATTAATTGATGAAACCCAATACATTACACTCAAAGTGTGGGTTTATGGGTGTAATTAAGTAATTGAGAGTCCATATTTTCTATAGAATTGAAAGGCCTTCAGTCGATGCATTATAATTATATAGATAGGTTATTACTTTGTTCTTTTTTTGTACGTGAAATATACAAGCCTCCTTATGCATACCCTAGGTAAATCATAATTAGGTTATACATGATTAAGAAGGTGATTCGAACCTTATACCTCTCACTTTAAACCCTTTAAATGCTGAAGAAATAGTAAGGTTCTGGCTAGTTGAGCTAAACTAACTGGTTATATAATTAGTTTTTATGATACCTAGGTTCATGTAGAAGAAGGTCCTTCATCTCAAGAGTATTAATCTAATCATCCAAAAGGGGTTTAGGGTATTACTCTATTTTTTTTTTTTTTTTTTTTTTTGGACAGTGGGTATTACTCTATTACTTTGTCAATTTGTATACTTGAGAGACATCACAAGTATTTTGAGCCTAAAACAAATATATTATAACATATCTTATGAAGGTTATATGAAATATGTTTTCCCATATAGATAATGTGATCTTAAATTAGGATCAGACTTAAATCTAACGGCTTGGATATTTGAGACGCGAATCCCAATGCGTTGAACTCGAAATTGACTAGGAAAACCTAGCTCTAACCGTTGATTAGCCATCTAAAACCTGAAAAAGACTAAAAAAAGCGTAAAACTGAAAACAAATAAAAACTTCTACACTAAATAAACACAAAATAGATTTAACTTAAAGATAAATCCCCGGCAGCGGCGCCAAAAACTTGGTGGGGGCAAAGGTGTGATAAAATAATAGATAACTAAAGACAATAATAAAGAGCACACACCCTTGAGAACCACAGAACTCACTGCAAGTATCACAGATCGTTTACAAGTTTGAATGATAAGTTAAGTTCGTTCGCAGGGATTTGATCCGTTAGATCTATTTATATTTAAAAAGCGTAGATGAATTTAGATGTTTGGAATAAAATATAAGAAGATAAAATAATAACTATCTGATGAGAAATAATAAATAAGAATGTAGATAAAAAAATATGGATGTAAGTCTAATAGATTAGGGTCACTAATATGAGTCTATTTTACTAAGTTGTTATTCTAACCTGTCACGGATTAAGCATTATATATTAACCAGGATTCTAAATTCTAACTAACCTTTATTAAGCTTAGGAGCAACCTCTCCACTACCAAGGATTCCTGAGTAATGATTGGTGATTAAATCAAACCTTTATGGCTATCTAGTTAGGCAAATGATCAAAACTAGACGATTATGTGGTGTTGTCAATAACTAAGAATAGTCCTAAGATTGGCCAAATCTAGGGTTGTAACAATAAGTCAAAACAAATAATAACAATATACGCCAAGCTCAATCAACTAAAATAACAAATAGTATTATGGAATTTAAGACAAAATAATAACCCAACAAATAAAAGTAAAACTTACAGAATAAAAGCTTAGAAAGATGATTGAGCATAAATCTATAGCTAATTACCCTAAATATAGAGAAGGTGAGATGTAGAAGAGGAGTTTGTCACTCTCCAACTTCGTGCTTCTTGTCTTCCTCTATAGGTCAGCTTGCTTCTTGGATGAATAACTTGATTCTAAGGATTAATAATTGTGTATGGACTAAGCTAATGATTAGAACTGAGCAAGGACATGTTTAAAATGGTATAAAGGTGTATTTATAGGTGTTTGAAAACCTTAATTCGTTTATTTGAAGGAGAGGGTAAGTAGTGGACTCCAAGTCCAACTCAAATTCGTAACCCTAAAACATGGAATCAGACCCGTTTTGGTTTTGGTCCTAACATCTTCAATTCTTATCTGTTTGACGCGTATGAGTAGTCGAAATTCATTGTCTCGGAAATTCCTCACCGATTTTGAGATATAAGCTGTTTTATGGTCGTGGGTGGTGAAATTCAGATTTAAGACAACTTTTTCATTTCCATATTTTTAGCTTTTCTTTCCTTATCTCCAATTACCATGCTTATCTCTTTCCATATCTTTTAGTATTTGACTTGGACTCTAATTAATCTCCATAATTATCCTTAAAGCTTCACACTAAATAAATAATTAAACCCAATATGCTCTAAAAATAATAATTTACTAAATCAAGACTCAAAACAGGAAAGTGTAGTATTTCTCAAGAAAAACGACTAGAATGACTTCTAAATCACTAAAAATGATGTCTCCAACTAGGATTAATTCATGACAAATAGTGAGACATCAAGACCAATTGCCACATCTATGACCTCGTTACGCCCATTGAAAATGACGGTGAATTGTTCTCTGATCCTACTAAATTTCGTTAATTATTAGATGCTCATGATAAATCTGATCATGATTAGTATTACTCTAATGATTTATTGGGACAATGTCTGATATAAATGGAATATAAACCAATGCTTCACAATCATAGTGTTATACTTATTATTTAAGAAAACAAAGATTTACAATTTACAATTCACAATTTTGATCCTCACCAGTTATAGATCAATCTTATCAATCCCATCCTCAAGAAGACATTTCATTGAACTATACTTCTTGTAAGACTATTATAATTATCCAGGATTTTTTGGAACGAAAAAAAATCCAGGATTCTATATGTACTTATCTGTTATGCTATCATTTATCTTAAATGTGCAAAACAAATCACGGCGAGGTGTGAAGGGATCGGAGTTGGGTGTTGGATTGGAAATGGTGGTTTCTCGGAGTGGTTCGAACATCAACGAATCTGGTGTTGGGTTGTTGGGCTTCAGACGCGGGCTTCTTCAGCAAGCAAAACAAATTAGGGCGAGGTGTGAACGGATCAGAGTTGGGTGTTGGATTGGAAGTGGTGGTTTCTCGAAGTGGTTCGAACAGCAACGGATCTGGTGTTGGGCTTCAGACGCGGGCTTCTCTTGATTCGATCCAATTTTTTTTCATTTTTTATTTGTTCGATCAAAAGCAGAAGAAATGAGGAGGCTCAATTGGTTTGATATGAGGCTCAATTGGTTTCATTTTTTTTTGGACGCAATTGGTTTCATTTTTAATCGAGTGTTCAATAAAGTGAGCAATTTGGTTTTATACTATATTTTTTTTTTTGAGTTGCAATGAAGAACAACAAGAACACCAAGAATGTGTGTGTTTGAATGGGTTAGTGTGTGTGGTTTGATGTGTTTGTGTTGGTGTAAATGTGTTATAAGGGATAAATGACAAAATTGCCCTTGCCACATTGTACAAAAAATCTCAGCTGCGGATGATGTGGCGGTGACGTGGAGCTGGGGTGGCAGTGACATGGCGCCATGTGGTGTTGACTAACAGTCAACAGTCAGAAAAACCAAAAAAGGGCTAACGGTGTCAAAAAGTATTGAGATCAGGGGACAATAAGGGTAAAAATGAAGATCAGGGGTGGATGCCGCACTTTGGGCAAAGTTAAAGGGCATCAGGAGGGTTTTACCCTTATTGAAACACCACATAAACTTCTATGTGAGGTAGTTATCCAGAAGGGCTTGCCTAACTAGATAGTCATTAGGTCTTGAGATTTAACCACCAATCATTGCGAAGGGTCCCCTTACCCAAGTTCCCCTGGTAATTGTTAGGTTGCCACCTAAGTCCACCCGGAATGGGTTTAGGAGGAATATAGAATCCTGGCTAGTTACTGTAAGAGCTTTAATCACCCTTATTACCTAGTAGAAAATATAGAAGGATAAGTGGATACAAGCTAACCTAAGCTATATTTCTCATCTTATTCTTACATCTTTTATTTTATTATCTTTAGTTTAATTAATCATTATTCTCCTCTATTATTCACATTTACTTTTCTTGTCTTTTAATTCATTGAGGTATTCATTACAGAGCTTTCTTGTAATCCATTCGTATAACACACTAAGTCCCTGAGAACGAATATGAACTTATCATTAAAACTTGTGTACGACCTGTGATACTTGTAGTGAGTAACGTGATTGGTAGGGTGATTAGTTGTCATATTTTTATCTATTATTTTATCATACCCTACCAGCCACCAAGTTTCTGACGCCCTTGCTGGGGACTTGTGTCTTGTTAGCGTGTGGGTTTAATTCTTAGTGTAGTAGTTTTTAGTTAATTTTTCAGATTTACGCTTTCTTTTTGTTTTTTTGTCTCTATCAGGTTCTAGTGTATGCTCGAGAATCCTGAACGTGAATTCACGGCTTACAAAAAACGCTTGAGAGAAGAGAGAGAACAAAGAAAATACATGTCTAATCACAAGGAAATTACAATTCCACCGGGGATAATATTAATCCTAACTATAATCAACGTCAAGTACCAATTTCTCCGGTACCACTTATCTCTCAAATACCACCACCAGTAGATAACAGAAATAATCAACGTCAGGAACAAGATCTTTCAGGATTGAGAGCACCTTTTCGAGTTCTACCATTAGGTTATCGTCCTCCAGTGATCTTGAATATTAAATTCAGGCCCGATCCGGGTATGCCCCATCAATTTTTGAGTTATGGACACTATAGTGGTACAACAATTCAAGATTCGGTAAGAGCGATTCAAAAGTTTATGCAGATTTGTGATGCCTATATTACTCATGGAATTACACGCGAGCAATTGTATTGTCATATGTTTTCGTTCTTCCTGACCGAAAGTGCTGGTGATTGGCTAGATATACAACCACCAAACATAATTAAAACTTGGGATGAACTACAAGCCGCATTCTTTAACCGTTTTTATCCAAAGAGTATGAGATTAACAGATCAGATGGAGCTTGCTAGTTTTCGCCAAGAGAATGATGGGGAAGTAGGAGACGCATGGACAAGGTTTCAACAAAAATTAGCAAGATGTCCACTCCACGGTTATACCCCATCGTTACAGTTAGCTATGTTCTATGAAGTTATTAACTTAGAAAGTAGACTGAGGGTTGATAATCTTGGAAGAGGAGGATTTGTGTCCATAGATTCTGTAGAAGTTGCGGAAGGTATGGAACGTATTATAGAAACAGAAAGGAGTTGGCCAATTTTGCAAGCTCCTATTACAAATACCAAAGGCACGCATCGATTAAGTATAGAAACTGCGCAGTCAGCTAAGTTAGCCACATTATAGAATCAATTCAAAGAGATAAAGCTTGAGATGCAACAAAAACGTCAAAAATTAGCGCAACAAATGTAGTGCAAGAAGCACAAGGTTGTTCACAGTGTGAGGTACCAAATCATACATGGGAAGAGTCTGATTTGTTTACTATATATCTAATAGAGGGAATTATCGGTAATAGAAATAATTCGGGTATGTAGTATTCAAATCCGCAAGGGGCCGCAAATCAAGGTAATTACCAACCTTGTCCCCGGAGCAACACTTAACAACCGAAAGGTCAAGGTCCTTATCAAGGAAATCATAATTTTGATAGACCAGCTCCTGCACAACAACCATCTAATGATGCTTATACCGATACTATAGCTCATAAGGATATACCACAACATCCTCAAGAAGGAGTAGTGTTAGAGATCACAAACTTTCATGGATCTAGTTACGAACAATATTCAATCACATAATGAGAAGTTCAGAGAACAAGAGGCCACAATTCATAACTTGGGCACACAAGTAGACCAACTGAAGAATTTTTTAACTAATATTGTGGAAACAAGAGATTTGAAGGCCATTGAAGGAGGTGATGCCAATGTTGGGTTCGAAGCTTGTAAGGCAATTTGCATTGAAATAGAAAAGAAAAAGGAAGTACCACATGTTGGTGAAATTGCCATGGAAATTCCAGAATTGAAGAAGAACCAACCAAGTCTAGCCCCGAAGACTTTGACTTTTCTGAAGATCCAAATTTTTTCCGAAGAATATGACTTTGTAGATCTTCCCAAGGACATGCAAGAAGAGATTAGATCGGTTATTGAGCTACAAGCTACTAAAGCTAAAGAGAAAGAAGCCTAAAAAGAGCCGAAAGTTGAAGTTGCACCTGCTGTGGAATAAGAGAAAGAAGAAAAAAAGGTGGGCTAGCCACCAATTGATAAATAAATGTTTTGAATCCATTCCAAAGACAAATCCAAAGGTTGACATTGGACTCAATACATTTGTAGATTCTTATAGTCAAGAAAATATCAACGCCCAGATGCTTGATATTTCAAAGAAAGGGCTTACCGGTGTATCCTAGTGTGTTCTAAATAAACACACCTAAAAAGGCAAGACACGTACCGCAAGTGTACGGGTCGTCCAAGTAATATCCGGTAAACGGGATTTCGATCTCAGGGACGGATTAGGTATGATTAAAGTGTTATGCAATAAATGGAAGTAGTTGCTTGAATGAAAATTAAAAGTAAATAAAATAGATTTTTATTTGATTTTTGATTAAAGGACTAAAGTGCAATTAAAATAAATATAAACTAAATTAAAACTAATGCAAGAAAATAAATATGAAGAGACTAAATATGAAGAGACTAAAAGATGAGAGAGTAGTACTTGAGTCACGCTAGGTTTCACCAAAATAACTTAATCAATGCTTCTTCTAAGGGACAAATTAGTAACTAGTAATAGTCGGGATTCTAGATTCTCCTAACCCCCGTCAGGGTGGACTTAGGAGCTATTCTCAAGTGTTACAAACCCCGTCAGGGCGATCATAATCCACCTTCGAATGTCAGGTTCTCTACCCAATTGGCTATAAGATTAACTAAGTCCGTCAGGATCAATAATTTCTATCTTACGTTTATTACCTATGTCAGTAATTAAACCCCCCGTCAAGATGATCCAATCGCCACTAATTGGAATAGCTTAATTACTCAAACCTATGTCTAATTGGCCAAATTAAATATAGTGAAATTAACTTACGATAACAAACAATACTAAATAACTCAATTCGAATTAAATTATAAAAATCCCAAATCAGAAAGCATTCATTAAATAAATTAAGGTTCAACCCTTATAGCGATTCTCAAGCACTTAAGAAGTTTAGCTCATAATGGAAAATAAAACTAAAAAAATGAAATTAAAAGACATAATGTTTTACAGAAAGAAAATAATAAAACCTAATGAAGAGGTTGGGTTTGGCTTGAATTTGAGATATAGACAGTCTCCAGCTCTAGCTTTCTTCCTTCCTGCTTGCTCTGACTTGAATCCTTAAGCCTCTTTGATAATTATATGAAGTGTGTGTAAAAGAGGAGGCTAAGGGGTGTATTTATAGGTGTTAGGAGCCTCTAGGTCGAATTTACTTGGAGTGGAAGACAAGTCAAGGACTCTCAAATTCGTAGCTCTAAAAGATAAGATTCTGCTGATTTGATTTGGTCATATCTTTTTCAATACTTATCCGTTTGAGAAGTTCCAATATATGAAACTGCTTGTCTTGGAAAGAGATTTCTATTGGTGCAGGCCACTCGTCCAGAATCCTAGCCAATCTTTAATTATGATTTTATCTCTAAAACGTGGCTGAATTTCAGATTTCAAAAGGCAGCTTTATCTTTTCCTCCTTTGAATAAATCTTTCCTAAATCTTCTTATTTCTATGTAAATCTTCTTTCCTTTCATCTTTATCTTGACTTGGTCTCTAAGTAATTACCATTTATCTTGTAAAGCTTCACATTAAATAAATAATTAAACCGCATATGCTTAAAAAGAATAAATAAATCAAGAAATCGAAATAGTAAAGTGTACTCTAAAAATAGAAACTCGACTAGAAATCACTTCCTAACACTCTAAAATACACTAAGACTTTATTCTAACTTCTTCTCCTTGGATTGGTCTTTCATGAAATTCAAGAACCAATTAACTTTGCATTAAAATAGTCAAATTTACGCACAAAAGCTCAGATTCTGCAAATAGTTAATTTCCAAGGGGAGAAAGTGCAATATGATCAATTAAGCCTAAAAGTTTATCAAATAAGTCATTTATTCACCTAAAAGGATGTCTCCAAGGGGCTAATAATTAGAACAAATCGGGAGACATCAAGACTCCAAACTCAAACCTTTGTCGTCCCGACAAAAAGTAAAATAAAAACAAAGGATCTTTTGGGTGAACGCAGAAGGTAGAATCTAGAAAATATTCCCAAAACACAACTTAAAATAAATCTCATATAGTCTAACCTAGGAATTAATATACACCTACACTTATCATGCAAAATTAAATACAAAATAATATCAATCCAAAATTAATTTCAGAATGCTAGAAGGTTACGCTTAATACTTATCTCAAGATGGTGGCTATAGGGTGTTCCTCGATCTTTACTTGCTTTGAACACTCCACTTAGTATACTCCCTATTAACTCACTGTGCATCTAGTAATCACGAGGTCTTTACGGTTTTAGCATAGGCTGAAGGACGGTTTGGTATGTATATTTGGTAAATTTGAAGTGAGCTTTTGGCTCTCTCCTCACTTACCATCAACAGCTGTCCAAGAGCTTGAGTTTACACTCAAATAACTTTCTCACTCAACCCAATTGACGCGCTTAATTAGTGTCCCCAAATTAACCCAATAAGCACTAAGGATGATTCACTTAAAAATTTCCACTTTGCCGGTCCGAATATATTCTTTTCAAATCATTTATTCAATTCTTTTCTTTTTGTATAGCCATGACTCCCTTTTTGATGTTGAGATATCATGCTATTTTTCATAGTTATGCCTATTTATAACTTGAGCTCGAAGCTTCTTTTCCATTCACTATTACCCCGGCAAAGGGTTACAATATCATAAACTTGTGAATCATCAAAATGTATAACCGAGCACAATTGATAAGCTCCAAAAATCCCAACCCAATAAATTCCCATAATGGTGGACCCACCACCCCAAACTCAAGCTCAAGACAGGAAGTCTCAGGATCGTGATTCAAGTGCGGGTCATATGGTCATGCCTAACAATCTAAAGGGATATTGGCTTATAATGTGGCGACAAAAGAAAGGCTTAAAGGCTAAAAATTTGTCTAAGAAGGATAAAATTAATTCAGGGATAGAAGGCCAAAAAGGATTCAAAGGGCTAACAAAGAACTGCCTCTATCATTTTCCTATCTACACAACTTGCCTCAAGTTCATACCTAAGTGGGTTCTCTGCTCATTTAGATCTCACGTTCTACAAACCACCCATTATCCTTAAGCACAAGTTTACTTCTTTTGCATTGTTCATTAATTTTTCCTATCAATTATTTCATGTTTGCATGCAATCAAAGTGCGTTTATACTAACTCCTAAAGTCAACTATTTTCTATCATAAATTCATAAAAAGCATGCTTGATGGGGGCATTTAAAACACTCTACAGTCAAACGCAACCCTCAAAAAAAAATCTTTCTAAAAAGCATGTAAAACACAAAATTGGGATGAGGCAACGAACCCCACCCTAAACTCAAAAGTGAGTCATGTCCCCACGACTCGAAAAAGACTCAATAAAGTAATGAAAATAAAAACTAAACTACCTAGTGCCTACCATCAATTAAGAAGAAGAATTAGAACGAGGTACCTGGCCATAAAGATCCATCATATCCTCCGCCGAAGAAGAAGAATTATTATCAATATCCATGTTCAAAGTTACCTTACTCCTTGTTGAATTCATCTTGGCAATTTCCTCCCAAAGTGCTAAGACTTGTTTTCTTAGATGATCAATTTGTTGTTGATGTTTGATAGCCCATGGGGGTGTGTAAGAATCATTCGGAGAAGAAGAAGAACCTTGATCTTGGATTGGTGTCTTTTCTTTAGGCTTTGATTGTACCTTCATCCTAGCTGTGAATTTCTTGTGTAGTGGTGGTGCAGGTGCCTCTTCTTGTTGTTTCTCAGTAGGCTCATCAAGATTGATGGCCTTTTCAATTGTAGAACCAGGCAAATTCTTGTACTTCCCTAGAGTATAACACTTCCTCTTGTAATCCATAGCCTCTGTTATGTTTGTCATGGTTGAATTGACCCCAAACTCAAGTTATACCAAGGATAGAATTTTAAGAAAACTTGGTGTAGCTTGAGTTTCTTGCTTGGATTATATGAAGGAAGGTGGTTCTTGATGAATCTTGGAAGAATTCTTGGAAGATTAATGATCTTGAAGGTGTTTAATGGTGTTTCGTGATGAATTTGATGAAGATGTTATGTTTATGGAGGATGGAGGAGAGATTTAATGATGTTATTGTGTTTGTTGTGGAGGTTTAATCAAGCTTCAAGGTGTTTTTATAAGGTTGGGAGCTGGAAAATTCGTATGGAAGAGGCTAGGGTTTATCTCTTTAAGGTTAGAAGTTGACTGGGCTTTTATCTCTTCACAAACCGCCTGGCGCGGTGCATCCCTGCGGTGCATGGGTAGTCCGCAGGGGTAGTCCGTGCGCAACAGCTGTTGAAATTTTTGTCCTCTGCCTTGTACCCGTGCTAGCAACCCGTGGTACGTGTTTTGTGCCTGCGGTATAGGGTGCGGTGCATGGGTAGTCCGCACGTGCTCCGTGAAAAAACCTGCGGTGCATACCCCGTGGCACGCGTTTTGGGCGTGCGGTGTAGGGTGCGGTGCACCGCACCGATCCTCTTCTTTTTTTTCTCGCCTCTGGATAAGACCCGTGGTGCGCGACCCGTGGTACGGGTTTTTGAGGCGCGGTACATCCCTGCGGTATAGGGGGTACACCGCGGGGGTAGTCCGCGCCAGCCTTGAATTCTCCAAAAAAAATTCTCCTAGCACCCCAAACTCGATTCCTGCACCATTAACACAATACCCATCTCATTTCTATTTAAAAGTAGACACTAAAACTCGACACTAACTTAGAATTATACACTAGGAATTGAAAATACTAAAGCAATAAACTAATATACATTGAAATGGCTTTTGTTTAACGTCGTTAAGCTCGACGGGTTACCTCTCGCATCACTTTTTTACGTAACCTCCCCAGCAGTGAGTGAGGTCATCAATATTTGCTACACGGAACTTGCATCCCTTAGCTTTTATCACCACCAATTGATCGGAGATAACCCTTGTGACCTTGAACGGTCCTTGCCAAGAACTCTTGGCTTTGCGCGCTTTCGGAGGGGGATCAGGCTTCTTCATTGCGACGTCTTCGCCTACACTGAACTCCCTCTTCTTTCTTTCTTTCTTAGGTTCTTTTGGAACCTTCGTTGCTTGTACCTTTTCTTTCTTTTTAGCATGGTCAAGGTGTGGATTTTTCTTAGGATATGGAGGAATTTTGTTAGGTGGTTTCTTTCTGAGCTCTTTTTACTCCATTCCTAAGGTTCCCACAACCTTAGTTGGCTATTGTTCAATCACATCCATCCGGAAGCACTCCTTCTTGGATTCCGGAAACTTCATTGGTTTGAACACGTTAAACTTCACTTCCTCGTCTTGGATTCGCATCGTTAATTCTCCATTCTCTACATCAATTATAGTACGCCCCGTGGCTAGGAATGGTCTTCCCAAAATAATGGGGACATTCCTATCCGCGTTGTAGTCAAGTATAACGAAATCAACTGGAAAAATTAACGTACCTGCCTTGACGAGCACATTTTCTACTCTTCCCTCTGGATGCACGAGGGATCTGTCAGCCATTTGCAAGACCATAGAAGTTGGTCTTGCGTCTCCTATCTTCAACATTTCAAAAACTGATTTGGGCATAAGATTAATACTCGCTCCCAAATCGTATAACGCTTTCGCTTGCCATTCATTACCAATAGAGATGGGAATAGTGAAACTCCCAGGATCAAGTAACTTCGGTGGTAACTTACTCTGACATATCGCACTGCATTCTTCTGGCAAGCCTACCATTTCATTCTCAAGATATCGGCGTTTGTTTGTAAGAGCTCTTTTCAGGAATTTCAAGTATTTTGGTACCCCTTTGATAGCCTCTAAGAAAGGTATATTAATATTGAGCTTACTCACCATGTTCATGAATCTTTCATACTCAGCCGTATCTCCTTTCTTCTGAATTTTGGAAGGGAATGGTGGAGGAGCACGGGTTTCTATAACATCTTTCTTCTTTGAATTTTTCGGAGTCTTCTCCACCTCTACCACTTCAGGTTCTTCTTTTTCTTCCACCTCTTCTGATGATTTTTCTTTTCTAGTAACTTCTTTTTCTTTCATAACCGGGAAGGGTGGTGGTTGCACAGTCTTACCACTTCTGGTAATGATCGCGTTACAACTTACAAATTGCTTAGGAATCTCCGTATCAGTTGGAAGTTGGCCTTGACCTCGAACATTTAAACTATTGGCGATCTTTGACAGTTGAGTCTCTAAGACTTTTAACGAAGCGGAATGAGAGTTTAATGTTTCTCCATCCTATTTTCTCTCTTGTGGGTTTCCTCCATGAATCGAGATAGCTGGTTTTCAATTATCTCCGACCTCTTATCCGCATGGGATATGTATTGCGTCACAGTAAGTGCTAACTCATTTGCGGTAATTTCGCCTTCGTGAGGTCGAGAGGGAAGAGCTTTTTGAGCTAATGTGTCGGCATACGCGTCTTGATCGGCTCTAGGTTGATTTCCTTGGTATTGGTTTTGTGTTCGAACCTGATAATTGTTCCCTTGAGGCCTTTGTTGATATGTTCCAGGATTGGCTGCCCCATGTGGATTTGAATACTGAAAGCCTGGATGATTTCTGTTTTGATTTCCATACCCTTGACCACCTGAATAGTTACCTCGCTGATTAACGAAATAGACGGATTCCGGGTTTTTGGCACATTCTACCCAGCCATGATCATCTCCTCCACAACTAGATCATAATTCTGGTTCATTAACAATGTTTACCACAGCTTTATTCGACATAGATAATTGTTTCAGCTTGTTCTCAAGTGCAGCAATCTTAGCGTTCAAAGCAGTTTCTGTATCCAAATTCAAAGTACCTCTTTCAGGAGTTCTAACCGATGATTTCGATGATTGCCAACTCATTTCATTCTTCACAATTCGGTCCATGATAATCAGAGCTTGATCAGTTTGACCATCATGAGACCACCTTGTCACATAGTATCGATTTTGTCTTTCGCAGCATCACCTAAACTTCGATAAAATATTCCAAGTTGTAATTCAAGAGAGTACCCATGTAATGGGCACTTGCGTAATAATGTTTGAAAACGAGTCCATGCAGCACCTACAGTTTCTCCTGGCTCTTGGCAAAAATAAACAATATCTAATTGCCCACTGAGTCGAACACTTTTAGGATAGTACTTATCGAAAAAGGCTGTCTGAAGTTGATCCCAAGTCACAATCGCGTTGTGTGGTTGTTGATCATACCACTCACTTGCTCCTCCAGTGAGGAATAATGGAAACATATGAAAGTACATTTGTTCTTGGGTTACTCCAGGGGTGACATATGCATCACAAATATGCATAAACTTGTACATAGCACGAATAGGATCTTCACGCGCTGCACCACTATACTGTCCCACGGTTGTAAACTGGTTGATCATCCCTGCGTCTGGTCTGAATCGAACTCCTTGAATTGCAGGAGGACGGAGTCCTAGTGGTGGTAGAGGAAAAGGTCCATGGTTGTTTGGTTGAAAGATCTGTGGTCCATGATCTTGAAGTACTCCGCCATTATTGTTGACTTGTTGTTGATTTCCGGGAGGAGCTGGTAATTGGACTCCCACCGGTGGAATTGGTAATTGAACTCCTACCGGTGGAGATATTGGGAGACCGTTGTCATCTAACTGAATCGCGGGATCTTGAATCACGGGATCTTGAATCACGGGATCTTGAGCATTATCTTCTGCCATTGCTTTTTGTAACTTTGCTTGTTCTCTTGCTTCTTTATCTCTTTTGTTTTTCTCTCGTAATAGGCGTTCGGGATTATCAAGGATCACGATATCTCCAAGCATATACCAAAACCTGTAAATCTGAGAAAACAAGAACAACCCAAAGCGTAAAACTGAAAAATAAAAATTAAAACTAAACTAAAAACTAGCAACTAAAACACTTACGGCTAACACCGTGGTCACACGCTACCGTCCCCGGCAGCGGCGCCAAAAACTTGGTGTCTCCTACTGTGTTCTAAATAAACACACCTAAAAAGGCAAGACACGTACCGCAAGTGTACGGGTCGTCCAAGTAATATCCGGTAAACGGGATTTCGATCTGAGGGACGGATTAGGTATGATTAAAGTGTTATGCAATAAATGGAAGTAGTTGCTTGAATGAAAATTAAAAGTAAAGAAAATAGATTTTTATTTGATTTTTGATTAAAGGACTAAAGTGCAATTAAAATAAATATAAACTAAATTAAAACTAATGCAAGAAAATAAATATGAAGAGACTAAAAGATGAGAGAGTAGTACTTGAGTCACGCTAGGTTTCACCAAAATAACTTAATCAATGCTTCTTCTAAGTGACAAATTAGTAACTAGTCATAGTCGGGATTCTAGATTCTCCTAACCCCCGTCAGGGTGGACTTAGGAGCTATTCTCAGGTGTTACAAACCCCGTCAGGGCGATCATAATCCACCTTCGAATGTCAGGTTCTCTACCCAATTGGCTATAAGATTAACTAAGTCCGTCAGGATCAATAATTTCTATCTTACGTTTATTACCTATGTCAGTAATTAAACCCCCCGTCAAGATGATCCAATCCCCACTAATTGGAATAGCTTAATTACTCAAACCTATGTCTAATTGGCCAAATTAAATATAGTGAAATTAACTTACGATAACAAACAATACTAAATTACTCAATTCGAATTAAATTATAAAAATCCCAAATCAGAAAGCATTCATTAAATAAATTAAGGTTCAACCCTTATAGCGATTCTCAAGCACTTAAGAAGTTTAGCTCATAATGGAAAATAAAACTAAAACAATGAAATTAAAAGACATAATGTTTTACAGAAAGAAAATAATAAAACCTAATGAAGAGGTTGGGTTTGGCTTGAATTGGAGATATAGACAATCTCCAGCTCTAGCTTTCTTCCTTCCTGCTTGCTCTGACTTGAATCCTTAAGCCTATTTGATAATTATATGAAGTGTGTGTAAAAGAGGAGGCTAAGGGGTGTATTTATAGGTGTTAGGAGCCTCTAGGTCGAATTTACTTGGAGTGGAAGACAAGTCAAGGACTCTCAAATTCGTAGCTCTAAAAGATAAGATTCTGCTGATTTGATTTGGTCATATCTTTTTCAATACTTATCCGTTTGAGAAGTTCCAATATATGAAACTGCTTGTCTTGGAAAGAGCTTTCTATTGGTGCATACCACTCGTCCAGAATGCTAGCCAATCTTTAATTATGATTTTATCTCTAAAACGTGGCTGAATTTCAGATTTGAAAAGGCAGCTTTATCTTTTCCTCCTTTGAATAAATCTTTCCTAAATCTTCTTATTTCCATGTAAATATTATTTCCTTTCATCTTTATCTTGACTTGGTCTCTAAGTAATTACCATTTATCTTTTAAAGCTTCACATTAAATAAATAATTAAACCGCATATGCTTAAAAAGAATAAATAAATCAAGAAATCGAAATAGGAAAGTGTACTCTAAAAATAGAAACTCGACTAGAAATCACTTCCTAACACTCTAAAATACACTAAGACTTTATTCTCACTTCTTCTCCTTGTATTGGTCTTTCATGAAATATAAGAACCAATTAACTTTGCATTAAAATAGTCAAATTTACGCACAAAAGCTCAGATTCTGCAAATAGTTAATTTCCAAGGGGAGAAAGTGCAATATGATCAATTAAGCCTAAAAGTCTATCAAATAAGTCATTTATTCACCTAAAAGGATGTCTCCAAGGGGATAATAATTATAACAAATCGGGAGACATCACTTACACTATAACAAGTTTTCACGCAAGTTATTCTAGAGAAAGAAGCGAGTGTTGAAGCCAATAAAGAGACTGTCACTCATACTAAGAGAGAATCTCAAGAAGAGTAGATAAGGATTTACCACTCAAGCTCAAAGATCCAGGAAGCTTTAATATTCCTATTGAAATTAATGGTCTCAAAATGAAAGCCATGTGTGATATGGGTTCGAGTGTGAATATTATGCCCAATTCTGTATTCGATAGGCTTGGACTCAAGAAGGAAGAAAAAGGTCCCGTGAACTTACAATTTGCGGATAACTCGGTGACAAAGACATGGAAACAATGGAGGATGTTCATGTCCAAACGGGTAATATCACCATCCCCACTGACTTTGTTATTCTTGATTATGATGCGAATAAGCAGGTTCATATCATACTTGGAAGGCCGTTCTTGGCCACAAGTCAAAGCATCATCAACTTCTAGGAGGGAACTGTTACCCTCCGTGATAAAAATCTATCTGATACATTTTATGTCTGGGGTAAGAAACCAAGGAAGTTAGATCCCACAGTTCCTATCATCCACACGGTTGCAAAATATAGAGTCCCAGAAGAAATCCACGCAAATCCTATGGATACTAGACCAATGGGTGAGTTTGGGATTGGCCATGAAGTTGTATGGAAAGCCCGCAAACCAGAGAATAGGCCACGCAATCATAAAGATTCGTGGATGGGACCATTCATAGTCACAGAAGTTGTTTCAGCTAAAGTGATAGAGATCAGGCCCATGAGGGGTATCAAATATAGATTAGTAGACGTTCATAGCATTGATCATTGTTGGGGAGGCTATATATGGAAATCCTGATAGAGGTAACGCGTCTAACTTTGAAATACGTTAAACAAAAGTGTTGTACGGGAGACAACCAACAATTTTTTTTTAATATTTTTATGTTTTTAGTTTATGATTAGATTAGTTGTTTTAGTAGATATTGCAGTATTGAAAAAGGTATTGGTGTTTTTGATGTGCAGGTACTTAAGAAATCGAGTTAGGGAGAAGAAACGCGAAAAAGTGGGAAAAATAGAATGTACCTGCGGTGCACCGCAACCCCGAACAAGCGTCACAATGGTTGGAGAGATCGATTTTAATGTCGAGGCTAAGGTGTCCACCAGAGCTTTCCTGCGGTATACCGCACGGAGGCTCCGGTGCACCGCACGAAGAATAACCGTAACACAATCCAAGAAAACGGTCTAGCACAAATAGACTGTATCGTCATTAGCGCCAGACCGTGACAACGATCCCGAACAGAACTTCCATGTTGTACACCGCATGACCAGTCAGGTGAACCGCGTGACAGAAAACCGTAATAACGATATACAAAACCAGGGTCCTTGCCGAGACTCCTTGATGTCTCCCTATTTGTCATGAAATAATCCTACTTGGAGACATAATTTTAGTTGTATTTATTAGTTTATAGGTCGATTTTCTCATGATTTAGTATATTTTCCTATTTTGTGTCTTGAATTGATTATTTATTATTTTTAGAGCATATTGGGTTTAATTATCTATTTAGTGTGAAGCTTTAGAGATATATGGTAATTAATTAGAATCCAAGTTGGTTTTAAGAACTAAAGGAAAGAAGATAAACATGGAAATTGAAGATAAGGAAGTAAAAGCTAAAAACATGGAAAAGGAAAAGCTGCCATAAATCTGAATTCCATCACCTACGACCACAAATCAGCTTATATCTCAAAATCGGTGAGGAATCTTGGTGGGTCCTGGTGTGTTATTAAATTAATGCGAACATAAAGGAACCACGTAACCGCAAGTGTACGGTTGTCCAAGTAATATTCGATAAATCGAGTTCGTTCGCAGGGACGGATTAGGCACAACTCAGGTATTAATCAAAAAGTAAGAATAATTGCTTGACAGAAAAATAAAATAAAGATTTTTGTTTTGTTTTTATAAATTAAAAGATGCAATAAAATAAATTACGGAGATAAAAGAAAGCAAATGAAAGAGACTTGAAACTTCAGATGAGAAAGAGTACTTGATCCTCGCAAAGATTTCACCTAACCTATCTAATTCATGCTTCTGTTTAAGGGCTAAACTAGTATTATTGTGCTAGTTGGGACTCTAATATCTCCTAACCGCCGTCAGGTTAGACTTAGGAGCTATCCTACGGTATTACAAACCCCGTCAGGGTGAATATAAGCTACTTTCAGATGAATACTAATCTACCTCATTGGCTGCAGAGTTAGTTAAGCCCGTCAGGGTCAATAACGGATACTATGCGTCTATTATCTAAGTCTATAATTAAAACCCCCGTCAAGGTGATCCATACGCCACTATATGGAATAGCCTAATTACTATGAGCTAAGTTTGATTCATGACTTCAAAATTAGTAATTAAAACAAAATAATAGTCAACACAAAATACCTAGTCTAATTTAAACCAATAAATCCCAAATTCAGAAAACATAAATTAAGCAGAATTAAGGTCAACCCATATAGCGATTCTCAAGTACTAAAGAAATTAGTTCATAATGGAATGGAAAACTAAAATTAAATAAATAAAAGACATAGTTTCGAATTACAGAAATAAAATAAAGAACCTAAAGGTTAAGATGACTGATGATGGAAGAACAGGACTCCTCCAGCACTAGCTTCTCCTTGCCTTCTTGCTCTGACTTGAAAACCTTATGCCTCTTGTGTAATTCTCTGAAGTCTGTGAAAAGAGGAGGCTAAGGGGTGTATTTATAGGTGTTAGGGAACCCTAGTTCTAATTTACTTGGAGTTGAAGACAAGTCAAGAACTCTCAAATTCGTAGCCCTAAATTCTAGGAAAGGTAAGATTCTGCTACTGATTTGATTTGGTCATCTCTCATTCAATACTTATCCGTTTGAGGAGTTCCAATATATGAAACTGCTTGTCTTGGAAAGAGCTTTCTATTGGTGCAGACCACTCGTACAGATTCTCAGACAATCTTTATTTATGGACTTATCTTTGAAACGTGGCTGGAATTTCGGATTCATAAGGCATCTTTATCTTTTCCTTCTTTGCATATATCTTTTCTAAATCTTCTTATATTCATGTAAATATTCTTTCCTTTACTCCTTTATCTTGACTTGGTCTCTAAGTGATTACCATATATCTTTTAAAGTTTCACATTAAATAAATAATTAACCCGCATATGCTTTAAAAAGAGTAAATCAATAAATCAAGAAATAGAAATTGGAAAGCACACTCTAAAAATAGAAACTCGAGTAAAAACATTTCCTAACACACTAAAGTACACTAAGACTTAATTCTTACTTCTTCTCCTTGGATTGGTCTTTCATGAAATTCAAGAACCGATCAACTTTGCACTAAAAATAGTCAAATTAACGCACAAAAGCTCAGAATCTGCAAATAGTTAATTTCAAAGGGGAGGAAGTGCAATATGATCAATTAAGCCTAAAATTTTATCAATTAAGTCATTTATTCACCTAAAAGGATGTCTCCAAGGGGCTAATAATTAGAACAAATAGGGAGACATCAATACCCCAAACTCAAACCTTTGTCGTCCCGACAAAGTAAAATAAAAACAAAGGATCTTTTAGGTGAACGCAGAAGGTATAATCTAGAAAATAATCCCAAAGCACAACTTAAAACAAATCTCATATAGTCTAACCTAGGAATTAATATACACCTACACTTATCATGCAAAATCAAATACAAAATTATATGAAATCCAAAATTAATTTAATAATGCTAGAAGGTTACGCTTATTACTTATCTCAAGATGGTGGCTGTAGGGTTTCCTCGATCTTTACTTGCTTTGAACGCCCCACTTAGCATACTCCCTATTAACTCACTGTGCATCTAGGAATCACGAGGTCTTTACGGTTTTAGCGTAGGCTGAAGGACGGTATGTTATGTATATTTGGTAAATTTGAAGTGAGCTTTTGGCTCTCTCCTCACTTACCATCAACAAACTATCCAAGAGCTTGAGTTTACACTCGAATAACGTTCTCACTCAACCCATTTTACGCGCTTAATTAGCGTCCCCCAAATTAACCCAATAAGCACTAAGGATGATTCACAAAAATTTCCTCTTTGTCGGTCCAAATATATTTTCTTTTCAAATTATTCAATTTTTCTTTTCTTTTGCATAGCTATGACTCTCTTTTTAATGTTGATATATCATGCTATTTTTCATAGTTATGCCTATTCAAAACTTGAGCTCGTAGCTTCTTTTCCATTCACTATTACCCCGGCAAAGGGTTACAATATATTAAACATGTGAATCATCATCATGTATAGCACAAAGCACAATTGATAAGCTCAAAAATCCCTACCCAATGTAAATTCCCATATAGTGGACCCACCACCCCAAACTCAAGCTCAAGACAGGAAGTCTCAGGATCGTGATTCAAGTGCGGGTCATATGGTCATGCCTAACAATCTAAAGGGATATTGGCTTATAATGTGGCGACAAAAGAAAGGCTAAAAGTTTGGCTAAGAAGGATAAAATTAATTCAGGGATAGGCGGCCAAAAAGGATTCAAAGGGATAACAAAGAACTGCCTCTATCATCTTCCTATTTACACAGATGGCCTCTAGTTCATACCTAAGTGGGTTCTCTACTCATTTAGATCTCACGTTCTACAAACCACCCATTATCCGTAAGTACAAGTTTACTTCTTTTGCATTGTTCATTAATTCTTCCTATCAATTATCTCATATTTGCATGTAATCAAAGTATAGTTTACACTAACTCCTAAACTCAACTATTTTCTATCATTAATTCATAAAAAAGCATGCTTGATGGGGGCATTTAAAATTCTCTACAGTCAACGCAACCCTAAGATTAATTTTATTGAAAGCATGTAAATCACAAAAAATTGGGATGAGGCAGCGAACCCCACCCCAAACTCAAAAGTGAGTCGTGTCCCCACGACTCGAAAAAGACTCAATAAAGCAATAAAATTAAACTAACTACCTAGCTAGTGCCTACCATCAATTAAGAAGAAGAATTAGAACGGGGTACCTGGCCATAAAGATCCATCATGTCATCCTCCGAAGGGGAGGAATAATTATCAATTTCCATGTTCGTAGTTACCTCTTCAAATGTTGACTCAATCTGTGTGATTTCCATCCAAAGTGCTCTGTTGTCTTCTCTCAAAAGTTTGATTTTATGTTGCAATTTGAGAGCCCATGGAGGAATACAAGAATTAGTTTGAGAGGAAGAAGAACCTTGATCTTGAACTTGTGTCTTTTCTTTAGTCTTTGATGAAACCCTCATCCTTGCAGTTAATTTCTTGTGTAGTGGTGGTGCAGGTGCCTTTTCTTCTTGTTTTTCTTCAATAGGCTCATCAAGATTGATGGCCTTTTCAATTGTAGAACCAGGCAAATTCTTGTTCTTCCCTAGGATACAACACTTCCTCTTATAATCCATAGCATCTTTTCTGTTTTGTCATGGTTTGACCCCAAACTCAAGTTATACCAAGGATAGAATAAAGTAAAGAGAACTTGGTGTAGCTTGAGTTTCTTGCTTGGATTAGATGAAGGAAGGTGGTTTCTTGATGATTCTTGGAAGAATCTTTGAAAGCTTGATGATCTTTGTTGGTGTTTAATGGTGTTTTGTGATGAATTTGATGAAGAGGATGTGTTTATGGAGGATGGAGAAGAGAATTATTGATGTTATTGTGTTTGTTGTGGAGGTTTAATCAAGCTTCAAGGTGTTTTTATAAGTTTTGGAGTTGGAAAATTCGTATGGAAAGGCTAGGGTTTGCTTGTGATAAGGTAAGAGTTGTATTAGGTAACAATCTCTTCAAAACCGACCTATCTGCGGTATACCGGAGGTATGGCCCGGTATACCGGACCTGAGCGTATCTCTTTTTCACTCCTCGGCAAAAAACCCGAGTCTTCTACCCGTGGTCACGGGTTTTTCCTCCTGCGGTATACCGGACCTGTGACCCTTCGATTTTCGAACTCTCGGCAAAAAACCCGAGTTATCTACCCGTGGTCACGGGTTTTCCATGGCGCGGTATACCGGACGTGAGGCGCGGTATACCGGACGTGACATCGAATTTTTCCACGTGATTCCTATTTCGTTTCCTAGCACCCCAAACTCAATTCCTGCACCAATAACACACTACCTTTCTCATTTCTTTTAAAAGTAGACACTAAAACTCGATACTAACTTAGAATTATACACTAGGAATTGAAAAACATAAAGCAATAAACTAATATACAATGAACTGGCTTTTGTTTAAGGTCGTTAAGCTCGACGGGTTACCTCTCGCAACTATTCAGCTTCAAGGTTGTACATGACCTCCCCAGAATGTGGATCCACCATGCGATTAGTATCCTCGCCTCCATGATAGATTTTCAGACGATGACCATTCACCATAAAGGTGCGGTGTTCAGTTGGATGCTCAATCTCTATAGCTCCATGAGGCGTAACTTTGGTCACAACGTACGGACCAGACCACTTCGATCTCAACTTTCCCGGATAACTGTTGATCTTGGAGTTGTATTTTAGGACCCTCTGTCCCACTTCGAATGTATTTGTACGGATACGATTATCATGCCACCTCTTCGTGTTTTCTTTGTAAAGTTTCGCGTTTTCATAGGCGTGTAATCGAAACTCATCAAGTTCATTCAGCTTCATCATACGATTCTCACCGGCCAAAGTAGGATCTAAATTCAACTCGCTATAGCCCAGTATGCACCTAAATCAAGTTCAAGAGGTAAGTGACAAGCCTTACCAAAAACCATACGATACGGAGATGCACCAACTGGAGTTTTAAACGTCAGTACGATAAGCCCACAACGCATTATCTAGCTTCGTAGACCAATCTTTCCATGTGGGGCCAACAGTCTTTTCCAGAATAGATTTGACCTCTCAATTAGAGACCCCAGCTTAACCATTGGCTTGTGGGTGATACGCGGTAGATACACGATGTCTCACACCATACTTCTCTAGAACTGTCTTCAGATATTTGTTCACAAAGTGTGAACCTCCATCACTGATAATTACTCTAGGTGTACCATGTCTAGTGAAGATGTGTGATTTTAAGAATTTAATCACTACTCGCGAATCATTAGTTGGTAGAGCTACAACCTCTACCCATTTAGACACGTAATCAACAACTAGTAGGATGTAAAGATTCCCGTTAGATGGTACAAAAGGACCCATGAAATCAATACCCAATACATCGAATATCTCAACTTCAAGCACATTATTACGTGGCATCTCATCTCTCTTGGATATATTTCCAGTAAACTGGCATCTATGACACTTCTGAACATACTCATGACAATCCTTATGTAAAGTAGGCCAATAAAAACCGAATTGTAGTACCTTAGCAGATGTGCGGTCACCTTTGAAGTGTCCTCCGTATGGAGAATCATGACAACTCGCAATCACTGCCCAAACATCTCTCGCAGGTATGCATCTTCTCACCATTTGATCACTACACACTTTGTAGAGGAAAGGATCCTCCCAAAAGAACTGTTTAGCACGATGAATCAATCTTTTCTTGTCTTGTGATGTGGCTCCTTGAGGAAAGTTACCACTCACAATAAGATTCGCAATGTCATCATACCAAGGAGTACCATCATGTATAGCAAATAAACTCTCATCAGGGAACTCCTCTTGCACCAAATCAGGATCACTATTAAGCTCTGAACCTTCAAGACGTGACAAATAATCTGCAACCTGATTATCACAACCCTTTCGATCTCGGATTTCTAAGTCAAACTCTTGTAATAGTAACACCCACCTAATTAAGCGCGGCTTAGCATCTTTCTTTTCCATAAGGTATCTAATTGCAGAATGATCAGTAAAAACAACAACTTTCGCCCCAAGAAGATAGGAACGAAATTTGTGGAATGCATATACTACAGCTAGTAACTCCTTCTCAGTTACGGTATAATTCACTTGATCACTTGTAAAGACCTTACTAGCGTAGTAGATGGAATGAAATACCTTATCTTTTCGTTGTCCCAGGACAACACCCATAGCAAGATCACTAGCATCACACATAACTTCAAACGGAATCTTCCAATCAGGGGGTAATACAATAGGTGCAGAAATAAGCTTCTCCTTAATCTTTTGAAAGTCCACCATGCAAGCTTCATCAAAAAGGAATTTGGCGTCCTTTTCAAGTAAGTTACATAATGGCTTAGAGATCTTGGAGAAGTCCTTGATGAAACGTCGGTAAAAACCAGCATGACCTAAGAAACTTCTTACCCCTTTAACAGAAATCGGAGGAGGAAGAGTTTTAATTACCTCAATCTTTGCGCGATCAACTTCCAAACCCAAACTCGAAACCTTGTGTCCCAACACTATACCTTCACGAACCATAAAGTGACATTTTTTCCAGTTCAAAACCAAATCAGTTTCCTTGCATCTAACCAACACCTTCTCCAAGTTCCGTAAACACTCATCAAAGTTATCACCAAACACAGAAAAATCATCCATAAATACCTCAAGGAAATCATCGATCATGTCCCAGAAAATCGCCATCATACATCTTTGAAAAGTAGCAGGTGCATTACATAATCCGAATGACATCCTTCGAAAGGCAAAGGAACCAAAAGGACATGAAAAAGTGGTCTTGTGTTGGTCTTTTGGATCTACATAAATCTGATTGTATCTAGAATACCCATCCAAAAAACAATAATATTCTCTACCAGCTAACTTGTCTAACATCTGATCAATAAACGGAAGGGGAAAGTGATCTTTTCTGGTGGCCTTGTTCAACTTACGGTAATCCATACACACTCTCCAACCAACAACGGTCCTCGAGGGTATGGCTTCATTCTGTTCATTCAAGATGGTAGTAATACCACCCTTCTTTGGTACGCATTGAACTGAACTCACCCATTCACTACTAGCAATAGGATAGATGATTCATGCGTCTAACAACTTGATAACCTCTTTCTTCACCACTTCTTTCATAGTTGGCATCAATCTTCTTTGTCCTTCGATCGAGCGTGCATTTTCATCGTCCAGAATGCTCTTGTGTTGGCAATAGGAAGGACTAATACCTTTGATGTCAGCAATAGTCCAACCAATCGCCTCTTTGTTAGCTCGTAGTATGCGCAACAGTTTTTCTTCTTGAAGACCTGTTAAAGTAGCTGAAACAATGACAGGCAGAGTTTTGTTAGTACCTAAATACACATACCTCAGGTGTGTCGGAAGCGGTTTTTCTTCTAATTTCGGGGGAGCTTCGATAGATGGTTTGTTTTTATGAACTATCTCCCCCGGTTCTCGGACCGGTTCATAAGTAAGACGCTTCTACTTCGGATATCCAGAGTTAAGAGCCGCCACTGTTTCAGCTAACTCTTCTATTGGTTTTGGTAAGTCAAGTGTTAGGGCAGCTTGCAAGATATCACCGAAGTTCATGTATTTCCATACTTCTTGTGTGGCTAAATCAATTACGTCCAATTGGAAATAGTCTTCTCGCAAATCTGGAAATTTCATTGCCCTAAACACGTTGAACTTTACCTCCTCGTCTTGGATTCGCATTGATAATTCACCGTTTTCTACATCAATAACAGTACGCCCCGTGGCTATGAATGGTCGTCCCAAGATGATGGGGACATTCCTATCCGCGTCGTATTCAAGAATAACAAAATCAACGGGAAAAATTAAAGTACCTGCCTTGACGAGGACATCTTCTATGCGTCCCTCTGGATGTGCGAGGGATCTGTCAGCCATTCGCAAGACCATGGATGTTGGCCTTACTTCTCTTATCTTCAACATCTCAAAATTGATTTAGGCATGAGATTGATACTCGCTCCCAAATCACACAAAGCTTTACCTTGCCACTCATTGCCAATGGAAATAGGAATTGTAAAACTCCCAGGATCAAGTATTTTTTGTGGCAATTTGCTTTGGCATATGGCACTACATTCTTCAGGCAAGCCTATCATCTCATTCTCAAGGTGTGGTCTTTCGTTGGCGATGGTTCTTTTCAAGAATTAGACATATTTCGTCACATGTCTAATGGCATCAAAGAATGGAATGTTAATGTTAAGACCACGTACCACATTCAAGAATTTCTGATAGTTAGCCATATCGCCTTTCTTCTAAACTCTCGAGGGAAAAGGTGGAGGAGGATGGGTTACTGTAGTATCTGGCTTCTTTGGCTTTTCCGGAATCTTCTCCACTTCCACTACTTCAGGTTCATCTTCTTTCTCCGCCACATATTTTACCGGTTTTTCCTTCACAGTTGTTTCTTTTTCTTTCATCACGGGAAAAGAAGGTGGTGGGAGATTCTTACCACTTCTTAGTGTCACTGCATTACAATCTTCTTTTTGCTTGGGTTCTTCAATGTCACTCGGTAATTGTCCTTGTGGACGTTGATTCAATTGTTTTTCCATCTGAGCCATCTGAGTTTCCATCAATTTAAGTGCTGCGGATGTAGTTTGTTGAATAGTGATCAGTGTTGTCAAGGTTTGTTGTACATCTAATGCACCTTCTTGAGGTTGAGAAGGCAGAGCTTTCTGGTTCATGATGTCGGCATAAGCATCTTGAGGAGGTTGTCTCTGAGGTTGATTTTCGTATGCTTGTCCACCTTGGTAGTTGTTCTGTGGTCTTGGTTGAATTGTTACCTTGGGGGCGTGGTTGATATGCATAAGTCGGATTAGCAGCCCCATTTGGATTTGAATATTGGAAACCCGGATGGTAATGATTCGGTTGATAGCCTTGACCACTTGAACTATAATTCCCTTGGTTAGAAACAAACATTACGGATTCTGGATTGTTTTGACAGGTCTCCCAATCATGATCTTGTGTACCGCAATTAGAACATCCATAAACTTCTTGTGTAACATTAACATCTGCTCTTCTACCAGCAACACTTTTTGTAACAGCTAGAGTAAGCTATTTCAGTTGTTGTTCAAGTTTATTTTCCATGGCGGTGAATTTTTCTTCAATCAACGCACTATTTCCACCTCGAATAGGTGTTCTCACAGTATTCCAACCAATTTCATTCGTTACTGTTCTATTCAAAATAATCTTAGCATGGACTGGTTGTACCTGTAGAAATCCACCACCACAAAGCAAGTCTAGATCCTTTCTTGAAGAGCCATCAAGTCCTCGGTAAAATATCTTCATCTGTTGAACTTCTGTGAGGCCATGATCAGGGACTCTTCTTAAACAAATCTGAAATATCTTCCAACTTCTACCCAAAGTCTCGTCTTGATCTTGTTTGAATGACGTTATTTCAACTTGCGCATCTAATCTCATATTCGTTGGGTAGTATTTATCAAAGAACGTAGTTTGTAATGCGTCCCATGTTGTAATTGTTCCAGGTTCTTGAGAATCATGCCACTCACTTGCTCCATCAATAACGAAGTATCTAAAATTAGCAAAATACATTTGCTCTCTAGTTAATCCTTGTGTAATATAAGAATCGCATATTTGGATGAACTTCTGTACAGCACAGATTGGATCTTCGCCAGGTGCTCCTTGGAAATTGCCATAACTTTGAAACTGAGATAACATACCAGGATCTCTAAATGGAGCTTCTTCAGGGCCATTGATGAACCACGTATCATTGTTCTGAGGAGCTTGGGGAACAGCAGGAACAACTGGAGGGTTGAGTTGATTTTTTGCCATTGTTTCTCTTGCTAATTACTCCTCTAACTCCTTTGCTTTAGCTTCTCTCTTTCTTTTGTTTGCTTCTCGGGCTAGGTTTACGGGATTTGCAAGAATCAAGATATCTTCGCGCATAAACCAAAAACTGTAAACCTGAGAAAGAAAGACAACCCAAAGCGTAAAACATAAAAATAAAACTAAAACTAAACTAACAATTAAACTACTAAAGATTAACACCGGGGTCACACGCTACCGTCCCCGGCAGCGGCGCCAAAAACTTGGTGGGTCCTAGTGTGTTATTAAATTAATGCAAAAATAAGGAACCACTTAACCGCAAGTGTACGGTTGTCCAAGTAATATTCGATAAATCGGGTTCGTTCGCAAAGACGGATTAGGCACAACTAAGGTATTAATCGAAAAGTAAGAATAATTGCTTGACAGAAAAATAAAATAAAGATTTTTGTTTTGTTTTTATAAATTAAAAGATGCAATAAAATAAATTACGGAAATAAAAGAAAGCAAATAAAAGAGACTTGAAACTTCAGATGAGAAAGAGTACTTGATCTTCGCAAGGTTTCACCTAACCTATCTAATTCATGCTTCTGTTTAAGGGCTAAATTGGTATCGGGACTCTAATATCTCCTAACCTCCATCAGGGTGGACATAGGAGCTATCCTACGGTATTACGAACCCCGTCAGGGTGAATATAAGCTACTTTCAGATGAATACTAATCTACCTCATTGGCAGCATGGTTAGTTGAGCCCGTCAGAGTCAATAACGGATACTATGCGTCTATTATCTAAGTCTGTAATTAAATCCCCCGTCAAGGTGATCCATACGCCACTACATGGAATAGACTAATTACTATGAGCTAAGTTTGATTCATGACTTCAAAATTAGTAATTAAAACAAAATAATAGTCAACACAAAATACCTAGTCTAATTTAAACCATTAAATCCCAAATTCAGAAAACGTAAATTAAATAGAATAAAGTTCAACCCATATAGCGATTCTCAAGTACTAAAGAAATTAGTTCATAATGGAATGGAAAACTAAAATTAAATAAATAAAAGACATAGTTTTGAATTACAGAAAGAAAATAAAGAACCTAAAGGTTAAGATGACTGATGATGGAATAACAGGACTCCTCCAGCACTAGCTTCTCCTTGCCTTCTTGCTCTGACTTGAAAACCTTAAGCCTCTTGTGTAATTCTCTGAAGTCTGTGAAAAGAGGAGGATAAGGGGTGTATTTATAGGTGTTAGGGAACCCTAGGTCGAATTTACTTGGAGTGGAAGACAAGTCAAGAACTCTCAAATTCGTAGCCCTAAATTCTAGGAAAAATAAGATTCTGCTGCTGATTTGATTTGGTCATATATCATTCAATACTTATCCGTTTGAGGAGTTCTAATATATGAAACTACTTGTCTTGGAAAGAGCTTTCTATTGGTGCAGACCATTTGTCCAGATTCCTAGACAATCTTTAGTTATTGACTTATCTTTGAAACGTGGCTGGAATTTCAGATTCATAAGGCAGCTTTATCTTTTCCTTCTTTGCATATATATTTCCTAAATCTTCTTATTTCCATGTAAATCTTCTTTCCTTTACTCCTTTATCTTGACTTGGTCTCTAAGTAATTACCATATATCTTTTAAAGCTTCACATTAAATAAATAATTAAACCGCATATGCTTTAAAAAGAGTAAATCAAGAAATCAAGAAACAGAAATATGAAAGCACACTCTAAAAATAGAAACTCGAGTAAAAACATTTCCTAACACTCTAAAATACACTAAGACTTTATTCTCACTTCTTGTCCTTTGATTGGTATTTCATGAAATTCAAGAACCGGTTAACTTTGCACTAAAAATAGTCAAATTAACGTACAAAAGCTCAGAATCTGCAAATAGTTAATTTCTAAAGGGAGGAAGTGCAAAATGATCAATTAAGCCTAAAAGTCTATCAATTAAGTCATTTATTCACCTAAAAGGATGTCTCCAAGGGGCTAATAATTAGAACAAATAGGGAGACATCAAATCTGGAGATACGGTCAAGAACAAAGTTAAAGATCTTTCCGAGACGATGAATTTCGACTACTCATTCGCGTTAGACGGATTAGTATTGAAGTTGTTAGGACCAAAACAAAAACGGGGCTTATTTTTTGGCTACGAATTTGAGTTGGGCTTGGAGTCCAACACTTACCTTCTCCTTCAAGAAAACGACTAGGTCTTCCTATACACTATAAATACAACTTATTATCATTAGAAAAATCATCCTTGGCAAAACCTTAAGCCAAGAGGAAGCTGCAACACAAGAGAAGAAGTCTGAAAGGAGCTGAACACCATATCATGTCTTCTTCTACCTTTAAATTTGTAATTTCTTTCTTTTCTTTCTCTAGTATGAACTAATTTACTTTTAGCTTTAGATTTAGAATTTATGTATGAACCCTAGTTTTTCTATTTGATTCAGGATACTACGGTATTTAATTGGAATTTATGTTTTATGTTCTGTTTATATTTTTTGATTTATTGTCTGTTTTCCTTGCGGTGCGCAACGTATAGGATTACCTTAATAGTAGTTAGATGATCGCCTTAGCTGGGTGTCTAATTATTAAAACACCACATAATGTCTAGAACAAGGTTTAGACCTGACAAATCAACCTAACTAGATAATCATTAGGGTATGTTTTCACCACTATCATCATGTTCGGAATTGAATTGCTTAGGGCCTTAGTGGCGTTTGATAACCCTAGGTTTAGGAAGCCTCATGATGTGTTCGTAGCCTCCTTAGTCGCTCTCAAGGTCTAAGGTATGGGAATTTAGAATCCTGATTATTTCATAATACATAATTCACCCTTAGACGATAGAATAACTAAAACTAGTGGGGATTACTTGCTAATATCTTGAGCTAAGCTCTCATACTACTTGCTTCTCTCTTTTATTTAATTTCCTGACTTTTAATTTAGTAGTTAATTTCAAGTTTTTCAAGCATACAAATCTTTTCCCTTTTTATTTTCTTGCGTATTATTTGTTCTAGCTTCTTAATATCTGCACTTGAATATCTGCATAAGTTCTCTCTAACTTTTGTAGTCTCTGAGGAACGAATTCTACTTATTCATTAAAACTTGCATACATCCTGTATACTTGCAGAACCGTGCTAGCCTAGGGTGTTTTTATTGCACTTATTTATCTATTATTTTCTAACACCTTAGGCGACACCACTCCTTAATCTAAGTCTTTTCATCAAGACCGTAGCACGGGCTCCCCCAGATCAAGTAATTAAAGGGTTTGAAGAGAAGGTTAATTCTTAGATATGAAAATCTAAACCTTAAGCATCTCTTTCTTCCACAAAGCTCTCCCAATTCCATTAAAGCTTATATAAACATTCACTACACATCAAAACACTACCCAATCACCATAAATTTACATCAAATTTCTTCCCCACATCATTATAAAGAAGATTCAACCACCCAAATCAAATCAAAATACCTATAATCCAAGAATTAAAACCCAAAAATTCTAAATCTTATCCAACAATTTGTTAAATCCATACCAATCAAGCAAGAGTTCATCCTACCCACATAAAGAATCATCATCCTTACACCTTTCCTAACCCAAATAACACTAGTTCAACCCAAAATCAAGGGGTACAAATTTTCAAGAGTGTTTAAAGCTTTGAGTTGGAGGTCAATTGAGATGACGAAAAGAACATAAACATTATATACTGTTAGGGAAATAAAGAAGAAGCAAAGTAAGGTATTGGGTTCTATAGAGAAGAATAAAACTGAGAAAAGTTCAAGTTCTAGTACGAAGAAAAAGGGTAAAACAGGTCAAGAAAGTAGAGGAAAGCATGCAGTGGTAAAGTCAAAGAGAAAAAAGATTACAACTTTCAAGGATAAGACACCACAACCTCTACAAATCGAGATTCCTATGCTCGAGATAAATGAAGCTCCAAAGGCCTTGTCAAATACACATTTACCGGACTTTCCCTTTGCTCATAAGAGAGTATTTGAAAAAGAAGTTGGAGAAGGTGACTATAAGAGATTTCTTGAGATGGGAGATAGATTGGGTTGGTCTACAATCATGATGAGACATTCAAGTTTATGTATGGAGTTAGTTTATGAGTTCTATATAGGCCTCTTTAGCCGAGATAGTGAAGGTTGTGTTCCAGTTAGAGGAAAGTCAGATCCTTTTACAGTTGAAGAGATTAGGAACCACTTCTAGTTCAAGACATTGGTTGGGCCATGTAAGTCTAGAGAAGTGGTGGAAAATATCAAGAATTTCTATTGGAATCAACATTTTTAGCATGTATTAGATGAAGAGAAAGTGCAATCACACAAGGAAGAATTTAAGGCACCATGGCCTTACAAATATCTTCAAGCGGATACAAGAATTTAGCACAATTTAATCACACCAAACGCCTTTAGAAACACGCAAACTTTGGATTTAAATAAGAGAAACACTATCTTTTTGAATTTTGTTTTACAAGGGGAAAAAGTAGATGTGGCACAATTGATCTATGAGGAGGTGATGCAATTTTTGGTCTCTCCCTTTTTCTTATTTAATGTGAAATATCCTACTACGATCACGTGTCTTGTACGAAAAACGAATGTAATTCTGGGTGAAGAAGAGAAAATAATGTATAAAGTGAGCAAGAATATCGACAACACTTGGATCAAGACAATTTTAAGAGGAGAAGGAAGTAAAAAACCTCCACAAGAAGAATCAAAAGAAGAGGATCTTATTTGGCGAGAAAGGGTAGAAGAACGATTGAATAAAGTTGAAGCAGCTCAAACCTTCTTGGCCGATGATGTGGCACAAATCAAATCTAATTAGGACACATCATGACACTCCTTGTGTAATTAAAGCGCGATTTAGCGAAAGATCTAGCTAATCCTATCTTAGATGTTGTTAAAGCGAGGCAATAGCCTCGAGAGTACGTTCTCTTTCTTCCTTACCATTTTTTATATGCTTTATTTGCTTGTTTTTAATTTCTTTATTGACTCATTTTCGAGTCGTGGGGACACACCTCATTTTTGAGTTAGAGGTGTGGGGATTCGTTGTCTCTCACTTTGATACATGGGATTTAGATGTAGAGTGTGTTTAATAGCTTGAAAGCATAAGCTTACTAAGTTAATTATAGAAAGTAATATGTTTATGAGTTGTTTTATTTTGTATGCTTTGAGTATGAACAGAAAGCATACATCGATAGTAAAGAAAAGATTAGTAAGCAATGCGGTAGAAGTGTGTTTGATCTTAGGGAACCTTGAGTGGTGTGTAGGCCGTGAGATCCGAGCTAGTTGATAAACCCATTTGATGAACATGATAAAGGTAAGTGAATGAAGAAATTGCATAGTTTAGAAAGTGATTAAGATGGTTCATTGATTATCCCCTTGTTTCCTTTTAGCTTGTTGTCCATTTATTATATTTATATCATTCTCAGCCCCTTCTAGCCTTTCTAAATCCTTTATTAGCCACATTATAATCCATATCCCTTTAGATTTTAGGACTTTTCCATATGACCTGCACTCGAATCGTGATGCATAGACAATTGTTTTGGAGCTTGAGTTTGGGGTAGTGGGTCCACCATTATGGGAAATTTTATTGGGTTGGGATTTTGAGCTTATTTATTTGTGCTCTATACTTATTATTGATGATGATTCACTATGATTATATTGTAACCCTTTGTCGGGGTAAGAGTAAATAAAAAATGTTATGAAAAGGAAAATATATGAAAAAACGTAGCATGATAACTTATATATAAAAGAGAGTCATAGCTATATAACAAAAGAAAACATTATATGAAAGTATTGAATATATTTGGACCGGCAAAGTGAAATTTTTATATGATCATCTAAGATGCTTTATTGGGTTATGTGATATGCTAATAAGTGCATCAAATCATTGGGTTGAGTAAGAATATTTTATGAGAGTAACTCAAGCTCTAGGGTGATTCGTTGATGGCTATGGAGGAGACCTCTAAATTATCCAAATATACTATCATACCATCCCTAAGTCAACATTACAACCCTAAAGACCTTTTGATTCTTTGCTATGTAATCTAGAAGTGATTGAGACGTTGCAGAGTAAATAGGTGGATCTTTGGATACTAGTGAACCTCGATGAACAATCTATAGCCTCCTTGGTAAGCTAAGTGAAGAACCTATATTTAATGCACTGCAAAGCTAACCTGATCTTGAATTTGAACCGTGTTAATTGTGAGTATGACAAGTGTACATGTAATTTAGTTTGTAAATATTATTACATGAAATTTTCTAATTGTTTGCATTGAGTTTATTATCTATATTCTACCATCTTCTTTCCACTATGCTTAATTGACTTAGGTGTGTACTTAGAGACTTCTTTTTGTTTTTATTCTTATTGTATCGGGATGATACAACTTTGAGTTGGGGGTCTTGATGTCACCCTATTTGTGATATAATAATATAGGTTGGAGACATCATTTTAGGTGTATTTAATTAATAAATTATAGATATTTATTCGTTATTTGATAATTTCTTATTTCTTGTCTTGATTTGATGATTTATTACTTTTAGAGCATATTTGGTTTAATTTGTGTTAATTTGAAACTCTTGAGGTTTATGGAATATAATTAGATGCCAAATCAATTCTGAGAGGATAAGGAAAGAAGATATGGAAGAAATCAAGAGATAAAAGAAAGTAGACATAAAATAGGAAAAGAAAAGCTACCTAAACTCCCCAAAAATCCCCCACGACCCACGACCCTAGAGCCCAATCCGTTTCCGTCGCCGGGCTTGACGAGTAGTGGGGGTGCTCGCGTGTGGGCTTTGCCTTTTCTCTTTTGGCTATCATAGTCTTTGTTTCTTTTGGGATAAATAGAGAGGTAAGCAATTATATTCTTACTTTTTGTCTACTCTGCATCCTATGTGAGACCTTTTACTCAATAAAAAAGAATCCCACATCTCCAAATAAAAAGGAAAATTAGAAAAGTATACCAGTTTATATAAAGATATTTTATAGTTTTCTTCTCATCTTCCAATGTGGGACTATTCAATTTATGAATAGTATTTCCACTTCTCCAGTAAGATCATAAATGAGGTACTTTAATACTCATTATTAATTATAAATTCTAACAATTCGCTACTCCGGGTCATTGGGGGAGAAGGCAAATAGGTTTCCATATTTGCCAGCAATTGGTGAATTGTACTTAAATGTCAATATCTTTCGATTTGAAATTGACACGTATTAAAGTGAGGCAACCACAAAATTCCATTTAAGTGAACGTACTCTTGAAGTTAATGGTTTTTTTATCGAGAGCCTCAGAACACATACTCTACCCTGCTGACATCTATGGTTCCCTCGAACATTACCCTTCACTTGTTCATCAAGTCCTACTCTAAGGACCACCCGTTGTAGGCTATGAACCTTTTTGGTTTTCTATTCGTATGGGACTATTAAGAACGTCTCCTTAATATCCTATCATAAATATTGTTTCTCACTTTTGGCGATGAGTTCATCAAGTCCTTCTATACGGACCACCCCTCCCGGGCTATGAAATTTTGGACTTATTAATATGGGATAATTATGGACGTCTTCTTAACATTCTATCATGAATATTGAGTCTCCCCTTCAATGGTGAATTCATCATGTCCTTCTATAAAGGACCACCATTAGTGGCTATGAATTCACTGAGAGTTATGCGCTCAACTTTGTGCTCTTTTAGAAATGTTACGACTTATAAGGGAATTCATCAATTCCTTCTCAATAGGACCACCTCGAGTGGCTATGAATTCATTAAGATGATTTATATATTTTTGCTATATCCCATGAAGGATGAGTTTATGGTTTAGTTCAAACGGTGACCGTTTTTGAAATCGGGTGTTCTTGTTTCGGCTAGACACACCCACATTTTAAAAAATCCAGGTTTGGTGAAAACCCCTTTCTACAACCCATGAGGGGTATTGTATAGGAATTTATGAGGTACTCTATAGAGAGCACATCTAGTCGACAAGACAGCTTTCCCCATATGTTGATTGGTGGACTAATTAACATAACATTCATTTTCCTTGTGACGTCTCCTTTTTTTTCTATTTATATGCCCTTAGGAGACATTAAATTAGGTGATTATTTGACTAATATGATAGACTTTTAGTAATAATATGCGCTATTTTATTTTCTCCCCTTAGATTTTAATATTTAGCAAGGAGAAGAATCCAGAATAGAAGTCTTAGATCATGTAAAGAAGTCAAAAGCTACAAGAAATATCCCGAGGAGTTGACAAATTTGAGCTGAAAATCTGGAAGGCTGATGGTAATTTCTGATTTCGAGCCACTTAAAGATGGATTCATCCTCTGTGTTATGAAGAATATTCGTGCCTTATCGAGTTACGAAGAATTAGCAAGTTGAATGAGTCAATTCGGAGCTATATTGAGAAAGTTAAAGTCGTTTTCGTGAAAGGTGTACAACGGTTACGGGATTTTGGACTTGAAGAGTGGACTTGGGCCATTTAATATTTGATTATTCTTTTAATTTAGCCCAAGTCCGAAATTTATAGTATAAATAAGCTTTTGGACTTATTTTTACACACAATTCACTTTCCACAAAGTAAGATCGTTAGAGAAAAAGGTAGAAGCAAGGAAGAAGGAAAAGCTAAGAGCTGGAGACTTCAACATCTCCAAATCAACATCCAATCCAACATCCTACTTAGGTCTTTTAATTTTATTCTCTTTCTGTTGAACATGAATTCCATTATTTTAATTTCTTCTTTTGTTGTAATTTCAATTATGAGCTAAATTTTTATTGTACTTGAGAATCGCAACATGGGTTGAACCCTTTCTTTAATAATTAGTGTTTTTCAAATTTGGTATTGAATTAATTTAAATTGAGTTTTTATTTTACGTTGGCTCTTACTTTATGCTTGTTTATTATCCTTAGATTCATGAACTAGGGATAAATTTTAGTACCTAGGCTATTCCATATAGTGGCGTATGGATCACCTTGATGGGGGGGGGGGGGGGGTGGGTATAGAACTAAGTATTTGCCGATGGTATCCGGCAATGTCCTTGACAGACTTGACTAGCCATTGGCCAATGAGGTAAGATTTAATCATCCGAAAGTGGATTTAATCACCCTGACGGGGTTTAGAAGACCGTAGGAGAGCTTTTAGGTCCACCCTGACGGGGGCTAAGAGATCTTAGAATCCCGACTAGCGTAAGAATAATAACTCAACCCTTAAAAGGAAACATTAATTAGGAAAGTTTGCGGTGAAACCCTAGCGTGACTCAAGTACTACTTTTCTCTCGCGTCTACCCCATTTTACTTGCGTATTTTCATTCTAGTATAATTAATTTAGTATTTAATTTACTTTTTCATTTTAGATTGTTAATCAAAAACCCCAACAAACATTATATCTTTTATTTTTCCGTTATTTGCAATTATCTCACTGATAGATAACATTAGAGTCAACCAATCCGTCCCTGAGAACGAACTTGTTTATCACATATATTACTTGGGACAACTATACACTTGCAGTTTATGGTTCCTCTTCTTTATCTGCTGGTATGGCCTAGGGTGTGATAAAAATATGTATAAATTAGATGCAAATAAACACCCTAAAGCTAGCACGATTCTGCAAGTATACAGATCGTATGCAAGTTTTAGAGAATAAGTAAGATTCGTTCCGCAGAGACTACGAAAGTTAGGGGAATCTTATGCAATAATCAAGTGCAAATAATTAAAGCTCGAACAAATAAACGTAGGAAAATAAAGACAAATAGATTTTTATTTGGTTTTTAATTAATCTAAATTAAACTAAAAATTTAAAGACAAAAAATAAACAAAAGAGAAGAAGTAGTATGAGAATATAGCTTGAGTCAATAGCATGTAATCCCCACTAGTTTTGCCGTTCTAAACATGTAAGGGTGAATTATGTAGTATTTTAATAATCGGTTCCAATTGCGCTAGGTAATTTTAAATAGGATTTACCTGTGTCAATAAGGAGTCCTAAGCAAACTATTCCTGCAATTGGTAAATAGTAATATATACTAAACCATAGTGATTATCTAGTTAGGTTGATTTGTCAGATCTAAACCGAATACTAGACGTTATGTCCTAAACATGTAATTAAACACCGTTGTCAATGGTGACCTAACTACTAGATGGTAATTCTATATGGCCGCAGTTCCACAAGAACACAGAATATAAACCCAAACACATAAACAGAGAATAAAAACAATAATTCAATTTAAAACATAGAATTCCCAAATTAGATAGATGTCAACCAAAACTAGGGTTCATACATATATGCTAAAAACTCAAGCTAATAGAAATTTAGTTCATACTAATGGAAGAAAAGAAAGAAATTACAAATTTAAAGGTAGAAGAAGACATAGTCGATGAACAGCTCCTTCCAGACTTCTTTTCTTGTGTTGTAAGCTTCCTCTCGGCTTAAGGTTTCACCAAAGATGATTTTCTAATGTTGATAGGCTGTATTTATAGTGTACAGGTTGACCTAATTCGTTTTCTTGAAGGAAAAGGCAAATATGGGCTCCAAGCCCAACTCAAATTCGTAGCCCAAAAACATGCAATCAGCCCCGTTTTTCGTTTGGTCCTAACAACTTCAATATTTCTCCGATTGATGCGTATGAGTATACCAAATTCATCTTCTCGGAAAGATCTTCAACTTTTCTCTTAACCGTTTCTCCATATTCCTCACCGTTTTTACGATATAAGCTGATTTGTGGTCGTAGGTGCAGAAATTCAGATTTAAGGCAGCTTTTCCTTTTCCATGTTTTTAGCATTTACTTCCTTATCTTCAATTCCCATGTTTATCTTCTTTCCTTTAGCTCTCTTTACCAACTTGGACTCTAATTAATTACCATATATCTCTAAAGCTTCACACTAAATAAATAATTAAACCCAATATGCTCTAAAAATAATAATTAATTAATTCAAGACCTAAAATAGGAAAGTGTACTAAATCAAGCTAAATTCGACCTATAAACTAATAAATACGCCTAAAATGATGTCTCAGAAATAGATTTTATTATCACAAATGAGGAGACATCATCCGCATTATTTTATAACACACAAGGACCCATCACCTTGCAAGGGGCCTATTCTTTCTTTCAGCTACACCATTTATAAGGGGTGTGTTAAGGGCATTACGTTTTGGATAATTCTGTTAGTTTCACAAAAACCTTTTAAGGATATAATAGCTGTTTCACCACCCGAAGTGGTTTTGATTTGCAATCTAGTTTGTTTTCATCCTCAGCCTAATATTAAAATAAATGCATGTTCCGCCATATTTGTTAATTTTCCTCCTCCACGTGCAAAGAATTTTTAAATATGGTAGGTCTAAATGTATTATTTAAAGTGTATCCTTTTTTCCAAAATAAGAGAAACTCAAATGTCCTAATCTACCATGCCACACATCTATACATTCAATGAAATAGCAGAGTTAGATGTGTTCTCATTAAGAGTTTTATTGTTTCAAACAAACAAATTATTATTTGAATAACATTTATGGATGAGTCACAAGGTACGCACATTCAAAGTCCCATGTCTTTCTTCCCAAGAGTTTTCCATATTATCTTGCTGATATCTCTTTGCCAAGGAGAGCAAATATGGGATTTTAGACGTTGTTCAACATCCAGCCCTGAGCCATAGTGTTTGTTTTTTCCTTGAACTTGGCTAAGTGAGAAGATAACTAGCTTGTTCTTCTTCAGTAAGAACTCTTTTTTCCACCACAGGTGGAGGATCTTCAACTGTACCGAAGTCGAGTTCGTATTGTTCAAGACATATCAAGATCTATATTGCCCAAGGCTTGTAGTTGGAACCATTAACAGGCTCGAACCTATTCACGCCGGGTAAGGCTTTGCATTCAATAATGAAGCAATTTCCGAGATAGGAAAAACCATTTCTAAAAACAACCAGTGACATAGAAATAACATATTTTTAAATTGTTGGAAAAATAACAAAAACTGGTTTGTAAAACTAAAAAAATGGAGTTCCAAAATAAAATAAATGAAATACTTTTTAATCAAAGTAAAACTAACATTATTATAATAAATTGAAAACGACGAAACTTACACGAAATCCAGAAAAGATTACACGGTATATAACTTGCGTTAAAAAGATATTCTGGTCCTGCCAATTATTTCTAACAATTTATACTCTATAGAAATATAAATATTATGTCAGAATATTTGAGAGAAGTAAAATAGTCTTTTATTATTCTTAGTTTCGTAATTTCTACAAATGGGAGAGGTCTGGTATTCATAGGAGAGTAGAATGGCTTCAGAAAAGTCACAATAAATGGCCGTTAATGGCTCCTTTATTGTTGACGTTTTTCTGTGTTACATCTTTTTAAATTACAACATGAACCTGGACTCTCTTCTAGCTTATGGTTCATTCCCGTTTTAACCAAGTCCAGTAACTACTAAGCCTTTATTGGAGAATATTTTGTTTATAATGAGCCTTTCTGTGGGTCTTTTGTCTTCTGGATGGAAGGTTATGAAGTCCCAACAACACTATAATTACTAGTCATACAACACTAGTCCCACTTCAAAAGTTATTTCTTTTCATTTTTTTACTCCCCAAACTTCCCACGGCCCACGCCTATGCCCACACTGTCGCCGTCGCTGGGCCAGGCTGGTGGTGGTAGTGCGGTTGTGGGGCTTTGCCTTTACTCTTTTAGCTTTCATAGTATTTGTTTCTTTAAGTTAGATAGAGAGGTAAGAAATTATATTCTTACTTTTTCACTATTACACTTCCTATGTGGGACTTTTTATTCAATAAAAAAAATCCCCACATCTCCCAATAAAAAACAATTGGAAAGGATACCATTTTATATAAACATTATTTTATGGTTTTATTTTCATCTTCCAATGTGGGACTATTCAATTTAGGAATAACTTTTACACTTCTCCCGTCAGCATGAATGAATTTCTTTAATATTCAATATTATTTATAAATTCCAACAAAAATATGTTGCATTTTAACCACAATAAGTTTGTTTAGTGCATTTTTATTCTTAGGTTTCATGTTGTATTTCTCTAGGTGTGGTTAAACACAAATAAATATTAGAGTTGGGCTCTAATACCACTTTTCCACCAATAATAATAATTATAGATGGTATTGAATAGGAGTCAAGCAAAATAAACATTAATCAAAATCAATTTGCTCGATTGGACTAATCTTGTATGATTTTAAATAGATTGACCAGAGGTACACAAGAGATATGATCTGTAAGTAAAATATTCCATCAAGAATTAATTATTTATACTCAAATAATAAAACATGTCAACAAATGAAGAGACAACTATACAAGTAATAAGCATGCAGAATATTTGTCCAATATAAAGAAACTAGTATTGAGGCAATATTAGAAATAAATAGAATGAAATGTTTTCAGTATACAAGGGAATAGAAAACGAACATGTGATTTAGAGTGGTTTGAGTCTTGTAAGAGAGAAGAGGAGTATCAAATATATACTCCATACCACTTCAAACAAGCATGAATCCTTCAACTTGTGTCAAATCTGAATCTCCTCCCAGAACATGAGTAACCTAGATCTGACTTGCCCGGAGTTAGGTGTGTGGAGACGTGCCTAATTTCCCTATGATTAGTCTGGTGTTGGCCTGGACCACTCACATAACACAAAAAACATGTTTATAAATAAGAGATAATTACAAAGAAGTATAGCTATTCAGACTATGAATTAATTAAGGACTCTTTTTGAAGATATAAAGGTATAAGTGTCAAATTTTCTATAGTAAAAAGCTACTATGAGTATCTTGTGAGTTTATATTTATAATACAAATCACCTAGATAGCTCTATCCACATGTCAATATTTCACTGGTTCAATTTATTCTTAATTTTTTATTTTATATTCAATTACTTAATTTAAAATAATGTTAAATAGTATATATGGATGAATTCAATACCAATATTTATGAAAAGAAGTCTTTAAAAATCTTCATTAATCAAGTTCTTGATTTTAGCTCAAACTATAAAGTTTTTATGGAATACTATTAATTAAATTTCTAATTGCATGTTCTATAAAAACAAATTTACAAAGTTCCTTCTCATGTAGATTAAAAAAAGATAAATAAATTAGATAATTATAATATTATGAACACCAATCAATAAATTATAGTATTTTCATATACCTTTGTATATCCTCACAACTTTAATGGGTCTTTGTGAAAAAATGAATACAACTTAGAGAGCTTGACTGATACACTAAAACAACCGATACAAATTTGTAATATTGTGGAAAACATTGTAATCTTATTTATGTTTATTTTCCCCCAAGAATTATATTTCTCATCTCTATATAAAATTTCTGTTGATTCAAACATAATTACTTCAATCTCCTAATGTTTTTCTATTTTGTCTTTGTTTCATGTTCTTAGATGAGCCTAATTAGATACAAAAATATATAACATTAAGCCAAGAAATTATCATCAATTTTGATGTGATTATTATAATGATTTCATAGGTTTAGTTTTACTATTAATCAAAAACCTCTTGAGCAATAGAAGGATTAAGGCTTAGTACCCAATAATATTTAAATATCTTCTTTTTTTTTTTGTTATATGGGAGAGCCACTTTGGACTCGGTGTCGTTGACACGGTTCGAACCTGCACCACTAGATTGAATGACAAAGGCCCTGGCCAGTGAGCTAATCCCAACTGGTTTTAAATATCTTCACTTATCATGCAAACATGATTAACACTAAACACCTCTATTGTGTATTTAAAAGTTATAAAAACCAGAGAGTCGATCCTGCAAAAAAATGAGTTGTTCCTTGGTTGCATTTACTTCCTAGTTTCAATTATTGTCAAATAATGTTTAATGAAACTATAAAGGTTTGCAAGAACATGACAAATTAATTAGAGCTCACGTTGTTATATCTCAAAGTTTATAATTTGTAGACAATACAATGGAAACTTCTATGAAAGGGATACATGTCTAGAAGCTTCGTAGATATAGGTTTCTAGTTGAAATTTTAAATATTTAAAACAATTTTAATGGTTAAGATATACTCCTTTCATGGTTTCTGATATGAGGTGTACACATTATCATTAAATAATGATAACATGGAAAGTCTTTCGAAAAAATGCATCAATTCGCGAGTTATGGGAAATACAATGGTGATACAAATCAAGATCTGGTCCGATCTGTTCAGAAATATATGCAATTCTATGATGCCTACATTAATGAAGGTGTTACGCAAGAACAGATGTATTATTTAATGTTTCGATTTTTCTTGACCAGGAAAGCAAGCGATTGGTTAGATGACCAACCTCCCGAGCTAATAACAAAGTGGGATAAGCTTCAAGAAAGATTCCTTGATAAATTTTATCCTACAAGTATACGAGTGAAGGAACTATTAGAGCCTATGAATTTCTTACAAGAAGCCGTAGAGAGTGTTGGCGAATCATGGACGCGATTTCAAAAGATGATGGCAAGATGTCCACTACATGGATACATGCCACAATTACAATTATCCATGTTCTATTATGGACTCGATAGAGAGTCAAGGCTGAGAGCAGATGCTATGGGTCGTGGTAATTTTGTCTCTATGGATCCAAAAGAAGCAAAAAGTGGTATGGAAACAATCATTGAGACCGACATAAGTTGGCCACAAGAACAAACTCCTACAACTAACGAAGAAGAAGAAGCGAGGATTTCAAGCTTGCAAGATCAAATACAACAACTCGCTATAACAGTTAAGGAAAGCATCCCAAAGCCACCTCAACAGTTATACCTGCAAGAACAAACCTATGAAAACCAAGCTAATCATCCACCAGGCTGCAATGTACATAATTTAAGTCAAGCTCAATCACGTCCTCAAGAAGAAATCACTGAGTTAAAAGAGACTATTATCCAATTCGTCAAATTCTCGAAGGACAGCATGAGCAGACTTGAATCAAAAATTGATGCATCAGTAGTGCAAAGCCTGCAACAACGGAATCAAGATCTGAAATAGCATAATCAACTTTTAGAAAAGAATGTGATGCGGCTCACTAACATCATAGAACAAATGCAAAGTCAACTCTTACAATTGACCCAAGATACAACATCTAACATGAAGAAGATCCAATACGTTGACGACAAGGTTAAGACTATTAGTCTTCAAGCTGAAAAGATGAAGGAAGCACTACCATCTCCATCAAAAGGGGATGTTCTACCAAACAAGTCAAATGTAAAACGGATGAACTTAGATGAGATAATTGTTGAAGATTGGGTTGAATAAGTTGAACAACGTGAGATTAAGAAGCCAAGAGTGGTTGAGGAACCAATAATTGAAGAGAGAAATAGAGCAAGACAACCACCCATACATTGCCACTATCCCGCTTATCCAAAGGAGCAACGACAGAATTGTATAGAGGCGTTAAAACAAGTGAAAGTTAACGTCCCTTTACTCGAAGCTATGGAAGGAAGGCGAAACTATGATCGATTCTTTATTGAGGCACTCTCCAATAAAGAAAGGTTCACAAGATCCAAATCTGTGACACTCAAAGAAGGGATATCAGCACAAGTTCAGCACAGATTACCACCGAAGCTTAATGATCCTGGAGGATTCAACCTCCCAATCAAATAGGTGGTATATTTCATGGAAAATCCATGTGTGATTTAGGGGCAAGTGTAAATATCATGCCCAAAAGTATATTCAAGAAGATTGGTATTAGTGATGCGAAACCGACATCCGTAATCTTACAACTTGCGGATCAATCAACAGCAAAGCCGTGGGGAGTAATTGAGGATGTACTCGTTCAAGTAGGTAACCTTGTTATTCCCACGGACTTTATTATTATTGACTATAAAGCAGATAAGAACGTCCCATTCATTCTTGGGCGTCCATTCCTAGCCACCAGCGATACTATAGTGAATGTGAATGAAGGAACCGCGACTCTCCGTATTGAAGATAACGCTGAAACGTTCTATGTTTCGGAGAAGAAGAAAAAGAAAAATGAGTCAAAAGAACAATATCCAATCAGAGTTGTAACTAAGAAGCCAGAACCTGTAAGCCCCTAAGAAACCATGGATAAAAAGATTGAGTTTGGGGTAGGAGACGAGGTAGCATGGAAACCTCCCTTCAAACATAACAGTTCTTGGAAGGGGCCATACATTATCGCGCAAATCATCTCAGAAGGAGTGGTCGAAATAAAAGCTATCGAAGGTTGCAAGATCAGGTTGGTATGTGTATATCATCTCACTCACTGCTGGGGAGGCTATAAAAAGAAATAACCGATGTAACTCGTCTAACTTTGAAAGACGTTAAACAAAAGAGTGCCCTTTGGGAGACATCACATAGTAATTTATGTTGTTAAATTTTAGTTTAGTTGTTTTTAGTTGATATTGCGTATTTGAGAAAGGTATTAGTGCTTTTGGATGTTAGGTATTAAAGAAATCGAGTTGGGAAGCGAAAACGAAGTTTTTTTGGGAGTATTCTGACCTGCCATCGGTATACCGGGCCCTACCGGCGGTATACCGCAGGTCAAAAACACGACCCCACGGGTGCCAGTCACGTGTTTAATGCCGAGAGGTACAATGTCGAAAGCAAGCAGCTCCGGTATACCGGGCCATTCTTCCGGTATACCGGACAACCAAAAACCCGAGGCCACGTGTTAGCAACTCGTGAATTTGACGTAACGTGGATCTGAAAGAACAGTAGCTCCGGTATACCGGGATATACCTCCGGTATACCACCCGATGCCGTTGGAGAAAAAAAATTGTTGCGTTTTTAGGTTATAAGGAGAAAGAGGTGAGTTCTAATCCGAATTTCTAAATCCTTAAGCCTCACTTTCTTCTGCAAACCTCTCCCAACTCCATTAAAGCTTTATCAAACCTTCACCCAACATCAAAACACTACCAAATCACCATGAATTCATATCCAAATCCTTCCCTACATCATTACAAAGAAGATTCGATCACCCAAATCATATCAAAACACCTAGAAACCAAGAATCAAAACCATGAATTTCAAAATCTTCTTCTAAAAATCCCTAAACCCACATCATTAAAGCTTGATTCCATCATACCCACATGTAGATTTGTCATCTTAACACCTTTCCTAACCCAAATAAAGCTTGTTCCACCTATGATCAAGAGTTACAAATTTCAAGAGTGTTCAAAGCTTTGAGTTGGGGGTCAAAAGAGATGATGAAAAGAACAAAGATATTATTAAGGGATATGAAGAATCAAAGCAAGGTATTGGGTAAGTTCAAGATGAAATCAATTGAGATGGGTACTAGTTTGGGAATATATTACACGATAATTAGAGTTAAGCAATTAGAGAGGAACCGGTTTTTGGTGGATTCAAATCCTAAAAAGCAAGCAATTGTGATTAGGGAGCAGGAAAATGCCAATACCTCTTCTAATCAAAGATTTCTATATCCAAGATGAACAAAAGCTTCTGGACGCTAGTAGCTGTGTTCAAAACATGTTCCTGGATGAACACTGTCACATGAAAGAGTATTTGAGAGTTAGAAGAAGATTAACAAGAGATTTCTAGAGTGTGATTGATTGGGATGGAGCATAAGAAGATGTAAGGGAAAGCGAAATTGGTGATACTAGAAGTTTACATACAAGAAAAGCACTACACCCTATTCCGGGTATTAATCAGGCGAGGTAAATAGCCTCGAAGAGTATGTTTTCTTTCTTCCTTACCTTTTCTTTATGTGCAATATCTGTAAAATTTTAATTTTAATTTTCTTTTATTTTATTCTTGAGTCTTTTCAAGTCGTGGGGACACGACTCATTTTTTAGTTGGGGGTGTGGGGATTCTTTGTCTCTCATCTCCAGTTTTCTATTTTTAGGTAGAAATTAAAATTTTTGAAGGATTAGATGTATGTAGAGTGTGTTTAATAGCTTGAAAGCATAAGCTCAGTAAGTTGATGATAGGTATGAGCTATTTTATTTCGTATGCTTTGAAGTATTTGCAGGAAAACATACGTTGATAGTAAAGAAAAGATTAGTAAGCAATGCGATAGAAAGTATGTTCGATCTCAGGGAGCCATGAGTGGTTTGTAGGCCGTGATATCCAAGCTAGTTGACAAACCCATTTGATGAAAGTGCTAAAGGTAAGAGAATAACGAAATTGCATGGTGTAGAAAATGATTAAGGCAGTTCTTTCATATTGAAGCCACTTGAAGCCTTTTTATACCTTCTCACCCTGTTATTTGATTTAATATATTATATCCTTCTCAGCCCCTTCTAGCCTTTCTAAAGATTTTTATTTAAACACGTTATAAGCCATATCCCTTTAGATTATAAGACTTTTCCATATGACCCGCACTCGAATCGCGATGCATAGACAATTGTTTTAGAGCTTGAGTTTGGGGTGGTGGGTCCACTATTATGGGAATTGTTATTGGGTTGGGATTCTTTAGCTTATTAATTGTGCTATGTTATTCTATTGATGATGATTCACAGGTTTTATATTGTAACCCTTTGCCGGGGTAATAGTGAATGAAAAAGAAGCTACGAGCTAAAGTTATGAAAAGGCATAACATTTAAAAAATAGCGTGATATCTCGAACATTAAAAAGAGAGTCATAGCTATACAAAAGAAAAAAAATGATGATGATTTGAAAAGAATATATATTCGGACCAGCAAAGTGGAATTTATATGTGAACATCTTATGCTTAAATTGGGTTATTGGGGATGCTAAATTGTGCATTGGTGGTGCCTAGGGTGTGATAAAAATAAGATTAAAATAAGCCAAGAAACTACGCACTCTCACCCTAGACAGGCACAGTACTGCAAGTATTACAGGACGTATGCAAGTTTTAATGATAAATAGAGTTCGTTCTCAGGGACTTAAGTGTGTTAAATCGCGTAGGTAGAAATATCGAGTAAAAGTAAATAATTAGAAGACAGAAAGTAAAAGCAAATAGAATTCGAAATTGAGAATTAAAACTAATGAAAACTAGGAAAATAAAGACAATAAAATAAAAGATAAGAAATATGAGATGAGAAGTATAGCTTAGGTTTTGCTAGTATGCACTAATCCTTCTAATTCTATCTATAAATCTAGTTAATAAGGGAGAATATTAGCTCTTGGTATACTTAGTCAGGATTCTAAATTCCCCTATCTTAGACCTTGAGAGCGACTAAGGGGGCTACGGCACAACCAAGACGAGGACTCAAATAGGGTTATCAAACGCCACTAAGGCCCTATCCAGCACACTACAATCAATTGGTGATATGGTGGTTAAAGCAAACCCTAATGACTATCTAGTTAGAAGCATGTTTTGTCAGATCTACTATCGACACTAGACATTATGTGGTGGTTCAATAGTTAAACACCCTGTCAAGGAGACCATCTAACTACTATTGAAACAATCCTAAAGTGATCAGTTCTAGGAAAGACATTAAATCAAAACACATAAACAAATATAAAGTAAGTAGCTAATATCAGATTAAAACATATAATTCCCAGAGAAACTTAGATAGAAGAATTAGAATTCATAGTTTATACATGATGCAAAACCCAAGCTATGGGGAGTTTAGTTCATACCTGAAGGAAATAAACTAAAAGAAGTTACAAAAGACATCATCTTGCTCTCTACAATAAACTGGAAGAATAAAACCTTAAGAACTAATTACTATAAGGCAAGGATGATTTACAAGTGATATAAGGGTGTATTTATAGGTGTTTAGAAGACCTAATTCGTTTTCTTGAGGAAGAGGTAAGTTATTGGACTTCTAGCCCAACTCAAATTCGTATGGAAATAAAGATAAACACTGCTGCACCGTTTTGAGCATATCTTCTTCGTTATTGGTCGGATTTTGCTCCATAAGATACCAAAAGAATCGCAACATAATTATCTTGACCCTAACGAAGGAAATATCCAAATTCGGCCTATTTCTCAGGTAAAAACCCACATCTTTGGACATGTATGCAGAATCCCAGATTTAGGCAGCTTTTCCTTTTCCATCTTTTTAGCTTTTATTTCCTTTTCTCCAATTTCCATGCAAATCTCTTTCCATAAGTTGTTGTCTTTGACTTGGACTCTAATTAAGCTCCATAATTATCTTTAAAGCCACACACTAAATAAATAATTAAACCCAATATGCTCTAAAAATAATAATTCTACAAATCAAGACTCAAACTAGGAAAGTGCACTAAAACTCAAGAAAATCGACATTATTGACTTCTAAAACACTAAAAATGATGTCTCATCTTAACATAAATCTATCACAAATAAGGAGACATCATGCATCAAAGAATTCATTGGGTTGAGTGAGAAACGTTTTATGAGAGTAACTCAAGCTCTAGGGCGATTCGTTGATGGCTAGTGAGGAGAGAGCCAAAAGCTCACTCTAAATTATCCAAATATACTTATCATACCGTCCCTAAGCCTAAATTACAACCTTAAAGACCTTTTGATTCTTGCTATGTAATCGAGAAGTGATTAAACCAATAGAGAGTAGTTAAGTGGATCTTTGGATACTAGTAAGGTTCGATGAACAATCTATAGCTTCCTTGGTGAACTGAGTAAAGTTCCTCTCCTTCTTACATTGCGAAACTAATATAATCTTGAATTAGAGCCGTGTTGACTGTAGATATGAAAAGTGTGCAGGTATGTAGTTTGTAAATATTATTACATGAAATTTTCTGAGTAGTTTCTTTGAGTCTATTCTCCATATTCTGCTATCTTTTTCCCTCTGTGCTTAATTGACCTAGGTGTGTATTTAGAGACTTCCCTTTGTTTTTATGTTTATTGTATCGGGACGATACAACTTTGAGTTGGGGGTCTTGATGTCTCCCTATTTGTCATGGATTAATCCTAGTTGGAGACATCATTTTTAGTGATTTAGAAGTCATTATAGTCGATTTTCTTGAGAAATACTACACTTTCTTGTTTTGAGTCTTGATTTAGTAAAGAGTAATGATATATGTCACCCCTTTTCATGTCACCCTTTCATCACCTTTCTATATATATGTTTTGATTTCCTTGAATAGAAGATAGAGAAAAATTAAATAGGATAGAGAAATCAATTCATTGGTACATGTAAGCATACACGTAGGAGGTGATAAAAGGGTGATACAAAAAGAGTGACAAATATCATTACTCTTTAGTAAATTATTGTTTTTAGAGCATATTGGGTTTAATTATTTATTTAGTGTGAAGCTTTAAAGATAATTATGGAGATTAATTAGAGTCCAAGTCAAAAACTAAGAGATATGGAAAGAGATAAGCATGGTAATTGGAGATAAGGAAAGAAAAACTAAAAATATGGAAAAGCTGCCTTAAATCTGAATTTCACCACCCACGACCACAAATCAGCTTATATCTCAAATTCGGTGCGGAATTTGGAGAAACGGTAAAGAGAAAAGTTAAAGATCTTTCCGAGACGATGAATTTCGACTACTCATACGCGTTAAATGGATAAGAATTGAAGCTGTTAGAACCAAAACAAAAACGGGCTTGATTCCATGTTTTAGGGTTACGAATTTGAGTTGGGCCTGGAGTCCACTACTTACCTTCTCCTTCAGGAAAACGAATTAGGGTTTCTAAACACCTATAAATACACCCTTATACCATTGTAAACATGTCCTTGCTCAGTTCTAAACATTAGCTTAGTCCTTACACAATTATTAATCCTTAGAATCAAGCTATTCATCCAAGAAGCAAGCTGACCTATAGAGGAAGACAAGAAGCACGAAGTTGGAGAGTGACAAACTCCTCTTCTACATCTCACCTTCTCTATATTTAGGGTAATTAGCTATAGATTTATGCTCAACCATCTTTCTAAACTTTTATTCTGTAAGTTTTACTTTTATTTGTTGGGTTATTATTTTGTCTTAAATTCCATAATACTATTTGTTATTATAATTGATTGAGCTTGGCGTATATTGTTATTATGTGTTTTGACTTATTATTACAACCCTAGATTTGGCCAATCTTAGGACTATTCTTAGTTATTGACAACTGATGTCTCCTCATTTGTGATAGTAAAATATACTCATGAGACATCATTTTAGGCTTATTTATTAGTTTATAGGTCGATCTTAGCTTAATTTAGTGCACTTTCCTATGTTAAGTCTTGATTTGTAGAATTGTTATTTTTAGAGCATATTGGGTTTAATTGTTTATTTAGTGTGAAGCTTGGTGGTCCTTTGTGTGTTCTAAAATAAATGTAAATAATAATCGAACCACAACCGCAAGTGTACGGTTGTCCCAAGTAGTAATTCTGATAAATCAGATTCGTTCCAAGGACGGAATGGTTGATCACAATGTTTAGCAAGTAGTGATTGATGCACTTATGAAAATAAAAGACAATAATATATTTGTTTGGTTTTTGTATTAATTCTAAGGAATGAAAGACTAATGCGAAAATGTAAATAAATAACTAAGACGCAAGTAAATAAAAGTGATACGCAAGTAAGAGCAGGTAGTACTTGAGAGGCGCAAGGGTTTACCTAACTATCATTCATTTCATACATTGTTTAAGGGACAAATCGGTAAATTTGTATTGGTCGGGATTCTATAATCTCCTTACCCCCGTCAGGGTGGACTAAGGAGCAACTCTCAAATGCTACAAACCCCGTCAGGGTGATTATAGTCCACTCTCAAGTGTTTAAGTTCAAATTACCCAATAGGCCATAGGTTTAATTAAGCTCGTCAGAGTCAATAATTTCTAACCTACATTCATTAACTAGTTCGGTACCTAAACCCCCCGTCAAGGTGATCCAATCGCCACTAATTGGAATAGCCTAGATACTAAGACCTATGATTGGTTAATTACGTCAATTATAGTAGATTAAGCGCAAATTAAAGAAAAATACAATTCACCCAATTTGATTTAAATAATAATAATCCCAAATCCAAATGTATAAAACGAAATCAAATTGGGATTAACCCATTATGCGTTCTCAAGCACTAAATTAGTTTAGCTCATAATAATTGAAAAGATAAAAACTAAAGAAATAAATAGGTTCAACATGTTTTACAGAATAAAATAGAAGAACCTAATTACGGAATTGAATTGGCTGAGAAGTGGAGATATAGACCGTCTCCAGCTCTTGCTTCTTCTCTTCCTGCCTCTAGCTTCTTCTCTGGTGTCTGACTCTTAAGCGTATGTTGTATTATGAAAAAGATATGAAGAGTCTCTGAAAATAGAGGTCTCAAGCCCTTTTATAATGTTAAAAACGGATTAGGGCTTGGACTTAGGAATAAATCAATAATTAAATGTCCAAGCCCAAATTCTAAGCCCAAAATCCCGTAACTGCTGATACACCTTCACTAAAACGGCTTTTCCCGATGCGTTACAACTCCGATTGACCTCATTCCAGTTGCTAAAGTTCCGTAACTCGATAAGGAATGTTTTCTCTTCAAAGGTCAGCGGCTAAATCATCTCTTAAGCACCTCGAAATCAGCAATCTATAGCCTGGAAAATGGATTTTCAGCTCTAAAAATAATATCTTCGGGATTTATCTTCAAGTCTTGACTCTATATCGCGATCTTTGACTTTCTCCTCGGATTCCTCTTCTAGCTAACATCTAAAACCTGTAAAATCTTCACTAAAAATACCAATATTACGCGCAAAAGCTTAATAAATCAAAAATGCCAGAAATAAAAGAGGAAAATCATATTATTGCATATTTAGTCCAAAAGTCTATCTAAATAGTCAAATAAACACCAAAAATGATGTCTCCTGAGGGTCGAAAATAAGAACATTTAAGGAGACATCAAGACCCCCAACTCAAACCTTTGTCGTCCCGACAAAGCAAAACTAAAAACAAGGGGAGTGAAGTAGATGCAAGAGAAAATAGAAGCTAGCAAATAAACCCTAAAGCAATGCTAAAGATAAATCTCATATAGAAAACATTAAGAACTAACATATACATACACTAATCGTGCAACATCAAACATAAATAATCTCAATCATAAAATTAAAGTCGCAATGCTTGAAGGTTACACTTGTACTCATCTCTGTATGATGGCTATAGGGTGGTCATTAATCATAAATCGCTTTGAATGTTCCACCTAAATATTCCCTATCAACAGAATTATAAATTCACTATGTACTTTAGAATCAAGAGGTCTTTACGGTTTTAATATTGGCTTAAGGATGGTGTGGATGTATATTTGGTAAATTTGAAGTGAGCTTTTGGCTCTCTCCTCACTTACCATCAACAATGTCCTCGAGCTTGAGTTTACGCTCAAAAATGTTCTCACTCACCCAATTGACGCGCTAATGTTGCGTCCCCATGTCAACCCAATTAAAACTAAGATGATTTCCAAAAAATATTCCACTTTGCCGGTTTATTTTATTCTTTCTTTTTATTTTCTTTTTCATTTCTTTTTTTTTTTTGTACAAGATACCCATGACCATCATTTTGATGTGAAAAGTCATGTCTCTTATAATTTTCTTTTTCTTTTTCTCTTTTTTTTTTCTTTTTCTTTTCAAATCCCGGCAAAGGGTTACAAATAATAATATCATCTACCTTTTTGTGCCTCAATACAAACACATATAATCCCTTCCCAATGTATCTTCCCAAATGTGGTCCCACCACCCCAAACTCAAGCTCGAGACAAGTCTCAGGGTTGTGATTCAAGTGCGGGTCATTTGGTCATGCCTAATAATCTAAAGGATAATGGGCTTATATTGTGGCTACAAAAGAAAAGGCTTAAGGCTCAAAATTGGGCTAAGACGGATAAAATTATAATAAGGGATAGCAAGCTAAAAGGCTTCAAATGGCTAACAAAGAACTGCCCCTATCATTTTCCTAAGTACATAGCTTGTCTTTAGTTCATATCTAGGTGGGTTCTCTACTAATTAAGATTTCACGTTCTACACACCAAACATTTTTCTTAAGTACAAGCTTACTTCATTTGCATTGTTCATTAATTCTTCCTATCAATTACCTATGTTCGCATGCAATTGTAAGTGCGTTCTATATCAATCCCTAAAGTCCACTATTTACTATCATAGATTCATCAAAAGTATGCTTAAAGGGACATTTAAAATCTTCTATAGTCAAACGCAACTCCGAAAATTATTTTATTGAAAGCAATTTAAAGCAAATAAACACATAAAAACTGGGATGAGGCAACGAACCCCACCCCAAACTCAAAAATGAGTCGTGTCCCCACGACTCGAAAAGACTCAAAGCAATAAAATAATTTACACTAAATGAGAAAGGAAAGAAAACGTATCTTAACCAGCGCGAGGCTGGTGTCGGTGTTGCGTCCAAGTTGAGGTTTTGAATTCTTCTTCATCAATGTTTGCGTTTAAAGTGTTCTTCATTACCTCGAACTTCTTCAAATTTCTCACGTTTTCATTTGTTACTTGCCCTCTAAGCATCATCTCCACTATGAAAATCTTTCCTTAATACCCAATTCTCTTTCTTCACCATGTTCTTCGTACCTTTTCCTAACCTTCATGGTCATCTCCGATGACCCCAAACTCAAAGCTTCAAGACCCTCAAAAGGTTTGGATAAAATTGTGATTTTAGTGTTCTTGAAGGTTTGGGTTTGAATTATGGATTAATTTTAGCTTTGGTGAAAGAAAACTTCGGATTAAAGTGTGAAGCTTTGGTATTTTGGAAGTTTAATGGTTTGATTGTGATCTTGGATGATGTTTAGAGGGAAGGATTGGTGGTATGATGTTGTTTTGATGATGATTTTAGGAGCGGTAGGAGGCGAGAATTCGGATTATAGGGTTTGGCTTGGAAAAGATGCAAAAAAACTAGGTTTAATGAAGTTAAAACCGCCTCTCGTAACAGCTGGCCGGTATGCCTTCGGATTCGCCGGTATACCGGCCGATCCGCCGGTATGCCGGCCGAGAGGTCGGCGAATTTTTTTTTTTTTTTTTTTTTTTTTTTTTTTTTTTTTTTTTTACCTCTGACGCAAGCCTCTTGCGTCGTCGCTGACGCAGTGATCAGAAATTCCAGCTTCTTCGGCCGGCTAGCCGGCGGATACGCCGGCATGCCGGCGGATACGCGATGGCGCATTTCGAGACGCAGCAACCTTGCGTCGTCGCTGACGCAAGGACCAGAAACTCCTTCCTCTTTGGCCGGCTAGCCGGCGGATTCGCCGGCATGCCGGTGGATTTCTCGCTGGCGCGAATGGTGACGCAACAATGCTGCGTCATCGCTGACGCAATGGTCAGAGAGTTTGGGGGTCTTCAGCGTTTTGGCCGGTATGCCTGCGTATTGGCCGGCTAGCCGGTCAAACCTGCTGTTGACTCCATAATTTTTCGTTTTCTCCTCGTTTTGACCCCAAACTCATGACCATTATACCCCTGAAATCATCAAAAACAACTACCCTTCCTCATTTCTTAATAATAAACACTAAATTAACGAAAATCAAACTAAACTAAACTACGAAATTGAAATACTTAAACTAATATACAAGAAATGGCTTTTGTTTAACGTCGTTAAGCTCGACGGGTTACCTCATTCTCTAGTCATTGACATAACCTCCCCAGCAGTGAGTGAGGTTGTCAATAGTTGCAACTCGAAATTTGCATCCCTTAGCTTTTATTCCAACTAACTTATCTGAGATAACTTTTGCAACCACGAATGGTCCGAGCCAAGAACTTTTTGATTCACATGTCTTTGGAGGAGGTTTAGGCTTTTTCATAGCAACTTCTTCGCCTACTTTAAACTCCTTTTTCTTCCTTTCCTTCTTAGGTTCTTTCGGAACCTTCGTGACACGTGTTTTCTCTTTCTTCTTTGCATGATTGAGTGGTGGATTTTTCTTAGGATTTGGAGGAACGTTGATCGGTGGTTTCTTTCTTAGTTCTTTTTCCTCCACCCCTAAGGTTTCCACAGCATTAATTGGCTCTTTTCCTACCGGTTCCATTACATCTACACGAAAACATTCTTCATTGGAATCCGGAAGCTTCATAGGTCTAAACACATTAAACTTCATCTCCTCGTCTTGGATTCTCATGATCATTTCGCCGTTTTCTACATCAATCAAAGTACGCCCCGTGGCTAGGAATGGTCTTCCCAAAATAATGGGGACATTCCTATCCGCGTCGTAATCAAGTATAACGAAATCAGCGGGAAAAATTAACGTACCTGCCTTAACGAGGACATCTTCAATTCGGCCTTCCGGATGTGCAAGAGATCGATCCGCCATTTGCAAGACCATAGAAGTGGGTCTTGCTTTAATATTAAGCTTATCAAAGATTGATTTGGGCATAAGATTGATGCTTGCACCCAAATCACATAGTGCCTTACCTCTCCATTCATTACCAATAGATATCGGAATTGTAAAGCTCCCAGGATCAACTAACTTTGGAGGTAATTTGCCTTGACAAATGGCACTACATTCTTCAGGAAGACCAATCATCTCATTATCACAATACGGCCTTTTGTTGGTGAGGGCTCTTTTCAGAAACTTAGCATACTTGGGTACATCTCTAATAGCTTCTAACAACGGAATATTTATGCTAAGACCTCTTACCTTGTTAAAGAATTTTTGATAATCAGCCATATCACCCTTCTTCTGAACTCTTGATGGAAATGGTGGAGGAGGACGGCTTATTAGAGTATCATCTTTCTTCTTCGGAATTTCATTAGGCCTCTCCACTTCTTCTACTTCAACTTCTTTATCTTCATTCATCACCTCTTTTTCTTTTCTAACTTCTTTTTCTTTCATAACCGGAAAAGGAGGTGGAGGAAGGTTCTTACCACTTCTGAGAGTAATAGCTTTACAATCTTCGATTTGGATTGGATTCTCAGTATCGCTAGGAAGTTGTCCTTGTGGACGTTGATTCAACTGTTTATTAATTTGACTTAGCTGATTCTGGAATATCTTCATATTTGCTTCAACTATGTTTTGACGTTCCCATGCTGCGTTTTGACGTTCCATAGCTTGTGTCTGAAGAGCGATTAAACTTTCAACTGTTTTCTGAAGGTTAACTCCTTCTTGTGGATGGGCAGGTAAGGCTTTCTGATTCATTGTGTCATCATAATTGTCTTGAGGAGCTTGTCTCTGAACATAATTTTGATTCTGTCCTCCTTGATAATTGTTGTGTGGTCTTGGATTGTAGTTGTTACCTTGGGGACGCGGTTGATACGCATAAGTAGGATTTGCTGCCCCATCCGGATTTGAGTATTGAAACCCCGGATGGTTTCTGTTAGGCTGATATCCATTACCACTTGAATTAAAGTTACCTCTATTGGACACGAACATCACGGATTCTTGATTGTTTTGACAATTTTCCCAACTATGATCATTGACATCGCAATACTCACATCCATATACCTCTTGTGCAACCTTTACCTCACCTCTTTTGTTCGAAAAACCTTCTTTCACGGCTAGAGTAAGTTGTCTCAGTTGTTGTTCTAGTGTGGTCTGAAGCTTTGTCTCTAGCGTAGCAAACTTTTCTTCCATATCAATATTATTCACTCTTTTAACTGGTGTTCTTACTGAACTCCACCCAACTTCATTCTTGACTGTTCTCTCTAAGATGATCTTTGCATGAGCGGGTTGAACTTGAAGAAAACTTGCACCACATAACATATCCAACTTCTCTCTTGAAGTCCCATCAAGGCCTCTATAAAAAATCTTTAGTTGTTGTTGTTCTGAAAAGCCATGATTGGGGACTCTACGTAAGCACATCTGAAATCTTGTCCAACTCTTACCCACAGTTTCATCGTATTCTTGACGGAAATTAGTCAACTCTAATTCAGCATCTAATCTCATATTACTCGGATAATACCTGTCGAAGAACGCAGCTTCTAATTGATCCCAATTGGTTATTTGTGTCGGATCTTGTGTATCATGCCATTCGCTTGCTCCATCAATAACAAAAAATTTAAACACAGCGTAGTACATCTGTTCTTTTGAAACTCCTTGTGTGATGTAAGAATCACATATCTGTTTGAATTTCTGTATCGCTCTGAGAGGATCTTCTCCAACTCTACCACGAAAATTTCCAAAGTTTTGGAATTGAGCTATCATACCCGGATCTGGACGAAACTTCGGAACATTTATATCTGGAGCACCTACTCCTATAGCAGGAGCACGGAATGGAACTTCTGGTGGACCATTAGTAAACCAAGGATCTTGATTCATCATGAATTGAGCTTGTCCGTTATTGTTCTGAATATTAACGTTTTCCATTTGGTGAATTAATTCTTCTACTTCTAAGGATTCTTGTTCTTTTCTTCTCTTGTTAGCAAGTCTGATTAATGATTCTGGATTATTAAGGATCGGAGGTGTTGGCTCTAGATCCTTAAAGAGTCTCCTTCGCATGCACCAAACCTAAAAACCTGAGAAAACTAAACAAGCAAAAAGCGTAAAACTGATAAAAACAAAAATAAAAATAAATGCACTATCACTAAAGGATAAACACCGTGGTCACACGCTACCGTCCCCGGCAGCGGCGCCAAAAACTTGGTGGTCCTTTGTGTGTTCTAAAATAAATGTAAATAATAATCGAACCACAACCGCAAGTGTACGGTTGTCCCAAGTAGTAATTCTGATAAATCAGATTCGTTCCAAGGACGGAATGGTTGATCACAATGTTTAGCAAGTAGTGATTGATGCACTTATGAAAATAAAAGACAATAATATATTTGTTTGGTTTTTGTATTAATTCTAAGGAATGAAAGACTAATGCGAAAATGTAAATAAATAACTAAGACGCAAGTAAATAAAAGTGATACGCAAGTAAGAGCAGGTAGTACTTGAGAGGCGCAAGGGTTTACCTAACTATCATTCATTTCATACATTGTTTAAGGGACAAATCGGTAAATTTGTATTGGTCGGGATTCTATAATCTCCTTACCCCCGTCAGGGTGGACTAAGGAGCAACTCTCAAATGCTACAAACCCCGTCAGGGTGATTATAGTCCACTCTCAAGTGTTTAAGTTCAAATTACCCAATAGGCCATAGGTTTAATTAAGCTCGTCAGAGTCAATAATTTCTAACCTACATTCATTAACTAGTTCGGTACCTAAACCCCCCGTCAAGGTGATCCAATCGCCACTAATTGGAATAGCCTAGATACTAAGACCTATGATTGGTTAATTACGTCAATTATAGTAGATTAAGCGCAAATTAAAGAAAAATACAATTCACCCAATTTGATTTAAATAATAATAATCCCAAATCCAAATGTATAAAACGAAATCAAATTGGGATTAACCCATTATGCGTTCTCAAGCACTAAATTAGTTTAGCTCATAATAATTGAAAAGATAAAAACTAAAGAAATAAATAGGTTCAACATGTTTTACAGAATAAAATAGAAGAACCTAATTACGGAATTGAATTGGCTGAGAAGTGGAGATATAGACCGTCTCCAGCTCTTGCTTCTTCTCTTCCTGCCTCTAGCTTCTTCTCTGGTGTCTGACTCTTAAGCGTATGTTGTATTATGAAAAAGATATGAAGAGTCTCTGAAAATAGAGGTCTCAAGCCCTTTTATAATGTTAAAAACGGATTAGGGCTTGGACTTAGGAATAAATCAATAATTAAATGTCCAAGCCCAAATTCTAAGCCCAAAATCCCGTAACTGCTGATACACCTTCACTAAAACGGCTTTTCCCGATGCGTTACAACTCCGATTGACCTCATTCCAGTTGCTAAAGTTCCGTAACTCGATAAGGAATGTTTTCTCTTCAAAGGTCAGCGGCTAAATCATCTCTTAAGCACCTCGAAATCAGCAATCTATAGCCTGGAAAATGGATTTTCAGCTCTAAAAATAATATCTTCGGGATTTATCTTCAAGTCTTGACTCTATATCGCGATCTTTGACTTTCTCCTCGGATTCCTCTTCTAGCTAACATCTAAAACCTGTAAAATCTTCACTAAAAATACCAATATTACGCGCAAAAGCTTAATAAATCAAAAATGCCAGAAATAAAAGAGGAAAATCATATTATTGCATATTTAGTCCAAAAGTCTATCTAAATAGTCAAATAAACACCAAAAATGATGTCTCCTGAGGGTCGAAAATAAGAACATTTAAGGAGACATCAAAGCTTTAAAGATAATTATGGAGATTAATTAGAGTCCAAGTCAAAGACTACAACTTATGGAAAGAGATTTGCATGGAAATTGGAGATAAGGAAACAATTGCTAAAAAAATGGAAAAGGAAAAGCTGCCTAAATCTGGGATTCTGCATACACGTCCAAAGATAAGCGTTTTTACCTAATAAATAGGCCGAATTTGGTAATTTCCTTCTACAGGGTCAAGATAATTCTGTTGCGATTCTTTTGGTATCTTATGGAGCAAAATCCGACCAATAATGAAGAAGATACACTCAAAACAACGCAGCAGTGTTTATCCTACGAATTTGAGTTGGGCCAGGAGTCCATTACTTGAAGTTATCTCCAAGAAACGAATTAGGTCAACCTATACACTATAAATACAGCCTCTTAACACTCTTAAATCATCATTGGTGAAACCTTAAGCCAAGAGGAAGCTGACAATACAAGAGAGAAGTCTGGAAGGAGTTGTTCATCAACAATGTCTTCTTCTACCTTTAGATTTGTAATTTCTTTCTTTTCTTTCATGAACTAAATTTCTTTAGCTTGAGTTTTAGCATTAATGTATGAACCCTAGTTTTGATTGACATCTATCTAATTTGGGAATTCAATGTTTTAAATAGAATTATAGTTTTTATTCTCTGTTTATGTGTTTGGATTTGTATTCTGTGTTCTTGTGGACTGCAGCCATTAGAATTACCATCTAGTAATTAGGTACCATTGACAACGGTGTTTAATTGCATGTTTAGCACATAACGTCTAGTATTAGGTTTGATCTGACAACCCAACCTAGCTAGATAATCACTATGGTTTAGTCTTTGTGACTATTTACCAATTACAGGAAAAGTTTGCTTAAGAAGCCTTATTGACACAGGTAAATCCTATTTGAAACTACCGATAGCAAATTGGGACCGATTAGGGAAATACTACATAATTCACCCTTACATGTTTAGAACGGCAAAACTAGTGGGGATTACATGCTAATAACTTAAGCTACATTCTCATATCACTTCTCTTTCATATTTATTTTCTGTCTTTTAATTCTTAGTTTAATTTAGTGAATTAGAAAATCAAACAAAAATCTATTTGTCTTTACTTTTAGTTGCGTTTAGTTGTTCTAGCTTTAATTATTTGTACTTGCTATTTGCATAAGATTCTCCTAACCTTTGTAGTCTCTGCGGAATGAATCTTTATCTAAAACTTGCATACGATCTGTATACTTGCAGAACCGTGTAGTTCTAGGGTGTTTTTGCACTTTATTTATATCTTATTTTATCACACCCTAGGCCCCACCAAGTTTTTGGCGCCGCTGCCGGGGACTACATCGTTAGTCCTTGTGCATATATCTTGTGCTTTTATTTTTAGTTAGTTCTATTTTACGCTTTTGTTTTTAGTTTTTGTTTTTCAGATTTAGTTACAGATGGAGAACCCAAGGAGACTTGAGCTACCCATCGAATTTAGAGTGGAGCCACGAGGAATTCGAGCTCCAGAAATCCAAGCCGCTAAATTTAAACCTGATCCAGGGATGCTAACCCAGTTTGCATCTCATGGATTATTCAGCGGAGATGCACATCAAGATCCGATCCGATATATTCAGAAATTCATGCAGATCTGTGATGCTTATATCGTAAGAGGAGTTACTAGGGAGCAAGTATATTACCTGATGTTCCAGTTCTTCTTGACCGGATGTGCAAGCGATTGGTATGATACCCAATACCCTCATGTTATTCCAGATTGAGACAAGCTTCAAGCAAGATTCCTAGACCGTTTCTATTCGGTTAGTAGACATTTAAAAGATATGTTGGAGCTTGAACAATTTATACAGAAAGAGGAAGAGAGTTTGGGTGAAGCATGGTTACGATTTACAGATAAGAAGGCGAGATGTCCCTATCATAGATCTTCGCCGGAATATTATTTAACCTTGTTTTATGGAGGCCTTAATGATAATTCAAGAGAAAAAGCAGATTCGTTAGGAAACGCAGGTTTTGTGTTACTAGACCCTGAAGAAGCTGAGTTGGAGATGGAGAGAATTCTTGAGAACGAGAGAAGTTGGCCAAAGAGAGCAGTAAAAGAAGACAATTCAGCATCTCTGAAACTTTGAAGATTTGGCTAAACAACTCGAAGAACTTAAAGAACAAGCCTAAACACTTGCTCAGGTGAATACGGTAAGCACAATTCCTTCGTGTCTTGGTTGTGGATCAAGAAATCATGTGTGGGCAGGATGTATGAATAATCCAGCAGTAGCTTCCGTTCAATATCCTCAAGATAACTATTACTCTGATGGTTATGCTTGTCCTCAAGAAAGCTACACTAATTATCAACAACCTCCACAACAAAAGAGTTGGGTCAGAAAGCAAGAAACTTATCAGCAATCCCAACTTCAACCTTATAATCCACCACAACTTATTCAGAAAAAGGCACCCATTGTTGAAAAAGCTTGTCAAAAACCAAAGAAAGATCCACCTAAACAATCAATGCAATTGGCAAAACAGGAACAACTCCAGAGTTTGACTTCGAGCATGACTAAATTAATGCAAACAGTTGAGAAAAAAATAAGTCATAGCCAACAGAAAGTTCGAACCCAGGAGAAGATTATCAAGCAACTAGAGCATACTATATCACAAATGGCGAGTACATTACAAACTAGGCCGAAAGGGCAACTCCCAAGTGATACTATTGCTCCTAGAGATGACTCTTGCCATGCAGTTGAATTGCGAAGTGGAAAGCAACTACCTCCACCAAGACCAGAACAAATCCCTATTCCAGAACAAAGGAGGGAAGAGATAATTAAAGATACAGTCGATGAGGTAGTTAAACCAAAGAGTGTCCAAGCCGAGACACCTGAAACGACAAGAAAACCAGTGGAACTCAATACACGCCCTCCGCCACCATACCCTTCACGTGTCAGAAAGAAGGACAATGACCTGGAATTCAAGAAGTTCATTGACATGTTGAAGAAGTTGGAAGTTAATATACCACTTGTTGAAGCTCTCAAGAGGATGCCAACCTATATGAAATTCATGAAAGATATCCTCTCTAACAAGCGAAGTATAGAGACTGGGGAACCAATTGGATTACCTAGGGAGTGCAGTGCTATATGTCAAAGTGAGTTGCCACCGAAGCTAGAAGATCCCGGAAGTTTTACAATTCCCATCGGCATTGGAGATAGTTGGACCGGGAAAGCATTATGTGATTTAGGTGCGAGCATCAATCTCATGCCTAGATCCCTGTTCGAGAAGCTTAATATCGGAGAATTGGTACCCACATCTGTGGTATTACAAATGGCGGATCGCTCCCTCTCACGACCAATAGGTAAAATTGAGGATGTTTTAGTTAAAGCTGGCTCTTTTATTTTTCCTTGTGATTTTATTATCCTTGACTACGAAGAGGATAAGAATGTCCCCATCATTTTGGGTAGACCATTCTTAGCCACGGGGCGTACACTAATTGATGTTGAGAATGGTGAGTTGATCATGAGAGTACAAGGCGAACAGATACGATTTAATGTGTTTCAGGCTATGAAATATCCTAAAGCTAAAGACGAGTGCTTCAAAGTAGATATCATCGAAAAGATTACGCAAGAAGTCTTCAATGAAGAAAGCTTAGATGATGATCTTGACGAAGCCTTAGCACCTGAAACACCAGAAATCGAGATTTCCCCTGAAGAAGTTGCTGCATTAAACGTGCGAGAACTACTTCGAGAACCAGGTGACATTGAACCAATGAAACAACCATCTATAATATGTCCACCTGTTCTCGAAGAAAAACCACTTCCAGACCACCTACGCTATGCATATCTAGGTACGAACAAAACTTTGCCTGTTATTATTTCTGCTAACCTTTCAGGTCCTCAAGAAGAGAAGCTACTCCAAGTACTTCGCGCAAACAAGGAAGCAATTGGATGGACTATTGCCGACATCAAGGGAATTAGTCCTTCTGTTTGCAAACACAAAATCATTCTTGAGAACGAAGGTGTGCAATCTATAAAAGGACAGAGAAGACTCATGCCAGCTATGAAAGAAGTAGTGAGGAAGGAAGTTATCAAGTTGTTAGACGCAGGAATTATCTATCCGATTGCTAGCAGTGATTGGGTCAGTCCAGTACAATGTGTTCCAAAAAAAGGAGGTTTCACTACCATCATTAATGATCAAGGCGAAGCCATACCATCAAGACCAGTTGTGGGGTGGCGGGTGTGCATGGATTACCAAAGACTGAACAAAGCAACGAAGAAAGATCACTTCCCGCTACCATTCATTGATCAGATGCTAGACAAACTTGCAGGGAGAGAATATTACTGTTTCCTTGACGGATATTCGGGTTATAATCAGATTTGTGTGGATCACCTCGATCAACACAAAACAACTTTTACATGTCTGTTTGGTACTTTTGCTTATAGAAGAATGTCGTTTGGTTTATGCAATGCACCTGCCACGTTCCAGAGGTGCATGATGGCTATATTTTGGGACATGATCGATAAATACTTGGAGGTTTTTATGGATGATTTTTCGGTGTTTGGAGATAGTTTCGATGATTGTTTGAGTAATCTTGAGAAAGTCCTTGTGAGATGTAGAGAAAAAGATCTTGTGCTTAATTGGGAAAAATGCCACTTCATGGTTCAAGAGGGAATTGTGTTGGGACATAAAGTTCCGAAGGCAGGGATGGAGGTTGATCGTGCTAAAATTGAAGTTATCAAAACACTACCACCTCCGGTTTCTGTTAAAGGAGTGAGACGTTTCTTGGGTCATGCAGGATTTTATCGATGATTTATTAAAGATTTCTCCAAGATCGCCAAACCATTGCTCTTTACTTGAAAAGGATACTCCTTTTAATTTTACTGAAGAATGTCTTCAAGCGTTTGTGACGATTAAGGAAAAACTGATCTCTACACCTATTGTTATACCTCCTGATTGGAAAGCTCCGTTTGAACTTATGTGCGATGCTAGTGATCATGCTATGGGTGTTGTGTTGGGACAGAGGAAAGACAAGATTTTCCACACGATTTATTATGCAAGTAAGACTTTCAACGCTGCCCAGATGAATTATACAGTAACGGAGAAAGAGATGTTAGCCGTGGTTTATGCTTTCGATAAATTTCGTCCCTATCTGGTTGGGAAGAAAACTATTGTATACACGGACCATTCAGCTATTAAGTACCTCATGGAGAAAAAGGACGCTAAGCCGCGTCTCATTAGATGGGTACTATTGCTTCATGAATTCGACATAGACATTCGAGACCGAAAAGGATGCGATAATCAGGTTGCTGATCATTTATCAAGGCTCGAAGGATCTGATGCGAACAAAGAACCGTTGTTGGTTAAAGAGGTATTCCCTGATGAACAACTTTTTTCTATTAAACGTGCTTTTGTGCCATGGTATGCAGATCTAGTCAACCTCATTGTGAGTGGTGTCTTTCCCAAAGATTTCCACCCACAACAAAGACAAAGATTGAGTCACCAGGCCAAACAGTATTATTGGGATGAACCGTACCTCTGGAAGATTTGTAGTGACCAAGTGGTTAGAAGATGTGTACATGAAGGTGAAATGGAGAAAATCATTGAAGGTTGTCATAGTTCACCTTATGGAGGTCACTTTAAAGGCGATAGAACCGCAGCCAAAATTCTTCAATCCGGATTCTATTGGCCCACCATACACAAAGATTGTCATCGTTTTGTCCAGTCATGTGACAGATGCCAGCATACTGGCAATATATCAAAGAGAGACGCGATGCCGCTTAATAATATTCTTGAAGTCGAAATCTTTGATGTATGGGGAATAGATTTCATGGGACCTTTCATCACTTCCTATGGGAATCTTTATATTTTGCTTGCGGTATATTATGTGTCAAAGTGGGTAGAAGCAGTGGCAACACCAAAGAACGATGCTCAAACTGTGATTAAGTTCTTAAAATCAAACATCTTTTCAAGACATGGTACGCCACGTGTGCTAATCAGTGATAAAGGTACCCATTTTCTTAATGCTCCCCTGAGACATTTTCTTCGAAAGTTTGGAGTGAAACACCGTACTTCAACCGGTTATCACCCACAAACTAACGGTCAAGCTGAAGTTTCCAACCGGGAAATCAAATCTATTCTTGAGAAGACCGTGAACAAATCGAGGAAAGATTGGTCTTTAAAGCTAGATGATGCTCTCTGGGCATACAGAACAGCATTTAAAACACCAGTTGGGGCATCTCCATATCACATGGTCTACGGCAAAGCGTGTCATCTACCGATTGAACTTGAAGCTCGAGCCTACTGGGCTATTAAAACTCTGAATCTAGACCCAGACTTGGCCGGGAAGCAAAGGATGATGCAGTTGAACGAATTGGAGGAGCTTCGTTATCTTGCCTATGAAAATTCACGTCTCTATAAGGAGAAAACAAAGCGATGGCACGATAAACGGCTCCGTCCAAAGCATTTCGAGATAGGACAGAAAGTTTTATTATACAACTCTCGATTTTCGAACTACCCAGGAAAGCTTAAATCCCGTTGGGGAGGACCTTACATTGTTACCAAAGTCACACCTCATGGAGCGATTGAGATTGAAAATCCAGCCGAGCAACGGACATTCATGGTGAATGGCCAGCGTTTGAAGAGATACTATGACAGTGAGGACTTTGGGCAAGGGGAGAAAATCTACCTTGTCGAATGCGCTTAGCCTGAGGTACACATCTAAATCAAAGACGTTAAACAAAAGTGCTCTTGGGAGACACCCCTTGTTTTAATTGCTTTTTAGATTAGTTTTATTGCTTTGTAGTGTATAATTTTAAGTTAGTGTATATTTTTAATTGTGTTTACAAGCTAATAGGAGAGAAAGGTAGTGTGTTATTGTGCAGGAAACGAGTTTAGGGTCAAAAGGAAAAATCTGGAGGAACTCAAGGCCTGGCGCGGACTACCCCGCGGACTACCCCATGGTCCGCAGGTATGCACCGTGCCCAGAAAACCCGTACCACGGTCGGGTAGCACGGGTTTTATCCAGAAAGTCAAAAAAATACGATGGACAGGCGCGGTACACCGGACCCTGGTCCGCACGCCTCAAACGCGTGCCACGGGGTCGGGTACCACGGGTTTTTTTACGGACATGGCGCGGACTACCCCCTACACCGCACCCCTAGTCCGCAGGCACAAAACACGTGCCACGGGGTGCTACCACGGGTGCAATCCAGAAACCAAAAATTTGAAGAGCTGTAAGGTCCGGTACACCGCGGGTCTAGTCCGGTACACCGCAGGGAGGCGGTTTGTGAAGGAATTCTTTTCCTAATCAACTTCTTACCTTATGAGATTAACCCTAGCCTTCCATACACGAATTTTCAGACCCAAACCCTATATATACACCTTAAAGCTTGTGCAAACCTTCACAATTAACACAACAACTCATCAAATCCTCTCCTCCATCTTCCATAAACACAATCCTTCATCAAATTCATCACACTACACCATCAAAACACCATCAAATTCAACAAGCTTTAAAGATTTCTTCCAAGATCATTCAATTAACCTTTCTCTTTCATCAATTCCAAGCAACAACATCAAGCTACACCAACTTTTCCTTAAACTTTTAATCCATCCTTGGTATAACTTGAGTTGTGGGTAAAACAAGCATGATTAACAGATCTGAAGCTATGGAATACAAGAGAAAGTGTTCAATCCTTGGGAAGAACAAGAAATTGCCTGGAGCCACTATTGAAAAACCCATCAATCTTGATGAGGTTTCTGAAGAATCAAAAGAGAAGGCACCTGAACAACCACTACCAAAGAAGAGATTAACTGCTAGAATGTCCACACCATCAAGGAGGCCTTTAGATAAAATAAAAATCCAAGACCAAGGTTCTTCTACCTCCTCCTCTGAAATTGTCTATGATCTTCCTCCTTGGGCTATCAAGTTACAGAACGAAGTTGAAAGATTACGTGAAGATAACAAAGACCTTTGGGTAGAAATCATGCAGTTGGAGACACGGGTAGAAAATTTGACCTTGTATAAGGATGTTGATGATTATACCGATCCTTCGGATGACGAGGATGATATGATGGATCTCTATGGCCAGCCAGGTAGGTCATTCTAATTTTTCTCAATAGCTTGTATGCATTAGGTAGTTTACTTAGTTTATTTTAAATTTTATTCCATGCTTGAGTCTTTTCGAGTCGTGGGGACACGGCTCACTTTTGAGTTGGGGGTGGGGATTCGTTGTCCTCATCTTCTTTTCGTTTTTGCATAAAATTTAAAATTTTTAGGTTGAATTAAGGCATAGAATATCTTGAATGTACCTATTTGAGCATAATTTTATTAGGTCAATGATAGTAAGTAGTATGCTTTTGAAAGATGTAACAAATTTGTTTAGCATGCATGTATGAAAACAGGAAATAAAGGATAGAAAAGTTAATGAGCAATGCTAAGAAAACACGTTGAAACTTAGGAATAGTTATTTGGTGTGTAGAACGTGAGGTTTAAAATTAGTTGAAAACCCACTTGTCTATGAACTAATAATGAAAACGTAACGAAATCCGGTAGTTAGAAAAATGACTAAGGCAGTTCTTTCATGATAAAACACTTGAAGCCTTTGGACTTTCTCACCCTTTTTGTTTGATATTATTGTTATTTATCCGTCTTAGCCCCTCTGAGCCTTTCTAAAGCTTTTTATTGAAACACATTATAATCCATACCCTAGTTTTTAGCACTTATCTATATGACCCGCACTCGAATCACAAAACCTGAGACACTCGTTTTAGAGCTTGAGTTTGGGGTGGTGGGTTTCATAATTTGGGAATTGTAATTGTGATTTTATTGATGATGAATTTTTATTATTGTAACCCTTTGTCGGGGTAATAGTGAATGGAAAAAAAGCTACGAGCTAAATTTGCCAACAAGGGCATAAAAAGAAAGAATATATATATGAAAAAATAGTGTGATATCTCAACATCAAAAAGAGAGTCATAGCTATACAAAAGAAAAAATCGATATGAAAAGAATATATATTCGGACCGGCAAAGTGGAAATTGTATGTCATCAAAGGTTTTTGGGATTATTGGGGATGCAAATCAAAAGCATCAATAAATTGGGTTGAGTGAGAACATCTTCGAGTGAAAACTCAAGCTCTAGGGCGATTCGTTGATGGCTAGTGAGGAGAGAGCCAAAAGCTCACTTTTCATTATCCAAATATACCACACCCGTCCTTAAGCCAAGTTATAACCAAGACCTTAGGATTTTTAACTACTAGATGGAGAAACAATTGAGCTATTAGGTAGTAGGTAAGTGGACCATTGGATGCTATATTTGGGACCTATGAACAACCTATAGCCATTAACCTGAACTAAGTTATCATCCTCTCCTTCTGGCATTGCGAAATTAATCTTAACTTGAATTTATGGAATGTTGATTGCATGTATATTAAGCATATTTGTGCATTATTTCTTGAGCATTACTACATGAGATTTTTTGGATTTTATGCTCTAGGAACATTCATTATATTTTTGTTCTTGTTCTCCTCCGACTTCTTCTTGTTTATTTTGACTACCCTACTGTCATTTACTTTTATTGTATCGGGACGATACAACTTTGAGTTGGGGGTCTTGATGTCTCCTCATTTGTGATAGTAAAATATACTCATGAGACATCATTTTAGGCTTATTTATTAGTTTATAGGTTGATCTTAGCTTAATTTAGTGCACTTTCCTATTTTGAGTCTTGATTTGTAGACTTGTTATTTTTAGAGCATATTGGGTTTAATTGTTTATTTAGTGTGAAGCTTTAAAGATAATTATGGAGATTAATTAGAGTCCAAGTCAAAGACTACAACTTATGGAAAGAGATTTGCATGGAAATTGGAGATAAGGAAACAATTGCTAAAAAAAATGGAAAAGGAAAAGCTGCCTAAATCTGGGATTCTGCATACACGTCCAAAGATATGCGTTTTTACCTAAGAAATAGGCCGAATTTGGTAATTTCCTTCCAAGGGGTCAAGATAATTCTGTTGCGATTCTTTTGGTATCTTATGGAGCAAAATCCGACCAATAACGAAGAAGATACACTCAAAACAACGCAGCTGTGTTTATCCTACGAATTTGAGTTGGGCCAGGAGTCCATTACTTGAAGTTATCTCCAAGAAACGAATTAGGTCAACCTATACACTATAAATACAGCCTCTTAACACTCCTAAATCATCCTTGGTGAAACCTTAAGCCAAGAGGAAGCTGACAATACAAGAGAGAAGTCTGGAAGGAGCTGTTCATCAACAATGTCTTCTTCTACCTTTAGATTTGTAATTTCTTTCTTTTCTTTCATGAACTAAATTTCTTTAGCTTGAGTTTTAGCATTAATGTATGAACCCTAGTTTTGATTGACATCTATCTAATTTGGGAATTCAATGTTTTAAATAGAATTATAGTTGTTATTCTCTGTTTATGTGTGTGGATTTATATTATGTGTTCTTGTGGACTGCAGCCATTAGAATTACCATCTAGTAATTAGGTACCATTGACAACAGTGTTTAATTGCATGTTTAGCACATAACGTCTAGTATTAGGTTTGATCTGACAACCCAACCTAGCTAGATAATCACTATGGTTTAGTCTTTGTGACTATTTACCAATTACAGGAAAAGTTTGCTTAGGAAGCCTTATTGACACAGGTAAATCCTATTTGAAACTACCGATAGCAAATTGGGACCGATTAGGGAAATACTACATAATTCACCCTTACATGTTTAGAACGGCAAAACTAGTGGGGATTACATGCTAATAACTTAAGCTACATTCTCATATCACTTCTCTTTCATATTTATTTTCTGTCTTTTAATTCTTAGTTTAATTTAGTGAATTAGAAAATCAAACAAAAATCTATTTGTCTTTACTTTTAGTTGCGTTTAGTTGTTCTAGCTTTAATTATTTGCACTTGCTATTTGCATAAGATTCTCCTAACCTCTGTAGTCTCTGCGGAACGAATCTTTATCTAAAACTTGCATACGATCTGTATACTTGCAGAACCGTGTAGTTCTAGGGTGTGCACTTTATTTATATCTTATTTTATCACACCCTAGGCCCCACCAACAACACCACATAATCGTCTAGTTTTGATCGTTTGCCTAACTAGATAGCCATAAAGGTTTAGTTTTAATCACCATTCATTACTCAGGAATCCTTGGTAGTGGAGAGGTTGCTCCTAAGCCTAATAAAGTTTAGGTAGAATTTAGAATCCTGGTTAATATATAATGCTTAATCCGTGACAGGTTAGAATAACAACTTAGTAAAATAGACTCATATTAGTGACCATAATCTATTAGACTTACATCTATATTTATTTATCTGCATTCTTATTTATTATTTCTCATCAGATAGTTATTATTTTATCTTCTTATATTTTATTCCACACATATAAATTCATCTACGCTTGTTAAAGATAAATATATCTAATAGATCAAATCCCTGTGAACGAACTTAACTTATCATTAAAACTTGCAAACGATCTGTGATACTTGCAGTGAGTTCTGTGGTTCTCAAGGGTGTGTGCTCTTTATTATTGTCTTTATTCATCTATTTTTTATCACACCTTTGCCCCCACCAGGTCTACACTACTATGGACTTCCATATCCAAGAAGAAAGTGAAATTCTCTAAGATCTTTAATGTGAATTCTCGTGAAAGTGTAGATAAATACAAAATTGCCCCTACTGGTGTACTATTTGATCTTCTTTGTGCAGAACCAGAAAGGCCATGGAATTTTGTTAATTACATTATAGGTACTTATATGTATGTATTGTATTTGTTAGGTGATACATAAATCTTTGGAGTGTTATTTGAGGTAAATTACGTGTAGATTTTGTGGAGATATGTTATGGGAATATTGCTTAGGATGCTCGAGATAGATTAAGGGGATTTTCGGAACATGAAAGTTTATGTGGATCTAGAACTTCTCCGTCTGATTCTTGTGGACGTGCATTTATGTTGAAGGATATGGATATACATCAGATTGTTGTGCAGTTATGTGGATCTAGAATTTTAGGGTATAACAATTGTTTTTTTGATTTTTTTTCCTCCATTATTGAAGGTTTGAAGGATTCAAACCTTCAAATGATTTTTTTCTGTACAGTTAGGGATGAAACTAACGAAGACAGTTGGCGGTGATGTGGATTTGAGGTGGCGGTGACGTGGAGTTGAGGTGGCAGTGACATGGCGCCATGTGGCGTTGACTAATGGTCAACTGACATAAAAACCAAAAAAGGTCTAACGGCGTCAAAAAGTATTGAGATCAGGGGCCAGAAAGGGTAAAATGAAGATCAGGGGCGGATGCCGCACTTTGGGCAAAGTTAAAGGGCATCAGGAAGGCTTTACCCTTTCAATAATTAGACACCCCTTCCAGGTGACCATCTAACAACTATTAATAGGGTAGTCTATACTCACGCACTAGCAAGAACTACGGCCAATAAATCAAAGCACATAAAACAAATATAAAGGTAAAGAAGCTAGAATAAATTTAAAAAGGTTTTTCCTAAACAAAACTAGATAGAAGAAAATAGAATTCAAATATTATACATATGCAAAACCCAAGCTATGAGAAATTTAGTTCATGGTGGGAAAAAATAAACTAAAATAAGGATAGATACTGTAAACTTGCTTTTCTTGAATGATTTCTTGAAACTAAGGACTAATAATTGAGTAAGGACATGTTTACAGTAATAAGGGGGTGTATTTATAGGTGCTAAGAAGACCCTAGGTCAAAATCTTGAGTGGAAGGCAAGTAATTTGAGTCAAAGTTCAACTCAAATTTGTTTTTCTAAAATATAGGACAGGATAAATACTACTCACTGTTTTGATCGTATCTCCTTCGTTATTGGGCTATTTTTGCCGACAAGATATCAAAACGACCGCAGCAGAAAGATCTATCTAAATCTTTAGAGGCTTATCCAAATTCGCAACTGATTTGAAGTTATCTTCACTTTGAGGTATGATGCTCATGGTAACTTTAAGTATTTCCTTTCTTTGGTTGATGAATTTAGTGGGAAAGTGTGGACATTTTTACTTAAAACAAAGATGAAACTTTTTCTAAAACTAAAGAGTAGAAAGCCTTAGAGTAAAAACAAACTGGTTTAACTTTAAAAATTTTGAGAACTGATAATGATTTAGAGTTTTGTAACTTGGAGTTTGATTTGTATTGTAATGCTAATAGGATTTTGAGACACAAGACTGTGAGGCACACACGACAGCAAAATGGTGTGGCTGGGAGGATCAACAAGACTTTAGTTGATAAAGTGAGATGTATGTTATTTACTTCTGGATTGCCTAAAGATTTTTAGGGTGTGGCTTTGTATACATCTACTTACTTAGTGAATAGGAGTCCCAACAGGTCAGTTGACCTAAAAATACCTATGGAGATCTGGGAAGGGCCACAAACCTAACCTATCTTACCTCAGGACTTTTGAGTGTGCTCATTATGCACATACCAAGGATGGTAAGCGTGATCCAAGGTCACTAAAGTATAGTATGCTTGATTACCAAAATTAGCAGGGAGTTAAGGGTTATAGGTTATAGGAAAAATATGCTAAAGGGACTAAAGTAAGTATTAGTAGAGATGTAATTTTGATGAACTTACTTTTCCTTTCAAGATGACTGCAGGTAATGATGAAACTGCTGAACCGGTAGAACCACAACAAATTGTGGGAATTGAGAAAGAGATGAAGCCTGACCCTCAGAGTGCAAATCTAGATGGAGACCTTGGAGCTGATCAAACCCAGGCTGATAATGTAGTTGAGGCTCCTGAGGACACTGAAGGCACTGATCAACACCCTGAGTCATCAGTAGGGAAGCTTCAAGGGTATCAATTGGCTAGAGATAGAGAAATGAGAGATATAAGACCCCCTTTAAGGTATTCATATGTTGATCTTGTTTATACAACTTTAAATGCAATTGTTGAGGTAACAAATACTGAACTCACCTCTTATCTGGATGCACTTGAGTCTAGGGATTTTGCTAAGTGGAATGATGCTATGAAAGATGAAATTTTGTCCCATGACCAAAATAAGACTTGGATTCTTGTGAGACCCCTGAGAACAATAAAATGTTGAACGTAGGTGGTTGTATAAATTGAAAAAGTATATGAATGATTTGATCCCCTTAGATATAAAGCTAGGTTAGTGGCCAAGGGGTATACTTAGATGGAGCCTGGAGGGAATAGGTTTCAAGGATATTTTCTCTCATGTGTTTGAATTTAAGACCATTAGGGTCATGCTTGCTTATGCTACATGTTTTGAATTTGAGATTAAGCAACTAGATGTTGAAAATGCTTTCTTGCATGGTGATTTAGATGAGACTGTTTACATGAGGCAACCTGAAGGTTTTGTTGATAAAAAGCATCATGAACATGTGTGTTTGTTGAAAAAAACTTTGTATGGTCTTAAACAGTCCCCAAGACAATGGTATAAGAAGTTTGACTCTTTTATGTTGAAATATGATTTTGCCAGGTTAGAGTATGATTCTTGTTTCTATATATCTGTTAAGACTGAGGTCCATTTATCTGTACCGTAATATGTGGATGATATGCTTATTATGTCTAAATCTCTTAAGTGCATCACTGAGTTGAAAAATAAGTTGAATAGTGAGTTTCATATGAAATATTTAGGAGAGGCTAGAAAGATACTTGGTATGGACATTAATAGAAATAGAAAACAATGCATGATTAAGTTGCACCAAGAACCTTATTTGAGAAAAGTTGTTTCTAAATTTGGTAGCCTAAAATTCAAACATGTTTTGACCCCTTCGGCTGGTCACTTTGTCTTGTCTAAGCAGCAGGCCCCAAGGCTCAGTCAAATTTTGTTAAAATGAGTTATGTCTCTTATGCAAATGTTATAGGCTCTTTGATGTATGTTATGATTAGTACTAGGCCAGATTTGTCTTTTTATATATCACTTCTTAGCAAGTATATTTCAAATCCTGGGTTGGATCATAGGTGTGCCTTGAAACATGTATTGGCTTATGTAAGTAGTACACTTGGATTTGGATTGTGCTATGGTAATAATAATATCACATTTGATTTAGTTGGTTATGTGGATTCGGACTTTGCATGTGATAGAAATTCAAGGAATCCACTAGTTCCTACTGTTTTATAGTTGGGCAATTGTATTTCCTGGAAATCTCAACTTCAGCCCTTGGTTGCTTTGTCAACTACTGAGCTGGGTATCTGGCTATAACTGACTCAACAAAAGAACCTATTTGATTACTAAACTTGTTATCTGAAGTAAGTTTAGTGAAGGGTAAAGTTGTTATATGTTCTGACAGACAAATTGCAATTCAGTTAAGTAAAATCATGTGTATCATGAAAAACCCAAGCACATTGATGTAAAATTTCATTATATAATATATGTTCTTTCTAGTGGTAATGTAAAGTTGCTAAAAATAGCAGCAAATGACAATTTTTCATATTTTGGTACTAAAATTTTTACTTATTTTAACTTCAAGCATTGCTTGGACTTTTTATTTGTTGGTTAAATATTTTTTTAGGGTTTTGAGCTGTAAAGATGATGAGTTGTCCAGATCACTATAATATCCTTAGAGAGATGCAGTTTCAGGTGGAGGTTGAAGTACACACTTCAAGGTGAAGATTGTGGAATATATATATATATATATATATATATATATATATATATATATATATATATATATATATATATATATATATATGTTATATATATTAAATGTTAAGTGTATATAGGTTGTGACAAAATATTTGACACTCTTTGACCCTGTGGCTATGTGGCGCACTGATAGCCTTTAATCTCATACGCATTCAACACTCCTAATTGGTTCTTGTAGTGTCTCATATAAATAGCTTCTCTTGTTGATCAAAGCTGACTAATTCATTCTCTCTCATCCTTTGAAGTCGTAGCTCTCTCGCTCTCAAAACCTAGTTCTTCTAAAACTGTTGGTTTCAGACATTAGCATTGGATTTGTGGTAGTTTTAGCCTATATATTGTAATATCTCTTGTAATAGGTGAGAATCGTCTTGATTCTTCACTCGGTAGCCTTCAACTTTGTTGTTAGGTTAGATTTTCTGGTTAGAAGGCATATTCTTACGGTTAATGTGGTGTATTATTTGAGATTGGTACTGAAACTTGTAACATCGAGGTGTTATAGTGATAGAGCTACTCTTATTGGAGCTCAACGTGGATGTAGGTCATTCTTGGTTGAACCACAATAAGTTTTTTGTGTTCTTTAATTTCTGCAAATTTCTTTTATTTGTTCTTGAATCAAACTTCTTTCGAACGAAAAGATTTAGAGTTTTCACAACAATAAGTAAATTTGACAAGAAAGATATAATCTCGGACTAGTATGCATGATTGCATGGCATATATGAAAAATTAGGAATAACTTTGTTTATGATACCATCAAATGTTACCTTATAGGTACAATCATACAAGTTATTAAAGTATAGAAAGAATACTATAAAATTTCTAACTCAAATAATAATAATTTTATGAAATTTATAATACTCTTGATAATTTTAGGGTTGATACAAATAAAATTTTAAATATTAATAAGCCTAATATCAGAAGTAATGAAAAGATTGAAGCTAAAAATAGAAAAAAATTTGAAAGAACTTAATAATAATAAATGGAAACAAACTTCACCTAGTTTTACAAAAATTAACTGTAATATGACTTATTCTGACAAGGAAGTTGCAGTTGCATGCATAGTAAGAGACTCTAATAGAAAAAATTTGACATATAAAATTTAAAAAGTTAGCACAAAATCTAGACTTAAAGTCGAGGTGGTGGGCATCATAAAGGCAACAGAATTAGTTAAAAACTATTCTTATGGAAAGTGTATCGTCGAGAATGACGAAAGAACCATCATGAAACCTCTAGATTGTAACTAAGATATTTTTGTAATACTTCCTCCGTCCATCAATATTTGTCATACCTTTTTTTCATACAAATTAAAAAAAACAATTAATTTCTTCTATTTTTACTATCTACCGTCAACCAACTAAGTAAATGAATTTAATAATAATAAACTTTAGAATATTAAACAAAAATAAAATTGGTAAAAAAAATTTTAAAAAAAATAGTATTTTAATTTTTAAAATAGATAATTTTTTGTGTATATCTACTTTTAGAAATGATGACAAATAGTATTCAGAACTTAATTTATAATATTTATGGATTTATCGAGTAAATCTTTTTTCCGATTCCCATGGCCAAAACATAGTTGTTGAATGTATTATCAAACAAGAGCTTTTAAGCACATTTTTTGTGACGGGAGTGTTTGTACTCCAATTAGTAAGTATTCTTAGCACTGAAAAAATACTTACTAACTAGAATATACAAACACTCCGGTCACCAAAAATATGCTTAATTTATTTATTTATAACTCTGATGAAAAATTCCATTCAAAATTTTAACCATCCTATGAAACTCTGTAACCCAGCTTTCACTGAAACTCCGTTTTTGAGCTCTCATGAAACTGTGCAACAGAGCTTTGTATAAGCTCAGTTGTGAGATAATTAGGGGTTGTTTGTTTTCTAAAATAGTTCACAGTTACTAAACAAACAAAATAAGATCATTAAATATTGAAAATCATGTATAACCAAAGTATGTTGTTCATGACTACTATGATAAACTGCAAATCAAACAAGTTATACTAATAGTAGTAAGAACCCATGGCTTTCTAAATCTGATGAGAAGTTGTATAATTGATCACGTGTCAGATAAATTAAAATGTAGTAGTAAAAATTTACATTACTTCTAGAAAAAAAAAAGATTAAAATAACTCCGAAATTAGTTCCATGAAGTGAATTGTCTGGTCCCACCTATCTGAAAAGAACTCCATCCTCCATCAGGTTCTCTTCTCTTCATCTGCTTCATTTGCTCTTCTTGACTTAAGCTTTTACCTGGAGAAAGATATTGTCGAGTATAGTCCCTCATATTTCCATTAACTGCTACATTAGACCCCATAACTTCATTTGGGTTTTGTACATGAACAACCTGCATAAGATGTGGGGTACTTGTGCCAGTAAATGAAGGAAGTGTACCATGATTCATCATTTGTGGAAAGACTGTATGTACACGTGGGTCCCTTGTATATGGATAGTGTAACTCATTACTACCTATGAAAAATTGACCATTTGATGAGTAGTTATGAGTAGGTAATGTCTGAAGCATGTTAGGTGGTGCAGCCATTAGTAATGGCTGTGGTTGAGTATGACCAAAGAACTGAACCGGGTTTAAATCTGTCCAATAAACCGGTCTTCCATAAGTAAGATTATGATTATCTCTCATATTCGATGAAATTAACGTTGTTTTGTCTGTATATGATGGATCCTCATTCAGATCTACCATTGGAGGCTTTGAATTTGTTACAGGAAGAAACTCAAACTCTTCGTTAGTATCATTATCAACACAATTAAGATCAAAACTTGGTCTTTCAGCTTTTTTCGAAGCTTTATCTTCTTCAGAAGAAACATTAAGGTCAAACTTTGAAAGCTTCATAGTAGGACGAAAAGCACTAGTAGCAGCTGAGCCTTTCCAACCTTGAGCACCTTCGAATTTCAATGGAGCTTTAGGAATTGAACAAGGAATACCCGATTTAGCCTTTACATGTATTACACTAGAACAAGAATCGATATTATTATTGTTGTGTAAATCTTCATTTAAATCAAATCCATGGGCTTTTGTAGCTACATCTTCAGCTATTGTCATAACTGATTCATAAGATATTGAACTGTTTTCCTTCTTTACTTGACTTACTTGACTCACTTGGCTTATTTGGCTTAACCCATCTGTGATTCTCTGTTTTTGAAAATCTGTTGGTAAATATAAGCTTGAACTTCCGTTATGATGTTCAGATGATTTAGCTTCAGTTGATTCTTGATAACTATCATTTGAAGAAGCTACTGGAAGAACGATTTGCGTTGAGTTTGAACATGAAGATTCATTACCAGGTTTTCGATCGAAGATTAGAGTTGAAGATGATCTTGATGTTGATGGTTTAACTTCATGATGAAGAAACATATGTGCTCTTCTTTCCATAATTACTCGATAATTTACACTAACGAAAAACTTTAACTCTTGTTTGATTTTGCTAGATCAAAACTCATAACCTGAAGAATCACACAGCTAATAAGATTAAACAGAACTCATAGATTTGAAAACTCCATTTTTTAACTCCCAAACATAAGATTTAAATCCGAAAAAAGAGTTTCCATGTGAGGAAGAACAAAAACACATAGATCTGACGAAACAAAAACATAAAACCCAAATCTAATAACAAATGAAAAAAACAATTAAAACCCAGAACAGAACACTTGGAAATAAAGCTTAGAAAATCCAAGAAAGGAAAAAGAAAAAGATTAGTGTAAAGACGATGATACACGTAAATCTAGAAAAACTATATACATAAACAGAGATAGATATGTACGAATCAGATTCGTATGAAAACACACACAGTGAAACACATAGTGACAAAGATTAAAAAGAATGATGAAAGTAGACAAACCTGAGAGATGGTAAAAAGCAGAGTGAAAGCTAAAAACCAAAGATTATTGTAAAGGTTTATTTAAAAAGAGACGGACCCAGAAAAGAGTCAGAGATGAATGAAGAACACAGACTACGAAGCAGCAAAGAAATAACACCCACAAAAGCAAAGAACCAAAAAGTGGAAAAGAGACTAAAAAAAGACGTCTTTAATCTTTCTCTCTCTGAAAAATGAAAAGTCTCTTTATTATCTCTCTCTTGCTTATTCTGTTTTATGAACTCCACTACGGAAGAAAAGTCCAAACAAACTTACACACCCCATCAACTAAGACGAAGCTGATAAAGACAGAATCAATAAATATTAAAAATACTTTTTCTTTTTATTGACCAGAAAGAAAAAATCAAATCAAATGAAAAAGTAAAGCTTACCCATTAAATATGGGTCCATTATGACCAGATTAGATTGTCTATTCATTCATGTATGTATTGTATATAGACATGGAACTTTCTCTTTCTTCTTCTCTTAGAGGTGGGTCAGAATATAAAGATATGCAATAAAGATTGTGTTTTAAACACTCTTTCTTTCTTTGTTAACTGCTAAGTGGTGATGATGATGACGACAAAGAAAAGGAAATGTGATGTGCGTGTGTTGTCAGAGAGTGAGACACAAGGACATGGGTATGGAGGTGGTGTGGGACCCATTTAGGAGCTGGTGTCCTCTGATGAACTGTGTGGGTCATACTGGCAGTACTATTGAAAGTGATTGATTGGTGGGTCCCTATAGCACAAGTTTCAGAGGAGGAATCTGTAGATCTATCATTAATTACGATGGATGGGGATAGTTTTGTTTGTTTATAGTATTAAGTTGAACATAAAGTAATACTACTACTACTACTAAAATCTAAATTTAAATTCAAAAATATGCATCTATATCTCTCTATCTATCTACTCGTTTTTGACAAGATCACTTTTGAATTTTTATATTGGTGCATTTTGGTCGCTTTTCTCATTATTAATCATAAGTTCATTCAATTTGTTAATTTTATGTGTATATTTATTATTTAATAAAAAAAATGATAAGTTGTGATTGACAAACTTTGTCAGCTTTTAATATAGGCGTGTGCATGCATAAGGTTAGGGTGGCTATTGTGGCAGGTCGGGGAGGGCAACTTCCAGAAGGTAATGAGATGGGAAAGGTGAGTTAGTAAGAGGATGCTTGACAAAAATAAATATAAGAGTTAGGAACTTAGGATCGATTAAAAAAATTTTAATTACAATTAAAATATTTGGACATTTAAAATTATTTTAAAAGCCAATTGTTGATTGATACCTATTAAAAAACTTATTTAGAAAAAGGTGCCTAGGAAAAAATATTTATTGAAAACAGCCCCATTCCAAAATTACCCTTATAATTAACAATTAAAAAATAAGAAAAAAACTAATAATCACACGCGCGCGTCCGTGAAATTTTTTTAAAATCGTCATAACTAATTCAAAAAAAATCAAAAAAATAAAAAAAAAATTATATTTGGATAAATCAAATTAATATTTATGTCTATGATTTTTTTCGGAATTTTCGGAATTTTTTGATTTTTTTGATTTTTTTTAATTTTTTTTCGCAGACACGAAATTACATGTTTTAAACATGGAATTTCATGTTTTAAACATGGAATTTCATGTTTTAAACATGGAATTTCATGTTTTAAACATGGAATTTCATGTTTATTTCACGGTTTAAAACATGGAATTCCATGTTTAAAACATGAAAATCCGTGTTTGCGAAAAAAAAAAATCAAAAAAATTCAAAAAAATCAAAAAATTTAAAAAAAATCAAAAAAATTCATAGACGTAAATATTAATTTTCTTTATTCAAAAATACAATTTTTTTAATTTTCTGATTTTTTTTGAATTAGTTATGACGATTTTAAAAAAATATTCACGGACGCGCGCGTGCGATGGAATTAGTAGTAGTAGGTGGTGGTGGTGGTGGTGGTGGTGGTGGTGGAGGTGGTGATGGTTGTGGTGGATGTAGTAGTGGTTACATACATGGTGGTTGTGGTGGTGGTTGTGGTGGTGGTGGTGGTGGTGGTGGTGGTGGTGGAAGAAAAAGAAGTACCCTATTATTTGTTTAATATTTAAAAATTAATATTGTATTAAAATAAAATAATATATTTAATAATAAGGATAGTAAAGGTATAGAAAATATAAAGGGGATGTTTTCTATAAATAATTATTTCATTAGGCATTTTTTTATAAATAAGATTATTGAAGGCACAAAAAAACAATTAGAGAGTTTAATGAGGATGTTTTCAACAATAACCCCTTATTTTAATTCACTTTTCAGAATTACATATTACCACACTATAAATTATGTTAATAGTGTTTTAGAACTTGACAGGAAGATTATTGGCTAAAGGCGTTGTGATGGAATTTGAATCATTCGCCACAATCATCCTCCCACCTGGATAGTCCTCTATTATTTGTGTTCCTTTCAAAATGCATAATGCTTCACTCATAATAATTATCTCTGTGTTAATTTTCTAAACTTTCTCTACAACTAATACAGCATTTGAGTTTCTTACGGTACAAGACAAGCCTTTGTCAGAAAAACTTGTATCACAATTGATTTTATAGTGGTTAGGGAATAGGGTGTCCAACAATTGTTTCTTCCAAACTTATTCATTTCTTTTGTTGATTTCTTTTACCATTGATAGGTATATTAGTAGTTGGATCTCTTTGTGTCTTTATTTACTTTTTTTCATTGATTTTATTAGCTTAGCAGTAAGCTGCTCAATTTTTTAAGGCAGTGTTACAAGTTCTCTTTGAATTACATATAATATTGTTAAAGAGGAAGTTATTTTTGTCTTTTCAAACTTGGCATATCATATAGCATATATATTTAATGACTCTATCTTTATTTTTTATATTTTATCAATTTCTTTATTGATTTCTGCTAACCATTAATCAAGTATATTAGTGGATGAGTTACAAGTCTTAAGGTTGTGTGGGCAATAAAACCAAGCACCTTTTGTCTAGGGTCATGTAAAGAGTAAATGCTCAATTGTTTAATCTCCCGAGTTACATATATTACATTGCTTTTCTTTGCTAATGTGTCTTTTATGCAGATTGTTTTATATTGTTGAAAGATCTTTAATAGCTTTCAAATATAATTTTAAACTTTTGGACTAGTTTCTATTTTTCAAATGCTACTGCAGGTTTCTTTATTAATCTTGTGGGAAGTAGATGGTGTTAGGGCAGAGGAGTTATCCTCCTTTGTGTTACTTATATTTCTTAAGCAGTGATATGCCTCTTTGTTTATAAAATTACCATTCTCCCTTGTTTCCATTAAAGGTGATCTTTACAATTAATTTTTGGAATATGCATAAGCTTGATATTTCTTGTAATTTTTTGGTTATATAAACTATTAATTAAATTTATGTTCTAGGTTTTTCCCCTTGATTAAAAAGTTCCTTTAAGAGCTTGTGATTGCTATTATTAGGTTTACAGATGGTTGATTTATTGTTAATCCAGTTATCAGTATTAATGTTTATGATTTCTCCATCTCCAATTTTTAATTTTAGATTTTCTAAGCATGTATTTCTTCCCACAATTATACTTTTTCACCCACATGAGTGTGTCTGCCCAATTTTAGTCTTTGTAAAGTTAGAATTCCAGACATATTTTCCTTTTGAAAGTTTATATAGGATGGATTTTGGTTTATTAGCTATATTTCAGGCTTGCTTACTTAGGAGGGTTAAGTTCATTAGGTTTAAGTCCCTATACTCATACAGCTATTGGATTATGTGTATGTTCTCACATGTACTTATTCGGATTAGAAAGTTGAACATCATGTAGTTTGGTATTCTGATGTCTCCCGTTTTGTTTTAAAAATATGCCCTTAGGAGACATCATTTTAGGTGAATATTAGACTTATTTGATAGACTTTTATGCTTATTTTGTTATATTGCATTTTCTCCCCTTAGAATTATGATATTTCATTTTTAGAGATTTTGTACGTTAATTTGTGTATTTTTAGTATAAAGTTCTTAGGTATATGGATGTTTTGTAGCACCAAAGATAGGAGGAGAAGTGAGAATTAAAGTCTTATATCGAGCGGAGAGGTCAAAAGCAATAGGTTACCCAAAGAGTTGACTAAAAGAGATGAAAATCTGAAAATATGTCATTAATTGCTGATTTCGCGCCACTTTGGCACTGATTCAGGCCTGGAGATCTGAAAGATAAAGTTGCCCCTTCGAGTTAGGAAGATTTGAGGACCGAAATCAGGTGATTAGGACGTGAGACCCAAAGGTACGGCCGTTTTACTACAAGTAGTACAGCAGTTACAGGATTCTTAAAGATGGGCTTGAGCTTTTTATATTTTGACATATTATTCTTAATTAAAAGCCCAGTCCGAATTAGAGCATTATATATAGGCTTTTAGACCTTCTTTTTACATAGACTTCATACAATTCCATTCTACGCTTCATTATTTTCAAGTCAGAGCAAAAAGGTAGAGGTGAATGCTAGAGCTGGAGGAATTCCTTTCTTCCAACAACAGCCAATCCGATCCTTAGGTTTTTTATTTCTTTTCTGTAATTGAGAATAATGTATTTTATTTATTTAATTTTAGTTTTTAATTCGAACATGAGCTAAATTCCTTAGTACTTGAGAATCGCAATTAATGGGTTGAAGCCCTATTTTAATTTAATTTATGTTTCTGAATTTGAGATTTTTAATTTAAGCTAAGTTGTGTATTTTATATTGGGGATTATTTTATGTTATTTACTATTTCTGACCTAGCTAATTAGAAACAGGTTTTAGTAATTGGGTTATTCACTTTAGTGGCAAAGTGACCATCCGACAGGGGAGTTTGATTATAGAAATAGGTAATATCCGTGCGATGTTTGTTATTGACCGACAGGTTTAACTAATCACATAGCCAAAGAGGTAAAGAACTTCACATTTGTAAGAAAACTTACTACCTTAGAGGGGTTTGTCTTACCGTAGGATAGCTCCTAGGTCCTCTTGACTGAGGGCTAGGAGATATTTGAGTCCCGACTAATATTTAAATACCAATTTTAGCCTTAAACAGAAACATAAATTAGATTAACTCAGGTGGATCCCTTGCGAGACTCAAGTACACCTCTCATCTCTGCGTTTACATCTATTTACTTTCAATATTTCTTTTCAGTTAAAATTTTCATCCAGTAATTCATTTTATTGAACCAAAACAAACATATTTTACTTTTCTTTTTAACAATTATCTCTACTTAGTTGATTAATACCAGAGTTATATATATCTGTCCCTGCGAACGAAACCTGATGTTCGGACTATAACTTGGACAAACGTACACTTACGGTCTGTGTGTCCTTTATTTTTATTGCATAATTTTATAACACCCCACGAACCACCATATTCCTTGAAGGATTACCTTTATAAGTGTTTATTTACCTCCACTAGATAGGTATATTATTTTCTCTAATTCTCAATTCTACAAAGTATTTTATCATTTGGGAATTCAATTTCTTTAGATTTTGATCTACCCAATGCAGTGGGTAATCCTAGGTACATAAATTGTGTACCTTATTCATGTTTAATCTTTTAGCCATAATATTTTTAATTAAGTTAGTGGCGTTTGGGCAAAACATAGCCCTGTACTTGTTCAAAGTGAGGCTAAGCCATGTAGCTATTTCGTATTTATTAATTATATCATTGAAGGCGGATGTTACTATATAGTCAGCCTATATGAAGAAAATCATATCATCTGCAAAGAGAAGATGGGTGATATTAGAGCAGTGCTTCCCTATTTGTATCCCATTGAAGGTTTCATTCTCTTTTTTGTTTTGTACTAATATATATAAAGTTTGGGATATAATATCGAATATTATGGGAGACAATGGGTCCCCATGTCTTATGCCTCTAGATGGGCATCCAATATCATGTATTTTTTCATTTATATTAATAGAATATGTTAGTGAGGTGATACATTCCATGATTTTGTTCATCTAGTTACTTATGATTCCTATTTTTATAATTAGATCCCTTAGAAACTCCTATTTTATGTACTCGTTGGTTTTTCTACATCTGCCTTGATAGTTACAAAATATGTTTTTTATAGACTTTCTTTTTTAATATGATTAATTACTCATGTGTAATCATTGAATTTTCTTGTATACATATATTTGGTATGAATGCTATATGCTTCTCATTTACTATTATTTGCATGATTAGTTGTAATATATTAGCTATGACTCCAGCTATTAATTTGTATAGAAACTACTACAACTTATTGGTTTAAATTGTTTAATGCTAATAAATTTATTCACTTGGTATAAGTGAGATTAATGTTTTAATAATATCTTTGAGGTTGTCTTTATTATGCCCGAAGTCATTTCTGACCTCATAATATCCAATTTTATATAATCCCAATATTGTTTGTAAAATAGACTTATGTATCCATATGTTCGTGGGCCTCGGTTCCTATATGGCTTTTTTAATTTCTTCTTCCAAAATACTACAATTTATACTTTTGTTCATTTGTTGAGTTAAATTTAGTTTTACTACATTCAAGACATTGTTATACTTCCGATCCCTACAGTTGTGAAAATATTTTGTAAATAAATCACAATTTTATCTTTAATATCATTATCTTCCTCAATCTAGTATCTATTATCTTTTTGGATTATCTTTAGTAAATTTCTTTTACTTCTCTCTTTTATACATATATGGTAGTACTTTGTGTTTTTTCACCTTTTTAAGCCAACAATTTTTGGATTTGTCTTTCCAAAAACTTTCTTCCTTATTTCAATTATCTTCTAGTGTTTTAGTGATTTGATTGTACTCATCCCAATTAAAGGATTTAGAGTTTGGATTTGATATATGTTCCAATCTTGCCATTAACTTGTCAATGGTCTTTCTTCTTTTTATGAAATTGTCTTTTTTCTATTTTCTTAATATCTTACTACAATATTTTAGTTTATAATTGATAACTTTAAAGGGGTTACTGCTCAAATTTTTATGATTTTCACATACATGCTGACTATTTTTAGACAGCGGTCTAATATGATTCAAAATAAAATCTCTTCTTATTACTTAAATTTTTATTATCTGAATGTAGTATGAGGGAAAAATGGTATGGCCCCAAGGATGGTAGGGAAGCTAACCAAGTCTCAAGGTAAATAGTATCACACATCTTTTTGTATAGGCTTCATCAAGATTAGCCTTGATTAGGATATACCCATAGATCTTCGATTACTTCAGGCAGAAAGTCTACCTAAAGGTTTTAGTTTCTTCCAAAATGGTGTTGTGTATCATTTTATTAAAAGTTTATATTATATTTTATGTTTATTATTACATCCTATTTTTTCATTATTGTACCTTATAGTGTTGAAATCTCCTACTTGGTTCCAAGTTTTATTACTCGGGTTACAATTGCTAATTTCATTAAGTACCAAAGCCTTTTGACTCTCGTAAGGACTACCATAATCATAGGTAGTGTAAGTTTCAATCTTATTCTCATTAATAATTTTAGAATGAATAAAATTTTCACATTTGTTAATGATTCTTATATTAAGGTCTTTTTACACATAAGATCTACCCCCATCCCCTTTAGTGTCACTGGGTTCGACTATGTGCTCCATAATGAGGTTCATAGTAATTAATAAATTATAAATAACACCACATTTATTTTTGGTTTTATAGATGAATACTACATGTGGGTGATGTTTCTTACATACGTCCTTGAGGGTCTGGACTATCAAGGGAGTGCCTATTCCCTGACAGTTCCAAATGACTTGTATCGTTGATCTTCTTTGGATTGCTTTGGAGAAATACCTTAAACCCCCTTATTCAGATTCTTTGTAACCATTTTGTTGAAGTCTTCAATATACTCCTTGGCCAAGTCCTTGTTGAACTTATTCCTTTCTCTGTATTTTTTTAATCATTAGATATTCTCCTCTTCTGTGAGACTATACCAGTTCAACTCTATTTTTGTTGCTTAATTTTATAGCCCCATCAAATTTAGTCCACTTCATAGCTATTTTTTGTCTGTTCCAACCATCTCTCCCATTCTTGATCGAGATTCACCCTTATTTGAATTCCAAATTTTCTTACTTTGAATGAACTCTTTTTTATTTTCCATTTGTTGTCGTGAACATAATATAGATACCCATATCTCATCCTCCGCGTCTTCTTCTTTATAGCTTCTGTTTTTGGTTGGGTTGGTTAACTTTTGTTGTGTTAGGTGTTGATTATCTTATGTGTTTGTGGGAGTTGGGTTGATAAAGTGTGGGATTGTGTCTTAGTTGGGTTGTTAATGGCGGATTTTGGTTTTTGGTTTGGGTTAGCGATTGTACTTGGGGAAGAGATGGGTTTTTTAATTTCTGAGGATAAGGGTAGTGAGACTGAATTATGTGGGGTGGGGCTCGTGTATGTTCTGAATACCATGCTCTCCACACGTGTTTGTGAACTTGGTGTTTTTTCCATGTACAACTCCACCTTGTCTAGCTTAGCAAAGTCCATGTTAGTAAGGATGACATGTCGTTTATTTTTTTAAATAATTCTTCAATAAATAAACAAGATGGTGTTGTATCTTCATTTATCTTCTTAATTGATGGTTCAGAGTCATTATTCTCTTAATACACAGAGTCTTTCTTTTATACGGTGGATTTGGTGGCCATTCCCCTCAACACTTCTTCTTCACTAATTTTGTCGCCTAGTTTTTAATTAAAGGTATGTCCTTTATGGGATTTATGTACCTCCTTCTCTTTTTCTAACTGGTGGGTATCACCCATAATCTTTTTCACACCGACATCCTTTCTGTAATTCATGGGTTTGGGTTGAGGAATTAGTGTTGAAATTTTATCGAATTGCCTAATTTGGATGTTATTTTCTTTGGATTGTTGCAGATATTCTCATCGTGGTCAAATTTTCCACACCAGTAGCATACTGGGCCTAGGTTTTTGAACTTGAAATTGATCCATGTTAGATTCTTCATGTTTTCCTAGTAATTGGCATATCAAGATTCCAGATAGTTTTAACCCTTGTAAATTATTGGATTGTGATGTATCTTCCTGGAGGGAGTATGATTTTTATGAACCTTACTAATAAGAGCACATATTTTTGTTATACTGGTGTTGTTGAGTAAAGGTGTTGGTAATTCGAAGAAAATTGACCCCATATTGTTGTATTGGTATCTCTCTCTTTGTTGTTATCCATCTCGTTAATAGCCAAACGCTTGCCTAGCAAAGTCCAAGGCTTTCTTTCCAAGATTGATTTTGTATCTTCTTCAGTTGTGAATTTGATGATAAATGCATTTCTTCCTTTCTTCTCTTGCCTTTTAAGCTCTAATTTTTATGTATATGGTTTCCTGTCACTGAAAAACTTATGATTTCATTGTGTAAAATTTTAGCAATAAGTTTTGGTTCTTATTTTTTCTCTTAGTGAGTGGTGGTGTTGATTGATAGATTAATGTCGCCTTCCTTTGCGTTTGGATGATTTGTAGAGTAGACATTCATTTTTAGAGCTTTAAATGCTTTGCTTTTGTGAAATTAAATTCCAAAGATGACTCTTAAATGTTGTTAGGGTTTTGTGGTTGTAAAAGAGTGGGTGGAAGCATGGGTGGTATTGATAGTTATAAGAGCCCTTGATGGTTGTTATTTGGTGGTGTAAGCTTACTAGGAAGGTGTGCCTGGGGATGTAATGAGATGGTTAGAGAAAATGAGAAAATTGTTACATGTAATTTTTTTATCGAACTGCGAACAAAAAAATCAAATCAAACTCTCCTAGTTCAACTTAACTCAACCCCCATTTTTATCCTCCCATCAATCATATCACGTACTATGCTCTTCTTTCTCTCTAAAAAGAACTAGTAGCAACAATGGAGTTTTTTAGGTTTCAATCACTGATTTTGTTTTATTTCTTCATCTCTTTGCCACTTTTGTAGATGTTAATCTCATTTTTATTAGCTTCCCCTCTCATCCATGGATACAATCTAGCCTTTTTCTAATATTTAGTAATTAATTTTGGCATCCCTATTTTCCCTAGTATACATCTCTCTATCCTCCTTCATAGCTAAACTCACACTGTTCTTTTTTCTAGTTTTACTTACTCTTCTTTATTGTAGTGTTCTGGAAATATCATTTCTCTTTACTCGATAGCTTCTTACTTCACTCTTTCCTTTTACTTTTAGTTCTCTTAGTTTTATATCACTATCTTCATCATATTCTTACTTTCCATTCTACCCTATCACACTCCTTTTCTCATACCTCTCTGCAAATAGCTCTGCATTTTGATAATCCTGCAAACTATGAAACTTAAGCCTAAATTCTAAGACCCTGAGATCTATACACACAAGAATATGCTTTAGGTTAAAATCCTAGTTGTTCACGAGATCATCCCCTTCATGGTGGAAACATCAACAAACATGTCATGGGACTTGAAGCTAACATGCATGTGCTTAGTGTTCTGTTAAACACGTTTTTCCTTGCTTTTGACTCTAGATATGATACGATGAACACTTTGCATTTTCAAACCTGGTCCGTAAATGTATATATTCTTATACTGCATACATGTCACCTAGAAATGGCCATTGAATAAATATATTTCTCAATGGCGTCTATGTGGCTTCAATTCGTGGACCTCCCTCAAGCTTTTTCACCCTAGAAAATGCCAAGGACATATGAAAAGATCTAGATTTCCATATTCTAGTTTATTATATAGAGGAGGATAGTGAAACTTGGAAAAACATACTTGGGGGAAAACTTGACATAAGAGTTCAACCTCGTATCAGCTTAAAAAGTCAGAAGTGATGAATTCCTTCCGTTCACATCCTGACGAAGGATATTACTCTTATAAATTCAAAGGCTAATTATAAGACAAATATAAAACCAATAATCGGTCTAACTCAAAAGAACCTAGATGATAAAACCTAAGATATAGTTCTATGATCCAAAGGAAAAACACAAACACTTGAAGAAGAAAGAAACTAGTCCCCCTTTTTTAGGTCAACCTCCAAAGGTTAGTATAGAACTTTAGCATCATGAGAAGGGCATGTTAAAACAACATAATAGATTTCCACCACACTTATGATGTGCATCCTCTTTGGGTTAAACTACGCCCAAGTAGCATTTTGAGTGTATGTCGATATATTTGAATTCCCATCTCTACATCAAAATTGTCACACTAGGCACTCTCTAATAAAAACGCTTTCTCTCTCTCTCTCTCTCTCTCTCTCTCTCTCTCTCTCTCTCTCTCTCTCTCTCTCTCTCTCTCTCTCTCTATCTATATATATATATATATGTGTGTGTGTGTGTGTGTGTGTGTCTAAAATGGTTGTGGTTATTATACATTCAAATTAAGTCTTCATATCTCTCTGATTTAATAATCCCCGATAGCGATACTGCTATGTTGAGCATTAGAGTGACATAGGGAGCGCATTGGTTTCAGGAAGGTTGGGAGAAGCAAAAAGATCCTTGGACCTACATATAAATTCTTGGGAGAACTAAGATAAATCTTCTCAGTCAATATTGAGAGTAGGGTACAAACTTATTAACTCTCATCCTCGTCAAATTCGTTGATCCAAGCTTTTCTTCTCTTTTTTTCTGCCTACACATATACATCTCTGTTACTATACTCTTATTAAGTTTGTATCCTCAGGTTGAGTGTTATCTTAAGGGTGATGATGACATATTTATTCATTCTATATTAGTGTCCAATACTCAATAGTAGAACATCCCCAAAGCAACGGTAATGTGGAGGTAAGCAATCATACCATGATACATGGAATGACTAAGAAGCTCAATCAGTGAAGGATAATTGGCATGATACCTTACTAGAGGTACCTTGGGTATATCGGGCCACCGTCTAGTCAGCTACCTAGGAAACCCCCTACGGTATACATATGGATGTGATGCGGTATTTCCTATAGAAGTTGTCTCACTCACATTATACGTTAAGAAATTTAACATTCATAAGAACAATTGAGTGTTGGACGAAGAGTTACAATTGATTGAAGGAATTTGGGAATAGGCTACCATCTTATCCAACATTGCAAAATAGTTTTTGCTCAAGCTTTCGATGAAAAATTACGTAAGAAATACATGAGGAAGGGAGACTGGCTACTGGTGTTTCCTAGGGTGTTATAAAATACTAGAATAAAAGATATAGAAACGATGCACAATTCACCCTAGACTAGCACAGTATTGCAAGTATTACAGGGCGTATGCAAGTTTTAATGATAAGAAGATTCGTTCTCAGGGACTTAGTGTGTTATACGAATGAGCAACAATTCAGAGTAGTGGATAATTAATTAAAAGACGGAAAATAAAGATGATTGATTGGGAGAATATTAATTAAACTAATGAAAATAAAAGACAATAAAATAAATATGAATAATATGAGATGAGAGATATAGCTTAGGTTTTGCTAGTATGCATTAATCCTTCTAATTCTTTCTATCAATTTCTAGTTAATAAGGGAGATAGTAGCTCTTAAATACTTAGTCAGGATTCTAAATTCCCATACCCTAGACCTTGAGAGCGACTAGGGGGGCTACGGCACAACCACGAGGCAGCCTAAACTTAGGGTTATTAAGCGCTACCAAGGCCCTAAGCAATTCAATTCCAAACATGGTGATAGTGGTGAAAACATACCCTAATGACCATCTAGTTAGAATCATGTTGTCAGGACTAATATCGGACACTAGACGTTTTGTGGTGTTTCAATAATTAGACACCCCTTCCGGGTGACCATCTAACTACTATTAAGAAATCCTAGAGTGATCAGGTTTAGGACATGCATTAATTCAAAACACATAAACAAATATATGAGTACATAGCTAATATCAGATTAAAACATATAATTCCCAAAGAAACTTAGATAGAAAGAAAATAGAATTCATAGATTATACATAGTGCAAAACCCAAGCTATGGGAAAATTAGTTTATACCTGAAGGAAATAAACTAAAAGATTGAATAAAAGACTTCATCTTGCTCTCTACAATAATTCTAATGATATAAACCCTAAGGAATAATTTATGTGAGGCAAGGATGATTTACAAGTGATATAAGGGTGTATTTATAGGTGTTTAGAAGACCTAATTCGTTTTCTTGGAGTAGAAGACAAGTAATGGACTCCTAGCCCAACTCAAATTCGTAACCCTAAAATATAGAAAAGGTAATAACCAGCCATGTTTTTTTGTCATAACTACTTCAATACTTATCCGTTTGATGTGTTCCAATAGTCGAAATTGATCGGCTCGGAAAGCTATTTAACTTTGCTCTTGACCATTCTTCCAAATTCCTAGCCAATCTTGAGATATAATCCCATTTGTGGTCGTGGGTGCTGGAATTCAGATTTATTTGGCAACTTTATCTTTCCATATCCTAGCTTTTCCTTTCTTTTCTCCAATTTCCATGTATATCTTCTTTCCTTTATCTCTTAGAATTGACTTGGCATCTAATTAATCTCCATATATATCTTTAAAGCTTCACACTAAATAAATAATTAAACCCAATATGCTCTAAAAATAATAATTCATTAAATCAAGACTAGAAATAGGAAAGTGCACTATATCATGTGAAAATCGACTATTTAGACTTCTAAAACACTAAAAATGATGTCTCTAACTAATATTAATTCATGACAAATGAGGAGACATCAACTACTCTAAAAACAACACCTGGACATGAAATCCTTGAAGAACAAGTAAAAACCCATGTATGAATGGCATTATCTTGTCACCCATGAGATCTGTAGGAACTTACCGACTAGAATCAAAAGATAGTTGAGTCATACAAAACACATGGAATACCAAGCATCTAATAAGTATTATTGTAGGATAACCCCCTCATGATCATGTATAAATTTGTAATAGTCTAGGACTCTTTATATCCTCTCATGTACATACCCTGTCACTACACTCTTTTCCTCTATCATATGTATTTCCCACTAGGTTTTTCTAAGGTAGAGTTTTTAGTGATGTATGCCTACTTCAGGATAATTATAGGAAACCAAACATACCGATCATGTATCTATAGTCGAGATCTACGCTGAGTACAAGAGTCTCACTACCCTAAAAATTTTCTTTTACATAAAAATCTGCAAGTGTTCAACTAGACAATCTCTTACACCAACTGTGCTATGTGCATGACCTTAAAAATATAATTGGACAAAAAACTTCCAAGTGTTCATCTATTCGGACTCCTATTCCATGTACGATAGTCTCAGAACCTTTAAATTCTACTTAAACATAAAAATCCCCAAGTATTCACCTAGTCAAGCTCCTATGTCGGCTACAACACAGTCACATCCTTACATTTCTACTTGGCAGTACAAAATCCCCAAGTTTTCACCTAGTCGAGCTCTTATGATGACTATGAGAGACTCATGGCCTTTAAGTTCTACTTAAAAGGAAAAAAATTCCCCAGGTGTTCGTCTAGTCAAGCTCCTACACCTACTACGATAGACTTACGACCTTAAAATTCTACTTGGCTGTAAAATCCCTGTGTCTTCACATTGTAGAGTTTCTAAGTCCACTACCATAGGATCACGACCTTATAATTCTACTAGGACAAAAAAAATCATTGAGTCTTCACCTAGTCGAGCTCATACACCGACTAAGATAATCTCACGACCTTAATAATTGGACATAAAAATCTCCAAGTCTTCACATAGTTGAGATCTTGTGCCGACTACGATAGCCTCACAGACTTAAAATACCACTTGGGCATAAATATTTCCAAGTCTTCACCTAGTCGAGTTGCTATGCTGACTAGGACCTAATCACAACCTTAAAATTATACTTAGACGTAAAAATCCCCTAAGTCTTCACCTATTCATTTCTTACACCGACTATGACATGCTCATGGCCTTAAAATCCTACTTGGAAAAAAAATCTCCAAGTCATCACCTAGTCGAGAACCTATGCCGACTACAAGAACAAACTCATGTCCTTACAGACTGTACTTAGATACAAACCTAAGACCATTAAAAGGTTGATTTCTGTATTTTATTCACTAACACAAGATATGAAAACATCTAGGAAAAATGATACACATATCTCATGATATTACCTGACAATCAGACCAAATTCAGGGTTGTTTCGGGGAAATTGAGAGTCCCTCTCGGATAAGCATTCATCACGTATAAGTATCTCTCCCTTTGCCTAAATTACATCTATAATATACAAGTTATGTCTTGGAAAACATAAATTGTACGTCAAGACTCTACAAGAACATCGAAAAGAAGGACAAATAACAACATGAGTATGTAGCAAAATAAAAAAAATACATTAATTAAAAAACGCATCTAGTGTTGACCCTAGGCCCTTTACTAAGAGAAAAATAAAAATAAGTGCAAACATATATCAAAGATCATTCAAATAGAAGGATATATCGCACCAACTGTTAGTTAAAGACACAAGAACTTAAGTAAGGATATAAATTCTTCACTGTCATCATCATGGCAAAATTTACAAAGATTAATGTCTTCATCGATGGAGGGCATAGGAAATAGGTTAGGGAGAGGTTTAGATTCACACAATATTGTCAAGGATTTCCATTTAATCCCTGCGTCTATGTCCGGATAGTAATTGCAAATCCGCTTATGTAATATCCAATATTTTACTAAGAGAAAAATAAAAATAAGTGCAAACATATATCAAAGATCATTCAAATAGAAGGATATATCGCACCAACTGTTAGTTAAAGACACAAGAACTTAAGTAAGGATATAAATTCTTCACTGTCATCATCATGGCAAAATTTACAAAGATTAATGTCTTCATCGATGGAGGGCATAGGAAATAGGTTAGGGAGAGGTTTAGATTCACACAATATTGTCAAGGATTTCCATTTAATCCCTGCGTCTATGTCCGGATAGTAATTGCAAATCCGCTTATGTAATATCCAATATTTTGTTCGAAGAAAAATATCATAATCTAGTTGAAGATGGAAATGGATCCAAGGCTTACAATTAAAGTACACAACAATGCCTCTATGGACCTCACTATGTCATAAGCGTTTATGATTGAATTAGTAAAATATTGAATGGGTTAAGGTTCTTACTACAAAGCAAAATGGTCTAGTTTGGGAAGAGGTTGTTGCAGGTTCATCACCCCATATAATTCTCTCCAAACCTCTCATTTGTATATCATTGGTAAATAACGATCTAGAGAAGGAGCATAAGATTTATGGGATGAGCCATTTTGTCGTTTAGAAGGAAGTGAAGAAGAGGGGTTCGAATAAGGTTTATAATGCCTTTTGGAGCTATGGACTTTTCGTCACTCATATCATTGTTGCTAGATACGTCTTCGGCCTTATAAGAAGACAATTTCCTTCCATGTGATAGTCGTTCAACAATTACAACAAGAATAAGAAAAATAAAATGAAATATGGGAGTCAACAACTTTGTTTATTCATAAGAAAGGGTTTCAAATCAACAAAAAAACCGAGTGGGTAGTTAGACGCTTCAAAATACAAGTAAGCAATAACGAGGAAGTTATAATGATAAAATTTAAATAGACTAAAAAAAATTGGGAAAAGTAGCTCAATGCGTGGGGAAATAACGTAAGCAAAAGAGGTTAAAATGCCTCTATAGTAGTCGGATATTGAATTTTGACCCGACACCCTTGGTCTTCCCAAACAAAGTCTCAAGTCCTTTGCCAGAATCCAAGGGAGTACTTGATAAGAAAAAATTGTCCCCAACAGTCAGTTACCAGAGTTTTACCATTGACCACTAACTCGGTATTACTCAACCCTCGCTAACAACTACCCGACCAACAAAGAAGACATAGAGACAACTACCTCCTTAGAAGAACAGACATAGGTCAAGCCTATCATTCGACAAAACTTGCTTTGTTACATCAAGCCAACTCATGAAAAACACCCTCAATCATGCCGACAAGTGGAAAAGTCTTCAATCTACCAACTTCTCAGTCGGGCTGACGGTGTATGTTGCAAAAGATATGCTTTTTGAGAAAGAGATATAAACAAATCATTAAAGAATAAAAATCAATTTTCTATATCTACTTGACCAGATCTTATCTCGAGAACATCGGTCCAAATATGCACCAATCTAGGATAAAATCTAGCAAGTGTCCTAACTCTTATATAAATCCTCTACAAGCTGGATACTTTGCATAAAGAAACAAGTAGCCGTTTCATGATCAGTTTTCTCACTTTTCATCTCTAAACTCTTTACAAAACATATATTATTCGTATCTTTCCCCCTCCTTGATTTTTACATTATTTGGAACCCTCTTTCAACCTTCAAAGTACTGATTTGAAGCGCTAGAGTGCCATCAGGAGCATACCCTTCTTGGAACTTAACCATGTTTTCCAGTTGCGAAGAATATATTACTAAGCCTAATGCGGCTGACTAGTCCAATTGGTCAACTCAAGCTATTTGCTCACATTAGTAACAAAAATCTAAGACCAGAGGCACTTTATACTTATCATGTAGAATTTTCTCTATCAATTATATGTTGCCTAATTTATATCACAAACTTAAGATTAACCAACTTATTGATCATATTCTTGCTAGTTATAAATATACTTTCAAAATTTAGAAATAATTATACCTATGCTAATATCTTTGCTAGTTGGATAACTATTCCTTCTCTATATCTCACCCACACGAACCGTAACATCTTGTACAGTAAAATATTTAAAATACCAATAACCACCTGGAGTAAAAAGTAGTTCAAAATGTTTAAATAAGAGCACTGATAATGTAAATTTGCCACCTAAACGGGGACCATAGTGCAACACTCTGAAAAATATGCATATGTTTAGGGTTTATTTAATTTTAAGGGCATACATAACTATTTTTGTATTATAGAAGGACCAATGGTTCAATTAACAACTAAGTGCAAATATTCTCCTAACTAGTGACCAATAGTGCTATAATTGGAATTATATAGGCACATTTATAATTTTTTAAAAATACAATTATATTTAGCTAGCTATATGGCATAACAGAAGAATAAAAAATAACAATTAATTTAAAATCTCCTAACTCAACAAAAAAATTGATTTTTTTGATCAAATAACAACAAATGGCATATTTGAGCTTTTTAAAATATTTACTATATGTTTATGTACTATTTGTAACTACTAATCCATATGTATTTGAAAAGTATTTTTCAATCATGAAGAATCCAATTCCTTTTACCAACGCTTTTACAATATACCATACCACAGGTTTATATTTTTAAATAATTCAAGAAAGACACTATTAGTTAAGTTATTCATACTCGACTTAAACCATACTAAGGTTCAAACTCTATCCACAATCATAAACAATATTTTCTCATAAAATCTTAGGTTCTCATGTCAAAATGTTCAATTCCACCTCACTCACTATATCACCATCGTTCAAGTATTGAATACCCCTATAAGCTGGCACATAAGAAGTACTTGCAGCCAAATTTACAAAAATTTATATGTGCCAATTTCATTTATGAAACAAAGACGGGACAAATTAAAATCTTATAAACAAGTAGTGATTCAGATTGAAAAAACTAAAAAAGTACCTGCAAAATGAGAGAATCTATGTAACAACTAAGAGCGAATCCTACAATCATCTGGGACCATTAGTGCAGAATTCTAAGTAACTTTGGTATAGCTTGAGTTTTTTTAAGAGAAACATGCATATTTGGATGTTTTCACAATATGATCAGTAGTGCAAATAAAAATTGAGTGTAATTACAATTACATTCAAATCTTCAAACTAAATAAAGACCAATAGTGTGACATGTAAATAACTTTCTTGAGCTCGAGATCCACCATAGGTGGATTTTCCAAAATCCGTACTTTCGAAATAAAATAATACATCCCTCTTCATTAATTTTTTCGAGAATAGCTATTGAAATATCTCTTTCACAAATAGGCTTTTAAAAGTCCATTCCAACTTAATCAATATGGCATCTTGCTCCTTAAATTATATATATATATATATATATATATATATATATATATATATATATATATATATATATATATATATATATAGAGAGAGAGAGAGAGAGAGAGAGAGAGAGAGAGAGAGAGAGAGAGGAGGGAGGGAGGGAGGGAGGGAGGGAGGGAGAGGGAGAGGGAGAGGGAGAGGGAGAGGGAGAGAGAGAGAGAGAGAGAGAGAGAGAGAGAGAGAGAGAGAGAGAGAGAGAGAGAGAGAGAGAGAGAGAGAGAGAGAGAGAGAGAGAGAGAGAGAGAGAGAGAGAGAGCAATAAATCAATTAATACATCATATAGAAGATACATAGAAAGAAATAAACCAATCTTAGCAAGCTTTTCGTGGACTTTTTAATTTCAACGAAATACTTTTCAAGGCAGGCATCTTTGTTTCCTTGATAAAAACCCACACTTTCAAAATTAAGGTACCTTGTGCAAATCGCTAGCTAAGAAATGAATCGTTTTCGCTCGGTTGCATACTTGTATACTTTCACTTCGACCAAAAATCTTATTAATTTGGACATTTTCTCTTCAATGATTGTAAAAAATGACATATCCGAGGATATAAACATTTTCTCAAACATCTTGCTGTAATTTCTATTTTTTGAATAATTTATGATCAATTTAGCTTTTTAGCCAACAATTTACCTATTGTTGATACGAAATTACATGATTAGTGGTATAAGAAGTTTTATTAACTTTAATTTATACAAATTCAATATTTTCTATGCCCAAATTACAAGTTTTTAGGATGTCAGCACATTCAAAGAGATCGCTATTTTGTAGCACCAAATGTTTTAATAGTGTAATTTATCCGTTCCTGGTGTCCTTGCAATCAAGTCTCCTATTGGTATGAGACTTCTAGTGGTGGTGGTGATGATAAATCATCCCAATTGATGTGTGACTCTTCAGATTCTAATGATAGGGTTACACAAAAATTTATGTTTTATCATTTTTGACAAGACTGTATGTCGCTTTAATTTTCCTGTTAACTTGTTATCGATGATTAATGATGATAGCGCTCCTTTATCAATTGTCAAATAGAAGTTTTATCAATTGTAGGATTTCATTAACTAACCCTATCAGACCTTTTTATTTATTTAATGATAATTTAAACTTGTGCCATGTTCAAAATTTATCTAGAGATAAATTCAGTGGGTTGTGTTTTATTAGAACTTTTATAAATAATATAAAACATAAAGATCGAGGGAGTAAATAAAGCTAGTGAGATGTCTTATATAGTAAAACTCCCTTTTTAGGTTGTTCTTGATAAAAATACTTTCGTACTTGAAAATAATTTGTATTCGAGATATATTAGTAACTTCAAAATATGTTAAATGTAATGTCAACCAACAAATAAAGATTAAGAGAAAATAATTCTCTACTCGTGTTGAGTGTTTTGATTAAAATATTAAAAGAAAATCCTCTTTCTATATTTAAATAGATTTATTGGTATTGATAGCTAATTTAAAGTTGGCAAGCATAACCATAGCACCGAGTGTTTGATTTGTTTATTCAGTAAAAAAAAAGAAAAAATGATTTGTGCTTTTTTGGTCTCCGTACGCAATAGATGCTGACCTTTTATCCACCCGAAGAAGTATAATTAAATACCATTTTCGGTGTAGACGTAACCTTATTCCCAGTCATGCATTAAGAAAATAATAGTTACATATGGCTAGATAGAATATCAATGACTGGAACCCCCACAATCTATGTGATATCATATTAAATATAATTTTATTAAAAAATAATCGGAGAAAGAGAAGGAAATATCTACCAACAAAAATAAGAGCTTCAATAAATGTTTTGATTCTTTTTGGAGCCAATATATATAATAATAATATTAAATAGAGCTAGCCTTTAAATTAATATTTTTTTAAAATATTTAATGATTATTTCAAAAGCTTTCGCATTTACTCGCATACACTCTTTTTATCTGTATTTTGTACAAGTACTCTAGGTAAGTTTCACATTATCCCTTTTCTGCAAGAAATCCAGGAGAAAAAGTGTTGATAAATTTATACCTTCTGTTATTTCATATGTGACGATAGGTCGAACCAAAACAAAATACTTTTTCTTGCTTATTAAGAGATAGAGCAATCCTCGACCCAAAGCGATAGTTTCTAGCTAGTTCAGTGGATAAGATGGCTGGGCTCCAGCTCACTCAAGAATGGGACGGCAATGGTCCGCCGGCAAGCTCGTTTTTATTAAAGAACTTAAATACTCTTATTTAATCTCCTAATTACCTAATTATATAATCATATATAAGATCATTCTTAAAAATAAAAAATTGAAACACCCCTACTTTTTCTTTCAACGACCCCCCCCCCCCCCCCCCCCCCCCCCTCTCCCCTCCTTCCTCTACCTTATTGTACTGTCAGACCCCTACAACAAAGTTAGCGTACACTAACCCCTTATTTTTCTATATTAGTGACCACACCTCCTCTCTTCCCAATCTGAAAACACCACTAGTACACCGCCCCTACCAACTATTGTCATCACCAACATCGTCGCTCCTTATCTCTTCTCCTCTCCATCAACACTTCCCCCCCTCTCTAATTTTGTCAACACTGACCCTTAACCCCTTCATCGATCCAAAACAACCCCCAAATCTGACCCATTCGCTAATCTGCATCAATCACCACTCTAACTCCATCGTCGTGCTACAGTGATCACCACCCCAACTTCGTCGCCGATCTGTAACAACCACCACGACATCAAGTATTTTAGACTTGACAAATCAACAAAAATATAACAGGTGCATGTTTTTATTAATGTTGAGAGAATATACAAAAATTTAATCTAAAGTTGGTGTTATGCATCTCATTGTTAGAGGTGGAAGAGCGGTCAAATGCTTTAACCTGAAGTGACATGTTATTCTTGGTGTTCGAACTCTAACTGGGGTGGTCGTGTCAGTAACTTTTCAAGGAAACAGGTGATAAAATTATTTTGTCATGCTCGTTTTCAACCTTTATTACTTTGGTCTCTTGTCGTCTTCCAAGGTGTGAAATAAACAACACCAACAAAAAGTGACTTCCCGCAAGTGCATGGGTCCCTAACAAGTAATAAAGTAAGTTCATGATGTTCGTTCTCTCAAGGGCTACCAAGGTTATAAATATCGTGTTTACGTCAATGCACTAGTTTAGTTGATAAAATAAATGACAATATTATATAAATGGTTTTTTTGTTTGGTTTTCGATATTAAAGTAAAGAGCAATAATTTAAATGCAATAAGGAGTAAATGATTAAAAGAGCGTAAGATAAACTATATAAAAGATTGAGTATCTGAAAAGTATGCTTGAGTTATGATAGTAATTCCCAAAGTGAACTAGTTCTATGTTCTAGATATAAGTGCAAATTGGTGATTTCTCGTTAATCGGGATTCAATAATCTCTATAACTCCCATAAAGGTGGACTTAGAGAGCTTTCATACTCAAATTATGAATAAATAAACCTAACCCTGTTGACTACCTGGCTAGTAAAGACCCGTCGGCTCACGAACGCACACCAGGTGCCTTGATGTCTCCATATTTGTTATATATTAATCTATACTTGAGACATCATTTTAGGGATGTTTAGTATTTAATTTCCGGTTTTTCCCCATTCATTCATACTTTACACTTTCTTGTTTAGTTTTAGGTGTTCTGTTATTTTGTGAGCTTTTGTGCGTAATTTGTGTGTTATTTGTGTATCACTTAGGTATATGGAAGCTATTACACCTATAGAATGATTTGAAGTGGAAAAGTAAACGAAATCCCTTAGTCAAAGTCAAAAAAAAAGTTTGGATATATTTGGAAAGTAAAGAAGTTGCCAAAACTGCAAATACGTCCACTAGTTAAATTGCTGCAGAATTTAGGTTAAGAATTAGGAAGAGCCTTTTATATGAGAAGAAATATATTTCAATTGCGGTCGTTTCCATATAAAGAACATTAAATTCCGATAACTAACGAAGGATATATGACCAAATCAATATCTGCAAAGGTTTATCCTGTCCTACAAGTTAGGAATACGAATTGTGGTAAGATCAGAACTCTTTAATTTGGGAATTACTGCATAGTTAGACCAAGGGACTATATATATCCATTCCTACCTTAGATAAATCATCATTGGTCAATCCCTAATCATCCAAAGACCAAGAGGAAGCTTACATCAAGAGAAGAGAAGCTAAGAAAGGGTTGGACACTATTCATGCCATTCCAACCCTTCACCATTGTAATTTATTTTCTTTCTTTCTCTAGTATGAACAAATTATATTTATCTTGAGATTAGCATAAGGGTATGAACTCTAGACTTGTTTTATATCTATTTTAATTTGGGATGTCCTTTTGACATTTAATTTAAATTAGTAGTGATATCTCTGTTTTTATGTGCTTTGATATATTGTCTGTAGTTCTTGCGGTTGCCAACGTATAGGATTACCATAGTAGTTAAATGGTCACCTGGAAGGGGTATCTAATTATTGAAACACCACATAAACGTCTAGTGTGCTGTAGTGATCCTGACGGGCTTGCCTAACTAGATAATCACTACGGTATGTGATTTACCACCGATCATTGCGCAGGGGCCTGTTAACCAAGTCCCCTGGTAATTGTTAGGTCGCCACCTAAGTCCACCCGGAAGGGGGTTAGAGGAATATAGGCTATTTCATTCACACAATTGTCCCTTACATATATAGATCATAGCACAACGCTAGTGGGGATTACTTGCTATATCTCGAGCTAAACTATCATACTACTTCTTTCTCTTTTGGTTATTTCACATCTTTATTTTATTTAGTTAATTGTTTAGAGTCATAAAACTAAACAAATATTTCAGAGTCTTTTCAGCGTATTATTCTTCTAACTTCTTTTATTTGCACTTTATATTTGCATTAGTCCTAGCTAACTTTTGTAGTCCCTGCGAACGAATTCTTCTTATCAATTAAACTTGCATACGATCTGTGATACTTGCAGTGAGTAACGTGATTGGTTAGGGTGATAGTTCTTATTTTTTATTATCATTATTTTATCATACCCTACCAGCCACCAAGTTTTTGGCGCCGCTGCCTGGGAGGCTGGGACTACATCGTTAGTCCTAGTGTTTTTATTTTTAGTTAGTTCTATTTTACGCTTTTGTTTTTAGTTTTATTTTTCAAGTTATTCAGATGGTGAGTCCGAGAAATCTAGATCTTCCCATATCATTCCAGGCATGATTGAACAATTTTCGAGTTATGGCCGATGTAGTGGTACCGCACAACAAGATCTGGTTCATTATATTAAGAAATTCATGCAAATTTGTGATGCCTACATCATCAAAGTTGTCACACAGGAACAAATGTACTACGTTATGTTCCAATCCTTCGACCGGAAGTGCAAGCGAATGGTATGACTACCAACACCCTGATTCAATTCCAGATTGGGATAAATTCCAAACAAATTTCCTAGATCGATTCTATCTGATTATTAGACACTTCAAAGACATGTTGGAGTTAGAACAATTCATGCAAGAAGGGAAAAGTGTTGGTGAAACATGGTTACGTTTTAACGAAAAGAAAGCAAGGCGTCTCCTTGCCCGAATATCAATTAACCATGTTCTAATTGAGGACTCAACAACGACTCCGAGGCAAAGGTAAATAACTTAAGAGATGGAAGTTTTGTGTTATTAGATCCAGAATATGCTCGTATCACTATGTAAAGAGTTATCAAAACCGAAAGAAGTTGGCCGTTGGATACAACATAAAAAATTCCTTAGAAGCAATAAGGATCGAAGATTTAAGCCAACAACTCAAATAATTACAATCAAGTCTAGAGAACGGTTTCGTATCCCAGGTGAGCCAGATAAACACAATACCTCCATGTCCTGGTTGTGGAGAAAGTATTCATTAGTGGGAGAATTGCATTAACAATCCAGCATCGATTTCTTTCGTATCTCATCAAAAAGTCCATTACTCGAATGATCATTATCATACTTCAGGAAGTCACGCTAATTATTACTCCATTCCCAAGGTTTAGAACAATGAATTACCTGTTCGAAAAAAGAATTCATTGTTTAGAAAAAAGAATTCATTGTTTGGAACAATGAATTTCATGTTTGCGAAAATCAATTCAAAAAAAAATCATAAACGTAAATATTAATTTGTCTCGTCCAAAAATGCAATTTTTTTATAATTTTTTAAAATTAATTATGACGATTTAAAAAAAAAATCGGATGCACGCGTGATAGAATTAGTAATAGGTGGTTGTGGTGGAGTGATGATGGTGGTGGTGATAGTAATAGGACGGTGATGGTGGTAGGGTAGTGGTAGTGGTAGTGGTTGTAGTGGACGATGGTGGTGGTGGGAAGTTGTAATAGGATGGTTAAATTTAAATGATAAATAAATACTATTTTAAATAAAAAATCTTATTAAAAAATATTTTTAACAAATAAATTTTTCAATTGGTTGTTTTAATTAGTTGTTTTTAATTAATGGCTCTTAAAAGACTCTACAAAAATATGATAATAGTATAAACTCTTGTCTTCAGTAAATTTGGTCTAAATTAATATTCTAGGGACACAAGAAACACATATTTTTACGAGTATCACGGCGGAACCCAAAGATGGGGGGTCAACCACTATCAAGAGGCAATCATATATATTAACAAAGAAAGGTGCATTGATCCATGCAAAGCCAGTCTTGGATTATCTAGAGAAGAACATCGTAAAGTCAGAAACAGATGTTACAACCTAGAATTGTTTAGATACTCGGTAAAAATTTGTAAGTTGTTACTTAAGAAGTTTTAGCATCTTAAGTATCAAAATAAAGAAACATGTCATTTTAGAAAGATAATCATATAAACTGAGACTAAATCTTTTTTTATCAGTTTAGAGAAGTTTAATCATTTTAAAGAGAAGTTTTACTACATATATTGATGTAATATAGTCGGTGGTCAATGGTGTGTAGATAGGATAGATTAACAATCTCCAGAAAAAGATGCAACTTGTATAAATCAAGCTTCTAAGTCAAAATCCAACAACAATGGACTCTTTTGTCTAAATATCCCGGGTCATCCAAGTACATAATTATTCAAAATAGCTACCCTACAGTTGAGCATAACATACCAAGTTTCCATGTTTGTTCACATTACACTAATTAAAATCATCATAACATCTAAAAAACAACACATATTCCCGACCTAAAGTATACATTTTCTCAAATACTTCCCCTGGACTAAACTAAACTTGATAAGATGGAGTCACACTTGACTCAACTATCACATTCGGGCTTACTTTTTGCTTTTTCACGGGCCTATCACCTTTCGGGCTTCCAATAGGTGAAGTAACATCACCATCAGTATCTGGAGTTAAAGGCCCGTGATGAGAAGATAATGAGTCATCAATAGAAGTTGGAGGGTGTTGATTTGGCCATTCTATCAAAAGTGTTTCAGAAGTTGGTGGAGGAGTTGATGGATCGGTCCGGTGACCATCTCCGGTCACCGGAGCACCGGGAACTTCCGAGAGTACTCCGGACAGTCTTTGTTGCTCCTCGATGATCTTTTTTAAGTATTTCCCTTGTGCCTCGATTCGTAATTGTAACTGTCTTTGAACCTATTCAATTAAAAAAAAAAAAATTTAACACAAATAAGAGTAAAAAGTTGGTCTATATAAATATATACCTCGAGTTGTTCATGTAATCTCTTTTGCACCTCCATTTGAAGCTTCAATGCTTCAGTAATTTGCATCCCACTGTAGATTAAAAAAATAATAAATTGCACTGCAGGTCCCTATATTATGCAAAAAAAAGAAAGAAGATCCACTTACGATGAACCATCGAGACTTGAAAGCATATCACTTGACTCTTTCTTATCAGCTATTTTACCATCAGATGAGGATTCTGGAAGATACTTAGCAAGTCGATATTTCTTCAAAAAAAAAAAGAAAAATCAGACAATAAAAGGGAATTAAAAAACAAAGCTATTTCTATTGGATAAAGACTAAAGAGTACCTGTAAATGACTTTTGACATGGTAAATTGTGAGACCTTGAACACCCATAACTCTTAGAACACCTTTAGGAGTTGCTCCTGAAACAAAGCAGTAAGAATTTTATAACAATGTAGTGTAAACTAACTTTTATGCAAGAGAGAGGTATAATTACGATCAGGTCCTCCAAGTTGAGCTACAGCATCAACAAATCGTTCATGAAGATCATGTGTCCAACGTAGTCTTTGTTTAGAGGTCTGATTCGAGTTGTTATTGTTATTATTATTATTATTAACCCCATCCTTTGGCTCCATTGAATTTTGTACAGCTGTCTCGTTTTGAACTAAGCTTGGACTTACAACACCTTTTGGTTCATACATCTTTCAATTCACCTCTACACCATAGTTAACATTGAGTTATTAAGCTTATAAACTAATTCTTTCAATTTAATGTTTAAACTTTCAGAATTTAGATGACTATACGAAAAATTAAAAGTAAGTTTAACGATTTGCTTAATAATTTCTTCTAATTCTTTTCCTTTTTTCTTCTTACAAGGTTTCTTACACCTTAAACGAGATATGAGAAAGATGCTTGCTTGAATTACGGAGAAAGCCCGTTCACTTGCTTCTACTGAATATACAGCTAAAATTCACCTAGGGGATAAACTTATCATCATACCTACAGCTTAGCGCTTACACGTTTCATTTAGGCTTCAAATCTTGAAATTGAAAAGAAACTATAATCCGGAGCTAAATTAACAAATATTCACATTATTAATCTAAAAAACAAATGATATATGTATAAATTTTACATTAAGAAAAGCAAGAAATAAAAAATGGAAGGTGAATTAAACTAAAATTTGAAAAATTGTAAGTAAAAGGTTTAAGATACGAGAAACATACCATGGAGATCTATGGAAGTAGTAGCTGTTTCAAGAATTCAATAGAATTGAGTTTCAAGGGGTTATAAGTTTTTACAACAGTGAAAAGGGGAAACAATAATAACGACGTCGTTTCTATCTTCCGATATTCTCGCTGTCTCTTTATCACTCTCACTCAATGGTCAAATGGACTCTGCCCACATTTCACGTTTTTGGACGCAATTAAGAGCTGTGGACCCCACCTCTTTTATCTAACTAATGTCGTGTCACTTATCGCCTGCAGTATACTATTTTAGTTCTCTGCATGGAAAATGCTTTTCTTGTTTTTATTTTTGTTTTCTAAAAGAAACTCTTTCTTAAGGGGATAATGACCACAAGAATAACGTCCTTATTATCTTTATTATATTACACACGTATCACTAATTTTGACCACGTTGTACCTAATTTTAGACTTTTTGTTTTTTTTAATACATGAGAGAGCCACTTGGACTCGGAGTAAATGATTTCAATGAGATTCGATCCCAGGACCTCTTGGTCTCTGCAGAGTAACCTAACCACTAGGCCAACTATCGACCTCATAATTTTTTTTAGACATTTTTATTAATTAACTTAAATTTTGATTTGATCGAATTGAAGAAATAATTAATCAGTTACATGTTTTATTTTTGAAATAACTAATTGAATATTATTAACAAAATCATGACATTGCAACTAAGATCGCGAAATTTCTCTTTTCTCACGTCTATAACACATTAGATAACTAATTCGTTTTTAGTTTTGTTAATTTTACAAAAAAGTTATAAAAGTTGGGACTAAAATTGTTCTAGTGGTTAGACTATTCCGCAAAAACCATGAGGTCATAGGCTCGAATCTTGTTGGAATCAAAATAATTTCAAGTGGGACTCATTGATAAAAACCCTTAAAAGTGCTTTTAGATGTTTAAAAATAGTTTAGACCCTGAAAACCACTTTTAGGAAAAGCACCACATAGGTGCTTCTTAAAAAAAAACACTTAAAGTGATTTTAGATTTTAAAATTACTTTTAATAATTTTTTCAAAATTTAATCTTATTGTAAAAGCGTTTTTTTACTCTAAAACAAACACTTCCAAACATGCCCTTAAAAGAATTGATGAAATTAGTATAAGATAGTAGTACTAAACTTTACTTAAACCACAATTACAATATAATCAAACAAATATAGCATCTTCCCCAACAAAAAAAAAACCACAACTAAAACAATATTTTTATAAGACAATTCTCCAACCGTTATTCTATCCCATGTTCAAATCGCAAAGAAAACGATTTTTTTTTTTACTATATGCCACAAACTAATAAAACTGAAGTAAAAATTTAAACTCCTAAATTATACCTCAAATACCCCTTACATACTAAATAACACACAAACTCAAAACTAAATCACAAATTATCCCCACAAATCAGAAAACATTCTCACCCCACTCGAGAATTCTCTCAATCCAAATTTATTCAATCTCACGATGTGTGTGGTGGAGCAGCATGGCATCGTTGTGTTTTGTTTTGTGGATCTGGTGCAAGATGGTGGTAGCAGTCACGATAGAGATGGTTCAAAGAGGCAGAGGTGTCGTTGGCCATGCCGGGGATGGATTTAGGCGAAGAGGCGAAGGGTTTCGCGGTGGTGGGCTAGGGTTCAACGGCGTAGTGATTACAAATACGGTTCAGGTGGGTACAAGTGGTGGTAGTGGTTATGGCTAGGGCTATGCAGTTGGTGGTTTATATCGAAGTCGTGGAGATGGGCGGGCTATACAACTAAGGGGGTGGCTGATTTTGGTGGAGGCTGGGGGTGAGTTAGGTTGGTTGCTCAGGAAAGGAGGTGGGTAGTAGCCATGGAGAAGTTACAACAACGTTCAAGGAAGTAGCAGCTATGCAGTTAAAGTCATTGCACTATAGTTATATCTTGTTTTTTATTCTCCTCATTTGTATGTAAAATCTATTCATAGTTAGGGCTTTCTCATTGAATATAATGTAAATATTAATAAATGTATTTTAGAGTAATGATATTTGTCACCCCTTTTCGGTTCACCTTTGTATCACCCCTTATGTGTCACCTTATGTGTCATTAAATAAAGGAGAGAGAAAAGAAGTAATTAGGAAAGATAAACAATGTGATTGGTGTTTAAAACCTCAACATAGGAGGTGATATAAGGGTGAACCAAAAAGGGTGACAAATATCATTACTCTTTATTTTAATACGGTTTCAGTATTTAAATTATTTTTTTATATAGTTGTACGTTTAATAAAATAATACCGAGTATGCCCAATAATTTGTTGGGCAAAAGATACCGTTTTGTTGCTCAATAATATAATGTGTATTTTCAAACTCGGGCTAAACTCTTTGATTAAAGCATTTTCAGTTAAAATGAAAATGATTTCTCGATCGAGAATACTTCTTTAAAAAAGCAGATTGAAAATTTTAAGATTATCATCTCAAAATATACAAGAGGTTGAGATAGGTTGAACTCCATTTTAAGTAAGCAAATAATGACCTCTGAAAAGAGCAAAATTGGACTAGTATCGTCCTTTAATCAAAAGACTTCAAAAACTATTTCTGTAAAGGCTTTCAATTCAAACTTTGAATCTTTTCTCTCAATCTCAAAATCCACAATCATATGCACATATTGCAAAAAAGATGGCCATCAAGCATAAGTATACTCTATACATAAATCGTTGGTAAGCGGATCAAGAAGGTTAAATGGGTAAACACCCAAATGGTTCATTAAGAGGAATGGACTTGATCCAAAATAATAGTTGAGGTGAAGGATCAATCTCGAGTACTTATTCTAAAAATATCTCAAAGGAACTTAAGCTTGCACACAAATTAGGTATCTCTAAACACTCTTTTTAGTTTCAGATTTATTTTATTATCCGATTTATGCTTTAAGCTTCTTTTTTTATACTTCTCAGACATCCACTAGTCAATTAGACAAACCCATATACTAAGAAGAATTTCATTTCTCTACTACCCAATAATCTTGGAGTATTTAGTGCCTAGTCAGGCGCCTACTCTATCCAATCTTATCAAATACTCGACCTTTGAAAATCATCTTTTGGCAGTATAAAGCACACAGCTTGGTACTGAACCCCCATTAACACCCATGATTTGTCCTTTTATCCATAATCATATAACTGCATTACTCTCTTCATATCAAGATCTTATCATCTTTTTACATCTACATCTTTTATTCTCTCTCTTATAGACATGGTAAGACTTGTCATCACAAATAGTTCTCAAACCAGATGATGATATTAAACCTTGTAGTCTTCTTTCCCTTGACGGGATATCCACCAACGTGCAAGTAGTTGAAGTAGAAGAGGTCTTCAACGTGCAAGTAGCACCCAAGAGAAGAACTTTTGAATATGATACGTTAGGTACAAATTACACTCATTTTATTGATTTTAAAAGTCTTAGTAACTTTATTGACATTAAATGGGCTCACTATATTTCCTTGATACAAGAATTTTAGGAAAACCTCATTTACTTCGGTGAGAGTCACTCTAGTTCTTTTAAAATTCTAAACTTGAATATTGATCTTGATTCTTCTAAACTTTCTACTCTCTTTTCTCTTAAAAATGAGGGTTTGAAGATTTATTTTACAAGTAGGTGGGATAATGCCCTAGAAATAGGAGAAATTGCAAGGAATTTTTGATCTCTAAAATGTGTAAAGTTCACTCTCATCCTTACTAGTGAGAAATTTAGTAGTGGAGTTCCGCATTGCATATCAAGTTATTGTCAAAGGAATTCTTTGCAAAGAGAAGAGAAATAGGGATGTGTATCCTTTTGAAGCATATTTACTATATTGCATCTTCACTTTAAAACTTATCAATTGACCTTACTTAATTATCTCGCACATGCAATAGACTCTAAATCTCACTATCCACGTTCCCTTTATCTTTGATCTAATTTATACTTTTAATGTTCTTCAACTAAACAAGCATGTTGATGCTTCCATATCCATCTTTTATAACCAATGGAAATTTGACATTGTGATGCTAAGCAAAATGAGCATTTGGTTTGTAAAGATCGCCATATTAAAAAATAAAAATTTAAGATACTTGCTATTTCAATTTAAAAACTCATCAAGAATGCGCCAAACAAGGGAAATGTAATTAATCGACCTAAGCCAGACCTTATGGTTGAACAAAGTTCTACTCATGAAGTAGATTCTTCATCACCTTTGAACAACCTTGTTGATAACACTACATTGAATAAGACTAATTATTGTTTGTTAATCAAATTGGATAAACATCTATGCAGTATATATATATATATATATAATGTTTTTTTTGTTGATTTTTTGGGTTTTAAAAACTAATAAATAAAAAAGACTACAAAGCAGATATATTCAATAATTTAATGACTAGAAAGCAAATAAAGTGATTGAATTGAGGAGATAAAGTTATCTTGGGATTATCCAGTTCACCAAAGTCTTACAAATTAGGTTTAAGTTAAATGAGGGTGGTGTCAAATATTCGTATAATTAGGACTCTGAAATTTAACTAAACACGTTGAATGATTATGGGGCTACCCTCTAAATAAAGGACTCCTTCCCGAGTAATCCTACAAAATCATTAGGCTCTTGATGTATTCTACTCATTTAACGACTATTATAATTCCTACGATCTCCCATAACTATATGCCATAAGCATGTCGATTATCTAGTTCCAATAATAAATCCTACTCATATGTGTAATTTATAGATTAGGGCTCAATTACTTGGCCTTTATAATGACAAAGAATTAATACAAAATAATATACAATCCATGCATAATTTATTTTTATCGCATAAATTATGTCATGCTTGATTTATTTTTTCTTACATGATTATATGTCTATGGAGGAGTTTTTCTCTTATTCGTAATATTAGCTATATTATGGAACAATCCATGCATTGTTTTGTCATCATAATAATGGGGGAGAATGTAGGCTAAATGTTATATTTTGATTGAGTGTTCCTCATTGAAATACACATTAAGAGTTTGATTGAGTGTTTAAACTCTTGTATCTTATCTCTAGTGTTCTTCTAATCATTCTTTGTAAAATCCTTAAAGAGTGAATTTTTAGATATACTCAAATGATCTGATTTATGTTAAATTTTTAATCCTGCATTGTCCCATTCATTTCCTCTAGGACTATATATTGGGTTCCACGTTGGAAATTAAATAGTTTCTTAAATCTTAAAGTGTTACTCATCATGCTAGTATTTCTTGTCCCCAGCCTCCCATTATATGTTTTATTCTTTTTACAGTCCAAAAGTCTTCTCATCTTTCTACACAAAAAATAGACATAATTAGGAACCCAAATTATTATGACCCCCTACAAACCAAATCCGATTTTAGTATGAATTTACGGGCATATTAATATTGATGAATAGTGATCACACAACTTTGAGGGAGTAATGGATTTAGAATTGGAACCATTAGAGAATGTGGTTGATCAAATCTTATGACCTCTCCCTTGATGTTGTATCTACAAAAGTATATTTATTGGTAAAAAGATTCATGCCACTTTTTAGAATCAAAAACTTGGTGGGTCCTAGGGTGTTATAAAATTAAGTGCAAAATAAGAGGAACCACTTAACCGCAAGTGTACGGTTGTCCCAAGTAATATATGATAATCAAGTTCGTTCTCAGGGACAGATTAGGTTCAACCCAAATATCAATCAAGTAGTAGGAATAATTGCTAAACAGAAAAATAAAAGATAGAATTTTTGTTTGGTTTTTAGAAATTAAAAGATGCAAATAAAATAAAGACTAAAATTAAATTAACAGAAAGGAAATAAAGCAAATAAACGACTAACTTCAGATAAGAGAGATACTTGATCCTCGCAAAGGAATCCACTTAATCAATATAATCTACGCTATGTTTAAGGGTAGAATTGGAATATAATATTAGTCGGGACTCTAATATCTCCTAGCCCCCTGTCGGGTGGACCTAGAAGCTATCCTAAAGTATCACAAACACCTGTATGGTCGAATATGCCTCTTCGGATGATATGATTTTACCTCTTTGGCTATGTAACTAGTTAAGCCTGTCGGTCAATAACGGACATTACACGGGTATTACCTAGATCTGTATTCAAACCCCCCTGTCGGATGATCACTTCGCCACTAAAGTGAATAGCCCAAATACTAAAATCTATTTCTAGTTGTTCCTAAAAGAATTAGTAATGAAAACAAAGTAATATCCAATACCTAAAACTCAATTCAATTTAAATCTAAACAATCCCAAATTCAAAACATAGAAAACATTAATTAAGGTTCATCCTTTTTATGCGATTCTCAAGTATAAAGAAATTTAGCTCATGATGAAATTAAAAACTAACATTAAATAAAAGGAATTCATGTTCAAATACAAAAGATAAATGAAAAACCTAAAGGGTTGAATGACTATTGTTGGAAGAACAGGATTCCTCCAGCTTCTAGCTTCTTCTCTCCTTCGTGCTCTGACTTGAAAACCTTAAGCCTCTTGTGTAATTCTCTGAAGTGTGTGAAAGTAGGAGGTTTAAGGGGTGTATTTATAGGTGTTGGCAGACCCTAGGTCGAATTTTGCTTGGAGTGGAAGACAAGTCAAGGACTCTCAAATTCGTAGCTCTAAAAGATAAGATTCTGCTGATTTGATTTGGTCATATCGTTTTCAATACTTATCCGTTTGAGAAGTTCCAATATATGAAACTGCTTGTCTTGGAAAGCTCTTTCTATTGGTGCAGACCATTCGTCCAGAATCCATGCCAATCTTTTATTATGATTTTATCTCTAAAACGTGGCTGGATTTTCAGATTTCAAAAGGCAGCTTTATCTTTTCCTCCTTTGAATAAATCTTTCCTAAATCTTCTTATTTCCATGTAAATCTTCTTTCCTTTCATCTTTATCTTGACTTGGTCTCTAAGTAATTACCATTTATCTCTTAAAAGCTTCACATTAAATAAATAATTAAACCGCATATGCTTAAAAAGAATAAATCAATAAATCAAGAAATCGAAATAGGAAAGTGTACTCTAAAAATAGAAACTCGACTAGAAATCACTTACTAACACTCTAAAATACACTAAGACTTTATTCTCACTTTTTCTCCTTGGATTGGTCTTTTATGAGATTCAAGAACCGATTAACTTTGCATTAAAAACAATCAAATTTACGCACAAAAGCTCAGATTCTGCAAATAGTTAATTTCCAAGGGGAGAAAGTGCAATATGATCAATTAAGCCTAAAAGTCTATCAAAGAAGTCATTTATTCACCTAAAAGGATGTCTCCAAGGGGCTAATAATTAGAACAAATCGGGAGACATCAACAAGCACTGTTGGATTTCTTAAGCATAGAAGGGCCGATTTTGACGAAACCCTAATTCTACCAAGATTTCTATATGAATCTGTCCTATAGTTCCTATAAATATATTCTCAAGTCTATAGTTAGAGGCGAGATATCTTATTGTGATAATTTAGCTTCATCCTTTTCTTTGAAGAATGGTGGAGAAAAGGTTTATTTCATAAGAGATTGGGAAGATACACATAGAGGAGAGCTACACTTGAAAATACTCAAATTCTTGGTATCCAAAATGTTTAATGTTCACTCACCTCCATATAAGATGAGTAACTGATTCTACAAGTTTTGTGCAACTCAAAACTTAAGTCACTGGGATCATTCCAAAGCTAAGGATGATAGTGTTATCTTCATCTTTGGAGCCTACCTACTGTACTGCATTTATACCAAAAAACTCATCAACTGGACATTTATCCTAATTATTAATATTAAATACCCTCAACATAACACCTTCAATGTGCATTACAAACTTGTACTTGGTCGGGTCCTTATGATCCTAAGCGTCAATTAATCCAATACCATAAAAAACCATTCATTAAGCAATGGAACTTTGACCTTACAATGCTTAACAAGATGTCTATTTATCATTACAATGGGAGATACATAGGAATTGTGGCATTTAGAGCGTTAATAGATGTTGTTAAGGAGTAGTAATAACTGCGGTTATTTAAGGAAGAATAGCCACCAGGCCTGAAACAATCATTGCTACTCAAGGGGACCCTGGTGCATCATCCTCTAAAATTCAATCTGGTTTGATTCAAGTACCAAGACATACTACATCATCTCGTAGTGGATCAAGCAATGCTTCCAAAGCACTTGTAATTACCTTCCTAGAGTAAAGTATAACAATATATAGGGTAATTCTGACACATCTCAATTCAATACATATTCATATTTAATCTAAGTTAGGGGGATCTAAATGGTTAATTCCATATGTTTTCATTAATGGTGAGTTCTATGTGTTTTCATTACTCGCACATGTGATCAAGCTGCATCATATTCTCAATTATCTGGGATCCCAAATTCTATTTTACAACATTCAACATTCATGATATTTATTGTCATATTTCCCATGGCTTTCTCATGTATGTTTTACTGAAATAATATACATATATATATATATATATATATATATATATATATATATATATATATATATATATATATATATATATATATATATATATATATATATATATGCAAACATACTTTCCTCAGAGTCATGAAGTTGTTAGTTTCATATTCATTTTCCATTGTCTTTATATCTTATTTTAAATTTTTCACACCAATTTTATTCAATCCATAATAAAAACTTGAGCTTCCATTAGTTGACCATGAAGCTGTTTGAATAAAGTTATTTATCTCTTTAGATGGAGACCCTACATTGTGTATATATCCAAGTAATTTCTTTGATCTCATATTCAACGTACGATTTAAAATGTTATCTTAATCCAAGATATACTAAGCTTTCTCAAAAGTCTTCCTTAGAAAATCTAGGCATTGGTCGTGCCTCAACTTGCTTACCGGACCGGACCGGCCGGTGCCAACAACCGACACAGACCGATGCTACAGTGGTGGACCAGACCGCCTGTAGGCTTAATGGTCCGGTTCTTTAAAAAATATATATTGAAGGTTAGGGCCGGTCCAGACCGGACCGGACCGAAAACCCTTATATATATATTTCTTTAAATTGTCATTTGCGTTATTGTTACTCCACTTATCCACCGACTCCACATTCAATTCCCTTCTACTCTCTCTTCACCGACTCCAGTTAATCTCCTCACCTACCGTGGCTTCCATATCATCTTTGTTCATCCTATTTATGTTGTTAATTAAGCTAAGTATTATTCTATGTTGCTTTGCTAATTTGAGATGAAGCTTGTCTTAGATTTCTGATTAATTCTATTGAAGTTTTATGTGAAGTATGAATATATTTCAGATGTTTAGAAGCTTAATCTTGCCGCATATATCACACTCTAGTAAGTTTTATTGCATTGAATGTGTAATCTATTCAGAGTGTCAAAGATAATATTCCTAATCTTTGATTAACCTTGTGCATGTGATATATTTAGGATTTGTTAAAGGAAAAAACCGTGGGTGCATATTTCATTGCTTATTGATCACCTGATTAGCTTGGATTACTGGCTAAGGTTATGGTTTTTTTCCCTTTCTTTTTCAAATTTGTCTTAAATTTTGTCTGTGGGAGTTGAAAATTGAATCTAGTCGCGAATGGCTTATGATTTGTGGGCGTTAAGGTGATTTTTGTTTCGTAATTATTGATTCTAGGCCTTGTGCTTTTTGAAATTGTTGATTATATTATTAGATGCCTTGAAAAATGATGGTGTTCACATGAATAATGTTGATTTATGTTAGCTGGGTATTTGGAATATGTTGATTAAATTCACTGTAGTATTCGAAATTGTTGAAAAAAAATTAGTAGTTGATTGCAAAATATTCACTATTTAAGTTCATGTGATTTGCGAAATTTGCAAAGTATTTGGTAGAATTACCTGAGATTTGCGAAATTTACTAAATAGTCCCTGTATATTTCAAAAATTGCAAAGTAATTTGTTGAACTACCTGTGATTTGCAAAATTTGCATAGTATTTGGTTTTATTACATGTGATATGCGAAATTTGCTTACTAGTCCATGTATATTTCGACTATTGCAAATTAATTTGCATATTCGATTTGTTTTCCTTGACGAATTGCGAAATAGTATAAACTAATCACGGTGTATGTTATTTTTTTGTGTATTTGATGAAAGAATTAGCTTTGGTGGGAACAATTGATACTCTAGTTTATTTGATGAAGGAATTAGCTTTGATTGAGTAAGTCCCTTTGGTATTCGAAAATGGCAAGTTTTGTATACAAAGTCCCTGATATTTGCATAGAACAAATTCATGGGTATGGTATATAAATCGATGAAGAAACTGAAAAAGAGTCAATTTATTTTTTATAAGATATATTTGATGTGAAAGAAAGTAGGAATTTTTCTTTTTTAATTGATTTACTAGAGTGATTATGGGATTGAAAGTGGTATGTAAATTGTGTTTTTTAGGGTGCTTATATCATTATATGAATTTGTTTGTAATGGGAAGGTTAAAGATTGAGTAGAGTGAAACAATATATTGAAAATTGTTCTTAGTTTCTTTTTTATTTGGGAACTTGAAAAGATATGAGAAAAGACAGATCTTTATTAGTTATTATAAAAAAAGAGGTCAAAACCAGGTAGAACCGGATCGGAACCGGTCCAACCGGTTCTACTAATGATTCACACTTTTCTTTTACCTATGAGGAACCGGACCGGAATAGGGCAAGACCGGTGGACCGAAACGGTCCGGTAAGGCCCTGTAACGTTAAGAACCAGACCGAACCGGTCCAGTCCGGCACGATTGCCAAGCTGAGTCATGCCCTTATCATAACTTAGTCTGTGTTTTCAGTAATCAGAATTATACTTCATAATTTATCTTCTTATAAACAGATTTCACGAAGAAAATATCCTAATGTATCCTGACATCTTCTAAAGAATGTGTAACTTAAAATTATTTTACAGAGTCCCATTCTACCCCAATTATTACTCCTCGATGACTACTATAGTCCTTATAAGGTGTGTGTTCTCCAATAAGACGTGTGCCTCCTTTTACGCAAAACTCCACCACTCTCTAGGAATTATCAAGGACTTTAATACTTTGAATTAAAATATTCACTCCTTTATAATCTAAAAATCTTCTATTAAATTTTAAAGTAATCCTCTACTCAGCTCAAATGGATCTTAAGGGTTTTTCCCCTCATAGTCATAGGTCATATATGAACTTATTGTGCTTTGTAATATTGATAGAATTTTAACTTTTTCTTACTACATTAGAGGTTCGTAGTGCATATTGTGTTTCACTTTGAATACCCCTTTATCGCTTTCTGGCTAGTTTAGAATCAAAACTTTCTATATCATGGGCCTTGAAAGATTTATTCTTGTTTACTATTAGCATCTACTCGACCCATAACATATAAGCGATTTTACCCCCATTATAGATACTAGGATTTTTCACGTTATGTAATGTCAAAAAAAGTTTGGTTCCTTTTTAATATTCATTCAAGGTTATAAATATGTGACATTAATCAGTCAAAATATACATTTACCACTTTTGAGATTTATTGGAATTAAAAAAGAACATTATTTTATAGTTATATGTCAAGAATTGACGTTTTAACGTCGTAGTAGTTTGTAGTGATTAGATCAACTGTAGAGTTTGAAAGCTAATTTTGAGTTGTTTTTAATATTCTATAGTATTGTTCTTGATCTTGTAAAGTATTTAAATTAAGTTTCATGTATTTTAAATAAAAAAAATTGAAGTCAACAATTTAAATAAACTAAAACTAAACTTTTTGAAATACTTTTGTTGTGATACAACACACATAAAAGAACAAATATTCTTCTAAATAACAACTACCTAAACAATCTACCATAAGAATTAACGCAACTATACTTAAATCATCCCCAAGAATCATGAACGTTGAACTTTTAAAACCTATAACTAATGATGGCATCGTCCATGGTGGGGCATCTTTATAGCCAAATGTGAGACTGTAGGTATATCCTTTACTAAAGGAAACCAAAGCTTTACTAAGAATTTTTCTTTCTATAGAATACTCACATTATAATGCCAAATCACTCTTAAAAGCTTTTATCTCATCTTTGATTAAAGAAACAAAAATTAATGAATCGTCTACAAACAATAAGTGGGTTACATCTAGTCTCTTTGTGGATATTTTTAAGCCTTGGATGTATCCTTCTCCTCTTTCAAGTTAATAATTCTATTATCTCTATTTTCACCCTACCATATAAAAATAATTATAAAATAAACTTAATCCTAGTGTATCATTAAGTTTTAAATTAGGAAAATATTCTAAAGTAGATTAACACACAATCTATGTAATTTAGATCTCACAACCACCAATATAGTAGCAAGTATGGTTTTCTTGGATGATTGAAGTGACAAACACACCCAAACTTGTAATACTAAACTAGTCATAGTGACGACATATACTTTTACCCTACATATTACATATAATGACCACACTATAAGTTTAAACCAAAAATGAAAGCTCGCAAGAAGTTATCTAAAAGTTGTTTCTTAGACATTTCCTAGGGGAACTTTCTAAGAAAATAATGGTATGAGACTGTAGTTTTAAACAAGATATTAAGTTCAAAATACATAAGAAGAACTTGTTGTAGTGGCACCCGATAAGACAAAATATAACATCGGTACTTGGCCTAACCCAAACAGGTCCCAACAACCCTAGCCGAGGATACAATTTTGTAATCTGAAGAAAGGGCCAATTTCCCGAGGAAGAGGAATGACACTCCTAGGGTATATTTTCGTCCCCCCTACAATGTGATAAAATAATCAACACCCAAGGGATCACTCCCCGCAAGTGTATGAGTCTTTCGCAAATAATAATAAGTATAAGTTTATCGTCCGCTGCAAGGACTATGAGGTTGATTACAACCGTATTTTATAAAGTGAGAGGGGGTTAGTTGTAAATTATAAAAGTAAAAGATATATTTGTTTTGTTGGGAGATTTAGGAACTAAAGTGAAATGAAATTAAACTAATTATAATTAAATAAGATGAAAATATCGAAGAAAATACGAGATCAGACTTATAACTCGAGTATTGCTAGTAATTCCCTATAGTGATGATTCGTTGAATCTAGTTATAAGGGTGAATTGCTAAGTTCACATCAATTGGGATCAACTTCTTCCTAACTTTCTTATGGGTAGCTTATGAATCTACCTAACACCGTTAGAGACCTCTTCCGATTAAACTGCAAACAAATGCTCGGCTCTTAAGTTGATTACCGTAAAATACTCGGCTAGTCAAACCTGCTAGGGACACTAACAAACACTAGACATATATAAGTTCTTTCTATTCCCAAACCCCCCCTTTCCGAGGGATAGTATAGGGCACTACAACAACCTAATATTTGATCAGGATATATGTAGATGATGATGCTCAGTTCATATACAACGAAAATCAAATACCCAAAAAATTAATCCCAAATAACATATAAAATCATCAAAACATCATTTAAGGTTCATAGATTATTGCAAAACTCAAGCTAAATAATACTTAGTTCATAATTAAAGACATAAAGCCAGAGAATAATAGTATCATTATCATGTTTAAAACAATAAAAAAAATACAAATTACTCTAATGGTCGAATTATTTCGGTGAAGGGTTGGTGGAGTAGTGCTCCAGCTTCTTCTCCAAGCGTGTTTCTTCTTCCGTATATCATTATTCCCCTCTAAAATAATGTAATTATCCTCCTTAAATGATAATAGATGATATGCTAAAGTCCAAAAATGTTTTTGGAGTTGTGTGACCCTTTTAAATGGCCCAAGTCAACCCAAATATATTTTGAAGGGGGAGCATACTAGTTCGAACCACGAAAGCTGTAAATTTGAATAAATCTTTAATATCAATTTCAATCACAAAATGTCACCTATCATACACTCATGACTTAAATTAATACCATGAAACCAAAGGGATCACTCAGAATCTTAGGTGATTGTGCGTGGCGGCTCTGTTAAGTTGATTGCCAAGTCTTGCCGATGAATGCTTTCGCTGTCTAAACATGGTTTTTTGGTCCTTTAACGCCATGAAACAGGGTGGAACTTTCTTTTTGAACTTTTTATCTTTGTCTCGAGGTCTTGTATAATTCATGTACCTAATATCTACACACTTAACACACAAAAAACTCTAAAAGTAATAAATATCTGAAACTAGACCAGAAATGAGAATATGTCAAATTATAGGGAATAATCCCTCAAATATTTCCAACTAACGCTAGAAATATGTCTTGTGATACAATTAATCTATCACACAAAACGAGACAACAAGACCCTCAACTCAAAGTTTTGTCATCCCGACAAAGTAAGAACTAAATTAGGGGCCTAAGTCAATAATCATGGGTGAAGATGTTGGCATATTGCCCCCATCGATTAGGTGTTTTAATGTGACAAATCCTCTATTGTTTAGTGTGCTAATTTTACTTTATTATCTTGCACTCTAATTCATCAAAAAGCACAATCTTTATCATTTAGATCAAAGCTTTGTTATCATATCCTAAGTAGCTAATTTTCATACCATTACTTTTAACCTTATCTTATGTGTACATTGAGAATTAGCTTTCATGATCAACAACAAAGTTGCTTAAAATGATGTTTACTACAACTCTCGTGAAGATAACTTTTCCATCCGAGCAACGAATCAAAATATCAAATATTCCAAGTCAGTAAGAACCGGGTACCCGCATTTGGTAAAACCGGGAACCCGGTTTGGTGAAGCTCAAGTCAACATCAAGTCTTTATAGCCGTTATGTAGCCGTTGCAATTGAAACCGGGTACCCGCATTTGGGAAACCGGGAACCCGGTTTGGCACAAAGTATACCACCAACTTTATATCCGTTGGGGACTTTCTTGTGCTATAAATATGGCCTCTTTGAAGGAGAAACTTACCTCTCACACTTCAACTATTATAAATATCATTCTCCTACAAAATTAGAGGTCTCAAGCTATCAAAGTTAATCATCCAAGCTTGATCAAGAGCTTAAACCAATAAGCTTCAAAGTTATTATCTACTCAAGAGGAGTTTACATGCTTATAGTTATATCTACTCTTTAGGAGATTATCTAGCAAAGTAGTTTCACCCCTTTAAACACTTTGTATCTATCCTCTTAAGTCTAGGTCTTGTAATAGATAGATTAAGAGAGAATTCAAGTATAGGGAGTATACTTGGTGTCCTTGTGTTGTGATTACACAAGAGTTTGTCCTTCGTGTTATCGAAGAGGTTGTAAGGGTTATTATGTTCTCGACCCGGTTAAGAGAGACAAGGGAGCTTAGTGAAAAGCTTGAAATCCTAAGGAGGCTTCCTTAGGTAGTGGATGTAGGGAAACCGAACCACTATACATCGTTGTGTACTTTCTATCCATACTCTATTTACTTTCCGCACTTTATATGTTTGATTACTTGCTAGTATAAATATCGTAATAATGTTTATCTAGTTAATCAACCTATTGCCATCTAGAGTAGTAAGAGAATAGAAACTCGTTTTACTTGTTAAACTTATATATCGAACCTCTGACTTATCCTTTGCATGATCCCATAAGTGTTTGATATATTAGTTAACTTAGAAGTTTCTTTCTTAAACTTATAATTGTCCAAAAGATTTTTAATTAGGCATTAATCTTATTAGTAATCCTATTCACCCCCCCCCCCTCTAGGACTTTCAGAAGAGAATACAAATAATGATACCAATGCACAATATTGACAAGTATAATGTAATAAAACTTAAAAAATAATCCACACATACACTTATTATACAAACAATCAACACCTTATACATTCAAGATTAGATTAGCTTCGCAATGCAAGAAGGGTCGACTTTTCACTTAGTTCAAAATGGTGGCTATAGGTTGTTCCTCGATCCTAATATAGTATCAAAAGGTCCAATGAAATACTCCCATCCGCTCAAATGTTACTTAAAATCATAACTAGGAATTTTGAGGTTTTTCAGTTTTAGCGTAGGAGTAGGGACGATATGATACATTTATGTTTAGTTTTGAAGTGAGATTTTGTCTTTATCCTCACTCTGTCAATGAATCACCCCAGAGCTTGAGTTTATACTCATAGACATGATCACTCAACCTACCTGATGCACTAGATAGTCATTCCCAAGTATCCCAAAGAAATTCCGGACGATTACATAACATTTCCATTTGCCGATTCTTTTACTTTTTTTGTAAGGGAAATATAACATTGTTTTGGATATGGGATGTCATGCTAACTTATTTTTCTTGTTTTTATTATTTTTTTTTTTTTTTTCTCAATATATTTTGTTTCAACAAAACCCAACCAAGGGTTACTACAAAACATATCATCAACATATTGTATTAAAAGCTCAACCCACCCAATATTTATATATAATATAATATATCCCATAATTGACACCCACCCCCTGAAACTCAATCTCAAAGGACGATTAATATTAAGGCGTTACGATTCAAGTGTGGATCATATGGATAAGTCCTAAAATCTTAAGGGTATACCGTATACGCTTATAGTGTGGCTACAAAGAAAGGCTAAAGGATTGTGAGAATCCTTTGTTGTTCCCTATATTAGTTTATCCGCATGTGTTTTTGTGTTATTATTGACATCTTCTTTTTCCACTCGTTTTCATATTTCACATTTTACTTTTCTTCTTCTTTGTTATTTTTCTCACGACAAGGGTGTTCTCCATCATTCATAGCCTATTTCGGAGGTCCTCCGTTGAAATTTTCTACTTAGCATAGGAACATAAAGATTTTGTGCATGCAGGTTCCTTGTATGAGTTAGAGGTCCTGTTTGTATGCCTCTTATTTCATATACTCTTTCCCTATCTTGTTTTCCAGGCCACTGTTTTCTCTCTATATCATTGAAATGTCATCGTTCCTATGCTTTTGGCGGCCACCAGAGGTTGAGGAACCGGTTGGCTACATGTATGCGTTTCTAGCTAATTTTGGATGAAGGCTTCTTAAGTTTTGGGCTTGTGTTAAAAAAGCTCCGCATGAGAGTCGCACGCAAAAGTCTTGCGCCCCTTAGCTAGTTAGATAGGTTTTTTTTATTTTCAGTTCCAGTAACAAATTTTAACTTTCCTTTTATCCCGAATCACGTACTATTTCCAGTTTTTTGCTTTTCTCAATCCAAATCCACTATAAATTTATTATTCTTTTTCAATTAACATAGTTTTTTGGGTTACTTTTCCTCTTTATCTTCAAATCTTCAACCCATTCTTTCATTTTTTCTTTCTCCTTTTTTCATTGTTTCTTCTTATTACACATTCTTTATCCTTATCCTTCCTAGAATATATTAGCTCTCTCTCTCTCTCTCTCTCTCTCTCTCTCTCTCTCTCTCTCTCTCTCTCTCTCTCTCTCTCTCTCTCTCTCTCTCTCTCTCTCTCTCTCTCTCTCTCTCTCTCTCTCTCTCTTCTTCTTCTTCTTCTTCCATTAGAAACCGAGTCTGATGGGTCCAAAAAAGTCAGCCATGCATGATATAACTAAACTAATGTTTAGTGATGATCAGACATCGCTACAAGAGTTTAGTATTAACAAACATAAAGACTAATAATGTTTCAAAATATTTGCTTCAAGCTTGGATAAAACAGATTTTTTTGCGAGTCAAGTAAGAATCATATCTCCTCAGTTTGGCACGTTCAACTTGAAGGATGACGAGGATTTGGTTAGCGAACAAATTAGAGACATACCGTGTAGATCTGAACGTGAAGTTACCAAATCATGTAAGAGCTTCTTTGAGGTTCAAATCAAAACTAACTTACAACCCAACTTTCATGAACTAGTAAAAAAATCATAAAGCCACCTTCTCATGTATTTGATGAGGGAGCTAAGTTGTAGACTAACTGACTCGTTGAACAATTCATATATGTTAATCCTTATTTTTACGTGGTGAATAACTTTTTTCAACACCAATGGAAGGATTTTGGAAAAGCTAAGATAAAGTACAATCGAGGTATGTTTGTCTTCAAATTCTCTAAGGAGAAATTTTGTATTGGAGCCTTTGAGAAAATATGGTAATAAACGAGACGCCTCTTTTGGTAAGGGCTTGGAAGCTAGGCTTGAATTTTGAGAGTATTGATTGCAGTAAAATACATTTGTGGGTTAAACTAAAGAGCATTCCCATGGCTCTTTGGTCCAAAGATGGTCCTAGTTATGTTGCTGGTGGAATATGTGTTACTCTTCAAATAGATACCATCACTTCAACTAGATCTAGACTCGGGTATACCAGAATTTGGGTAGAGGTTGACATGAATGCATAGCTACCCGATACATTATATATTGATGCTGGTTCACATGATCATTAAGAGGTTGGGGTGATATATGACTGGAAGCCAGTTATATGTAAGGCTTGCAAAAAATATGGGCATAATTGGTGTCGCCTAGGGCGTGATAAAATAATAGATAAAATAAACGCAAATGAATACCCTATGCTAGCACGGTTCTGCAAGTATACATGACGTATGCAAGTTTTAATGATAAATAGAATTCGTTCCTCAGTTACTACGAAAGTTAGGAAGACCTTATGTAAATTATCAAGTGAAAATATGAAAGCTAGATCAGACAATATGCAGGAAAATAAAAGACTAAAGATTTTTGGTTGATTTTGTAAATAGAAAATTAGACTAATAAATTTAAAAGACAGAAAATTAAATAAGCAAAGAACAAATAGTATGTGAGTTTAGCTTGAGATATTAGCAAGTAATCCCCACTAGTCTTGTTTATTCTAACATATAAGGGTGAATCATGTAGTATTACAATAACCAGGATTCTAAATTCCCATTCCTTAGACCTTGCGAGCGACTAAGGGGGCTATGGGCAACCACGAGGCAGTCTGAAATAGGGTTATCAAGCGCCACCAAGGCCCTATGCAGAACAATTCCTTCAATTGGTGATATGGTGATTAAAACATACCCTAATGACTATCTAGTTAGGATCGATGTTGCCAGGACCAATACCAGAAACTAGACGTTATGTGGTGTTTCAATAGTTAAACACCCCTTCCGGGCGACCATCTAACTACTATTAAGGTAATCCTATACTCATGCACTAGCAAGGAAAACTGTCATTAAATCAAAACACATATACAGAAAATAAAACATGAATTCAAATTAAATACGAAGGATCCCAAATCAGATAGAAAGAACTAGGGTTCATACATATATGCTAAATCTCAAGCTAAAATTATTTAGTTCATACTAATGCAAGAAAAAAAGAAATTACAAATTTAAAGGTTGAAGAAGACATGATATGGTGTTCAGCTCCTTCCAGACTTCTCTTCTTGTGTTGTAAGCTTCCTCTTGGCTTAAGGTGTGCCAAGGATGTATTTCTTCTGATAAGAGGGTGTATTTATAGGGTATAGGAAACCCTAAAACGGTTCTTGGAGTAGAAGATAGGTATTGGAGTTCTAGCCCAACTCAAATTCGTAACCCTAAAATATAGAAAAGGTAAGATTTTGGTGCTGTTTTGTTTTGGCCATAACTCTTTCAATACTTATCTATTTGACGTGTTCCAATAGTCGAAACTGATCATCTCGGAAAGCTCTATAACTTTGATTCAGACCATGCTTCCAAATTCCTAGCCAATCTTGAGTTATGATCACTTTTATTTTCGTAACGGAATTCAGATTTATTTGGCAATTTTATCTTTTCTTTTTTCATATTCCTTTCCTTTATCTCCAATTTCTATGTTTATCCTCTTTCCTTTATCTCTTAGAATTAACTTGGCATCTAATTAATTACCATATATCTTTAAATCTTCACAATTAACAAACAATTAAACCCAATATGCTTTAAAAACAACAAATAATTAAAACACGACACAAAATAGGAAAGTGTACTAAATCATGAGAAAATCGACCTATAACCTAATAAATACACCTAAAATGATGTCTCCAAATAGTATTAAATCATCACAAATGGGGAGACATCAAGACCCCCAACTCAAAGTTGTATCGTCCCGATACAATAAAAATAAAGAACAGTACGGTAGTCAATTAATAAATAGAGAAGATGAAGTAGTAGGAGAATAAGAACAGAACACAATGAATGATCATAGAGCAAAATACCTAAAAGGTCTCATGTAGTAATGCTCAATAAATAATGCACACGTATGCTTAATATACACATAATCAATAATCCATAAATTTAAGTCCAGATTAATTTCGCAATGCCAGAAGGAGAGGTCTCAACTCAGTTCATGCTAATGGCTATAGGTTGTTCATAGGTCCTAATATAGCATTCAATGTTCCACTTACCTACAACCTAATAGCTCAATTGTTTCTCCATCAAGTAGCTAGAAATCCTAAAGTCTTTATGGTTATAACGTGGCTTAGGGACGGTGTGGTATATTTGGATAATGAAAAGTGAGATTTTGGCTCTCTCCTCGAAGATGTTCTCACTCAACCCAATTTTTGATGCTTTAATGTGCATCCCCAAATAACCAAAATAAAAAACTTTTTATGATGATATACAAATTCCACTTTGCCGGTCCAAATATATATTCTTTTCATATCAATTTTTTCTTTTGTATAGCTATGACTCTCTTTTTAATGTTGAGACATCACGTTGTTTTTTTCTTTTATATTTTTTTCTTTTCAATTCATGCTTTTCAACTTTTCTCATTCACTCTTACATTGGCAAAGGGTTACAATAATAAATTTTTCATCATCAATAAATTCACAATTATAATTTCCCCAACCCAATGTTCCCTAATGATGAAACCCACCACCCCAAACTCAAGCTCTAAAAACGACTTGTCTCAGGTTTTGCGATTCGAGTGCGGGTCATATGGATAAGTCCTATAAACTAAGGGGTATGGTTTATAATGTGGTTAAATAAAAAGGATTTAGAAAGGCTCAGAGGGGCTAGGACGGATAAATAATAACAATAATCAAATAAAAGGGCGAGAAATCTAAAAGGCTTCAAGTGGCTTCAATATGAAAGAACTGCCTTATTCATTTTTCTAACTACCGGATTTTGTTACCTTTTTACTACTAGTTCATAGATAAGCGGGGTTTCAACTAATTTCAAACCTCAAGTTCTACACACCAAATAACTCTCCCTAAGTTTCAACTTGACTTTTTAGCATTGCTCACTAACTTTTCTATCTTTTATTTCCTGTAATCATACATGCATACTAAACATATTTGTGATATCTTTCAAAAACATACTACTTACTATCATTGACCTAATTAAATCATGCTCAATAGGTACATTCAACATATTCTATGCCTATTCAAACCTAAAAATTTCAAATTTTATGCAAAAACAAAAAGTAAGACGAGAACAACGAATTCCCACCCCAACTCAAAAGTGAGCCGTGTCCCCACAACTCGAAAAAGACTCAATATAGAAATAAAATTTAGATTTAAACTAAACTAAACTACCTAGTGCATACAAGCAATTAATAATCATAATTAGAACTGGTTACCTGGCCATAAAGATCTAGCATGTCCTCCTCCTCTTAAGAAGAATAATTATCAGTATCCAAGGTCTCTTTTACTTCCTCCAATACCTGATTAATCTTAGCAATTTTCTCCCAGAGTCCATCATGTTCTTTTCTTATGTAAGTGACTTCATCTTGTAATTTGATTGCCCATACTGGTGGTATGCAAGCATTATTATGATATGAATAAGAAGAGGAAGAACCTTGATCTTGGATGTGTGTCTTTTCTTTCGGCCTTGATGGTAGTGGTTGTGCTGGTGCCTCTATCTTTGGGTTCTTTTCAATAGGCTCATCAAGGTTGATAGCCTTTTCAACTGTGTCTCCAGGAAATTTTTTGTTCTTCCCTAGGATTGAACACTTCCTCTTATAATCCATAACATCTATTTTGTTTGTCATGTCTGATCGACCCACAACTCAAGTTACACCAAGGATGGAATAAAGTTAAGAAAGATTGGTGTGGCTTGAGTTTCTTGCTTGGATTTGATGATAAAAGAAAGTTTCTTGATGATTCTTGGAAGAATTCTTGATATCTTGATGATCTTGATGGTGTTTTATGGTGTAGTGTGATGAATTTGATGAAGAATATATGTTTATGGCGGAAGGAGGAGAGGATTTTTGATGTTGTTGTGTTTGTTGTGGAGGTTTAATCAAGCTTCAAAGTCTATTTATAAGGTCAGAGTCTGAAAAATCGTGTTGGAGAGGCTAGATTTGATTCTTGGTAAGGTAAGAAGTGTATTTGGTAATAACCTCTTCACAAACCACCATCGGATTCGCCGGCCTACCGGTGCTGGAATTTTTCTTTTGTTGATCTCGGCATAAAACCTGTCTCGAAAACCAGTGTCACGTATTTTTGGGCGCCGGCATACCGGTGATGCGGGTGGCATATACCGGTGCACTACTTTTCGGAAAACCTCGCTTCATCAAAATACCCGAGTCACGAAACTCGTGGGCACGCGTTTTCCTCTGGCCGGCAATACCCCTGGGCGGCATATCGGTCGCCTGGGTTTTTGTTGGACATGCTCTCGGCGAACAACCCGACTCCACCAACTCGTGGGCACGTGTTTCCCCACCGGCATACCGGTGGTTTCACCGGCCTACCGGTCAGTGGAACAGATTTTGCCCTTCTTTTTCCTTTTGACCCCAAACTCATTTCCTGCACAATAACACACTACCTTTCTCTCCTATTAGCTTGTAAACACATTGAAAATATACACTAACTTGGAAATATACACTACATAACATGAAACTAATCTAAAAAGCAATTAAAACAAGGGATGTCTCCCAATAGCACTTTTGTTTAACGTCTTTGAGTTAGACGTGTACCTCGGGCTAAGCGTGTTCTTCGAGAAGGATCGTTTCCTCTCGACCAAAGTCAGAACTATCATGGTATAACTTCAAACGCTAGCCATTCACCATGAATGTCATTTGCTCTGTTGGATGTTCAATTTCGATTGCTCCATGAGGTGTGACTTTTGTAACAATGTAGGATCCTCCCCAACGGGATTTAAGCTTGCCCGGATAGTTCGAGAATCTAGAGTTGTATAATAGAACCTTTTGTCCTCTCTCGAACTTCTTTGGACGAATCCGTTTATCATGCCATCTTTTTGTTTTCTCCTTATGGAGACGCGAATTTTCATAGGCATGGAAACGAAATTCGTCCAATTCATGTAGCTGCATCAACCTTTGTTTTTTGGCCAAGTCTGGGTTTAGATTCAGCGTTTTAATAGCCCAGAAGGCACGGGATCCGATCTCAATAGGAAGATGACATGCTTTTCCGTAGACCATGCGATAAGGAGAAGACCCAACTGGTGTTTTGAATGCTATTCTGTAAGCCAAAGAGCATCATCTAGTTTTAATGACAAGTCCTTCCTTGTTTTGTTCACAGACTTTTTAAGAATAGATTTGATATCTCGGTTAGAAACCTCAGCTTGACCGTTAGTTTGGGGATGATTACCGGTTGAAGTGCGGTGTCTCACCCCCAACTTACGAAGGGCAGCTCTCAAGTGAAAATTGATGAAGTGGGTACCTTTATCACTGATTAGAACTCGTGGCGTACCATGTCATGAAAAGATATGTGATTTTAGGAATGTTATAAATGTTTTAGCATCGTTCTTTGGTGTTTCCACTGCTTCTACCCACTTGGATACATAATCTACTGCTAGCAAAATATAAAGATTACCATGGGAAGTGATGAAAGGTCCCATGAAATCTATTCCCCATGCATCAAAGATTTCAACTTCTAAGATATTATTAAGCGGCATCTCATCTCTTTTTGATATATTACCAGTGAACTGGCATCTATGACATGTTTGAACGAATTGATGACAATCTTTTTGTAGGGTAGGCCAATAGAAACCAAATTGAAGAATTTTAGCTACAGTTCTATCGCCTTTGAAGTGGCCACCTATGGTGAGCCATGACAGCTTGCCGTGATCTTCGTAATTTCGCCCTCATGGATGCATCTTCTGATAACTTGATCACTGCAAACTTTGAAGAGGTAGGGCTCGTCCCAAAAGAATTGTCTGGCTTTAGAAGTTAACCTCTTTCTTTATTGTGGATTGAAATCCGTAGGGAATACACCACTCACGATGAGATTGAATATATCTACATACCAAGGCACAAACGCATCTTTAATAGTAAAAAGTTGTTCATCAGGGAATACCTCTTTGACCAATAATGGTTCTTTGTTGGCATCAGATCCTTTGAGCCTGGATAAATGATCAGCAACTTGATTCTCGCATCCTTTTCGGTCTTGAATATCTATGTCTAACTCTTGTAACAGCAGTACCCATCTAATAAGACGCGGCTTAGCGTCCTTTTTCTCCATAAGGTACTTGATTGCTGAATGATCCGTGTATACAATATTTTTCTTCCCAATCAAATAGGAACAAAATTTTTCGAAAGCATATACCAGGCTAAAATCTCTTTCTCTGTTACTATATAGTTCATTTGGGAAGCTTTAAAGGTCTTACTTGTGTAGTAAATCGTGTGGAAGATATTGTCTTTCCTCTGCCCTAACACAACACCCATTGCGTGATCACTTGCATCGCACATAAGTTCAAACAGAGCTTTCCAATCTGGAGGTATAACAATTGGTGTGGAGACTAGCTTCTCTTTAATCGTCACAAACGCTTGAAGACGTTCGTCATTAAAATTAAAAGGTGTATCCTTTTCGAGTAAAGAACAAAGTGGTTTGGCGATCTTGGAGAAATCCTTAATAAATCTTCTGTAAAATCCTGCGTGACCCAAAAAACTTCTCACTCCTTTCACAGAAACTGGAGGTCGTAAGATTTTGATAACTTTAATTTTAGCACGATCAACCTCCATCCTTGTTTTCGAAACTTTATGTCCCAACACAATTCCTTCTTGAACCATGAAGTGGCATTTTTCCCAATTAAGCACAAGATCTTATTCTTTACATCTCACTAGGACCTTCACAAGATTATTCAAGCAATCATCAAAACTATCTCCAAAAACCGACTAATCATCCATAAAAACCTCCAAATATTTATCAATCATGTCCCAAAATATAGCCATCATGCACCTCTGGAACGTGGCAGGTGCATTGCATAAACCAAACGACATCCTTCTATAAGCAAAGGTGCCAAACGGACAAGTAAAAGTTGTTTTGTGTTGATCAAGGGGATCCACACAAATCTGATTATAACCTGAGTATCCGTCAAGAAAATAATAATAATCTCTCCCTACGAGTTTGTCTAGCATCTGATCAATGAATGGTAAAGGGAAGTGATCTTTCTTTGTAGCCTTGTTGAGTCTTCGGTAATCCATGCACACTCTCCACCCCACAATTGTTCTTGATAGGATGGCTTCACCTTGATCATTAAGGACGGTAGTGATACCTCCTTTCTTTGGAACACATTGCACTGGACTAACCCAATCACTACTTGCAATCAGAAAAATAATACCCGCATCTAATAACTTGATTACCTCCTTCCTTACCACCTCTTTCATAGCTGGCATGAGTCTTCTTTGCCCTCCTATAGATCGCCCCCCTTCGTTCTCAAGAATAATCTTATGTTTACAAATGGACGGACTAATTTCCTTGATATAGGCGATAGTCCACCCAATTTCTTCTTTATTAGCACGAAGCACACGGAGTAGCTTATCCTCTTGAGGGCCTGAAAGGTTAGTAGAAATAATAACAGGTAAAGTTTTGTTCATACCTAAATATGCATAGCATAGGTGGTCGGGAAGTGGTTTTTCTTCGAGAACAGGTGGACATACTATAGATGGTTTCTTTATTGGTTCAATGTCACCTGATTCTAGAAGTTTTTCTCGTATGTTTGATCCTAATGCAGCAAATTCGTCAGTGGTATCATCGTTTATCTCTGGTGATTCATGTGTTAAGGCTTCATCTAGATCATCATCTAAGCTTGCTTTATTAAAGACTTCTTGTCTAATTATTCCGATTACATCTATCTTTAAACATTCATCTTTCGAATCTGGAAATTTCATAGCCTTAAACACGTTGAATCGTACATGTTCGTCTTGGACCCTCATGATCAATTCACCATTCTCAACATCTAGTAGTGTACGCCCCGTGGCTAAGAATGGTCTACCCAAGATACTTGGGACATTCTTATCCGCGTCGTAGTCAAGAATAATGAAATCACAAGAAAATATGAAAGTACCAGCTTTAACTAAAACATCTTCAATTTTACCTACTGGTTGGGAGAGGGAGCGATCCGCCATTTGTAATACCACAGAGGAGGGTACTACCTCTCCTAAATTAAGCTTCTCGAACAGGGACTTCGGCATGAGATTGATACTCGGGCCTAAATGACATAATGCTTTCCCGGTCCAACTGTCTCCAATACCAAATACCAATGGGAATCGTAATACTTTTGGGATCTTGTAGCTTCGATGGTAACTTGTTTTGACATATAGCACTACACTCCTCTGGCAATCCAATAATTTCCCTAGTTTCTAAACTTCGTTTGTTAGAAAGAAGGTCCTTCATGAATTTCAGATATTTCGACATTCTCTCAAGAGCTTCTACAAACGGAATATTAATATCTAGCTTGCTCACCATGTCAAGGAACTTCTTGAATTCTTTTTCATTGTCCTTTTTCTTGACACGTGATGGGTATGGTGGAGGAGGGTGTGTATTAGTTTCCACTGAGTTTTTCTTCTTTTCTGGTGTCTTTTCTTGGACACTCTTTGGTTCAACTACCTCTTCGACGTTATCTTCTACTGTTTCGTCAACCACTTTTCCGAAATAGCGGTTGGTTCTGGTTCTCTTGTAGATGGAGGTAATTGTTTTCCACTTCTCAATTCAACTGCATGACAAGCATCATCTTGAGGAGCAATAGTATCACTTGGGAGTTTCCCTTTTGGCCTGTTTTGCAATGTACTCACCATTTGTGATAGAGTACATTGCAACTCCCAGAACAATTGAGAGGCTACAACAAGTACCATCAATGCAAACTGGCCAAGGTACAAATATTAATCATAAGGCCAGTCAAGATAGTGATGTTCAGTTCGATGTGGTTGAAGAGTTTAGCCTTCAATAAGAGAAGGAAGTTGAATCGCCACAAGTTACACCTAGTGAACTAGAGATTCAACAATGGAATAACCAACCACGCTAAGCATAGATGAGACAATTGTTCAGAATCGAGTCAAAGTTGAAATTAAACCTTGTGAAGGGAAGATTACATCCATGGAAAACCCAGCCAAGTCGCATTTAGAGGAATCAAATAGTGAGATCTTGGTTAGAAAAGAGACAGAAGAAGAAGATACTAGGATGGATTCACCACCTAGTTTTCCATTGATGTCACCACCCAATCCTATAAAGATGAATCATTCAATTGGTGACATCGATAAAGCATTTGTAGAGGTGTGCAAAGAAGACAAAATCCATACCCAAATGCTTAAAAAAGATACAAAAGAACTCGCACCGCAACAAGTATTCCCAGAAGTTATTTCGAAAACAAATGAGAATGCGAGTGTAGAGATCGAGGTTGAAAACGTGGCCCTCATAACAAAAGTAAAGTCTAAAACATCCCTTGTTTTGGACAAAAAACTCGAGGAGGTGCCACTTGAGTTCTCCATTGTTCCACAAGTATCTAAAGAGATTAAAGAGAAGGACCACCACCATGAACCCGTGAAGAAGAGAGCTAAAGATAAGTTTGGGGTTGGAACCATGGTTTCTTGGAAGGCCTCCAACCAAGAGAACATGCCAAGAGGTTTCAAAAATGCGTGGATGGGGCCATTTGTTGTTACTCGAGTGGTGACAGCAAAATTAATAGAGATACGACCTCCGAGAGGTCAAAGGCTGCGAATTGTAGACATTCATAGCCTCACCCACTGCTGGGGAGGCTACATACTCAAGGGATAATGGAGGTAACTCGTCAAAATTTAAATGACGTTAAATAAAAGTACTCTTGGGAGACACCCCAAGTTTAAATTGCTTTATTAGTTTAGTTTTTTGTAGTGTGTATTAATAAGTTTACGTATTTTTAGTTGATATTGCGTATTTGAGAAAGGTATTAGTGTTTTTGATGTTTAGGTACTAAGAAAATTGAGTTTGGAGCAAAAGAATTTTTTTTTGGGCAAATCCCGACCCACCCGCCGGCTAGCCGGTGAGATGACCGGTTTGCCGGTGGGTCAAAATTAGTGGCACGGTTTTCCAAATCAGGTTCCTTGCCGAGACGGGAAAAAAAATTGGCTGACCGGTAAGCCGGTCCTAGGACCGGTATACCGGTGCGTGAAAAACCGTGGGCACGGTTCGAGGAATCAGGTTTATTGCCGAGACAAATTTGGAAAAACCGTGGACGCGAGTGTCGACGCGGTCTGGGACCGGTATGCCGGCCGCCGGCGCTGGGAAGAAGAATTTTTATAGGGTTTTAAAGAAGAAGAGGTTATTCTATTATGAATTTATATATCCTTTAAGCCTCCTTTCTCCTCCAAACCTCTCCCAACTCCATTAGTGATTCAATAAACCTTCACCCAACATCTAAACACTACCCAATCACCATAAATTTATATCCAACTCCTTCTCCACATCATTACAAAGAAGATTCAACCACCCAAATCATTCCAAAACACCTAGAATCGAAGAATCAAAACCAAATTTTTGAAATCTTTTTCCAATTTCTTAAATCCTTCTCATCCAAGTTTGAAAAAAGAAAGGAATTGGGTGAGAGCAAGAGGAAAACAAGTGAATCTTCTAAGGGACCTAGTAGCTACCACATCATGAATTCAAGAAAGAAGATTAGAAAAAGGTAAATATAAAAGATTTCTACAGTGTGATTGATTGGGATGGAGCATAAGAGGATGTAAGGGAAAACAAATTGGTGATACTAGAAGGTTACACACAAGAAAATCACTGCACCCTATTCCAGATATTAATCATGTGAGGCAATAGCCTTGAAGAGTATGTTTTCTTTCTTCTCTACTATTTCTTTATTTGCAATATATGTGTTAGTTTTTTATTTTATTTTATCGAGTCTGTATCGAGTCGTGGGGACACGACTCATTCTTGAGTTGGGGGTGTGGGGATTCGTTGGCCCTCATCTCCATTTTATGTGATTTACTGTTTTTTTAGAGAAATTTGAAATTTTGAAGTTTTTAAGAAATAGATTAAATGTAGATTGTGTTTAATAGCTTGAAATCATAAGCTTAGTAAGTTAATGATAGAAAGTAGTATGTTTATGAGCTGCTTTATTTTGTATGCTTTGAGTATTGGTGTCACCTAGGGTGTGATAAAATAGTAGAATAAAATATGGATAAACGATGCACAAACACCCTAGACTTAACACGGTATTGAAAGTATTACAAGACGTATGCAATATTTAATGATAAGAAGATTCGTTCCTCAGGGACTTAAATGTATTAACGGATTGGTAAATAGACCAGAGTAGCAATTAATAATTAAAAGACAAGAAAATAAATATGATGGAAGAGAAATTATGATTAAACTAATTAAATTAAAAGACAATAAAATAAATATGGAAGAATATAGATGAGAGAATATAGCTCAGGTTTTGCTCGTATGCCCTAATCCTTCTATCTCTTCTATCTGTTTATAAGGGTGATAATAACTCTTAGATAAGTAGTCAGGATTCTAAATTCCTCCCTACTCTCGTTAGGGTGGCGACCTCACAATCACGAGGGGACTTAAATAGGGTCTCCTAAGCCACTAGGTTCCTTAATGAGACTGGCCTTCTAATGATGATCAGTGATTAAATCAAACACTAATGACTATCTAGTTAGGCAAGCCCGTCAGGATCACTACTGCACACTAGATAGGGATGGCAATGGTTCAAAAATTAACCGTAACCGATGGATATCCGATCCGATAAAAAATCCGTTAGTGGAACCGATGGTGCATCCATGAGGGTTTGGTTCTTAGAAAAGGTAACCGGTGGATTATCCGTTAGGATTTGGTCTTTTACAATAATCCGACGGATAACCCGAAATCCGAATAAAAAAATTAAAAATTAAAAATTAAAATTAAAATATATATACTATACATAAAAATATTCTATATATGCAAATTTCATATATAATATCGATCAAATATAATTATTCCATACATAAACTAGCTAATTGATTATTATCTATTTTATTACTATATTGCCTAATATCATTTTATGGTCTTCCAATAATTTTGTAGTTAATTTTAGAATTTTAAAAATATTTAATAATTTATTTTATTTAAATCATTTTAAATATTGCGGATACGGATTAACCGCGGGTAAACCGCATCCGTCGCGGATGCGGATTTGGTAGATAATTCTAAAATCCGATGGTTAATGGATGCGGATTTGGTTATCATTTTTCTTAATGGATGTGGATGTGGTTATGCAATTTTTCGAGGATATCCGATCCGTTGCCATCCCTAACACTAGACGCTTATGTGGTGTTTCAATAATTAGACACCCCTTCCGGGTGACCATCTAACTACTATTAGGTGAGCCCTAAATTGATGAGGTTTAAGACAGACAATAATTCAAAGCACATAAAACAAATAGATGGTTAAGTAGCTAGAATCAATGTAAAATAATTCTCCCAAAGAAACATAGATAGAAGAAAATAGAATTCATTGATTATACATATGCGAAACCCAAGCTATGGGAAATTTAGTTCATACTTGAAAGAAATAAACTAAAATAAAGATACATGATTGTCATCTTGCTCACTTGAATACTCTAATGATATATAAAACTTAATAACTAGTTGTAGGAGGCAAGGATTAAACCTATGCCTTGGAGCTGAGCAAAGATATGTTTACAAAGGTTAAATGGTGTATTTATAGGGGTCTAGGAAGACCTAACACGTTTTCTTGGAACGGAAGACAAGTAATTGGACTTCTAGTCCAACTCTAATTCGTAACCTTAAAATATAGAAAAGGTACTAAACGGTTGCTGTTTTGTTTTGGCTGTAACTTCTTCGTTTCAACTCCGTTTGACGCGTTCTTTGCATCAAAACTGATCGTATCGGAAATCTATATAACTTTGATTCAGACCATTCTTCCAAATTCCTAGCCAATCTTGAGTTATTATCACTTTTATGGACGTAGCTGCTGGAATTCAGATTTATTTGGCAACTTTATCTTTTCATTCTTATCTTTTCCTTCCTTTATCTCCAATTTCCATCCATATCTTCTTTCCTTTATCTCTTGTAATTGATTTGACATCTAATTAATTACCATATATCTTTAAAGTTTCACACCAAATAAATAAATTAAACCCAATATGCTTTAAAAACAATAAATCATCAAATCAAGACAAAAAAATAAGAAAATATAATAATATAAATAAAAATCGAGCATTTGACTTCCAAATAATCCTAAAATGATGTCTCCAACTAAGATTGAATCATCACAAATGGGGAGACATCAAGTATTTGCAGGAAAACACATATTGATAGTAAAGAAAGATTAGTTAGCAATACGATAGAAAGAATATATTTGGACCGACAAAGAGGAATTTTTATGTGAACATCTCTATGCTTTAAGTGGGTTATTAGGGATGCTAACTAGTGCATCAAGGAATTCTTTGGGTTGAGTGAGAACGTTTTATGAGAGTAAATCAAGGTCTAGGGAGATGCGTTGATGGCTAGTGAGGAGAGAGCCAAAATCTCACTCGAAATTATCCAAATATACTTATCATACCGTCCCTAAGCCAACATTATAACCTTAAAGACCTTATGATTCTTTGCTATGTAATCTAAAAGTGATTGAGCCGTTAGAGAGTAGTTAAGTGGATCTTTGGATACTGGTGAAGTTCGATGAACAATCTATAGCCTCCTTGGTAAACTGAGTAAAGATACTCTCCTTCTTACATTGCGAAGCTAATCCAATATTGAATTCAAGTCGTGTTGATTGTAGATATGACAAGTGTGCAGGTACGTAGTTTGTAAATATTATTACATAAAGTTTAATGAGTAGTTGCTTTGAGTTTATTATATATATTCTGCTATCTTCTTTTTCCTTGTGCTTAATTGACTTAACTGATATTTTAGAGACTTCCTTATGTTCTTATTTCTTAATGTATCGGGACGATTTGCGTTGGAGGTCTTGGTGTCTCCCTAATTGTTCTAAATATAAGCCCTTAAGAGACATCATTTTAGGTAAAAAAATGTCTTTTTATATTGATTTTTGTGCTTATTTCGTAATATTCCTATTTCTTGTTTTGATTTGATGAATTATTATTTTTAGAACATATTTGGGTTAATTTGTGTGTTAATGTGAAGCTTTAAAGATATATAGAAATAAATTAGATGTCAAATCAATTCTAAGAAGATAAGGAATGAAGATCTTGAAGAAATCAGGAGATAGAAGAAGGAAAAGATAAACTAGGAAAGGAAAAGTTGACAAATAAATCTGAATTTCAGCAGTTACATCCATTAAATTGATCATAACTCATGATTAGCTGGGAATTTGGAATAATGGTCTGAAGCTAAAGTGTAGAGATTATCGAGATGATTAGTTTCGATATAAAGAACGCGTCAATCGGGGTAGTATTGATGAAATTACGACCAAAACAAAACAACAACAATTTCTTACCTTTTATATATTTTAGGGTTAGGAATTTGAGTTCGGCTTGGACTCTTTTACTTGACCCCTACTCCAAGATTTCGACCTAACACCTATATATATCAGTTCTGAACCTTAGAAAATCATCCCTTGGCTGCATAAGCTTAATACATACATAAATTATTATAGAAGCAATCAGGAGGATCTAGAGGAGGAAGAAGTAAGAACTAGAACTTAACTACATCAATTCCACACTTCTCCATCTCTATTCTTTGAGTAAATTAGTATTAGATCTATTTTGAGTATGAGGTATTTCTAAGCTATTTATGCAAGAGTTTTATTATGCATAATTTCTCTTTAGGATGGTAATTATATGAACCATTTATTATTGTTTTTTTGTTTTAATTTGAAACTGGGATTTGAGTATTTAATTAAATTGGTTCTTAATTTCCATTGACTATATTCTTGTGCTTGTTTACTATCATTGACGTCTCAAATCAAGGGTAGGATTTAGTAATTAGGCTATTCACTTAGTGGCGAGTGATCATCCGACAGGGGGGGGGGGGGGGGGGGGGCTAAATACAGAACTAGAATATAGACGCGTGGTTTCCGTTATTAACCGACAGGCTTGACTAACCACGTAGCCAATTGAGTATAGATCATAATCATCTGAATGTAGCTTATAATCGCCCTGATGGGGTTTGTAATACAGAAGGGTAGCTCCTAAGTCCACCATGACGGGGGTTAGGAGATTATAGAGCCCTGACTATAGTGAAATTTCTCATTCGCCCTTATTCTTAGGAATCATAAATTCAATAGGATAGATTCATACGTGCCTATCCTTATCTTATTCGTATAATTAATTATTATTTATATATTATTTAATTATAAAACAAAATAGTTCAATGCTATCTTTTTTATTAAGACAATTAAAACTATATATTCTAATATTGAACACGACGTTAGAATAACTACTTAAATCCCTGTGGAGATGATAATCCCGATTTTACTTATCTATTACTTGGAACGACCCGTAAACTTGCGGTCTGTGGATCCTTTACTTTATTACTTTTATTGCATTATTGATAACACACCACGACCTACCACTTTCCCATGCTTGCTTGACTTAGTTGATAGAGACTTCCCTACCTATTCTTATTTCTTTTTTTGTCGGGACGACAAAGATTTGAGTTAGGGGTCTTGATGTCTCCATATCTTTGATAGATTAACCTAGTCATGAGACATCATTTTTCGTTCATATTGTGCTTATTTGAGGGTTTTCCCCATCATTTGATATATTCTCGTCTCTTGTTTAGTTTTCGAGAATTGTTACTTTTAGAGCTATATGTGTGTAATATGTTTGCTAAGTGTGAAGTTATGAGGTACATGGATGATATTATATCCCAAAGTATAGATACGAAATCTAGAAAAAGATATCAAATTCGAAGGCAAGAGTTAAAGGAAAAGAAGCCGTTTTTTGAAAGTGAAAGAGTTGCCATCCAGATTTTGTAAAGTGAATTGTTTGAGGTCTCACACGATTAACAAAGATTATGGAGGATACCTTTGACATCCAGCTAGGATTTGAGGTTAGGAACACATAGGATATGAAGGTTCGTGATTTAGAGCTGAGTAGAAGAAGTTATTAAAGTCACAGTTGTTGTGGCTCGAACCAGTGCACTCTTGAAGGAAAATATTTTTAGGCAGGTTTAGGTCACTTAAAAGAAGCCCATGACCCATAAAACGTTTATGGATCTATAAATATCATAAACTAACATTAGAGAAGGATATTGTCCAGTACTTGCTTAGTTTTTATTCAGAATTTTGGCCAGAGAGAGTAGAAAGTCGACAGAGAGAAGGAAGCAACAGAGTTGGAGCATCACAACCGCTACCATTAGGGTAAATTGTCTTACTTCGTTGGCTTAACTATGTTTTTATATTTATTTTTATTTGGTTTTATTTCTTTAGTTATGCACTAAATTCCCATAGCTTGGTTTTGCTTAATTGTATAAACCTTGACTGTTTATATTGATATATTTTGGAATTTGTTTTAATTGAACTAAGCATTTAAATTATAGCTGAGTATGAATTATTTGGGAATTAATGCTTTCTATAGCCTATACACCTCTAAATTGACTTAAGTCCATATACTATTACCCTGAATGGGGGTTTAGGGACTGAACTTGTTCATAATCGTCTAGTGTACGGTAGTGATGTTGACGAGCTTGCCTAACTAGATAGTCAATAAGGTTAGTTTAATCACCGATCATTGTGTACGGTCCCCTTACCCAAGTATCGTAGTAGTGTTGAAGTTACCTTCTAAGCTACCCTTACATGAGTTAGAATGAATAAAGAAATCCCAACTAGTTAAATCAGCTCAATTTGCCCTTATAATTAGATATATAGATTCAAAAGGATAGGCGCATACTAGAAAAGTTAAGCTATTCTCTCATCCATTCTTAGTAATCTTTTATATTTTCCTTCGAAGTTTAATTTTTTTTTTGCATCGTAGTTATTATTTAAAAACCAAACAAACATATATTTCTCTAATTTTATCTTTTAGTTTAAACATCTAACACCATTACATTTTCATAAAATACAAGTTCAAAGCTAACTACTTAAATCCCTAAGGATTGGTACTCTATTTCACTTATTACTTTCGTGATTCGTACACTTGCAGAAAGTCATCTGTTCTCTCGAGGTCTGTGTTTTGCGTCATTAATTTATTACACTTTCGGAGACGGAAAAAAGGCAATAGATGTTTGAGTTAATCAATATAATTGTAGCTCAACCTATTATTATAGGTTAGTCAAAGGAAGGGTTGCTAGAAATAAGGTGAGCACATTAATCAATATATGATGGTAGAGTTAACAAACAAAACTCATATTAAAAATGAATTCTTAGGGTTTTATCATAATTTACTTGGAACTAATGATATTAATCAAGAGTTTTGTTTAGCAGATTGCATTAGTGATATCTTAAATAAAAAATATCTGCAAAAGATTGATAAATGTTAATTTCTCCAGTTACTGAGTAGGAAATAAAGGTTACTCTTTTCTCTGTTAATGAAACCAAAAGTCTAGGACCTGATGGCTTACGTCATGCTTTTATAAGTCTTTTTGGAGCATTTTAGGAGATGACTTATGTAAGGCTATCAAGCAAACATTGAATAGGAGTAATATATTGAGAGAAATCAACTCAACTAATATCATGATCATCCCCAAAGTACAAAATCCTACCAATGTAAAGTAGTTTAGGACAATATCATGTTTATATACTACTCATAATTATCTATCAAATCTAATTTCAAATAGGTTCAAGAAGTTCTTAACTTCAATTGTGGTTTTCAATTGATCTGCCTAAGTTTCAGGAAGATTCATATGAGTCTATATCGGGACTCTATTGTTAACCAGATTCTTGGGAGGTATAATAATTATTTAATAAAAGCTATCTTGGGAGGTTGATATATATATATATACTATATGGTCAGAAAGAAATTTCAGATGTCATGGTGGACCTGTGAGAAATGAGGAGCAGATTATCGCAGCTATTCAAGACTTGATATGCAAAAATCTTGATTATTACATGAAGTTCAAGTCCTCTCCAGAGAATATAGTATTTGTTCATGCATGAAAGTTGAACGATGTGTTTAAGTTCTAGGTTTAGTTTGATAAGGTGAAGTCTACAACAAGAATTGTTGCTGCATCTTAGAGGATAATTACCACACAACTTGTGCAACAAGTTGATAACAGAATTAGTTATTAAAATGTATGTAAAGTGTGTGTATAATATACACACATTTCATGTGATTTGTAATCTATATAAACACTATCACATTCATGTAATTACATACAGAAAATATATACAATTCTCTCTTCTATTCTATTTATTCCTTCATATTCTAATATGGTATCTAGAGCCACAAGAGATTCAAACTTTTTTCGCCATTGTTAAGGCGTTTAAAGCTCGAAAATCTATGCTCCGATCCAAGCTTCCGCATTCATTACTTCAATGGCGTCTTCTTCTACCTCGTCGCCTCACATAACAGCTGCTATTCCAGCTGGTTTACTCCTTCTTCTTCAAAATTGGGCATCCTTAGTTCAAATTAAACTTGATGCTACAAATTATGTCATTTGGAGAGCTCAACTTGAAGCTTTATTAGAAGCACATGGTTATCTTCAACATGTTACTGGCGCGGTTCCTTCTCCATCATCATCCTCTCCTTCTTACTCTAACTGGATCATTGAAGATCATCAATTAAAGGTGTCTCTGTTATCTTCCACGATTCCCTCTGTTTTCTCTCAAGTTGTTCGAATGTCAAGTGCTGCTGAGGTATGGAACAAACTTGAAGAAATCTTTATTAATCATTATAGAACTCATGTTCATCAATTAAAGATGAAACTCTGCAATATTCAAAAGGGAGATCCGAACTATGACAGATTATTTAGCTGAGATTCAAGACATTTGTGATGGTCTTGCTACTGCTGATTCAGAGTTACCATTAGAAGACATTATCATGTATACATTGAAAGGTCTTCCATCAGATTATAATCAGTTTAAATCGAGCATTCGTATTACTAATGCTCAAACTTCGACCTTAAGCTTTCATTCATTAGGAAGCCTTCTTGTTTCTGAAGAGCTTCATATGAAAATGGCGGATTCATCCATTAACACCTCTTTAAGTCATATGGCTCTCTTTACACCGGCTTCATCTCACTCAAACTCGAGTAATCGTGGTCGTGGTTCACAAAATCGTGGTCGAGGTTTCAAATATCGAGGCAGAGGTCGAAATAACTCTTCATCTATTTTAGGAGCTTCTCCTTCTCAATTTGGTAATGCAGCTGCTCCTACTTGTCAAATTTGTATCAAATATGGACATTCTGCACTTGATTGTTGGTATAGAACGGATTTCACTAATTATCCTTCACCTCGTAATCAAAATCGTATTGCAATGGCTGCTCACACTACTCAAAATTCTTCATATGATCCTGAGTTGTGGTACCTTGATTCAGGTGCTAATAGTCATGTTACTAGTGCCATGAATTTACTTCATTCTTCTCAACCTTATACTGGGAATAATGATGTATATGTGGGTAATGGTCAGGCACTAGATATAGCTAATATTTGTACAAGTAAGCTTTCTACATCCTCTCACACTTTTCATCTTAATTCAGTCCTTCATGTTCCTCAAATTTCTTCTAACTTACTCTCTATTTCTCGTTTTACCTTGGATAATAATTGCCTCATCACTTTCTCTTCAAATTATGTGTCTATATATGATGTTAACTCTCATAAACTCCTTTTTCAGGGCCCTTGTAAGGATGGGCTATATCCTCTTCCTTTTCAGTCCAATAGTTCATTCTCAAGTCCTTCTTCAACTGTTTCTTCTGTGAAGTGTCTCTCCTCAACTGTCAAATCTTCATCAGCTTTGCTTTGGCATCTTAGATTCGGACATCCTTCACAAAATGCTTCTCAACCTCTCTCTCACACACTTCAAACTAAGCTTGATTACTCAGGCATTTCTTGTAATTCTTGTGCTATTTCTAAAGCTCATAAACTTCCTTTTAGTTTGTCTGTAACTAGAGCTTGTAAACCTTTTGAATTAATACATAGTGATGTGTGGGGTCCTTCACCTATATCTTCTTTCTCTGCTTTCAAATACTATGTCTTATTCATTGATGATTATAGTAGATTTGTTTGGGTTTATCCTCTCAAACAAAAGAGTAATGCACTTAGTACTTTTCAAGTCTTTTATCAGTTTATTCTTACTCAGTTCATTCTAAAATAAAGTGCTTAAGATCAGATAATGGAGGAGAGTATGTTAGTCATAATTTTGCCTTCTTTCTTCAATCCTGTGGTATTTTGCACCAAACCTCTTGTCCACATACTCCTGAGCAAAATGGAGTTTCTGAGCGCAAACATAGACATTTAATAGAAACCACATTATCCCTCTTAGCACACAGTCATTTACCTAATATTTTTTGGCTTGAATCTTTAGCTACAGCTACATACCTCATTAATGCTATGCCTACTCCTCTCCTTTCTAATATAAGTCCCTTTGAAACTCTTTTTAACTCAGCCCCAACTTATTCACACCTCAAAGTGTTTGGATGTGCTTGTTATCCATGGCTTAGACCATATCAACCAAACAAATTGTCGCCTAAATCTGAATGTTGTATATTCCTTGGTTATTGTTCAACATCTAAAGGGTATAAGTGTTCTTCTTCTACTACAAAATGCATTTATATCTCCAGACATGTGTTATTTCTTGAGTCTATGTTTCCATTTCAAGCTTCTACTTCTTCTTCTCCACCTTTATCTACAGATGCTTTTGAACCTGAATATACTAACTATGTGGACTTATTTCATACACCTATTAATCCATCAGCTCTAGTTGATTCTTCTGCTACAGCTGATCCTTCTGAACCTCCTACTACTTCTAATCAACCTCCTATTACTTCAAATCAAGCTTCTCATTCTACTTCAGTCTCTCACCATCATATAATCACTAGAACCAAAACCGGGTCTCTTAAACCATCTTATAAGTGTCAAAATCTTATTCTTACTCCTACTCTTATTGAACCTGTGTCTTTTAAAGAAGCTTCCAAGTACCAATGTTGGAATGATGCTATGAACTCTGAGTTTCAAGCATTACAAAGTCAAATTACATGGACTCTTGTGCCTCCTCCACATGGTAGAAATCCTATAACTTGTAAGTGGATTTATAAAATTAAAAGACATGCAAATGGTGAGATTGCTAGATATAAAGCTCGTCTTGTAGCTCGAGGTTTTCTTCAAGAATATGGTTTGGATTACACTGAAACTTTCAGTCCAGTTGTTAAGCATCAGACTTTAAGAGTTATTTTTGCTTTAGCAACTTCTTATAGTTGGGATATTAGACAATTGGATGTCTCTAATGCTTTTCTACATGGTGCTCTTGAAGAAGAGGTATATATGGTTCAACCTACTGGCTTTGTTGATCCTTCAAAACCTAATTTTGTTTGCAAATTAAACCGCTCATTATATGGTTTAAAACAAGCTCCAAGAGCTTGGTACCAACTGTTACACTCTTTCTTGTTATCTAAAGGTTTTATTGTTAGTAAATCCGATTCATCAATGCTTGTTAAAGGCTCTGCTAATACACTTACAATTGTATTGGTTTATGTCGATGATATCTTGATTACAGGTGCAAATAACTCTGTTATCTCAGAAGTGATCAATGCTCTTAAGAAGCGTTTTTTGATGACTGATTTAGGTGCTTTGGCTTACTTTCTTGGACTTGAAATTACTCGTACATCTGATACACTAATTGTATCACAAGAAAAATATGCAAATTCATTGATCAAACGTGCTGGTTTAGCTGATTGCAAAGCTTCTTCAACTCCTACACCTTCTAAATATGGTGTTAAGTCTGATTTTGATTCTAAGCCATTTGAAGATCCTTTTCTTTTTCGAAGTTTGATAGGTGGTTTACAATATCTCATGATTTCTCGTCCAGATATAGCTTATGCTGTTAACACCATTTGTCAATCAATGCATCATCCTACTAATTACGATTTTGCTGCGTTAAAGAAATTGCTCAGATATGTTAAAGGCACCCTTAATTTTGGGTTAACTTTCAGAGTTTCTCAAACTGTTCTTCATGCATTTTCTGACTCAGATTGGGCTAGTAACATTGTAGATAGACGCTCTACTACCGGCTATTGTATCTTTCTTGGTTCAAATCTCATTTCATGGGGGTCAAAACGTCAAACCACGGTGTCTCGTTCTTCAACTGAAGCTGAATACAGAGCTATGGCTCATGTTTCAGCTGAGCTAAAATGGTTTACATTTCTATTTCGAAGCTTACATATTCCGCTACCTTCTCCTTCTCTTGCGTGTGATAACATTTCAGCAATTATGCTAACTACTAATCCTGTGTTTCACACAAGAACTCGCCACATCGACGTGGATTTTCACTTTGTTCGTGAGCAAGTTCAAGCAAAGGAACTAAGACTATATCATGTATCGTCTACTCAACAAGTTGCAGATATTTTTACTAAAAGTCTTGGTCCTTCCCTATTTCTTTCTCTACGTGACAAGTTTCCTATACTACGTATACTTAGCTTGAGGGGGGATAATAAGGTGAAGTCTACAACAAGAATTGTTGCTGCATCTTAGAGGATAATTACCACACAACTTGTGCAACAAGTTGATAACAGAATTAGTTATTAAAATGTATGTAAAGTGTGTGTATAATATACACGCATTTCATGTGATTTGTAATCTATATAAACACTATCACATTCATGTAATTACATACAGAAAATATATACAATTCTCTCTTCTATTCTATTTCCTCCTTCATATTCTAATATAGTTCATGCGTATAGATATTATAGTAGTAGTCCTTCTATTATTTGTAATATCTTTAGTAAATTTAAGGTTTAGCCTAACTAAAAATTTAAAGAACGTAACCGTTTCATGTTTAAGCTTAATATAAATGTCAATTTTAAAAAAAAGTTTTGAGCCTGTATTTTTGTTGTAGGTTTGGTGGCTCAGTGCTTCCCTCTTTTGTTGATCCCTGGTTCAGGCGGTATTATATATAGTTGCCCATATGCTAGTGTGTTTTCAGTTATTTTGCTTGAGTGATTTTAGAGGTCAAATACCTTGTGATTGAGTGATACTTTGGAGGGAGTTGTTGGATTGCAACATTATGGGGTGGTTGAGGCGGTTTGGGGTTGTTCTCTTCCGAGTTATTGGTGTGTGGGCTTTAACTCGTGCTTATGCGTGTGGTCCTTTTTTTGAATTGATAGGTTATTTGATGGCCCTTTTGTCACTCACTGCTCCACGTTTCAAGTCCTTCTTCATAATTGAGGGTGATGTTCATGCTAAATCGGGCCACTTCACCATGTTCAGTAATGCAATGTTATCATTATAGTGTGTATTGGGCTTAGTTTATTGCTTATGCATGATTATATCATTTTTTTTTTGGTTTCTTGGGTTTTTTGGTCTTTGTTTTGCAAATTGTCTATTTACTATGGATCTCTATACCTACATATAGGCTTGTCCAGATAGCGCGATTGATTATACTTCTTTATTACTATTAATATGCGAATTTTTATACTATACACATTTTTTATTTAACATATATTTTTCTTTCCTATGCTAACTTAGTAAGTCAACTGGCTAGAACCTTACTATTTATTCAGTACTTAAATGTTGTGAAATGAAAGGTACAAAGTTCGAATTCTCTTCCTGAACATGCGTATTTCCTGTAAAACTAGTCGTGGTGCGCAAACCCGACCACGTATGTACCAAAAAAGACTTAGTAGGCATACTTGTCTTATTGTCATTTATTAAAAGAATTACCATCAAATAACAATCGAGATTTTTTCTTAAAACAAACGGATTTAACACTTCTGAGTATTCATATTCCATACATGTCTGAGTTTTCCCTCCCCAAAGATTTGAGTCTTTCTTAAAAATCATGGTCTCAACCCACCACTTCTTTGAAAACAATATTAATGGTATTTTTTGAGAGGCCATCGTTTGAATTTGTTATATTTAATATTTGTTATGTATATCTTATTATGTTGTTAGTTACTTGTGTCTCTGTTCAAATGCATTTGGGTCCTAGTTAGTAATGCGAGGACCGAACCAACAACTTTCTATAATGTTATAACTGACGATCTCGATTTTTAAACTAATGTTGCATTCGCATGCTATGCATCTTTTGATCAACCACACAATTCCGCAAGATATGAGTGGTTCAGATTAATAAAAGTACAAGATCTCAAACCGATTTCTCGACGACTACCTTTTGTAATTCTTGTACAGAAGGAGAAGTACAGGCGATAATTCACGCATCAGAAACAAGAATGTAAGAACCACGTGAAGAGATAATTATCTTTTCTAACAACCTTGAAATAATTCAAGGTATCAAGTAGGTGTCGGCAGCTAGATGGAGGCTCAGACTGTAGATTACACAAATAAAGAACCTGGTTTCGGAAGTTGGTCCGGTTGTCTTTAAACACATTCCAAGAAGGTTCAATGGTCGAGTAGACGCTCTAACAAAAGAAGCCAGACACAGGGCACTTGGGAACCTTGAATCACTAACAAATGTAATAGGTTAATTCTCGATTTAATATTTGTAACTTTTTCCGCATCCAAATTTTTTTTTTGGTTTTTTATAATATTACTTTCTTTTGAAAATTAAAAAACCCACCATAATTAAATATAATTATACAACAAATCGAACCCTATTTTATTAAAAAGATCAATTTTGGAATATAGTTGATATTAAGATTAACATTCCATCTATGTATTTCAGTTTCTACCAAAAAGAAAAAAAAAGGAAATCACCCTTATCAGGGCGAGTCGCGCTTCACCGGATGATCGAATGGACAAGCGCGTCCGTCTTTGCAGAGTCCAAACTTATCATAATTCTCGCAAATATTTTTACCCAACAGACAATAAATGTAAACAATTAAGATGCTATAAGTTAAAACAAAAGGATAAATATTGCTCACAAACCGTGATCTAAAAATAGCTGCCAAGACATTTCCTAGATGGCCTTTTAGTATTCGGACGGTCCGGGCACCCACCTTGACCGATTGCTGGACCAAGTGGTGGAGCCACACTTTTTTATGGGCTTTCAAAAAAAATGATGGTATAAAAATTATATTAATATCTCAGGAGAGCCCTCAATTTTTCAAAATCTTTATCTTGGATCTCCATATATTTTCAAATGATCTTTTTAGGCTTTGATTTGTTAATTATTCTGTTATTTCTATGACAAAATGTTTATTATTTACTATAATATAAGGACTTAAAACACAATTAACTCAAATAAGAGTAACATAAGGACTTAATATTTCAATTTTTTGTACACTATAGGGGCTAATATTGCAAATAACTCATAAAAAAAATCAACCCGTTGCCGCTAAACCCCCTACCACTAAATATAAGAGAGACATATATTGCAATTTTTTCCTAATATAGGGACCCATAGTGAAATAATCTTATGCAAAATATCATGCCATTGTTGTCACACACACATACACAACAAGTGAAAAAAAGTGATCAAACTTACAGGTCTCAATGGCAAGCCTACGTCGTTGAGCACACACGGATCTCGGGTAAGAACCTCGTGGAAGCGACATTTCTTGCCGGTACACAAGAAAAAACCGCACTCCAGCTGAGCCAGTTCTTCATTTGGGATGTCCAGAGTTTCAGACCCCACAGAGTTACTCTCCACATCACTTTCTTGAAGATCCTCTGGTAACTACAACCAATTACATCACATGACACATTTATTCGAAATCAAATGAATATAAATATAAATTTAAAACAAATATGTTACATTCCCAAACAACAACAAATCTGAATCTATAGAGATAAAAAATCTATGGATAAATACTTACAAGATAACTCATTGATGGGGAAGGAGGCGATGATCAGATTGTGTATGACTAACCCTAAATGAACTAACATTCCTTAACTGGACACTATAAAGAACCTACCGAAAGACCACACCAAACAAATGTTTCTAGAGCCTCCGATTTATATCATGGGCTTGTTTGGATCATTCAAAACAAAGTAAATAAAGAATGACCCCAGAAACTAGTATGGCGATTTGGGCCTGTGAGTAAATGAGACACCGAGCATACTCATTATAATATTGGTTACCCTAATTTAACACTCGAGCCCAAAAATAGGAAATTATAATATCACTAAATATTACAAACCCATTTATGCACGTCCATTGGGAGGTTTCAGGAAACATTGCCGAAAGTGTTCCACAAATTCCCACTCTCACTCAAAAATCATTTAAATATCATGCATTTATAAAGATATTAAAAGTATCATTATTTCAAGAAAAGTTTTGGAAAAGATAAATAAAATGGGGGCAAGTATAACAGATATGATAGGACAAGGAAGTAGGATCACGATGATTATAAATGAAACTAACTCCGTACCCCCAAACCACATTGCGCCCATAGAACAAAATATTATCTCCCGCTATGTAAAAGGTAAGGATTTAAAATGAAAATTTCATACATTTTTCCCAGTCCTTGTAATTTCACCTCGAAAACAAAAAAACAATAAAAAGTAAAACCCTACCATTCATACTGGGAGCCTAAGAAGTTGAACTCAGGGGACAAAACATCAAAGGGAAGTTTAAATTGATTGTATTTGCAGGGTTCTCTATACTTGCACCACCATCCCGTTATATAATACTACACCAACCACAAGACAACACATTGTTATTACAGAGGTAACAAAAGTTTCCATGTACTTTTTTTGGTTGGGTAAACGGTTATATTAAAATAAAGGAGAAACTATACAGTATACAAAGAGTTACATACCTAGGACCAAGTTTAAAATAGCAACAAACTATGCACTATCAAATATCTCACACTATTACAAGTTAACACCTCCTATTATCCAAGAAGGCATGACGAGGGAACAAATAGAATAGTATGAAATAAGTACACAGGTTATCTCCTTGATAGCTGTTGCGTTCGAAGAAGGCTCGCCTCTCATGGAAAGATTATTTCTCGCCCTCCAAATGCAATATATAGTAGCTCTAGATTCTATTTTCCAAGCCTTTCTTTTCCAATTATCCCGATCTTTGAGCTCCTTTAGCCACTTCAATGCACTTATTAAGGTGTTCTTCTCCTTGACAATTCTCAACCACTATTTGACCTCATCCCAAATTTATGTACCAAAAGACATTTAAAATAAAGATGCTTATTCGATTCAAAATCCTCACCACAAAATTCACAAGTGGATCCAATTACAAGTAAGTCATTCGATATTTTTTCTTAAGTCTCTCATTCAATTCCATCCAAACAACAATGGCATGTTTTGGAATAACACAATAATCCCAAACAATATTAGCCCATAAGTTTACATAAGACCATTGACAAAACAAATCATATGGTTTCTTATATGAAGAAAAAAATTCATCACTAAATACCTCATTAATAATTAGTTGATCGTTCTTTTAGAAGAACCACCGAGCCAAACGAATCTATCTTCCGTCCACCCTAAGTGAACCTCCAATCACCTCCTTTAACTCCCAAATACTCTTCAAAAGAAGGGAATCCAACTTCTTCGATTTCCACACCCAAATATTAATATCTTTAAGATATTCCCCATGAATCCATTTCATCCGAACAGAATCCTTTTCACAAAATATTCCAAAGATTTTTCATTAATAATTCTTTATTCCAAACACACAAGTCCTTTAATCAAAGTCCACCTTCATCTTTTGGAGCAAAAATTTTACTCCACTTAATTTGCAGCGTCTTATTATCCCAATATAACTTTCTACAAATGCTCATAACACAATCCCTTACACAAACCGAAACCGTAAAGATATAAAACCAAAAAAAAAACTATCCCTTAAAGAACCGATCTAATTATTTCCAACCTTCTCGTAAAAGAAAGAGATGTTGCATTCCAAGATCTTACATATACATCTAATTTATCAATAAGAGTTTTGTAATCTCTCGAAAGAAAAAACCCTTTCTCCAAGTGCGTATTTTCCAAGATATTTTGGAGCTCTTCACTCTTGAACCCCACATAATAGATATTCGACTTAGTCACATTCGAATGAGTCTCCGAACAATCCCCAAAATCTTTTAAGCTATCCATAAGTATTTTAATGGCCACATGACCCTCCTTATAAAGAAGCTTTATATCATCGGTGAAGGCAAGATGAGTAATCTTCACTTTCCCACACTTGGGATGATACTTGAACCCTTGATTAGTATTTTTATTCAAAAGCCTCAAAAAATATTTAAGAAAAAGAATAAATGGATAAGGTTAAAGCAAATCACCCTGTCTTAAGCCTTTTCACCCTTCGAGAATCTATTAACCTTACCATTAATTCCCACAAAGTAATAAGTATTAGTGACACAAACCATAATCCAATCAACATACATTTTGGGGAAGTTCAACTCATTAAGAACTTCATTAAGGATATCCCACGAAGAATCATACACTTTACACAAATTAATTATAATTGTGCACCTCGATGAACTACTATTATTATATACCCTTAACAACTTTTGCATAAGCTTAATATCTTTGGCCATCGATATTTCGGAAACAAACACATTTTGAGCTTTATCCACAAGTTCATCCAAAACCGGTTTCAAATGATCTGCAATGATCATAATAATATCTTTGTATATAAAGTTGCAACAAGAAATAGGTAGATAATCTTCAACTTTGATTAGATCATCCTTTTCCGGAATGAGAGCAATTATAGTGGCATTAAGTTATTTAAGTAAACAACGTAAAATGAAAAACTCACGTACTGCTTGAACAACTTCATCACCAATGAGATCCCAAGATCACTTAAAGAAAAGTGAGGTATATCCATAAGGACTGAGATATTTATCTTTTGTAAGGCGGAAAATAGCCTCATTTATCTCTTCATTGGAAACATCTTTACACGTATCCACACATTGTTCTTGTGAAAGAATCTTACCCTAATCGAAAATCTATGGATCAACAGTAGAAGTATAGAACCCAAAATGTCTTATAATAATTAATAAACGCTTCACATACTTGGGCACTTCAAGTAATAGTTTCCCCATTAGGACGTTGAATATTAGAAATAAATCTTTGCCTTTGTTTACTATTCATGATTCCATGGAAATGTTTCGTGCATCTATCATTCTTAAGCGTGTATCGAGCTTAGATTTTTGTTGGAGAAAACTAATCTCGGCCTTCTCAATAGACACCGCATTGTTTCTAATTTCAACTAACTCATCAAAATTAATATTATTACTAAGTTTTGTTGGAATCTAACCTCGGCTAATTCAAGTTCATCTCTAGCTTTCTTAGCTCTCTCAAAAATATGTGAAAAATTCTTCTTATGAAGCTTTCTCAAATGAAATTTCAAGGCCCGAAGTTTTTTGACACAAAATAAATTATTTCTTACCATGATTTTGACTTCTATTCCACCCATTTCCACGTCTTGATTATACTCCTTATGCTCCACACACATGCTAAAGAATATAAAAGGAGTAATTATCTTAACATGTTTTAGAAATAGTGTTACAATACAAGGTGAGTGATCGAAAATACTAGATTTCGGTACGAATTCCGCATGAACATAATGACATGAAGCTTCAAGTTCATAATTACCCAACACACGATCTATACGACTAAGTACATGATTATTATCCCAAGTGAAAAATTCCCCCATATACTTCACATCTTCCAACCCAATACTATTACAACAATCCACAAAAATTCTCCATTGTTACAATTTTACCATTATTCATTTTATTGTGAGCTAAAATATTGTTAAAGTCTCCCTATAGAATCCACGGAGAATCAACGGTTGTAGAATGATCTAGAAGATCTTTCCTCAATTATATTATCTCAATTTTATCATTAAAACCATAAATAAAAGAAGTGTAAAGGCTAATTTAAGTAACCTTACACACAACTTTATAATGGATGGCTTGAGGCGACATAGAAAGAGTCTCAACTTCAAATTTGTCCGGATCCCAAGTAACTAGAATTATCCCATGTTCAACTAAATCAAAATTATCCACATGATCCCAACCTCTTAATATGTAAGCCAAGACTTTATTCACACACCTATGATGACTTTTTGTTTCCAAAATTCTCAATATGTCAATATTTTTCCTTTTAATAAGATTAACTACTCATCGTGGGTTGAGCCAAAACCACTCTTACTGCAATATGTAATAATCATTTATATGGTTTTAGAGGTTTACCCTTATTTGTGCTTCCTAAACTAGCTCCTTTTGCTCGCCAATATTTCCTCTTTTGACGGGAATATTCACTTCTAGCGAGCAATGGTTTCATTTTGACCACCTCTTGCTTATTTGATCTCTTATTAATAACTAATTGGAATGGTTTCTCAACCTTTCACTCAAATCTCGATCCCACACCGTTACTGACCAATCTTCTCGAGTTTTCCAAATAACCCGAATTACCCAACTTAACCAATCAACCCGAATGATCCGAATAACCCGAATTAACCAAAGCACTCGAAAACTCTTTGATATGATCTTCACCTAGTGTTTTGACAAATTTCTCGTTACCCAAACTAATTTGTGTTTTCTCAACCAGTAAGCTCACTTTATCAACATTTTCAGCCTTCGAATCGACATGTTCTATAGTGGTATCTGCAGTTTTGCTCTAAAAAGTAACCACAACAACATGCTTCGAAAACTCTGCACCTGCACTTGTCCATGCTAGAATCAAAACATTGGTCACATTAAAATAGCGGACCAGTGACAAAAATAGTAGGTGAACCTGAATCTGCAGTGGAAGTAGTCGAAACTGATGATGCTGCTATTGCTAGATTAAAACTAAAAGCTAGAGTTGTGGAAAATCCTTTACCAGTTATTCCAGTGCTACAAAGATGCTGATCTTGTTATTATCACCTACAGTTTTGTGAAAAGAGCCTAGTTTCTGCTGCAAAAAAAAATAACAAATTTTTTCCATATTATGAAAATCTGGAGCAGTATTTCCAGAATATTGCACACTAGGCCCCTTTGCATTTCTTTCACCATATCACTGTCTATAGATCTCATTTTATGTAAATTCCCATTTTGCCTATTCACCCCATTAACATAAAAGCAATTACTCTCCAAATGACCAAACGCTTTTCACTTTAAACAACACATGGGTAATTTTTCTTACTCCACTTTGATGTGAAATTTCTTCTTATTGTGTGATCCAAATTCAACTACATTTTTCCTCTCTTTTAAGTCCAACTTGATGAGTACTTTAGAATAACTAATATCCTTGACTTTGTAAGTTATGCAATCAGTACGGATCAGCTTTCCAACTTCTGAAGCTACTTTAGCTATCCCATACAACATGCGTGCTTGTTTCATAAGGTTCCTTAAGATACTCCAAGTCGGGATCTTATTAATCTCGAGACTCCCAAAATCAAAGAAATCTAGGATTTCAGTGAGTTAAAGGATACACCCATTAGATAAGATCAGTCATTTCAAGAGTATACTCTTCCTATCCTCATCTTTCTCAAATTTGAACACAATCCACCCACTAGGATGCCTTCTCACTTTACAAGCAACTTTCCACTCCCTAACATTTCTTCTAATAGCCTCCATATCCGGTTTTTTCTTACCGCAACATAACCGATAAGAGAAAATCCAAATGCTTATTCAATAGTTTATACATCACTTTCTTAAAGTTGTAACATTTCTCCCTCGATTGGTTCAAACTATTGGATTTCCATGCCTACTGAAGCTTTTGGATTGTTCAAAAGAACAATCTTATAATCGAGTTTTTCCCATTTCTTCTTTGGTGGATTCTTTTCATCAGGGACGATATTCTTGTGCAAAGTCACAGATATCTCGGTGGTCCTTTCATGCCCAAAAACCACATTCTTTGATGTAATTTCCTTAGTTATAATAGATAGATCACTATTGTTCACAATTTGACCATTATTCTCTAGATAAACTGTGTCAAGCAATTTCATAAACACCTTGTGTGCAACTAGTTCTTCCCAATCTTTCTCCAACAATGATTTGTTCTTACCCTCCACACCCTTGAATAATCTAGCTCTATCCTCCGATAAATTATCAAATACCCCCATACTTGGAAATATCTCACTCCAAGTTGCCAAAAATATTTCAGCGGTTGCACCACTGTTTTCTTGCCAATACTCTTTCTTTCCTATTTGATTCATGCTCTTCAAGGTGGGGGGGGGGCCTCTAGATCTTCTTCATCCATGATGTATTAAGCCTTGTGTTTAGGAAAATACCCATTAAAGAGACACCTTGAGAACCACCCAAGAAAGATCCAAGAGGGACATTATTCGGTGAGTCATGAGGTAGCATGAGGCTACTCATGCTCTAAATGATTTGGGTATCCGGGTTTGTCCGAGTCGTAAAGGATCTCAGGATCTAGTGGCTCCTTGGAGGATGTTTCAAGGATAAGATTTAGCATCTCTCGGTTCTAAATCGACTGGATAATGCTGGCGTGAAGTGAAATTAGTTTTCTCATCTAGAAAAGGAAAGAACGAGAGTAAACTAGTGAGATATGCGTTAAATCGGGGTGATTTACAGGGAAACCCTCTAACCTCTCTCTATTTTTCTCTCTAATAAATTTGTTTATTTCTTAGGGTGCACATGTTCCATGTAATTTTAGTAACTAATTTTTCTATAGTGATTAGATAAAATGGATATCAATCAATATATTTTAGCTGTGTCTTAAAATGCACATCTTTTATACTAATTGGTGTGAGAATTCTAGCTAGTGGGGTTGGTTTAGGGAATCTTTAACTTGCCAATGTATGATATATAGCTCCTTGTCATGCTTTAAGTCTGTCTCCACTATTAATCGAAGAAGAACAGAACAACCAATGGTAACTCGTCTCATAAGGCATATAATAAGTCCTTTCCATATTTTCATGAGTTAGTACAATATCCACATACCATTTTCTTTATTTACATGTTTAAATATGGATTAACACATAAAAGTATATTTTTCTTTATTTTCATCGAAGAGCATTATACCTCATCGAATTCAAGGCTCACAAACATGTACTTTTTCCATTTTTTAATTAATTTTTTCTGAAAACGTGAGTAAATAGTTACAACCCCGAGGTAAATTAGCCCGTGAATGAAAATATGGGATCAGAGATATGCCCCTGGTTAGTTACATAATTGCTCCCTATATTTGGGGTAGAGGTAGGAACTTTGGTTTTGAGGGGGGGGGGGGGGGGGGGGGGGGTGCGACAATTTTTTTTGGAGTTGAGGGGAAGTGAAACTTCTAGTAAGTTGTGGGGAAAATGAAAATTACGAAAAGTTGGGGGTGTCAAGGGAAAATTATAGAAAGTTGGGTCCCAACTATAGAATCTAGAAACTTGAGATAAAGTGAAAATTATGAAGGCCAGTTGGGGTCCAAGTGAAAATTCTGGAGACTTGGGGCTCAAGTGAAAATTATGGAAGTTTGGGAGATCATAAGGTATTATTGTAAATATGTTATCAGGATAAATAAGGCTGACATAGGTGGAATTTTCTGAGACTCAGAATGCATGTTTTTAGTGGTTTCAATAGGGAATGTATATTCGATTCAGTTTTTGGTTTGAAAATGTATTCAGTGCATTATGTACTCAAAATGGTGGATATGCGAGGACTAAAAATGTATGTAGTGAGTTTGATTCGCTAGGCGTACCCTTATTAGTGAAGGACCATTTGGGGTCTAAGAATGGGTCGAATGATATATTACGTGATTGCAGAAGTATCTTTTAGCAAAATAACAACTTTGAGGTATACCATATTTACTAGGAAGCTAACAAATGTGTTGATTGGCTATTCAAAAGGGGAGTGGAATTGTTTGGGAGTCTAGTGAAACATAAATATCCTCCAGACGGAATATGAAATAGGATTATGAAAGACAAGAGGGTGGAAAAAATTGAAAACTATAGGGGGGCCATAAGCCCCATCTCTTTTCCACTCAAAGCATATTTTTATTTACATAGCCACAAATATATCTCTTACCCGAAAAAGTATTATTATACCCACGTGGTGTCTCCTTGTGTGTTCTAAATAAACACACCTAAAAAGGCAAGACACGTACGACAAGTGTACTGGTCGTCCAAGTAATATCCGGTAAACAGGATTTCGATCTCAGGGACGGATTGGATATGACTAAAGTGTTATGCAATAAATGTAAACAGTTGCTTGAATGACAATCAAAAGTAAATGGAATAAATATTTATTTGGTTTTTGTTTAAGGATTAAAGTGCAAATAAAGTAAAATATTAAATTAACTTAATGCTAATAATGAGATGCAAGAAAATAAAATATGAATAGACGCAAGAAAGAGAAATAGTACTTGAGTCACGTTAGGTTTCACCAAAATAAACTTAACCAATTCTTCTTTTAAGGGACAAATTGGTAACTAGTAATAGTCGGGATTCTAGATTCTCCTAACCCCCGTCAGGGTGGATTTAGGAGCTATTCTAGGGTGTTACAAACCCCACCAGGGCGATTATAATCCACCTTCGAATGCCAGGTTCTCTACCCAATTGGCTATAAGGCTAACTAAGTCCGTCATGATCAATAATTTCTACCTTACGTTTATTACCTATGTCCGTAATTAAACCCCCATCAAGGCGATCACTTCCCCACCAAAGTGAATAACTTAATTACTAAATCCTATGTCTAATTGGCCAGATTAAAAATAGTGAAATAACCTTAAGATAATAAAAAATACAAATTGCCCAATTCGAATAAAATTATAAAAATCCCAACTAAGAAAACATCATTCAAATTAATTAGGGTTCAACCCATATAGCGATTCTCAAGCACTTAAACGGTTTAGCTCTTAATTGAAATTAAAACTAAGAAAATAAAATTAAAAGACATCATGTTTGATAGAAATAAAATAAAATAAAACCTAATTAAGAGGTTGGGTTTGGCTGCGATTTGGAGAAGATGACTTTCTCCATCTCTTAGCTTTCTTCCTTCCTTGCTTCTGACTTGTGAAATTGAATGCTCTGATGAAAATTATATGAAGTGTATGAAAAGAGGAGGCTAAGGGGTGTATTTGTAAGTGCTAGGAAACCCTAATTCGTTTACTTGGAGTGGAGGACAAGTAAAGGACTCTTTAATTCGCAGCCCTAAAAAATAGGGAAGGTAAGATTATGTTGCTGATTTGTTTTGGTCATATCTCCTTCAATACTTATCTGTTTGACGCGTTATTTATATCTAAATCACTTGTCTCGGAAAGCTCTATCCATTGGTTCAGACCATTCTCCCATATTCCTAGCCAATATTGAGTTATGAGCTCGTCTTTGAACGTGGCTAGAATTTCAGATTTATTTGGTAACTTTATCTTTTCCTTCTTTGCATATTTCCTTCCTTAATCTTCCAATTTCCATGTATATCTTCTTTCCTTTACTTCTTAGACTTGACTTGGTCTCTAATTAATTACCATATATCTTTTAAAGCTTCCCAATAAATAAATAATTAAACCGCATATGATTTAAACATTAATAAATCATTAAATCAAGACTAGAAATAAAAAAGTGCACTCTAAAATTAGAAACTCGAATAGAATATTTTCTAACGCACTAAAAATAATCTAAGACTTTAATTCTCACCTCTCCTCCTTGTATTGGTTTTTCATGAAATTCAAGAACCTACTAACTTTGCACTAAAAATAACCAAATTAACGCATAAAAGCTCTAAAAATGCAAATAGTCTATTTCCAATGGGAGAAAATGCAATATGACGAAATAAGCATAATCGTCTACCTAATAAGTCAAATATTCACCTAAAATGATGTCTCCTAAGGGCTAATATTTAGAACAAATAGAGAGACATCACCACGTCGACCATCTTGCTCCACGAGTATATTTGTAGTTTTGGAATAATATTGGTATATATTTGATAAATTTTAAAACTCATATGTATGTTCATATGTCAAATAAAACACAGACCCATCTTGTTCAATTAATCCAAATTCTTCAATTATATAAATTTAATAAAAATCCATTTCTTTTATTTCACTTTATTTTATATTTATTTGAGTTAATTCGTACCATTAAAAAAATTACACCCAGGAGAATTAAGCAATTTATAAATATATGGAAAAGTAAAATTATTACCTTGCACTCAATTTTTCTCTCATGTGTCCAAAATAAGTTCATCTATCAGGTCCTTGTGTTCTTAATGCACATGTATTTAATTAATAAAATTTTAAAAAGATACAAAATTTCTAAAAGGATCAATAAGCCCCATAATTTAATAATTATTTACCTGGCAAGTCCTCTTCGGTGGGTGGTTATAGTTACAGGATAAAGCATATTTTCATGCTCCTGTGTGCTTCGATAGTGAATGCTCGTGATTTGAGGTGGTCGAAATCTCAAAGACATTTGTATGTTTTGATTACACATCATTGTTCTTGGATCACTTACTTTGGGACTAAGACACCGGTCCCATATCCTCCACATATCCCCTCAAATTCTTCAAACTGGGAAGAATATAAAATCGGAAAAGGGAGCGATTAGCCTTCAATTTTTGAATCAATCTTAAGGTCAATAATTATTTTAGTAAGCGACGAGGATTTGTTATTAGAGCAATTTTTTTTTTTAAAAACTCCACAACTTTTAAAAAGAATTATACAACAAATCGAATCCTATTTTTTCATTAGGGTAATTACCTATAGGATTTTGGGGACCATCTTAGTACCACAAAGGAACCTACCCATTTTTGTATCCTTTATATAGGTCTCTAAGAAATTACTAACCTTATAGTGTATATAAGACAAAAAAATAGATTATTCTCTCTCCTCTATTACCATTAATCTCTCTTCTCCATTTTCATTTTTTTTCTCTCCTCTTTCATTAACTATCAATAATTTTCAGTTTCGACCACAACCACTGCAGAAAAATTTCTAAGCATAGAAAAATTTACTGAGCATGGAAAAAGTTCTGAGTATGGGAAAAAGTTCTGAGCATGGAGTACTGAGTATGGAAAGAATTAATGAGTTTCGGAAAAAATTGCTGCGTATTCAAATTTTTTGTTGAGTCGCTTTACTGAGTATGCTTGTATGCTTAGTAATTTTACTGAGCATGCTCGTATACTCAATAACTTTACTGAGTATTTTTTAGAATTATTGAGTTGAATAAAAATTGCATATAAATACTATTAAGATTCTAACAATTAAAATACTATTAAATTTCTATAATGAAATTATCACATTTATTGAACAAAAGAAATTAAAAATACTATTAAAAAATTATTACATTCATTGACCAAAAGAAAAAAGAAAAAATTATTACATTAACATTCCAAAATTAGATTCATCAGAATGTGAAGACCCATTATTAGCAAGAGCTCGAGCCTGAGGTTGCTTAATTGAAATAGAAGAATTGATTTCATGTGTTGATTATGTCGAAACGCAAAACGTGCTAAAGAAACCGCAACTTCGATTCTAACTAACGAGCTTCCATCACAAACAGAGCTTAAAATAGTTTTAACAATAAACAATTCAACCTTTACTGAGTAAGACCTGAAGAACAATTGGTAACTGTTTTGAAGGCTTTTTATCTTCAGATCCATGATCAAGCCACACCTCAAAAGCTATTAACTGCTCCGTCAAAAAATGACTTGGCTGCAAATAAAAAAAGTACAAATCAGAAATGCTAAATGGAGGTGGCTGAGCGATTCTCAAACGGATTTGACCTCCAAATCACTAGCATAAACGTCATTCTCACCAATAAACGCCAGTCACCATATCTCGCCAAAAAATCTAAGGAATGTTATACTAAAATTGATAGAGACAAGTTAATGTAGAATCATAAACTTACTTAATAGAAATGTCATAACCAACGATCTTATAATTTCAATGAGAAAATATCTTCACCAAATACATAACCTGCCATGAGATTTGAAAATAAAGTTAATCATCTAAACTATTTTACATACTTAGCATGTCATTGCATTCTTCTTTATATAAAAACTAGTTGTAACACGTTCACGAAGACACTTGTATAATTTAAAACGAAAGATGTCTTTCTATAGTTTGATTTAAAGTTCATGACTCATGTTTTCAAGGTTTCATGGTTATAGTTTTAAACTTCATGTTTGAGGTTTTGAGGGTTTAAGGTTCATGGTTCATGATCTATGACTCAAGGTTCTTCTGATACCTAAATGTTTGAGAGCCAAATATTTTTTAAATATATTATCATATATTCAAATGATTTTTAATTAATAATACACTTGTTATATATAACTTGCATGCATTTTTTAAAATAAAATAAATTTTGTATATATCTGTTGATGTCATTGATACCATAATCACTATGAATATATTTAAACATATATAAGTTGGGAGAGAATGAGCGAGAATAAAAATTCATTAGACAGTGATTGTTAATTTTTTTAGGTTATTGTTGTACTTGTTTTTTTTTTCAAAAATTTATGTTACATGTTACACAGTTTAGGTTCATGATTCAAAGTTCAAGGATTGAAAATTTGAGGTTCATGGTTCAAAATTTAAAATTTAAGGTTCGTGATTTATGATTCAAGGTTCATGAAAAAAGAAAAAGAAGAATTTTTTTCCATTGACAAGATTCGAGCTCAAGTCATGTGGGTGAAAATCTTATTTCCTAACCACTCAGACGACAAAAGATTGAAGAAATGCTATCAACATGGATTGAACACCAGACCTCTAGATATCTTGTGGACACTTATTTAACTGAATATAGTGAATTAAGAGGGTGTAAACGATTGCTTTATATGTAGAGTATCAAAATTGTTGAAACAAATTAACTTTTGTATTATAGGCATAGATATAGAATGAAAAATAATCTATAAGTAAATTACATATAAAAACATACTCAATGACTATGGAAAAACTATATACACATATTTTATATCTATATTAGTTCATATATTATATTACTTTTACCTTTACAAAATTTATAATCCTTCAACAAGCATATAATAGATATTATTATAATCATGAAAAAAATTAAAATATATAACGAGACATGAGATCAAATCCAACATACATATTAATAAAATTTACAAATTTACCTTGAAATTTATGATTAGATATATCGATGGTACACGAAATTTCCCTCCATCAAAATTTACATGATTTTCTTCATATAATTTCAACTTCCAACTTACTTACCAACTAGATCACAATTAAATCGTGAAAATCTTAATTGTTTGAAAATACATGAACAATGTAGTTCGCGTATTTTATAAAAACTCTAGAGGCTAGATGTATATGTATGGTCAATACTAAAATTTGGAAAGAAAGCAGATTTAAAGTGAGCAATAAAAATTGAAGAAAGGGGAAAGAGGCAGTGATGATGATTAGGGTTTTATCTAATTGGAAAAGATTTTGTAGCTATTACAAGATGGTTGTGTTTATATATATATTAATTTATTTACAACCCATATAAACTTATGAGTAGTATATTTAATTATTTTTATTACATTTGATATTATTCAGAAATGACCTGAAAAAGTAATATATGATTGGTTACCTAAATTGATTTTTTTTTGGGCTTTTTTAACTATAATTTTTTTTTGTTTTGATATATCGAGGCCTTTTTTTAATGTGGGCCTTATATTGTTAACGAGAGTGAGGATTAATAGTAAGTGTCATTCTCTCATACATGCACAAGGATTACGAGCGTGAATAATATTATCAAATTAAGAAAATATTCATTTGGGTATGTTTTCAACTATCCAAAAATGGCTAATTTTGAATATTCAATTCAGCTAAAAATACTTATTTACAATTAAATAATTATCCATACATCAACTGATGTGGGATTCATATTTTGAGGACATTACACTCATCGTCTATGTTGTAGATCTCGGTTCCGCGGCCTAGGCGGTCGACTGGGGCCTAGCGCCTAGGAGGGACTACGCGGGGCCTAGGCGGGATTACGCGGTTTTGAATCCTGCTATGTAATTTTATATATTTAGTAATACGTGTGTATAATTATGATAATTTTATTTATTTAAGTCATAAAATTCACCTAACACCACTATATTGAATATGAAAAATACTAAAATTAGAGTTATAATATCAATTCAAGAATTTTCGAGAGTGAAATAAATTTAATGGAGGGCCTAGGCGGCAAGTTTTTGCCATTAATCGGTGCCTAGGCGGGCTAGGCGCCTCTTCCACGGCGACTAAGGCGTTGGGCAAAAATGCCTAGCATTTTTACTAGGCGTAAGCGGTTGAGGGGGGAGTTGACGCCTAGGCGGCGATATCTACAGCATAGCTCATCGTCCTTGATGACCCGACGTTCTCGTCATGAAAAGAATCACCCACGAACACTATGTAGTGCAAGATTCTATAGGTGGCTCGTACAGGTTGACGAGATAGCTCCCACCCATTTAGTAGAGCACTTTGTCCCACATAACATGTAACTCCTAAAACCGGCTAGTGAATGGCTTTAATACCATTCTAACACGCCCCAGAACCTTTACATGGGCTTACAAGTGCGACTTGTATTATAATCTTAAAAAATTATCTAATTTGAGACACTTTTTAACTCTCCCAAAATGGTAACCCATGATATTCAATTAATCTTACAATAATTATTATCAATTATTCTCCAAAGATCAACTGATTTGGGATGGCTATATTGCGAACATTACACTTATCTACTTTGGAGTCCTGAACGACCAACAAAATGTTAATAACCATGATAGAGGAAAACCTATAAGATTGGGAATTCCAAATTCAACCTTTAAAATAGTTTGAAGGTTCTTTGTTGAAAAGTCTTTTTAGGTTGCTCGTGGTTGGAATATGTATGCTATTATGAAGAGCAAAACCAGTAAATGATTTAAGAAAAATATATTTTTCTAATTCAATTACTCTCATGATATTTCTTATTATATATTTTTCCCAAAGTAAAGAAAATTTGTTTACCCTAAGATACAACATGTATTTCTCACAATCAAACAACATAATACATACCATTACTCTTGTGGTTGATGCCATTTGACTAAAAGTATATTGTAGAATATACATAATGCGTCTAACTTTGCTAAGGTCTTCTAGGGAAGATCCCTTTATTCTTATTCACTTTATCACGACGGTTTTTCTTATATTACTGAGGGTACTTAATATCTGACGTGGTGCCCTTTGGCCAACCATTAAGGTAGATTGTTTTCCTGCTTTATTGTGCCCTCCGACGTGTTATCCCTATGGAGTCTTCGTTGAGTATTAGGAAATATCATTGTTGTCCAATAGGGGTTCCACCAGTTAATCGCTGGATATTTTGTACCTACCAGTTACTCCCTTTGAATTTTGTTGATTGTCTATTCATTGGATGGGATCACAAGATTCACACATCTAAGGCCAATTGCCTTACCCACTTCATACCCACCACTATTCTCAATATTATGTAGCAACTTAACCTCACCCTTTTCACCTTGGGTGAGTTGCATGACTTGTCCTTGTCGAAGTTGCTGAAGAGTCTTCGTGATTCTTTCCATTTCTTGTTGTATATTCTTCACCACTATTTTGTTTCTCTTGAACCACACTCACAATAGCATGATTTTTGTTCATGGATAGTTGTTTTACCATGTTATTTAGAGCTGCAATCTTTGCATTTAATACAGTCTCCTTTTCTGAATTTATTGTATTCTTTTCAAAACTTGAACCACTGTGATCTCTCTGGTTGCCAACTCATCTTGTTTCTCACAACTCTATCTAGAATACCAAATGCGTTATTAGTGATCACCATCATCAAACATCCTCCACATAATGTATCAGCTTTTTGTTTGGAGGGGATATCTAAACTTCGATAAAACATTCCAAATTGTAACTACGTAGTGTACTCATATGATGTACATTTCTTCAAGCATGATTCAAATCAATTCCAAGCTGCTCCTAATGTTTTGCTTTGTTCTTGGCGGAAATTTGCCAAGTCGAGTTGACCATCAAATCTTACAATCTAAGGATAATATCTACTGAAGAAAATGAATTGCAATTGGTCCCACATAGTGATTAATTCATGCGGTTGATGATCATATCATTCAATTGCTCATTTTATGAGGAAAAATGGGAACATGACGAGATACGTTTGTTCCCGAGTGACTCCTTGTGTGATGTACACATCACAGATTTTCATGAATTTCTATATATCTCGCATGGGATTTTCATGGACAACCCCTCTATAATGGCTGAAAGTAGCAAAATAATTTATCATACCCGCGTCGCGCTTGAATCTCACGGCTTGAATAGTGGGTAGGTGAATCCCAAGAGGCGACATACGGGAAGTCTGTTTCTCTTACGCTTGTAATAACCAAGGCACAAGCCCGGGTGGAACCTATTCACATTGGTTATTGTTTTCCTCTATAATTACTTGAGCAATTAAGTTTTCCATGTCTATAAGATACAAAAACAAAGAAACCAATGTAAAATGAAAAACAAATATATTTTAGTCATTTAGTGTGATGTTCTTAGTTACATGGTAGCTAAGAGGCACCACGATAAAGATAATAAGAGAAGTTTAAAGTCCAAGATCAAGAGAAAGCGTTAAAATAGAAACAAAACATTACTTTAGTGAAGGTGGAGGAAGCCTGAAAACTAGAGAGTCGTCACGTGTAGCTCTTCTTAAGCCCAAACGATGCAGATTCTGACTTGTTGGTTCAAATGAAAAATATGGGCCTTTGATAGCAAAATTTGAGAAGTGGTTTCAGTTGATTTGGATTTACGGTGCGAAAATTACACCTGTTTTACTAGAGGGGTGTACAACATTGCAGGATTAAGAAAATGAATTTGGCCCCATAATAGTTTAATTAAGCCCAAAGGTGGGCCTAATCTGTTATTTAACTCTATATAATGGTTTCTAGACCTCTTAATTCAGTAAGCTTAATTTTATTACTTATTTTCTAATTAAGGAAAAAGAAGAAGCACTTGGAAGCCGGTCGATCCTAGAGTGTGATATAATTCAACACAAAAGAAGAGAAGGAACTAAGCGCAAGTGTATGGGTCGTTCTCAGTAATATAGAAGTAAATACTAGAAATTTGTCTCCACAGGGATTACGAGGTTATGATTGAGTGTGTAACTGGAAAGTAGAATTGATGGTCGAAAAAGGTAAAGGAAATATTTGTTTGGTTTTTGTATTTATAAGGTAGAGCAAGAAATTAAATGTAAAGATAAATTAAATTTGACACTAAATTAACTACTAAGATGTGACACAACTATGAGAGGTATACTTTAGTCTCGCTAGGGAATCACCGTCCTCAATAATCTAATGCATTCAATTAAGGGTAAAGTCGGTATTTTAATATTATCCGGGACTCTAATATCTTCCTGAATCCTGTCAGGGTAGACTTAGGAAACTATTATACGGTATTACTGACCTTGTCAGGGTGACTATAAGCTACGTTTGAATAATTAAGATTATATCTAATTGGCTACGTGGTTAGTTAAGGCCGTCAGCCTCAATAACAGACACTTTGCGTCTACACCCTAGTTCTGTAATTAGACCATCCCCCCTTCTGGATGATCGTCACCACTAACGAATAGCCTAATTATTAAAATATATCCCTGATTAGCTAAGTCATTGATAGTAAGCAAGCACAAGAATATAGTAAATACAAATTACTTCGCCTTAATTTAAATCAAATACTCCCAAATACAAATAGCATTAAATTAGAAAACTTAGGTTTTATCCCTTAATTTCGATTCTCAAGTATAATAAATTTAGCACATAAAAATTACCGAAATAACATAAATAAATAAGTGCATGATTTGGACCAATCTTCTTCTCTTCTGCTCCCTACTCCAAGCGTTGTTGGCTTTTCCCTCTCTTAAAAATAAGTAGTGTAATGAAGTGTACTAATTAATGAGGTCTAATAAGCCTTATACAGAGGTAAAAAACGGATTAGGTCTAACTTGGGTCTAATTAAGTGAGTAAGGGCCCAAATCTGTTTTAGTAAACCCGCACTACTGTACACCACGTCAGTAAAAAGGCTGTAACTTTTGTATCGTAAATCCAAATCCACTGAAACCAATTCTCAATTTTTGCTAACTCAAAGGCCCATCTTTTTTTATCTGAACCACTAAGTAAGAATATGTAGAGTTTGTGCTCGGGAAGGTCTATAAGTGATGACTTTCCAGTTTCTAGGATTCCTCAACCGTCACTAATGTGATGTCTATCACTCTTTTAACACTTTTTCTTGATTTTGGACTTTCAAATTCACTTTTTCTCTTCATCTTGGTGCCTCCTAACATGAATATACCTAATAACTTCACACTTAACACACTAATTAATGCACAAAATCTCTAAAAGTAACAATAAGTCAAATCTAAAGGAAGAAAGTGCATTATGTCAAATTACGATAATAAATGAACTAACTAAGTAAATTCAACCTAACTAAGTCCAATTAGGCTATTCTCTAGTGGAGGCGATCATCCGGAAGAGGGGGGTTTAATTACTGAACTAGATTATAGACGTGTGGTATTCCTTTATGCTTGTCGTTTGTTTTTGTCTGTTACAGATTTTTTAGGTTTGGTGCATGATCTTGGATCTCGAGGGCTTACTGAAATTCTATAGGAAAAGAAAAGAAAACAACTTAAGCTTGAGAAAGAGATGTCTCATGTTGAAGACGATCCCGTAATTCGCGGAGAGGATGAGAATCAACCTCCACGAGGTAGAGATGTTCAACCTCCCCTCGGAGGAAATGCTCCAATTTGGACATGATCCATGGTTCCTGTAGGCTCCTGAACCGAAACCATTCTGATTACCTATACTAGGTATCGACCCTCCAGACATTCAAGCTATGAGATTCAAGCCCGAGACGGGTATGTTGAATCAATTCCGAGATTTTGGTAATTTTTGAGTAGTGGTTGGTGAAGATGCAATGAGAGTCGTGCAGAAGTTCAAACAGATATGTGATGTATATATCACGAAAGGTCTGACACGAGAATAGACATATCTCGCGAATTTTTTGTTTTTTCTCACAGGTTCAACAAGTGATTGGCTTGATCGACGACCACGAGATCGAATAACCACTTGGAACGAATTACAATCCGCTTTCTTAGACCGCTTTCTTAGTATCCAAGAAACATGAGGTTGGAAGCACAATTAGAATTGACTTCATTCTATCAAGAGCCAGAGGAATCAGTAGGAACATGTTGGACAAGATTTCAGATATGTTTAAGGCGAGTTCCAGATCAGGGTTACTCATAAGAACAACAATGGTCCATTTCTTACAAAGGTATGGATGAAAAGTCAAGAAAGATTTGAATTTGCTATGCAGTGGTGGATTTTTAATTGTTATGCCAATCCACACAACAATGATTTTAGACAGAATGATGAATAATGAGATTGGGTGGCAAACCATGAGAACACCATTTCGAGGTACAATGCACCAAAATAGTGGGAACGCAATTGATGAAAAACTATATATGATTGATGTATCCCGTTTTGTTCTAGATATTAGCCCTTAGGAGACATCATTTTAGGTGATTAATCGACTTATTTGATAGACTTTTAGTATTATTTAGTTATATTGCATTTTCTCCCCTTGGAATTGGATTATTTGCGTTTTAGAGCTTTTGTGCGTTAATTTGTTTATTTTTAGTGCAAAGTTCTTAGGTCCATGGATTCTATGGAGCACCTAGACAAGGAGGAGAAGTGGGAATTAAAGGCTTAGATCGAGCGGAGAAGTCAAAGGAAAGAAAAGATGATCCGAAGAGTTGGCTAGAAGAGAGGGAAATATGGGAAAGTTGTTACAAATTGTTGTTTTTGAGCCACTTAGCCACTGATTCAGCATTAGAGCCATTACATAAAGAAGATGTGTTTTTGAGTTAGGAAGATTTTAGGACTAGAATCAGGTGATTTGGAGTTGAGACGCAAAAGTTACGGTCGTTTTACTAACAGCTGTATATCAGCTACGGGATTTCTAATTTGGATTTGGGATTTTATTAATTTAACCTATTTATTTTAAGTAAAAAAGCCCTATCTGAATTCTCTACTATAAATAAGCGTTTAGACTGAATTTTTAGACGGACTTCAATATACGCTTCGTATTTTACAAAAGAAAGTCAGAGCAGAAAGGAGAGAAGAAAGTTAAAGCTGGAGAAAGTCATTTCTTCCATCAACAACCCATTCCAACCCTTCAATTAGGTTCCATATTTTATCTTTGTAACTTAATATGAATACTTTATATTTTATTTCAGTAATTTTTAGTTTGAACATGAGCTAATTTCATTTACCTGAGAATCGCAATAATGGGTTGAACCCTAATTTGTTTAATTGATGTTTTTGAATTTTGAATTGAAAGATTTAATTTGAATTGGTAATTTTGAATTGACTATTATCCTGAATTTATTTACTATTTTATAATTCATGAATCGAAAATAGGATTTGGTAATTAGGCTATTCACTTATGTGGCAAATTGATCACCTTGACGGGGGGGGGGGGGGGGGGGGGGGGGGGAGGTTAATTGTGGACATAAATAATAGACGTGAGGTATTCATCATTGATCATGAGGGGTTGACTAACCAAGCAGCCAATTTAGTAAAAGACTTAAACATTCAAAGCTAGCTTATAATCGCCCTGACGGGGTTCGTAATACCCTAGGATAGCTCCTAAGTCCACCCTGACGGGGGTAAGGAGATATTTTAGAATCCCGACTAATACAAAATACAAATTCAGTCCTTAAACGAAAACATTGATTGAATAGATTTAGGTGAAACCTTTGCGAGACTCAATTACCCTTCTTATACTTGCGTCCACACTCATTTACTTTCAGAATTTTAATTATGTTAATCAATTTAGTATTCTATTTTATTGCGTCTTAGTTTTACAAATAAAACCAAACAAACATTTTTATCATTTATTTTTTTGTCATAACAATTATCTTCACTTATTTGATAAACACTATAGTCATATCCATCCGTCCCTGAGATCGAAATCCCGTTTATCAGATTATTACTTGGACGACCCGTACAATTGCGGTCCGTGTCCCTCCTTTTTAGGGGTGTGATTTTATCACACACCAGGCGACACCAAGTTTTTGGCGCCGCTGCCGGGGACGGTAGCGTGTGACCACAGTATTATCCGTAAGTGATTTAATTGTTATTTTATTTTATTTTTTTGGTTTAACGTTTTTTTTTCTTTGATTTGTTTCTTCTCAGGTTTTACAAGTTTGGTGTATGCTCTCAAATTCTGAGAGGTTAATCCGAGCTAAAAACAAGAGAGAGAGAGGGAAGCAAAAGCAGCGAGAGAAAGAGAAACGAAAGGCGTGAATCTTCATAATGCTCAAGATCCTGGAATAGAGTTAGACGCAAATGGCAACCCGAGAGTGCCACTAGTTGTGCAAGACCCACCAGGAGGAAATCAAAATGTTCAAATTCAAGTTCCTCCAAATAAAAATGATGTTAGACTTCAACAAGAAGACGCAAAAAGGTTCATCCAACCTAACGAATACAGACCATTCCGTTTGCCACCATTAGGACTCCATCCACCCGAAATTCAAGGAATCAAATTTAGACCAGACGTGGGTATGATTAATCATTTTATCAATATTAGACAGTATAGTGGTGTGGCACGTGAAGATCCTATTCGAGTCATGTACAAATTTATGCAAATTTGTGATGCATATGTCACTCCTAGAGTAACACAAGAACAAATGTATTGTTTTATGTTCTCATTTTTCCTCACCGGAGAAGCTAGTGAATGGTATGATCAGCAATAACATGACGAAATTTTAACTTGGGATCAAATTCAGATTACATTCTTCGATAGGTATTATCCTCAAAGTGTCAGACTTAGTGGCCAACTCGATTTAGAAGGTTTCCATCAAGAACATGGAGAAGCTGTAGGAGCTGTTTGGACTCGTTTCCAATCATTATTACGAAAATGCCCATTACATGGGTACTCAAATGAATTACAGCTTGGAATATTTTATCGTAGTTTAGATGAAGCCTCCAAAGAGAAAGTAGATACTATATGTCACGGTGGTTTCATGATGGTCCCTGTAAATCAAGCTTTGGGTATTATAGATAGAATCATGAAAAATGAGATGAGTTGGCAACCATCGAGATCACCAGTTCGAGTGTCAGAAAAAGGTACTTTGAATGTAGACGCAGAAACAGCTTTGAACGCTAAGATTGCCGTACTTGAGAATAAGGTAAAGCCGTTATTTGTGTCTAACAAACAAGCTATTGTTAATGTGGAACAAGAACAAGAGATATGTCCTACTTGTGGGGCAGTTGATCATAGTTGGGAGGAATGTGCTAACAAACAAGCTATTCCACCCCTAGCAGGGACATTCAAGCAGCCAAACACAACTACTTTATCGCCGAGGTGCAGTTTCGCGGCAGCAGCAACAACAACCTGCGTTTAGTGATAAGGAGCAGCTGGATGTTTATAGTTGGTGGAACAACAATTTACTATAAAAGGTTTGTACGCAGGTTTGACTTGGAATGTTTTTTTTGGGCTTTAATTGGTGTTAATTGGAATGAGATTAACGATATGATCTTCAACAATAAATTGTTTTCTCGAGCGGAGGTGATCATCAAAAAGCAAAATTTTTAGTTTCAGAGTATATTAGAGCATGAAATTCACAATCGGGTGTCTCGATTAATAATATGAGCTTTGTGGAATGGATTGTTTGGTGCAAACCTAATCGTAAGTATAAGTTTTATACGGATGATATTTTCTACATTTTCGTGTTTAAATTATGATAATTTTTTCCATGTGATTGAGATTCCATCTAACCACGCGTTCATCTTTTATCTATTTGGGTCAATAAGAATTTGCATTTATATAGATAAAAGATGAACACGTGGTTAGATGGAATCTCAATCACATGGAAAAATTATCATAATTTAAACACGAATGTGAACCATATATAAATTATATACTAATTTTTTATAATTATCAAATAGACAGTTTGTCGTTCAGGTTCCTCACATTGGTCGATATGTATATGTTAACACTGTGACATGTTGTAGAGTTATGAGTGAAATGTATAGACACACATAGAAGATGGTAATTAACCTTAACCTTAACTATAGTCTTTACATTAACCTTAACATCTATCTTAAACTTAACCATAACCCTTAACCCTTTAGCCTAAACCTCAATCCCTTAAACTTAACCGGAAAATGACATTTTGATACGAATAAGATTTGCTGATCAAGAAAAATCATTTTATCGGGTAAAGCCAGTTTTGTGTATTCTTAAACATTTCCTATGCAAAACCTGAAAGTGGACAATAAACTGAATTCTTATATTTCACAGTGCCTTAAGGCACGGGCTATACCTAGTGAATATAAAGGAGAAGAATGAGGAAATTATGAGATGAATGGGGGAATTATAAGACAAATAGGGGAATTATGAGATGAATGGGGAAGTTTGAGGATAAATAGGGAGAGTTAGGTTTCATTCTGCTTTATTATATAGATTTGTGGTCGTAGGTGCAGAAATTCAGGATTAAGGCAGCTTTTCCTTTTCCATGTTTTTAGCTTTTCTTTCCTTATCTCCAATTACCATGCTTATCCCTTTCCATATCTCTTAGTCTTTGACTTGGACTCTTATTAATCTCCATAATTATCTTTAAAGTTTCACACTAAATAAATAATTAAACCCAATATGCTCTAAAAATATTATTTTACTAAATCAAGACTCAAAATAGGAAAGTGTAACATTTCTCAAGAAAAACGATTAGAAAGACTTCTAAATCACTAAAAATGATGTCTCATCTTAACATAAATCTATCACAAATTAGGAGACATCCGAGTAGACTTGAGAAGCTAACTTCACAGAAGTCGTATTTACCTACGTTCAAAATCTATTGGTTACCTAGCTAGTCAAGGGCAGTTGGCTCCCTAACGATCACCAGACGCTTATATTCTATGTCCATAGTCAAAACCCCTTCCAGACTCTAATTCAGTTTCAAAGATTACCCAATATGTGATCAAATTATGGATATCTATTAGAACAATTTATATAGACAACATAAATAAACCCAATTCATTTAATTAAAAACAATCCCAAAATACAAATACATTAAATTAGTATTCTATGGTTCTTACATAAACAATTCTCAAGAAATTAAATAATTAGTTTATACTCAAAATAAAAACCAGTAGGAAATAAGAAAAGAATCATGTTACCTACGAAAAAATAATAAGGATAGAGCTAAGAATTACTGAAATCAGAGGTGGAATGGTCCAACAATGGTGTTGTCTTCTTCTTCTTCCCTCTTCTCCCAAGCGTTCTTCCTCTTCTCCCATGATTAATGGCGATTCCAAGATATTCCAAGCTGCTCAAGACTATTATTCTCGATATTATTAGGTCTCAAAACATTTTCTTATTGGTGGGCCTTATATAAGAGATCTAATCCAGCCCATAAACGTTTTACTTAACAAACTTTAGGTTCGAACCACGGTATCAGATTTTTTACATAACTTCTTCATTTCAACTCCGAATTGCTAACTGCCGAATCCAACACTGTCCTGACTTCAAATCATATCTTCCATCAAAGGGTTCTTCCATAATAATTTTCAATTTCACGTGGTAACTCAAATAATCCACTTTGCAAATCTGGCCAGTACAAGCTTTTACTTTCTAAAAGTGGTCGAATTTTTCTTTGCGTCATGACTATGGGTTGTTCTAGTTTTCTTCACTTCTTATTATCATATAAAGGTTTCCTAGTGATGTTCCCATTTATGTGATAAAATAATCAAGGCACGAGACATCATTTTAGGGGTTTTTAATGCTTAGTTACGGGGGGGGGGGGGGGGGGGGGGGGGGGAGGTTTCCCCCTCTATTCACATTTTACACTTTCTTGTCTAGTTTTAAGTATTTTACTATTTTTAGAGATTTTGTGCGTAATTTGTGTAGAACTTAGGTATTTGGAAGCTAATACACCTTGGGAGGATGATACGAAGTGAAGAAACCAATAAAACCCCTTAAGCATGGCAAAAAAAGAAACTTTGAGCACATTTGGAAAGAAAAAGTTGAGTTGGCCAGATTTGGAAACATGTAATATTTCTTATTTTGCATAAAATCAACAAGGAATTTGAAGGACACATTTTATATCAAGAAAGTCCTTTGAGTTATGATTTTTACAAACTCTATGGGTCAATCGGTCCACTAATTTAGGAAAACGAGTTTGAGTTGGATTTAGACTCTACTTTTACCTTAAGAGAGTCATCCTTAGTTAGTCCTTAATCATTAAATGACCAAGAGGCCACCTAGAGAAATAAAAAAGAGGAGAAGAAGGAGCTACGAAGTTGTTCATGCCATTCTAACCCTTCCGTTTATCAAGTTTCAGCAATTAGTATAGTATTATTATTCTTTTTTTTGTCTTTTGAACATTAATAGGATATTATTAATTGCCTGTTTCTATTTCCTTAGTATGAAGTGAATCTATTTAGCTTGAAAATAGAATATGGGTATGAACCCTAGACTTGTTTTATGCTTTTACTAAATTTTTGATTTATATTTAATTGAATTGCTCGTGATAGCTCTGTATTTTGTGTTTGATATATGTTTGTAGTCCTTTCTGGTGCACAAGTATAGGGCTGCCCCATTAGTAGTTGAATTGTCACATTATCGAGGGATTCAACTATAGAATACAATACATAATCGTCTAGTATGCGGTAGTGATCCTGGCGGGCTTGCCTATCTAGATAATCAATAGGGTTAGATTTAACCACCGATCATTACGAAGGTCACCTTACCCAAGTCCCCTGGGAGTGTTGAGGTTTCTTCCTAAGCTACCGACGAAAGTTAGGAGGAATATAAAATCCCGATAATTGCTTATATATTACACAATTCACCCTTAGAAAATAAACGTAGAACAAGGCTAGTGGGGATTACTTAAAGTAGTATAGAACAATAAGTTTCCATTTTTTAGAACAATGTATATGATTTATAGATTTAGTAATAACTATAAATCCATACCATATTTCGCAAATAAGGCAAGACCCCTGTTTAACCCCTAGGGCTCTACAGTTTCAATCAATCTCATTTTAATAAAATTTTCTAGTTTCTTCACTGTACTGAAGGAATTTTTACTTTTATATAGATAAAGTCATCCATCTGATACTTAGAAAAAATACCAGTATTTGACAGTTTCCCAGACGTTTGTATCAATGTTCATCTTGGGGTTGATCAAGGTCAACCCTGCAAACCTGTCGAGCCATTCCCTAACTGATACTAGCATATCCGATCTCATTATCATCCGTACCAATATTTTTTAACGATCTATGAAAAGCCCAAATCCTCTTTTTCCTTTTAACATTCACTTGACTTAACCCACTCCCTTTAGATTTCTTACTCAATGTTTTAACCGACTGTCGAACCATATCCATCTTCTCAATCTTATTAGATCATCTAATAGAGCTATAGTTACGATTACCATGTGTATTTATTGAGGAATCGCTATGCGGGAATTGTTTTTAGGTATGAGAAATATTGTTAATGCCATAGGTGTTTTTAGGTGTAGTGAATCCATCAGAAAGTTCTCAAGTGGAGATTTACTAATCAGGGAAGATCTTAGGGTTTTAGGTTTGGGTTAAGAAAATGTTTGAGAGGGCGAGAATTTAGGGTTCGACAAAGAGGGGGTTTTGAAATGAATTGGGTGTGTTGTTATTGTTTGAGTTATTACTATGGCTAGAGTTGAGTTGGGTTGGGTGAATAACAACATTAGGAATTTTAATAGTTAACTCCTTCCCACGTGTCGGTGGGGTCTCAATTTGTTTGACCATATCCTCTGCCAGCTTGGCAAGCCTTACCTCTTTTTCTTTGTAATTTTTTCTCCTCTCTTTCATACCGTTATGACTCAGAGAAACCATTCCACCATCTCCGTTCTTCTTCATAGCCATTTCCGATCCTTGTCCTTTTTCCTTCAAGTATCTTTCGTACTTTAACTCGATCTTCACTTCTGTTACTGAGTTCACTCGGTTCTACATGCTTGAGTACCATCGATTTACTACTCCAACTCGTTTTGAACGGTTTCTTATCTGCAATCGAACTCGTAGGCTTTTTGTTCTCTTTTTTTGATTTCAAAGCAATATATGATTTGGAGGGACCCCTTGTAGATAGTTTAATACATCCCTCTAGTTTGGGCGGAACTTTAGGGTTTTATGCAGCTTGATCCTTCATGACCAAAAAGGCTACATTCGTAACATACTTGACCTACATTTTCATACCGAAATTTAGTCCATGAAGGTTTGTTTTCAATTTCCCAAAAATCGATACTGGTACTAGCAGATTTGGTAAGTTCCAGTCTTCTCTAACTCGAGTGATAGAATTTTCATCTAGTTCGACCGATTCAGGTAACTCTATTATATGAACTTGACCAAAGTAGCTTAATAATTTCTCAATACATATAGTAGTAAGTAGATTTATTGGAATACCCCAAAGGTGAATCCAAAGAGTAGTATGATTAACTTCATTAGCCCCATTCATATTTTGTTGATTAACAAAAAAATGTTTTCCTTGAATCATCCAAGAGCATTGTTCCCAGACCTTACTCTTATCATCTTCACAACCAAGTCGAATCAATATCATGTTAGAGCAACTTCTACTCCATGTTTTAAAGCCTAGTAGTTTGTTATGTGATTCTTGATATACACAAAAATCACCTTGTCTTGAACCAAAAGTTTAGCAACGAGTTTTAGTTTATTGATAGATCTATAAACCGAGTCTGTCTGAAGTGATTACTAATCCCATATTTTTTGCTAGAGGGTGGAAAGAAGCATAACATTTCATGTTTTCTAACTTACAGATAAGAAAGCGAAAAAAAAAAAGAGATAATGTTTGATTTTGTTTGTAGTGAGGTTTTGTTAGAGAAAACACTAAGTTTGTGTACGAAATTCAACAAAATTGTATAAAATTTTATTCAAATGCGTTATTAGTTATATTAGGACCAAACTCACAACTATATAATCTTTCGGGGATATTATTTGTTTTTAAAAATGAAAAACTCCACCACATTTAAAAAAAATTATACAACAAATTCAAGTTTAGAATATAACATATATTAAGATTAAAACCCCATCTATGTACTTTAGTCCTATCAAAAATTAATATAAGTTCACCCCATCATGGCGAGTCGCACTTCGCCGGATGATCGAATGGACAAGTTCGCCCGCCCTTGCAGAGCCTAAACTTGTCATAAGTCCAGCAAATTTTGTTTCCCTGCAAACAGTAAATGTATATTAATAATGAACACGCTATAAGTTTAGACAAAAAGATAAAAATTGCTTACAAACCATGATCTAAAAATGGCCATGTAGACATTTCCTAAGTGGCCTTCTAGTGTTCGGACAGTCCGGGCACCCACCCAGACCGATTGTTGGATCAAGTGGCGGAGCCACACTTCTTTCATGGGGTTTCAAAAAAAATGATGCTATAAAAAATTATATAAATACCTCATGATAGTCCTCAATTTTTCAAATGATTTTTTGGCTTTGATTTGTTTTATTTGTTAAATATTTTGTTATTTCTATGACAAAACATGTGCTACTTACTATAATATAAGGACTTAAAATGAAATTAACTCAAAAAGAGTAACATAATGACCTAATATTGCATTTTGTACCATATAGGGACCAATAGTGCAACTTACTCAACCAAAAAAATCGGGTCATTGCTGCCGAACCCCCTTCACTTAAATTTAAGAGACGTATTTTACGATTTTTTCTTCATATAGGGACCGACATAGCAAAATATCAGGACAGTGCCATAACACACAAACAAAAAACAAGTGAAAAGAAGTGATCAAACAAACTTACAGGTCTCAATGGCAGGCCTACGTCATTGACCTCACACGGATCTTGGAGAGGAACCTTGTGGAAATAGCGTTTGTTGCCCTTCCACAAGTAAACACCATACTCCAGCGGATCTCGTTCTTCATTTGGGATACTTGGTTCTGGATCTGAATCTGAATCATCCATATTCTCTTCTTCGAGATCCTCCGGGACCTACAGCCAATGACATCACATGACACATTTAATCAAAATCAAATAAATATCAAGATTCATTTAACTCTAATCTATTACAATCCCAAACAACAAAGCAAATCTAAATCCATAGCCATAATAAAAACTTACAAGATAGCTCATCGATGGGGAAGTAGGTTCAGGGTGGTTATAAAAGCAATTGGCTCCGTAGCCGCAAACACCTTTACGCTCATAGAACGGGCATATTTTCTCTCCCTGTGTAGTAAATATCAATGAACCAGTAAAAAACAATTTAAAAATAAAAGAACAATAAAAAATAAAACCATACCATTCGTATTGGGAGCCCATAGGAGTTCAGCTCAGGAGGTGGATGGGGAACATCAGAGAGAAGTTTAAAGTGATTGTACCTGCAAGATTCTCCGTACTTGCACGGCTGTCCCGTCATATAATACTATAACAACCATTAGACAACACATTAATATTACAGAGGGTGACAAATCTTTCTATAGTGATTGGATAAAATGCATATCAATTTAAGTATTTTAGTAGTGTCGTAAAATGCATATCTTCTATATTAAACGACATGACAATTTTAGCTAATGGGGTTTGTTTAGGACACCTTTAACTCGACCAATGTATGATCTATAGTTCCTTATAATTCTCTAAGGTTGTCTCTGATCATAAGTACAAGAACTTGTGTCACAAGGCATACAATAAGCTCCTTTCTATATCTTCATGAATTAGCACATTATTCACATACAATTTCTTTTTTATTTACATATTGAAGTTGTGGCTTAAACATACAAATATATTTTACTTTATTTCCATCTAAGAGCATTATACCTCATCAAGGCTCTCACATACATGTATATTTTCCTGGGTTGGATATAGGGGGTGCAGTGCTAATTTTCCATTTTTTTATACTTTTGGGGGAAAAAACGTGAGTTAAAAAATTACATATTTTTGGGTCCAAAAGAAGATTCTGGAAATTTGGGGGTTCAAGTGAAAAATTATGGAAGTTTGGGAGATCATAAGGTATTAGTGTATAAAAAGTTACGGGGTGAAATTTCTTTTTGAAAACCTAGGGTCCCATGTGCCATGTCCCAAAATTCAACTGCCACCGGCAATTTTGCTTTAGGTAGTCACATATATAACTTTGTTCCAAAAAAATATTTAATTATTACCCAGGTCAACCATTCTGCTCCACTGGTATATATGTATATTTTGGAGTAACATGGGTATCTGTTATACATTTTGAAACTCAGACATTCAGCAATTATACTTCAATTGTGTTAATCCATAACATTCTTAAAAACAAAATCACTACATCCAAGAGAATTAAGTAATTTTGTGTATACATAAAAAAAAAAAAATTAATATTACCTTGCATTCGATTTTGCTTTCGGGATTGTCCAGATTAAGTTCTTCGTCCAGGTCGTTGTCTTTACGGACCTGCAATTAATTAATAAAATCAAATCAAAAGGTACACAAATTTAAAAAAAAGATCAATAAGCCCCACAATTTTTTTTTTGTTCATTCTTTACCGGGAGAGTCCTCTTAGGTGGATGGTTATACTTGCAGGACAGAGCAAATTTGCATGATCCGGTTCTTCGATAGTGAATGCAGTCATCGGCATAAGGCCTAATTGGGTGCAATCCACTGTTGTTTGAGATTAGCCCACCATTTGTATCGCTCTCAGATAATGAGTCCTCAGAAACAGCTTTAGCACAGCTTTCGTCGCCATGAATGCTCATTTTCCACCTCTCACTTCTTTCTCTCTCTTTTCTGTGTGTTGGGAATTTCTGGGTTGACTGTGGGTTTTAAGGAGACACACGCTGACGGGAGAGTTGGACCCAATCAGCAGTCCTTCGATTTCAATGTTAGAAATGTGGGTCCACAAGGTTCTTTTGACCCTAGGAGTAGACAGTCACCGCTAAGTCCGCTCACTGAGGACTCTATTTCTGCCACGTCAGAAAAAAATAGTAATATTAATTATAATAATCTCATAGTGATGAATTATTTGCACGAACCATATCGCTTTTATATTGACTAAAAAAAGAAAATGTGGCTTTATATATTGGGCGAAAACAATTTTGTACCCAAGTAGTACTCCAACAACTGAGGGTGGACTTTTCTCAGAAAAAATAGAAAAACTAATGAGGGTGAACCGTAAAAATTAGTCCGTCCAAAAAAAAAAACCGTAAAAATTAGGAAGATCGATAGTTGATTGAATGATTAAACTACCTACAGAAACTAAAAGGTCTTGTGATTAAATTTTATTGGAATCAAAATAATTCCGAGTTCGAAATAGCTTTCATATGTATTCCAAAAAAAAAAAATTAGGACGGCGTTTTCCGATTTCGATAAATCTAAATTTAGAATTATTTTTTTTACCTTTTGAATATAAAATATTCCAACTCAGATTTTTTTATTTATTTTTCTTTTAAATGAAATTAGAATTTTTGATTTCCGATCCGATTTCTATTTTCGATTTTTTTGAATTTCATTTTCTTAATACTAAAATTAATATTTTTATAGTTAATAATTATATATGCCATCATTTATGTTAATAAATGTACAGTTTTTTTCTATTTATATATAATTTTAAACTATATACCTAAATCACAAAAGTAACACGAAATCAAATTTAGTCATTTTACTTCTTCTTTTCCACATATACGGCATAATTATTTCTCTTTCACATGACCCACATCATCATATACCACAACTATCACATGATTAAAGGTCGACCATTGTATCACTAGAGGTTTTACCATTGTATCGACATATGAAGTTATATTATGAAAATGTGTTTACTATTACATGTTGGAGGTCATCTAATTTTAATTTCATGAAAACCTAGTTGGAATTTAGAACTGTGTTATTACAGGTTGAAAAAAAATCACTTGTTTATTTGTATTTAACTTTTAGAATAATTAAATGTCGTATTTTATGAATGAAATATTGCATTAATATTGTTTTTTTTCGTTTTATGATTTGATTTGTTATATATTGTTATACTTATAAGGGTTTATATATTTCAGAAAATAATATAATATTACAAAAATACTAAATATAAAAAATTTCTAAAGTAAAAAATAGAGATATTTCAAAAATTCTGAAATTCCAAAAAAAAAATTGGGTGTTCTGAAATCGGAAATATATTTTGAATTCTGATTTTTTCAACCCTGCTAACAACACAACGTACTTCAAAATATTATATTTGGAATTTATAGGTGATTTTGTTCGTGCTTGGAATAAAAAGGCTGATAGTGGACTAATTTTCTCTCTTAAGAGTTATATGGTTAAATATATTAAACCAATTCTAATAACTAAATCAAATATTGATCAAAATTTCAACAACATATATGATGAGACAGGATTGATGGTTCAGTTCGTGATAGAGTTGGAGGATATGAATCTCCATGCTCTTGACTATATATAGAGACATTTGGCTTTACTTTTCGAGCTATCTTACTTCTATCTCTTTCGACCTACTTCTTTAGTAGATCGTCGATTTAGTAGAAATATTTCTCTTGACGACTTCCTCGTAAGGTAATTGCTTTGTCTCTTAAGTATCTTTCCTCTAGTTTATTTTAATGTTTTACTTTCCTACGATACAACCTAATGAATTTAACAGTGATGATGTGTATGCCTACTAGGGACGAGGATTTGAATCCACTTAGTTGGTTGGCACAAACCTCATTAGAATGACAATCATAACTTGAACTTACTTGTTATTCTCATACTCTATATTTCATGAAATTATATTACGAATTACTCTCTGTAAAATATACTACATCTTCATTCGAATGCACGTAAAATTCTTGTCTTATACACTCTAGTGACTTGAGTTTCAAAATTACAGTATGTATATATATGTATATATATGTATATATGTATATATGTATATATGTATATATGTGTATAAACTACAACAAAAAACAGCACATGACACATTTAATAAAAATCAAATGAATATCAAAATCAAATCTATTACAATCCCAGACAACAAAGCAAATCTGAATCTATAGCGATAAAAATGTATGGAGAAAAACTTACAAAATAGCTCATTGATGGGGAAGTAGGATCAGGGTGGTTATAAAAGCAATTAGCTCCGTAGCCGCAAACACCATTACGCTCACTGAACAGGCACATTTCCACCTCCTGTGTAGAAAATATCAATGAACTAGTAAAAACAATTAAAACAAAAGAACAATAAAAAATAAAACCATACCATTCGTATTGGGAGCCTAAAGGAGTTCAGCTCAAGAGGCGTAACATTGGAGGGAACTTTAAATTGGTTGTATCGGCAAGATTCTCCATACTTGCACCGACGTCCCGTTATATAATACTGTAACAACCATGAGACAATACATTATTATTACAGAGGGTGACAAATCTTTCTATAGTGATTGGATAAAATAAGCTCTTTTCTATATTTTCATAAATTAGCACATTATTCACATACAATTTTTTTATTTACATGTTCAAATTGTGGCCTAAACATACAATTTTTTTTATTTTCATCTAAGAGCATTAAACCTCATCAAGGCTCTCACATAAATGTATTTTTTTTCCTTTAGCCAGGGTTGGATATAGGGGTGCCGTGTTAATTTTCCATTTTTTTATATTTTTGGGGGAAAACGCGAGTTAAAAAATTACATACCCTAACTAAAAAATTACAACCATTGGGGTCTTTTATTTTGGAGGACATTAGCCCAAGACTGAAAACCCTGGGTCATCCCCTCATAGTTACACCATTGGTCCCTATGACCAGGGTAGAGCTAGGAACTTTTGTTTTTGGGGTGGGTGGGGAGATATTTTTATTTTATTTTGAGTTTAGGGGAAATGAAACGTCTAGAAACTTGTGGGGTATGTGAAAATTCTGGCAATTTTGACCCAAGTATAGATTCTAGAAACTTGTGTCCAAAGTGAAAATTCTGGAGGCAGTTGAGGGTCAAAGTGAAGATTCTGGAAACTTGAGGGTTTAAGTGAAAACTGGCAGTTTGGGAGATTATGATGTATTTTGTGTTAAAAAAGTTATGGGGTGAATTTAAAAAAAAAAAACTAGGGTCCCATGTCCCAAATCCAATTGCCACTAGCATGTTCTTCAATTTTTTTGCCTATATTTTATCTCCATCAGTATTGAGTTTCACATAATTAATTTTCATTACTGGCATATGTCAGAACAAAATATAAGAAATGTTATACGAAAATCGATATAGATAAGTTAAAGTAGAATTATAAACTTACTTAATAGAAATGTCATGACCAAAGATCTTATAATTTCAATGAGAAAATATCTTCACTAAATACATAACCTGCCATGAGATTTAAAAGTAAAATTAATCATCTTCACTGAATTCTTCTTTATTTATAAACTAATTGTAACCCGTTCATGAAGGCACTTGTATAAATCGAAGCGAAAGATGTTTTTTTATAGTTTGATTTAAGGTTCATGACTCATGTTTTTAAAGTTTCATGGTTCAAGGTTTAAGGTTCATGTTTCAAGTTTGAGGGTTCAAGGTTCATGGTTTATGATCTACGACTCAAGGTTCATCTGACACCTAAATGTTTGAGAGCCAAATATTTTTTAAATATTTATCATATAGTCAAACAAATTTTAATTAATAATACATTAGTTATGTATAACTTTCATGCATTTTTCTAAAAATATTTTTTTGTATATATCTGTTGATGTCATTGATACTTGAATCATTATAAATATATTTAAAATATATTAGCTGTGAGGGAATGAGGGAGAATGGAAATTCATTAGATAATGATTGTTATTTATTTAGGTTATTGTTGTACTTGTTTATTTTGTAATAATTTATGTTACATGTTACATAGTTTAAGGTTTTATGATTCAAAGTTCAAGGATTAAAATTTTATGGTTCATGGTTCAAAATTTAAAATTTAAGGTTCATGATTTATGATTCGAGGTTCATGGAAAAAAATTATTCCATTGACTAGAATCGAACCCAGGTTCCGTGGGTGATCGTCTTATTTCCTAGCCGCTCAGACGACAAAAAATTGAAGAAATGCTATCAACATGGAATGAATACGGACCTTAGATATCTAGTGGACACTCATTTAATCGATATAGTGATTTAAGAGCGTGTAAACGATCTTGACCGCTCTTAGGGCTCGTTTGAAAGTGCTTATTTTAAAGTAAAAAAGCGCTTTTAGAATAAAACTTAAAATTTAAAAAATATTAAATTTTTTTTTGAAATCTAAAATTATTTTAATTGAAAAGTGTTTTTCAAGATCAAAAGAACTCTTAAAATACTAAAAGCACTTCCAAACGAGCACTTAATGTAGAGTATCAAAATTGTTGAAAAAAAAAATTATATTTTGTATTATAAGCATAAATATAGAATGATAAATAATCTATAAGTAAATTACATATAAAAACATATTCACTGACTATTAAAAACTATATACACACATTTTATATCTATATAGGTTCATAAACTATATTACTTTTACCTTTCAAAAAATGTATAATCCTTATATAACTCAACAAGCATATAATAGATTTTATTTGAATCATACAAAAAACGTATCAGGCACAAGATTAAAATATATAACAAGACATGGGATTGAATACATATTGAGAAAATTTACAAATTTACCTTAAAATTTATCATTAGATATATGATGGTACACCAAATTTAAACCGCTCCATCAAAATCTACATGATTTTCTTCATATAAAAAATTATGTCAACTTCCAACTTACTTACTAGCTAGATCACAATTAAATCGTGAGATCTTATATTAATTGTTTAAAAATACATGAACAATGTAATTTATAAAAACTCTAGATGTTAGATTTAATGTTGATGGTCAATACTAAGATTCAGAAAGAAAATGGATTTAAACTGAGCAATAAAAATGCGAGAAAGGGGAAAGAGGCGGCGATTATGATTAGGGTTTCATCTATTTGAAAAGATCTTTGTAGCTATTACAAGATGATTGTGTTATATATATATATATGTATATTAATTTTTACAACCCATATAAACTTATATGAGTAGTATATTTGATTATATTTATTACATTTGATATTAATTCAGGAATGGCCTAGAAAAGTAATATATGATAGGTTACCTAAATTGATTTTTTTGGGCCTTCTTAACTATAAATTTTTGTTTTGATAAATCAAGGCCTTTTTATTAATATGGGCATAATATTGTTAATGGGAGTGATGATTAATAGTTAGTGTCATTCTCTCGTATATGCATAACGGTTGTGAGCGTGACTGATATATGAGATTAAGAAAATATTCATTTGGGTATGTTTTCAACTATCCTAAAATGGCTAACCTGGTATATTCAATTTAGCTCATAGTACTTATTTATAATTAAATAACTCTCCATACATCAACTAATATGGGATTCATAGTTTGAGGACATTACACTCATCGTCCTTGATGACCTGACATTCTCATCATGAAAAGAATCACCCACGACCACTAGGTAGTGCAAGATTCTAGAGGTTGCTCATACGGGTTGACAAGATGGATCCCACCCATCTATTAGAGCATTTTGTCCCACATAACATGCAACTCCTAAAAACGGCTAGTGAATGGCTTTAATACCACTCTAATACGCCCCCGAACCCCTACACGGGCATACAAACGCGACTCATATTATAATATTCAAAAAATATTTAATTCGAGACACTTTTAACTCTCCCAAAATGGTAACCCCTGATATTCAATTAATCGTACAATAACTATTATCAATTATTCTCCAAACATCAACTGATACGGGATGGCTATTTTGAGAACATTACAGTTAGGTAATTTGGAGTTCTGAACGACCAACAAAATGTTAATAACCATGATAGAGGAAACCTATAAGATTGGGAATTCCAAATTCAACCTTCAAATTTTTTTAAGATACTATGTTGAAAAGTCTTTTTAAGTTGCTCGTGGTAGGGATCTACATGCTATAACGAAGAGCAAAACCAGTAAATGATTTTCAAAAATATAATTTTTCTAATTAAATTAACTCATGATATTACTTATTTATTATATATTTTTCCCAAAATAAAGCAAATTCGTTTACCCTAAGATACAACGTGTATTGGTCACAATCAAACAACATAATGCATACCATTGCTCTTGTGGTTGATGTCATAATGCGTCTAACTTTTCTAAGGTCTTCTAGGGAAGTTCCCTTCAGATTCTTATTGACTTTGTCCTGATGGTATTTCTTATGTTCTTGAGGGTACTTAATATCTAACGTGGTGCCCTTTGGCCGACCATTAAGGTAGATTGTTTTCCTACCTGATTTGTACCCTCCGACGTGTTATCTCTCAACACGTGGAGTCTTCAAGGAGTATTAGGAAATATCATTGTTTTCTTGTAGGGGTTCCACCATTTAATCGCTGGATATTTTGTACCTATTACTGCTCGAAATTCAATGATGTTAAAAAAGTGCTTCTTCGGAGACAAACCATTTTTTTATTACCTTAGTCGATTAATTTTTTTTGTTTTTAGTGTATCTTAAAAAGTTTATTTTATGTTTTAAATGTATATTATGTTATTGAGAAGGGTAGAAAGTGCTTTTGATGTGTAGGTAAGTATACGATTGAGTTTTGGGGTAAAAAAGTGGAAAATTAATACTCGCCAGCACGTCGAGCCGTATCTCGCCCCCAACAGGCAGTATAACACACCTCTTCACACAAACATGAACAACGTGCCATGGGTCCAAAAGTTAGTATATATATTACTCAAGTGGTATACCACACCCAACGAGCATTTTTACCGTTTGCAAATCTTGATTGTAGTGTGTTTGAGCGACACGGTGTAAAGGATCAAAATTTTTGCAGGACTCGAGCAGTAATACCATAGAGCAAAGAAGCTTCATGACTAGTGGGACACTGTCAAAAAAGTTAGAAGCTCAGACCCTTGGAACTATATACCGCGTCATGACACGAATTTGAGTGAGAAGAGGTTATATGTTCATGATTAAAGATAAACCCTAGCCTCCATTTTCTCTAAGCAACCAAACTCCATTGAAGCTTCAACCAAACCTTCACCTACCATATAAATACCACAAAATGACCAAAATTTCCATATCCAAATCAACCCCTACATCATTCAATCCAAACTTTAGCAAAACCAAATCATTCTGAACTCCCGAGAAATAAAGATTCAAACAAAAAAAAATACTCAAAACCCTTTTTCTAAAATTTCTTAATTCTCTTTCATCCTAATACAAATCTTTCATATCCACATAGAGAAACATCATTTTTACACCTTTCCCACTTTAAATAATTCCTTATTCACCCAAATCAAGGTATAATTCCAAAAGTAGTAAAATTTTGAGTTGGAGCTCAAAGGATATGACGCGAAAAAAAAACAGTTGCTAATGTGAGGGAGATGAAGAAGAATCAAAGCATGGAATTGGGTGAGAACACGAAGATACCAATTTTGGTGTATATGACTAAGGTAAAGAAGCAAATGGGTAATCCAAGTCATTTGATTAGAGAGGAACCGGGTATGGTGGATTCAAGTGTTCAAGAACAAGCTATTGTGATTTCGAAAGAGAAGACACCACAACCTATCCAAGTCGAGATGCCTCTACCCGACAAGTGCGAAGCTTCTAGGTCCCTATTAGGTATCTCAACACGAATCATGCCTGCCTTGTCACTCACAAGAGAGAGGGAAAATAACGAATGAAAGTGAAGAAGGTGAATACAAGAGATTTCTAGAGAGGGGAGAGATATTGGGTAGGAAGATATTCATGATTAAGCATTCAAGATTTAGTATAGAGCTATTAAATGAGTTTATCTTGGCCTCTTTAGCCGAGATAGTGATGGAAAATATCCTATTCAAAACAAGTTAGTTCCTTTCCTGGTTGAAGAGATTCGTAGCCACTTCGAGTTGAAGAAATTGGTAGGACCATGCAAGTATCAAGAAGCGATGAATATAATCAAACTTTGATTGGAACCAACTACACATGAACATGTTTTGTAAGGAGTTGGTGCTAAAACATTATAAAGAAGAAGAAGAGTTGAATGCGCTTTGACCTTACAAGTTCCTTCAACCCGATGCGAGAATCTGACATCACTTCTTTGCACCATCAGCTTTTGGGAACACTCAAACCACATATGTAAGTAAAAGATCTGCCATCTTTTTGAATTATGTTACGAGAGATGAAGGATGTAGTGCAAGTGATTTTTGATGGGCTAATGAATTTTACAAATGAGCCATAAAAGATTTTTAATTTGAAATTCCCCTCAACTATCAAAAGTTCTATTAATGAAGGAGAATGTGACTCTTGGAGAAAAAGAGAAACCTGCAAGCAAACTGGGTACTGACATAGATAATGCATGGATCAAGATGATTTTGAGAGAGGCAAAGTCGAAAGAATATCTCTCTTGGTAAGAATAATTGAGAAACTAAATCGAGTAGAATTAGCTCATACCCTCCGTGCCAATGATGTGGCACTAATCAAAGCCAATCAAGTGCACATCATGACACTCATGGATCAATTAAGGCATGATATCGTGAAGGATTCACCGCATCCTATCTTGGATGTTGATCACGTTAGGAAATAGCCTCGAGAGTATGTTTCTCCCTTATCTACCCTTTCTCTGATTGTATACTATGTGTTTTTCTTTAAATATATTGAGTTTATTTCAAGTCTTGGAGTCACAACTTACCTTTGAGTTGAGGATGGGGACCCGTTGTCCTCATCCCCACTTTATGTGTTGTATTTGTTTTATTAGTATGGGTTTTTTTGTAGAATGCAATGAATGCAACTATTAAGCATAATTTTAACAGTTGAATAATAGTAAATAGTAGGTTTGTGAACTTGTCATTTTGTATGCTTAAAAGATAAACTTGATCCATTAAAAAGTAAAGAAAAGATTAGTAGGCACTACGATAAAAGAAAGTTTGATCTTAGGGAGCCATGAGTGGTGTGTAGAAAGTGAGATCCATACTATTTGATAAACCAATTAATGAATGTGATAAAGGTGAGAAAGTAACGAAAATGCATAAGATAGAATATGATTAAGGCGGTTCTTTGTTTAACTATTGTGCCTTTTCGCTTGATGTCCAATTATATTATTATATTATCCGTCTTGGCCCCTCCTAGCCTTTCTAAGCCTTTTTATTATCCACATTACAAGATATACCCCTTAGATTTTAGGACTTTTACATATCAACCGCACTCGAATCACGATTCTTCGACACTCGTCTTAGGACTTGATTTTGGGGTGGTGGGAAACCTCATTGGGTGGGTTTTTTGAGCTATGTATCTTGCCTTTGGTCACTTGTTATTATTGTAAACCTTTGTTGAGGTAAAAGAAAAATAAATATTGAAAATAAAATAAATTTTTTGATGCACAATAGCATGACTTCTCAACACAAAGAGAATAATGTTAACTTGCAAAAACAAAAAATATATATAAAAAGGACCAAAAAGTGAGATTTCTTAGGTGATCATAAGGGTTTTAGTTGGTTTTTTGGGAGATGCAAAAAAATGCATCAAAAATCTAGTTTGAGTGAGAACATCTTTGAGAGTAACTAATGTCTCCCTATTTGTCATGAATTAATCCTACTTGGAGACATCATTTTAGTTGTATTTGATAGAGTATATGTCGATTTTATCATGATTTAGTACACTTTCCTATTTTGTGTCTTGAATTAATTATTTATTATTTTTAGAGCATATTGGGTTTAATTATTTATTTAGTGTGAAGCTTCGGAGATATATGGTAATTAAATAGAGTCCAAGTTGGTTCTAAGAGCTAAATGAAAGAAGATAAACATGGAAATTGAAGATAAGGAAGTAAAAGCTAAAAATATGGAAAAGGAAAAGCTGCCATAAATCTGAATTTCATCACCTACGACCACAAATCAGCTTATATCTCAATATCAGTGATAAATCTTGATAGTCTATATGCGTCCTAGAAGGGGGGTTGAATAGGACAATAGAAATTAATCGGCTAATTTTATTTCAAGTAAATAAAATTAAAAGCTAATTTGAATCCTATTGTTTTAGCAAACTAAATAGTAAAGAACTAGATAATCCTAAAAGACAATATTATCAAACTATTCATGTAGGCATTTTATCAAGCATATAGAGTGCGGAAATGTAAAGAGTGTAGAGATAGAATACGATACACAACGATGTATAGCGGTTCGGTTTCCCTACATCCACTACCTAAGGAAGCCTCCTTAGGATTTGCAAGATTCTCAACTAATCTTCGTAACTCTTAACCGGGTGAGATTACAAACCCTTACAACCACTTCAAAAACCTTTGAAGGAAAATACACTTGTGTTATCACCAACACAAGGAACCAAGCATAAAACCTATGCTCACACTACTCTCTTAATCTATTACAAGAACTAAGAGGAAAGGGAAAAGTGTTTAGGGGTGCTTATAAAAGCTTTGTAACTAAACTCCTAAATTAGTGGATATGAACAATATAGCTTCACAATGAATATGACTTGAATGCTCCTTTGAAACCTCCTTGAATGATAATATTAATTGCTCTTAAGATTGGTAGATGGAAGGCTTGAGTTGTGTCTTGAATGAGCTCTATTTTATAGCTGAAAATATGGTCCAACGGTCACAAGGCTTCTATCTAACGGATCTATTTTATCTCCAACGGATATAAGCTTTGTCCTCTTGTAATAGTGCAGAAAACCCTCTCTTGCGGTGTACCGCGGGTATGGTCCGGTGCACCGCGAAAACGTTCGTCTTACTTTCAAGCTTACTGATCGGACTACCCTAGGCACCGCGTCCCTGGTCCGTGCTTCAGTCCGGTGTACCGCGCCTTGGTCCGGTGTACCGTGCATTTTCATTAGCTTACTGACGGGCTATCCTGTGCACCACGCCTCTGGTCCGTGGCTCTGCGGTGTACCGCGTGTATCTTTCGGTGTACCGCGACACTGGTCTTTTGAATCTTAAGCTCAAGTACAAGGATTCAAACACAACTAATCTAATGAGGGGTTTTGGAAAACCTTTAAAGTGATACCAAATGAATTTTAGTTTAAAAGATGATTTGCCGAATATTAAAACGGGAATAAAAACAAGGTGAGGCAAACAATCTCCCCCTTTTTGATGTTTGACAAATCATAAACTTTTGAAGATGCCTAATATTAAGTTTTGATAAAAAACTCCCCCTCAACCTAATCACTAGAGTTTTTATAAAACTCCCCCTCACAAAATGCATTTGAGAAAGTTTAACTAAAATTTCTCCCCCTTTGTCAACAATAAAAAGAACTAATGATACGATTTTGAAAATTTTAAGGGGTCAAATCATATTTTGAGTAAAAACAAGGACTAAAGAAGTAAATGGATAACAATTTAGAAGCTTCAAAGAACCTATACCATCAAGAAAATATTAGCAACAAGAGAATATACACAAAAAGCACTAAACAATAATGGCAAGATAAGAAGGTTAGAGAATTTGCATGCCAATCTCACAACGAATTTTCTCAAAAAGATCTTGGGGTAGAGGTTTGGTAAAGATATCGGCTAGTTGATTTTCCGAAGTGACAAATTCAAGTACAATATCCCCTTTTTGAGTGTGATCACGGATAAAATGATGGCGGATTTTTATGTGTTTCGTTCTAGAGTGTTGAATAGGATTTTTGGTAAGATTTATAGCACTAGTGTTATCACAACGAATGGGAACACGATCATACTCTAGGCCAAAATCTAGTAAGGTTTGTTTCATCCAAAGAATTTGAGTCACACAATTTCCGGCCGCAACATATTCGGCTTCGGCCGTGGATAAAGCAACACTATTTTGTTTTCTACTAGACCAAGAAACAAGGGATTGACCTAAGAATTGGCAACTACCACTAGTACTCTTCCTATCAAGTCTACAACCGGCATAATCGGCATCCGAGTAACCTATTAGCTCAAAAGAGGTAAATCTTGGGTACCAAAGTCCTAGACTAAGGGTTCCTTTCAAATACCTAAAAATACGCTTAACGGCACTAAGATGGGATTCTTTAGGAGAGGATTGAAATCTAGCACAAAGACACACGGGGAACATAATATCGGGTCTAGAAGCGGTTAAATAAAGTAAGCTACCAATCATACCTCGATATACTTTCTCATCAACATCCTTACCATCTTCATCTTTGTCTAATTTTGTGGATGTGCTCATTGGAGTTCCAATTTCCTTTGCATCTTCAAGTCCAAATTTTTTGATCAATTCTTTTGTATATTTGGCTTGATTGACAAAGATGCCATCCTTCATTTGCTTGATTTGAAGTCCAAGAAAGTAATTCAATTCTCCCATCATGCTCATCTCAAATTCCTTATGCATGTTCTTAGAAAAATTCTCACAAAGATTTTCATTAGTAGCACCAAATATTATATCATCCACATAAATTTGAACAAGAAGGATATCTTTTGAAGACCTTTTTATAAATAATGTGGAGTCAATATTTCCTCTTTTAAAACCATCATCTAACAAAAATTTGCTTAAACGTTCATACCAAGCACGAGGTGCTTGTTTTAAACCATATAAAGCCTTTGAAAGTTTAAAAACATGATTTGGAAATTTTGGATCCTCAAAACCCGGTGGTTGTTTAACAAAGACTTCCTCGTCAATAAAACCATTTAAAAAAGCACTTTTGACATCCATTTGGTAAAGTTTAAAATTCATATAACAAGCAAAAGCAAGTAGCATACGAATAGATTCAAGTCTAGCTACCGGAGCAAAAGTTTCATCGAAATCAATACCTTCTTCTTGATTGTATCCTTGAGCAACTAACCTTGCTTTATTTCTAGTGATAATACCGGTGTCATCTAGCTTGTTGCGAAATATCCACTTAGTGCCAATAATAGTAGGGCCAATTGGTTTCTCCATTAATGTCCAAACTTTACTACGCTCAAATTGATTTAATTCCTCATGCATAGCGTTAATCCAATGATCATCTAACAAGGCTTCTTTAATATTCTTGGGCTCAATTTGAGATAAGAACGCTTGATGAGCACATAGAGCAATAATGCGAGAACGAGTGGTAACACCTTCTTTTGGATCACCTAGAATTAATTCACTTGGGTGATCTTTGATATGTTTCCAACACTTTGGTAAATCCGTACTAGCTTCATTTGAGATTTGACCATTTTCCTTAGGAGGTTCATCATGAGATTTTAATTCTTGAGTAGGAGATTCTAAGGGTTGATCTTGTGGAGCATCTTCATTTAAGTCAACATCTACTACTTTCTTGATACAAAAAGGATTAGTCTCATCAAAGTCAACATGCATAGATTCCTCAATAGTACGAGTACGTTTGTTGAAAATGCGATAGGCTTTTCCCTTAGTGGAATAACCAAGAAAAATACCTTCATACGATTTTGCATCAAATTTTCCCAAATAGTCCCTAGTGTTTAGGATAAAACATTTGCACCCAAAAACACGAAAATAAGCAATAGTTGGTGGTCTACCATTCCAAAGCTCATAAGGGGTTTTCTTAATAAGGGGTCTAATTAGAACTCTATTTAACACATAACAAGCCGTATGAACGGCTTCACCCCAAAAGTATGTAGGCAAGCTATGTTCTTTTAGCATTGTTCTAGCCATTTCTTGTAGAGTTCGGTTTTTCCTTTCCACTACCCCATTTTGTTGGGGAGTTCTAGGAGCCGAAAAATTATGCTCAATCCCAAATTCATCACAAAAATGCACAAAAGGAGAATTCACATATTCACTACCATTATCACTACGAATGCATGTAATAGAGTAGCCTTTCTCATTTTGCACCTTTCTACAAAGTTTTGCAAATTCATTGAAGGCATCACTTTTTAAAGCAAGGAACATCACCCATGTAAATCTAGTGTAATCATCAACAACAACAAAGACATATCTAGATCCTCCTAGACTAGTGACATCAACGGGACCAAAAAGATCCATATGCAATAATTGAAGTGGCCTAACGGTGATGACCTTATTTATGGATTTAAAAGATGAACGATGTTGTTTACCAAGTTGACATGCATCATATAATTTATCTTTATCAAATTTGTAAATAGGCAAACCAACAACAAGATTTTTTCTAGATAATTTTGAAATCAAATCCATGCTAGCATGCCCTAAACGTCTATGCCAAAGCCAACTATCATTTACCACGGTAAGCATTTAATATGTTTAGACATAAGACTTTCAAGATCAACAACAAAAACATTATCCGATCTTTTTGCTATAAACATAGTATCTAACTCATCATTTTTGAAAACAACACATCTAGATGCTTCAAATTTAACACTAAAACCAACATCACAAAGTTGACTAATACTAAGCAAGTTAAAAGAGAGACCCTCAACAAGCAACACATTAGAGATAAGTAAAGAATTCATATTACCAATGTTACCTTTACCCAAAACGCGTTTCTTTGTATTGTCGGCAAAAGTAACTCTATCACCTTTTGTTTTATATAAACTTGTAAATAATGATGGATTCCCGGTCATGTGTCTTGAGCATCCACTATCAAGGAGCCATATATTTTGCTTCTTGATGCTCAATCCCTACACAAAAATAATTTAAGCTTTAGGTACCCAATTCGGTTTGGGTCCATGAGGGTTAGTGGATTTTCTTTTTAAGACCCATATAGGCCTTTTCCAAATTGGTACAAGAGATCCCAAATCCAATAATTTACGATAATGACAATGAGATGCATCATGACCAAGTCTTTCACAATAGGTGCAAGTGATAGAAGATTTTGAAGAAGATGGAATTTCATTTGAAATTTTTGGTTTTACAAAAACATTTTTCAAGGGTTTTTGGTTAGTAAATGGATCATATCCAACACCACTTTTTTCACAAGCCATTCTTTGAGAACCTAAAATCAAATCCAAGTTTTCTTGCCCACTTGTAAATTTTAAAATAATAGCATTTTGATCAACAATCTTTTTCTCTAACAAAGTTTTTTCTTCTAAAAGATTTTTCTCAATAAGATGAAGTTTTTCATTTTCATCTATACATTCATCACAAAGATTTTGACAATCCTCCAAAGCTTTCAAAACCTCTTTAGTTATATTTTTCTCAAATTCTAAATCTTTTGTTAAAACCTTGTTTGTTTCAATAGAGTTTAAAAAATCATTGTAAAGAGAAACAAATGCCTCATGAATATCTTGTTCACTAGCATCATCATTAGATAAAGAGAGTTTGGATTTAGGAGTTACCTCATCATGATTTGCCATAAAGGCAAAGTGAGTTGAACCGGTATCATCATCCGAAGAAGCATCTTCATCATTCTCAAGTTTTCCCATAAAAGCAACAAGATTAACATTTTCGTTATCACTTTCTTCTTCCTCCGAATTTTGAGTATCCCAAGTGATATTAGCATGCATTGCTCTCTTAGGTTTATCCTTTTGAAGAAGAGGACAATAAGTTTTGATGTGACCAACTTTCTTGCAATGATAGCAAGTGGGTTCATCTTGTTTGATAGCTCTAACATTCTTCTTGTAGGGTGAGGAAGAACTTCCTTTCTTGGCAAAGCGTTTGTACCTCATGAATTTTTTCATATCTCTTGACAACATAGCTACTCCTTCATCTTCACTAGTTTCTTCTTCATGTGAGTTTTCTTCTTCTTCACTTTCCTTCCTTTCTTTTCGTTCTTTCAACTTGGTACTCAAGGCATGGAAAGCAATAGATTTCTTAATCTTCTTCTAATCATCATCTCTTATCTTTTCTTCTTCAAGCATAAGCTCTTCCGTCATGAGGTTGCAAATGAGTTCATGAACCGTCATTTTTGAAAGATCTTTAGTGTCTCTTATAGAGTTGATTTTTGATTTGTATTTACTTGGAAGAGCAAATAAGATTTTTCGGCATTGTTCTTTGTTGGTGTACTCTTGACCAAGAGTCTTCAAGGTGTTGACAATGTTAGAAAATCTTTGATGCATAGCATTTAAGGCTTCATCGGGCTCCATACGAAATAACTCATACTTAGTGATAAAGAGACCAATATTAGTTTCTTTGATATCTTCCGTTCCTTGATATGATAGCTCCAAGAGTTGCCACATTTCATGAGCGGAGTTGCATTCACTAACTCTAGCGTATTCCGTGACACTTAATCCATTAATGAGGATGTTCATAGCTTTGTTGTTTTTGGTGAGTTTAGCTATGTCTTGATCATTGTAATCATCTTCATCTTTCACCTCCGTTCTACTACCCGTAACATAAGGAATATAAGGACCCTTCTTGATAGCAAGCCACAAAAAGTAATCAATTCCTTTGACATGAATCTCCATTTTCTTTTTCCATCCGAAGTAGTCTTTTCCTACAAAAAGCGGAGGTCTAGTAGAACATGAACCTTCCGGTTGATTAGAATCCATATCGTATTAACTCTAGAAACGATTAAGTACAATAGAGCTAGGCTCTGATACCAATTTATAGTCTATATGCGTCCTAGAAGGGGGGTTGAATAGGACAATAGAAATTAATCGGCTAATTTTATTTCAAGTAAATAAAATTAAAAGCTAATTTGAATCCTGTTGTTTTAGCAAACTAAATAGTAAAGAACTAGATAATCCTAAAAGACAATATTATCAAACTATTCATGTAGGCATTTTATCAAGCATATAGAGTGCGGAAATGTAAAGAGTGTAGAGATAGAATACGATACACAACGATGTATAGTGGTTCGGTTTCCCTACATCCACTACCTAAGGAAGCCTCCTTAGGATTTGCAAGATTCTCAACTAATCTTCGTAACTCTTAACCGGGTGAGATTACAAACCCTTACAACCACTTCAAAAACCTTTGAAGGAAAATACACTTGTGTTATCACCAACACAAGGAACCAAGCATAAAACCTATGCTCACACTACTCTCTTAATCTATTACAAGAACTAAGAGGAAAGGGAAAAGTGTTTAGGGGTGCTTATAAAAGCTTTGTAACTAAACTCCTAAATTAGTGGATATGAACAATATAGCTTCACAATGAATATGACTTGAATGCTCCTTTGAAACCTCCTTGAATGATAATATTAATTGCTCTTAAGATTGGTAGATGGAAGGCTTGAGTTGTGTCTTGAATGAGCTCTATTTTATAGCTGAAAATATGGTCCAACGGTCACAAGGCTTCTATCTAACGGATCTATTTTATCTCCAACGGATATAAGCTTTGTCCTCTTGTAATAGTGCAGAAAACCCTCTCTTGCGGTGTACCGCGGGTATGGTCCGGTGCACCGCGAAAACGTTCGTCTTACTTTCAAGCTTACTGATCGGACTACCCTAGGCACCGCGTCCCTGGTCCGTGCTTCAGTCCGGTGTACCGCGCCTTGGTCCGGTGTACCGTGCATTTTCATTAGCTTACTGACGGGCTATCCTGTGCACCGCGCCTCTGGTCCGTGGCTCTGCGGTGTACCGCGTGTATCTTCCGGTGTACCGCGACACTGGTCTTTTGAATCTTAAGCTCAAGTACAAGGATTTAAACACAACTAATCTAATGAGGGGTTTTGGAAAACCTTTAAAGTGATACCAAATGAATTTTAGTTTAAAAGATGATTTGTCGAATATTAAAACGGGAATAAAAACAAGGTGAGGCAAACAAATCTGGAGACACGGTCAAGATCAAAGTTAAAGATAGTTTCGAGATGATGAATTTCGACTACTCATACGCGTTAAACGGGTACGTATTGAAGCTGTTAGGACCAAAACAAAAACAGGGCTGATTCCATATTTTTGGGCTACGAATTTGAGTTGGGCTAGGAGTCCAATATTTACCTTTTCCTTCAAGAAAACGATTAGGTCTTCCTATGCACTATAAATACAACCTATTATCATTAGAAAAATCATCCTTGGCCAAACTTTAAGGTCAGGAAGAAACTTACAACAAGAAGAGAAGTCTTGAAGGAGCTGTGCATCAATTATGTCTCCTTCAACCTTTAATTTTGTAATTCTTTTCTTTTCTTTTCTTAGTATGAACTAAATTCTATTTAGCTGGAGTCGTAGCATATATGTATGAACCCTAGGTTTGGTTGACATCTATCTAATTTGGGAATTATATGTTTTAAATTGAATTATTGTTTTTATTCTCTGTTTATGTGTTGGATTTATATTCTGTGTTCTTTGCGGTGTACAACGTATAGGATCACTATCATAGTAGTTAAGTAATCATTGACAACGGTATATTTAACTATAGGATTAGCACATAACGTCTAGAATAAGGTTTGATCTGACAACTCAGCCTAACTAGATAGTCATTATGGTTTAGTGTATTGCTATTTAATCAATTGCTAGAAAAGATTGTTAGGTTCTTATTGACACAGGTAAACTCTACAATTTTCTACCTAGCAATTGAAACCGACTATTGAAATACTACATGATTCACCCTTACATGTTTAGAACGGAAAAACTAGTGGGGATTACTTGCTGATTACTCAAGCTAAACTCTCATACTATCTTCTTTTCTTTTATTTATTTTCTGTCTTTAATTTAGTAGTTTAGTTTCCTTTATTGAAAATCAAATAAAAATCTATCTTTCTCTTCTTTACCCTTGCATATTATTATTCTAACTCTCATAACTGCACTTGAATATTTGCATAAGTTCTTCTTAACCTTCGTAGTCTCTGAGGAACAAATTCTACTTATTCATTAAAACTTGCATACAATCTGTAATACTTGCAGAACTGTGCTCAGCCTAGGGTGTTTATTTGCACTTATTTATATCATTATTTTATCACACCTTAGGCGACACCAAGTTTTTGGCGCCGCTGCCGGGGACTACATCGTTAGTCCTTGTGCAATTATCTAGTGCTTTTATTTTAGTTAGTTCTATTTTGCGCTTTTCTTTTTAGTTTTGTTTTTACATATTTTACAGATGGCGAGCCCAAGGAGACTTGACCTTCCCATCACATACAGAGTGCAACCACGCGGAATCCGCACTCCAGAAATCCAAGCCGCCAATTTTAGACTAGGTCCAGGCATGATAGCGCAATTTACGAGTCATGGACAATTTAGCGTTGCTGCACAACAAGGTCCGGTCCGGTATGTTCAGAAATTTATGCAAATCTGTGAAGTTTATATTACCAGAGGCGTTACGCAGGAGCAGATGTATTACATTATGTTCGATGTCCTTTTGACTGGAAGTGCAAGCGATTGGTACGATACCCAACGCCCTCATGTTATTCCAGATTGGGACAAGCTTCAATCTAATTTCTAGACCGATTTTATCTGGTTAATAGAAGATTAAAAGATATGTTGGAGCTCAAACAATTTATGCAGGAAGACGGGGAAAGCTTGGGTGAAGCATGGTTACGTTTTAACGAGATGAAGGCGAGATATCCATGCCATATATCATCGCCAGAATATTCATTAACCATGTTTTACGGAGGACTTAATAACAAGTCCAGAAGAAGAGCAGATATGTTAGGAGATAGAGGTTTCGTATTATTAGATCCTGAAGAAGATAAAAATATTATGGAGAAAGTTCTTGAGACCGAGAGAAGTTGGTCGGTTGAATCAGAAAAACAAGAAGAGCCCTTAGAATCTCTAAGGCTCAAGGAGTTACACCAACAACTTGAGGAATTACGAGAACAAGCACGAACAATAGCTCAGGTGAATCGAGTATCTACTTTACCTTTATGCCAGGTTGTGGAGCAAGAAACCATTCGTGGGAGAATTGCATGTATAATATAGCCCCAACTTCCTTCGTATCTCATCAAAGAAACCATTATTATAATGGTTATTATCATCCTCAAGGAAGTAACACTAATTATCAGCCCCCACAAAATCAAAATTGGGTCGGAAATCAAGAGACTTACTATCAACCTCGACCTCAATATCCACCACAACCTATCTATCAAGTAGCGCCGAATTACAAAGAAATCTATCAAGAAGCGCCAGTTTATAAAGAAGCTTATCAAGAACCACCTCAATATTCAATGCAACAAGCTCCACAAAAGCAACCTTCGAGTTTGAATTCAAGTATGGCTGCAATGATGAAAGTAGTCGAAGAAAATATGAAGATGAACCAGCAAAGAATCCAAACCTAGTCCAAGTTAATCAACAATCTTGAGCATATTATATCACAAATGGCGAGTGCAATGCAAAATAGGCCAAAAGGGCAACTACCAGGTGATACTGTTGTTCCTAAAGATCATGTTTGTCATGCAGTTGAATTGAGAAGTGGAAAACAATTACCTCCACCTAGACTAGATCCAGAACCAACCTCTATTCCTGAAAAAGTGGTTGAAGAAACAGTTAAAGACAAGGTTGAAGAGGTAATTGAACAAACGAGTGTCCCAGAGAAGACACCAGAAAAGAAAAAGAGCCCAGTGGTAACCAAGACGCGTCCTCCTCCTCCATTCCCGTCACGTGTCAGAAATCAGAACAATGAAAAAGAATTCAAGAAGTTCCTTGACATGGTGAACGAGTTAAAGATCAACATCCCGTTTGTAGAAGCTCTCACAAGAATAAAAAAATATCGTAAGTTCATGAAGTACATTCTTTCTAACAAACGAGAGACGAATGGGTTGCCAAAGGAGTGTAATGCTACAAGACGAAGTAAAGTTACCACAAGACGCGCAAACACCCCAGAACTTATGGATGAAACCATCCATTGCTACAAAGAATAGATCTGAAAAGTTCGTGTGAGTGAAAGGCAAGGGATTTAAATTTCGCAAATCTTAATCGAGGTAACGCGTCTAACTTTAATAGACGTTAAACAAAAGTGCTATACGGGAGACAACCCGTAGTTTCTTTTATGTTTTTACCTTTTTATGTTTTTAGTTTATGTTTAGTTTAGTTTTTTAGTTGATATTGCATATTTGAGAAAGGTATTAGTGTTTTTTATGTTTAGGTGCTAAAGAAATCGAATTTGGGAGAATTTTTTTTTTTTCGGAAAATTCCGATGACAGCCCGGGTATAACGGACCTCACCAGCGGTATGCCGCAGGTCAGGAAACCCGAGCCCACGGGTGTCTCCACGTGTTCTATGCCGAGAGGTAAAAAATCGAAGGAGGACAGCTCCGGTATACCGGGCTATACCTCTGGTATGTTGCCCAGAGCAAAAACGGGTGCCCACGTGTTACGACTCGGGTATTTTGCCGTAACTCGACCAGGAAGAACCACAGCTCCGGTATACCAGGCCCCATGGCCGGTATGCCGCCCGACACAGCTGGAGAGATGAAATTTTCGCGTTTTTCAGGTTATAAGGAAGAGGAGGTTGATTTAACACGAATTTTTCAATCCTTAAGCTTCTCCTTCTTCCCCAAACCTCTCCCAACTCCATTAAAGCTTCATCAAACCTTCCCTAAACATCAAAGTACTACCCAATCACCATAAAAACACATCAAATCTTCTCCACATCATTACAAGGAAGAATCAACCACCCATATCATACCAAAACACATTGAATCCAAGAATCAAAAGCTTAAAATTCAGAAATTCATCCTACAATTTCTTAAATCCATACCAATCCATGAAGAATACATCTTACTTACATAGAGGATCATCATCAAATCACCTTTTCTAACCCAAATAAAGCTTGTACAACCAATAATCAAGAGTTTTAAATTTTAAAAGTTGTTAAAGCTTTGATTTGGGGGTCAATTGAGATGATAAGAAAACATAAACAATATCTACTGTAAGGGACATGAAGAAAATCAAGTTATTGGATTTTAATTGAGAAGAAATCAAGTAAGAAAAGTTCTAGTTCCATACAAAGGGTAAAACAAGTCAAGAGAAGAGAGGTCATCTAGCTGCGTTTGATTCAATGAGCAAAAAAATTCCAACTTTCGTGAAGAAGACAACACAACCTCTCCAATTCAAAGGTCCTACACCCGAAGAAAAATAGAAAGCTTCAATGGCCATGATAGCTTCTAGAAATAAAAATTGAAGGAACTACCTTTTCCTTATGAGAAAGTATTTGAAGAAGAAGTTGATAAAGGAGAATACAAGAAGATTCGTGGAGATTTGGAAAGATTGGGTTGGTCTACGTTCATGGTAAGGCGTCTAAAAACGCTATCTTTGTGAATTTTATTTTAAGAGGAGAAGAGGAAGATGTGGCACAGTTGATTAATGAGGAGGTGATACGATTTTCTGTCTCTCCCATGTCGTTATTTAATGCAATATTCTACTATGATCACGTGTCTTGATCGGAAATCGAATAAGAAGTTGGGTGAAGGAGAAACACGTGAGTTTAAGATGAGTAACAATATTGACAATGCTTGGATCATTAAAGTTTTGAGAGTAATTACGCAACTTTCAAAAGAAGAAAAGGAGTACACATAACACTTCGTGAGAAATTAAAGAAAATCCAGCAAAATCCTATCTTGGATGTCGATAAGGCGAGGTAATAGCCTCGAAGAGTATGTTTTCTTTCTTCCCTACCATTTCTTTATGTGCAATATTTCTGCTAATTTTAAATTTTATTTGTTTCTTGAGTCTTTTTCGAGTCGTGGGGACACGACTCATTTTTGAGTTGGGGGTGGGGATTCGTTATCCTCATCTTTCTTTTTGTTTTTTTCATAAAATTTAAATTTTTTTGGGTTGAAATAGGCATAGAATATGTTGAATGTACCTATTGAGCATGAGTTTAATTAGGTCAATGATAGTAAGTAGTATGTTTTTGAAAGATGTTACAAATATGTTTAGATGCATGTATGAAAATAGGAACTAAAGATAGAAAAGTTAATGAGCAATGCTAAAATATTATGTTGAAACTTAGGGAGAGTTATTTGGTGTGTAGAACGTGAGGTTTGAAATTAGTTGAAAACCCACTTGTCTATGAACTAGTAGTGAAAAAGTAACAAAATCCGGTAGTTAGAAAAATGAATAAGGCAGTTCTTTCATATTGAAGCCACTTGAAGCCTTTTTATACCTTCTCACCCTTTTTATTTGATTATTGTTATTATTTATCCGTCTTAGCCCCTCTAAGCCTTTCTAAAGCCTTTGTTCAACCACATTATAATCCATACCCTTAGTTTGTAGGACTTATCTATATGACCCGAACTCGAATCACAAAACCCGAGACAAGTCGTTTTAGAGCTTGAGTTTGGGGTGGTGGGTTTCTTCATTAGGGACATTGGGTTTGGAAAATTGTAATTGTGATTTTATTAATGATGAAAAAGTTATTATTGTAACCCTTTGCCGGGGTATTAGTGAATGAAAAAGAAGCTACGAGCTAAAAATTATGAAAAGGGATAATTATAAAAAAATAGCGTGATATCTTGAACATCAATAAGAGAGTCATAGCTATACAAAAGAAAAAATTGATATGAAAAGAAAATATATATTCGGACCGGCAAAGTGGAATTTGTATATCATCATGAAAGGTTTTATTTGGGATTAATTGGGGATGCACATCAAAAGCATCAAAAATTGGGTTGAGTGAGAACATCTTCGAGTGAAAACTCAAGCTCTAGGGCAATTCGTTGATGGAATGTGAGGAGGGAGCCAAAAGCTCACTTTTCATTATCCAAATATACCACACCGTCCTTAAGCCAAGTTATAACCGTAAAGACCTTAGGATTTCTAGCTACTTGGTGGAGAAACAATTGAGCTATTATGTAGTAGGTGAGTGGACAATTGAATGCTATATTAGGACCTATGAACAATCTATAGCCATTAGCATGAACTAAGTTATCAACCTCTCCTTCAGGCATTGCGAAATTAATCTTGACTTGAATTCATGGATTGTTGATTATGTGTATATTAAGCATACTTGTGCATTATTTCTTGAACATTACAACATGAGATTTTTTAGGTATTATTCTCTAGGTTTATTCATTGTGTTATGTTCTTATTCTCCTCCTACTTCTTCCTCTTGTATATTTGACTACCCTACTGTTCTTTATCTTTATTGTATCGGGACGATACAACTTTGAGTTGGGGGTCTTGATGTCTCCCTATTTGTCATGAATTAATCCTACTTGGAGACATCATTTTAGTTGTATTTAATAGAGTATAGGTCGATTTTATCATGATTTAGTACACTCTCCTATTTTGTGTCTTGAATTAATTATTTATTATTTTTAGAGCATATTGGGTTTAATTATTTATTTAGTGTGAAGCTTTAGAGATATATGGTAATTAATTAAAGTCCAAGTTGGTTCTATGAGCTAAAGGAAATAAGATAAATATGGAAATTGAAGATAAGGAAGTAAAGGCTAAAAACATGGAAAAGGAAAAGCTGCCATAAATCTGAATTTCATCACCTACGACCACAAATCAGCTTATATCTTAGAATCGGTGATGAATCTGGAGAAATGGTCAAGAGAAAAGTTAAATATCTTTCCGAGATGATGAATTCGACAATTCATACGTGTCAAACGGATAACTATTGAAGCTGTTAGGACCAAAACAAAAACGGGGTTGATTCCATATTTTTGGGCTACGAATTTGAGTTGGGATAGGAGTCCAATATTTACCTTTTCCTTCAAGAAAACGATTAGGTCTTCCTATGCACTATAAGTACAACCTATTATCATTAGAAAAAATAATCCTTAGCCAAACCTTAAGGCCAGGAAGAAGCTTACAACAAGAAGAGAAGTCTGGAATGAGCTGTGCATCAATTATGTCTCCTTCAACCTTTACTTTTGTAATTCTTTTCTTTTATTTTCTTAGTATGAACTAAATTCTATTTAGCTTGAGTCGTAGCATATATGTATGAACCCTAGGTTTGGTTGACATCTATCTAATTTGGGAATTCTATGTTTTAAATTGAATTATTTGTTTTTATTCTTTGTTTATGTGTTGGATTTATATTATGTGTTCTTTGCGGTGTACAATGTATAGGATCACCATCATAGTAGTTAAGTAATCATTGACAGCGGTATATTTAACTATAGGATTAGCACATAACGTCTAGAATAAGGTTTGATCTGACAACTCAGCCTAACTAGATAGTCATTATGGTTTAGTGTATTGCTATTTAATTAATTGCAGGAAAAGATTGTTAGGTTCTTATTGACACAGGTAAACCCTAAAATTATCTACCTAGCGCAATTGAAACCGACTATTGAAATACTACATGATTCACCCTTACATGTTTAGAACGGCAAAACTAGTAGGGATTACTTGCTGATTACTCAAGCTAAACTCTCATACTATCTTCTTTTCTTTTATTTATTTTCTGTCTTTTAATTTAGTAGTTTAGTTTCCTTTATTGAAAATCAAATAAAATTCTATCTTTCTCTTCTTTACCCTTGCGTATTATTATTCTAACTCTCATAACTGCACTTGAATATATGTATAAGTTCTTCTTAACCTTCGTAGTCTCTGAGGAACGGAATCTACTTATTCATTAAAACTTGCATACGATCTGTAATACTTGCAGAGCCGTGCTCAGCCTAGGGTGTTTATTTGCACTTATTTATATCATTATTTTATCACACCTTAGGCGACACCAGTAACTTAAACTCTAGGGCGACATGGTGATGTCTAGTGAGGAGAGAGCCAAAATCTCATTCTACATTCTCCAAATATACGATCATACCTTCCCTAGGTCTACATTACAACCTTAAAGGCCATATGATTCTTGACTATTCGATTTGGGAACAATAAAACCAATAGAGAGTAGTTATATGGATCATTGAAAACTATGTTAGAATAAAGTAACACCCTATAACCACGACTAATTTTACTTTTCTCTCATGTTTTGGATAATTATAATATATAGAGATTTTGTGCGTGAATTGTGTCTTCGGTGTGTAGCTTTTGGGTAAATGTTTGATTCAAGATGATATGTAGAAGTGAAAAATTCAAGATAAGCCCAAACCAAGGCGTAAATTGAGCTTAAAGTAACTTTGGGAAGTTAGAGCGTTTTCCGAAGAAATCCAGACGACATATTGTTTCAATCACCACGACTAATTGGTTAAATATTTGTACTTAATTATTTTTTAATTGGATATTGATTGAAGTTAGTGACCTGTGAGAAGTAATAAAGTCAATTCGGAGTTGAGATGAAAAAGTTATGTTAGTTTCTTCCCCCATGACTCGAACTAGTTTAGCACTAGCGAGAAACGCATTGAGATATTTTTAACCTAACTAAGTGAGCTCATGGGGAACCCCAAACTTTTTTAGCTAGTATTTAAGTCATTTATAAGCTCATAAATAATTATATATCAATAAAATTCATATATTAGGAGGGGAGCGCCTGTAGAAAAGTAGAAAAGAAGAAGAGAAGGGGTTTTCCCACAAAACCCAATCATTCTTCACCATCCATCCATCAATTTGATTCGTTCTTAAGAAGAAGTTTATTTTGTTTTTGCTTTAAAACATGATTCCATCATTAGTTTTTAATTATTTTTGTGTATTTAATTATGAATTAAACTCTCTATGCTTGATCTTTGTTATATTTAAGAACCTATGTTGGCTTATTTGATGTTATACCGAATTTGAGATTTTATTTAATTGAAATTGGTATTTATATATACATTGAGTAATATACTTGCAATAACACTATTCATATTTTGGCTAAATAGTGAGTAGTTTGAGTAATTAGGCTATCACTTGGAGGGGGGGGGAGTTTAATTGCGGGTATATCATATAGACGCTTGGTCTGCATTAGTGAATCGGGAGGTCTTGACGAACAAAGTAGTAAATAGGGTTTGGACTTTTAGCATTTGAATCATACGTAGGGTTCACCCAGAAAAGGTCTCTAGGGTCATAGAATAGCTTTCTAAGCTACCTTCACGGGAATTAGAGATATAATCGAATCACATCTAATGATAAATTACCATTTCACCCTTATCATTAAAATGTTAGATTAGCTACACAAGGGAATACTAGCAAAAGTCAAGCAAGCTTTCTTATCATATTCTCCCATCTTTAAAGTAGTTTTAATTGTATTTCATTTAGTTTGTAATTACACTTTAAATTACCATATTAGTTATTTAATCATCAAAAAACCAAATAAATATTAGTTTTACTTTATTGAAAGTTACTCTTTACAAGCTATACAATTTTATACTTTGGAAACACATCGATTTAACTTTGATAGTCCCTATGGAGACGATATTCCCTTTTTTACTTATCACATTCTATGACTTGCTAACGCCCCCCGTACACTTGCAGGTACGCCAATCCTTTGTTTGTTGTTGATTCAAATTGCATCACATAAGGGAGGCAGACATTCATCCTTACTCTATTTCAAATTCCTTTATTCCTTACACTGTTTCATCTCATTATTTATGCTCTTTATTTCCAAAACTCCCAATCCCTCTCTAGATTTTTCTTATAAAGTAACATAGTAATGCTAATTTTTTAAAATAATTTACCCAAATCATA